>JAODJX010000109.1:11749743-11762434 GCA_026776945.1 Isichthys henryi
GACTTCCCTTGCAGCAAGTAAAAAGTCATTGCAGCTGTCCGTCTTGTTCTGTGTTCAGAGACTGGTTGGTTTCCAGCATATCTTTAGAAGAAGATAACCCTAACAGTGGATCTGCAGGTGAATTTAGAATTATAATGGTGAGCCATGCTTGTCCCGTGTCTTACAGAAACGTGTAGCTTTGAAGCAGGAGCTCTGTAACACTCTAGCATAGTACGATGTTGTTCATTTCATGGATTTCCTCTGTGATTGTGTCAATTGCACTTAATGTTTTTATGAATATAATTTGTGCTTAGATTGCGTTAATGCTCAGATTGTGGGAACTTGAATAAAAATGATCAATTCTGAACTGAGTGATGAACTGTAAAGAAGCATATACATTTAACACTAGCACAGCTCGGTGTTCAGACTTACATACGAAAACAGTGAATCTTATTTATAAACTCAGCAAGGGAGAATGCTTCAGAGATCCAGTTCCATGTCCGCCAGTCTCATTTCTGTAAAACATGCTGAGGCCTTCTCTGGGTGATAGGGCTCAGGTACTGGTGTGTGGAATGTTGTACTACAGAAGAGTGCGAGGTGCCCAGCCCTGCCTGCTGGAGAATCTGGTCCAGCAGACAAAACAGCCAAGGTCCAAAACCTGAAACAACTTCAGCCGACGCCACCGGTCAGGTCTGACCTGTGGCGGCCTGCAGGCACCCGCACCTGAGCCTCTGCTACAGGGCTTCCTCAAGAGGCCTGCCTGCCGCTTTTCTCCTCCCTCGTCTCCTTCTGAGCCACAGCTTGGCCTCCACTCTCTCAAGAGGAGCGGGAGCGTTTGCCGCATGATGATGGCGTCATGAATATTCGAGCCTCCTCGGCCTTCTCTCCTGTGTTCAGCATTGTGGTGCAGCAGGTAGGCATGGAAACACTCCTGGGAATGGGGGGGGGGGGCTCAGTTTAAGCATGAAGCTTATCTAAAAGCACTGGGTCCCCCACAGCTGAAAGTCACGCTACCACCGGCGTACGAGGCAAGTCGCGGGTGACGGCATGTCTGTGAGTGGCGGCGGAGCGCGTCTGTCGGCCCGTGGATGGAAGCGCACCTGGGGGTGGGCTGTTTGCGTACAGTATGTTGGTATTCACAGCCACACGAGCGACGGCGGGGCCGCCGACGGTGTCTCCCGCACATGGCCCCGAACGTCAGCGCTGCCCTTGGGCCGCGGCCACCGCGCTCGCTGTGAGACAGATTGGGAGAAAACTCAGCATGCTTTCTGCTGGCTTTGGCAGCACCGTGCTATTATTGTCCTGGCAGCGACTTCCTTTAGGGCTGGAACGGGGGGGCGGGGTCGGCGGGGACGGGGGAGCGGCCCAGCCCCAGAGCCGAGGCTCGGCAGTGTTAGCGCTCGAGCTGCTCTGGCCTCGGGATCGCTTGTCGTGTGGCGCAGTCGGAAGGCTCACTATGTGCGCTGCAGCATGCCAGGGCACTGTGTCGAAAATAGCTCTTCAGCACTGCATTTTAACGGCAGTGCTCAATAGTATGACTTATTCCTCCAGGTATTAAATAGATGCAAAAATGATAATGATGCACACCGGGCTTGGAGACGTAATTGAGTCTATTTTTGATGGTGGTTCTCTCCACCTTGCAGATGCTTTGGGGATTTCGGTATGTAAACTTTATCGGTTCTTACGAAGGCTTGTCCATGACACCGTCCTACACGCAGGTAGGCTTACGGCATCATACCACGCATAATTTGTCTAAGGCATCATCCTACACAGAGTCACGCCTATATTGTCGTCCCACACGGTCACGCCTGCAGCACTGAGATCCAAGGTGGCAGCTCTGATGTTTGTCTGACTCAGTGTTGGTGTCGCCATCCCCTCGTTAAGCTGCTCCATCTAGCTGAATTCTACAGCCTCCCCCAAGCTTTGAAAGGATTCAGTCGACAGTCTGCGGGCTACATTAAGGCCCTCTGCCTGCCTGTTTGTGTGGGATATCTGAGGAGAAGCACCCATGGGTAGACAGATATAGGCATCTTTGAGCACCGCTTCCTCTCAGCTGTGAGGAGCATAGCTGCACGGAGCCTGGCATCTATCTCCTCCCGTCCTGCCTGATGTGCCCACTCTGACACCCAATATCACTGCATTCAGTAAAGGCCAACTTTAATCTTCGGAAAGTGACCTGACAGCTCGTTTGGAAAACAGGAACCAATGGGGGGGGGGGTATATCCTCGTACCTCTGTATGACACTAAATACGTGAGCCCTCAGCGCACTTGGGTGTGCCACACTGACACATAGCGATAGGTGACATTGCGTTTGTGTGTTTGTGTGTGTGAATCTATCAGTGCGTGTGGCAGCAATGAATCAGAGGACCTAATGGGGAAGGTTTTCGAAGAATGCAGTCGTTCCACTCTGAGGTGGGCGGGACTAAATGAGAGCAAGAGAGAGAGATGTGTGTTTCCTATCAGGCCACAGCAATCTGCGAAGGCTCTCCTCAGCCAGCACCACGGTAAGGGTCAGATGTTTTACCCTCCCGCTCAATCTTTCATCTCTGTCTCACGAGCGGCTGGGGAGCTCAGCTGCATTCCCTGCTGTCCTCTGAGTCTGATTGCGACACCTCGTGTTCCGCGTGCGTGGGTGCGCGTAATTCAGGCTGTTGGGTTTTATGGGTCACCCCTCATTGATTCCTCCCCCTCTTACCACACTCCCCTCTTACCCTTCTTCTTTGTCATCTGATTCTACAATTACTGGACTATAGACTATTGCCTCCTTCGGCCTCTTTGCCAGTTTGCATATAGAGTTACATAGTGAGTAGAAATGCTGGTTTATGAAACAAACCTGGATCCAGCATATGCTGCTATTATCCAGCTGAGGCTTTTTCAGTTATGAATTATTTAGCTGCAGTCACTGGAGCCTCCAGTGAAGCTCTGGGTGTGTTTTCAGGGAGAGTGTTTTATAAACAGTGATAGGGGAGGTGAAGACCTTTGATGGGACTCATCAGTGGTGGGACGGGGAGCTTGGTGGTCTGTGCATGCCAGCGTGCTCCCTGGTGTATGGTTGCTGAGATAGCACCAGCCTTCTTGCGATGACTGATAGGACATCATCTCCCCAGGGAGGCGGGGAGAGGGGGTGAGGTCTCCGAAAGAGGGTGAAAAAGAGAGCGAGAGATCTGCATATACATGAAAGTCACAGGGAAGTAGCAAGGATGGGAAAGAGAGGTAAAGCGAAGATTGTGGTGAGGGATTTTGGAGCAGGTTATGCGGAGGGGAGGGACTAGTGCACAGCGGGGGGTACACGGGGAGGTGTAGCATGAATAGGTGCCTAAAGCAGCAAACTGGATAGATGTAGGTAAGAGGAAGGTGGTGTAGAATGGAGGTCTAGAGGGAAAGATGGGCGGCAGAAGAGAAGGGAGTGAGAGGTGAAGGGAAGAAAGGTTTCACAGACAAACGAGTGCAGATGCAGTTCGGGAATATCCAGCCAGTCGCCGGCAGCTGTGCTGTACTGCACATGGCAAAGGGAGCGGATCAGGGGAGGGCTGCTCAGGAACGAAAGCGCAATATGCGAGGGGCGTAAATTAATATGGAGGGTTACAGGTGCCCACAGTTAGAATTGTACAGTGTGTGACTGGGAAAGGAAGGGAAGAAAGGGCAGAGGAAAAATAAGAATGAATGAGAAGAGATGGAGAAAAAAGGTGTGAGAATTTAAAGGAGAAGTGAGGTGAGGAAAGCAGGGGAGGGGGCTTGGGAGGTAGGAAAGACGACCTGGTATTCACTGAAGAATGGTTGGATTCTTGGCTTTCTTTCGGAAATTTGGCTGCAGCTGTCACTTCCTGTGGGCCTTGCTACGAAAGCTTTCACTCTTAAGGTAACTATGACCTCATTTCCTAGTGGTAAAAATATTGTGCCTGGACGAGGGGTGAATATGCGGGTATTTCGTGTCTTCACCTTTGTTTCGGGGTACTGTATGCACTCATTTGTATCCAGGTGGAAAGTGTCAGTGTGAATACATCAATCTCATTATTGGAATAGTATCTGAAATGTTGTAATCACCAGATTTTTTGGAATTATGAGCAAGACGAGCTTTGCTTTTAAGCTGCAAAGTCATATAATAATGTGTATTTGCATGCTAGACATGTTAAGTTGCCTTGCAGCCAGTTACACATTAACACCTACAAGGTCAATCAGTAAGTAGAGGGGTATTTCTGTAGACTAACGGTGACAGGGGAGTGGTACCCCCCCGGGACCCCATACCACCATGTCTCCATATCAGACATACCAGTGTTTCCCCACCGGTTCCCTAGGACTCCCAGACAGTCGACATTTTTGCTCCCTCCCAGCTCCCAGTGGGAGCAAAAACATGGACTGTCTGGGGGGTCCCCAAGGAATGAGTTGGGAAACGCTGACCTACACCAGCAGCCAGTCCTACTCAATCGCCCTAGTGCCTGTCCCAGTGCTTAATACACCATCTCCTTTGGCAAGAATGAGCTGTCTATGTCTCTGCTTTCTCAAGCAGACCTCTGGTGTTGTCTGTACTGGAACTAATGAAGACTGAAGATCCTCTTGGAAAAAAAAAAACTTGACATACTGCTTATACATGCACACTTAGACGACAATATTCAGTGCACAGTGGAAGGATATATTTCCTTGCAGTATAGGATGAACTTGAAACAGTCAGATCAGTTCTTTCCCGGAAACCTGCCTCTGAGATATGCTGATAATCTTGTTTTTGAAACATTTCAACTCTTAAAAGGGGAAATGTATGAATTGTTTAATCCCCAGTCAAGAAACACATGAAGAACACGGAGATGCAAAGTTTTGAATGAACATTTCAGTGATTGTCTATAATGACTCTCTTTATAAAATCTCTTTTGCAGTTATGCCTTCCGCTGCTCACTGAAGTGGCTAACAGCTCACACCTCACGCATGTTTCACCTTGATAAATGAGCCACGAACTGCAGCCCCTTAAATGCATTCCGTGCTGCAATATAAAGATATAAAACTGCTATGGAAACACTTGTACACCAAACAAACATGTTGTAGGCATCAGCACTAAAATGACTGTGATACAGCACTTCGCTACAGCCCACCGTAACCCTGTACTGGATTAGTGGTTATAGAAAATGGATCAATAGATGGATGGACTTCATTACAAATTGTTGTCATCTGATATAGAATGATTGTCAGGCGCATCTGAGCATATTATTGCTGTTTCACTGGGTCATCTTCACAGAGGATTTGTGGGCCTGTTCTTCATGAAAGGTAATCTTCAGTGACTGATTTGGTATCCTGTACCTTGGTTTTTTCTTGCCTGTGCCCACATACTTTGGCCCTGAACCAGCAGCTCAGACTAAGTAGCATATATATATAAAAAAAAAACAAGTTTTACTGGAGTTCACTGGTTCTATAGCTCAGTTAAAAATGATCAGGCTGTATATTTTTTTCTCATTATCTGTGTTAATAGAGAAGTGGTCTGTTGTATGTAATATAGTGGAAGTTCTGCATTAAAATCATTGATTGGGAGTGAGATATTGTGTTGAAATCTTTAAATCCCGTATAACTTTACATACCTGACATATGAATAAATATGATAAAGTTCCATATGTGCAGGATAACGTTATATTGCTGCATTGACAATTTCATTTATTCCTGAATAATCAACTGAAGTTTATACTGTGGTGTCAGATTGCATGTATTCTTATCTGTGCAACAGAGGTTATTTGCCTCATGTGTGTGTTGTTATGGCTGAAGTTCTACATCTACTATGTAATTTCTCAGATTGGTGACAACCTCTATTAACTGTGAGCTTTTATTTTTATGATCACAACTTGTGTAATACCCCCAAGAGTACAGGGAAAAGTGCTGTGAGGGTGTGCGGGAGGATCTGAAGAGTACAGGGAAAAGTGCTGTGAGAGTGTGAGGGAGGATCTAAAGAGTACAGGGAAAAGTGCTGTGAGGGTGTGAGGGAGGATCTGAAGAGTACTGGAATTACTGTAATAGCCTTTGGCTTGAGCAACTTTTGAAAGTTCTCTGGAGAGTTGGAGGCATTGCAGATAATGGAGTGTTTGCAGGGGTCAAGGTGTTATGGAGGGGGCTAGGGAGAGTGAGAGCCTTGCTGCTATGATTTAGAGGGAAGACGACTGGGGGGCGGTGGTCTGCCTTAGTTGAGCAAAAGATGATAGAAGCAATAGAAGGACAAATTCTGGAAAAAAAAAGTTTCCTTTCATTCTGTCTGCTTTTCTATCCACTGCTGTCCATCGTCTTTCATCCTGGTCCCTCCTGTGGAGGCGAGGGGCTTCCACTTAACAGGAATTAATATTGGACGTGTTCTCCGCCACCCTTCCTGGAACAGCAAAAAGAATACGCAATGGTGATCTGCTGACCGCCTGCCTTGTGTGTGCAGATGCGGCGCCAAAAAGGGTCCAAGTGGCGAGTCCACCTGATTTTCCCTCAATCTTTATTAGTTAGTCTGCTGAAACTTTAATCAGCTGTCAGCTCTTTATTTATGAGCTTTTTTTGTAATGCCTGCAACTCTCAAGCTGAAAATGTGAAAGTATGGGTAATTAACTGGAACCAAAATAGAACAAGATGCACTTCAAGTAGATGAGCCCCACAGCAATGACACTTGTGAAAACAAGTTAAACCAGTGTCTGGAACTTTAAATATAACCTCACGATGTAATCTCACGCCGCATTTATTTATTGGCACTGCTAAGCAGGTGATAGGCATATTAGGCAGTTCATAAATGCACAAAGCTAAGGTACACCATATGTGTGCATTTCCGGATTGCAGTGCACACTCTGCAAGATTATAAATCTCATTCCAACCACCACTCCTGTTTTTTTCTAAGCCCAGAGAGACAGTGTGAAACCTTGGTTGCCATGGAAACACTGCTCCTGACTCCAATTGCCTCCCCTCCCACACTGGTCTCTTAGCAACTGTCTCCAAGCAACCCTCTCCTCCCTTCCACTGTATTTTGTCTCTCTATGCAGCTTGACTTGAGCATTACAGTGACTAGGAGAGTAAGGAGAAAAGGAATGGGGGGGGGGCAGGACATAAATGAAAAGAAAAAGACTGTGAGAAATAAGGATGATGGGGTGCATGAAGGAGTAAAGATGCTGAAGTAGGAATTATATTGCATTGAATTAAAGCCATTTGGGGAAGGACAGAATTGCTGTAGGATGAATAATAAATGCTTGGAAACAATGGGATAATCAGGAGAAGAAAAGGAGATTTTCTTTCCATTATTTATGATCTGCATTTTGTGTCTCTCCCTGGAAATGAGTGTTTTGGGCACAGTCCTCTGCCTTGAGTGGCCTCACTTGTATTGACTGGTCCTGCACCCACATTGCCCCAGAGTGTTGCCACCTTGGCGACACCTGCGATTGGTGCTCGTCATACCTGGCAGCCGGCGTGCAGATGGCTGTCAGCTCCCTGCGCCCGCCTGCACCGCAAGGCTTCTTCACTTCCTGAGTTTCATGTTGGAAAGAGACCGTGTGCTTTTGCTAGGCTCACACATCAGTGTTTCTGCTGCTTCTTCAGTGTCACATATGAACGACTGTCATTTCCCCATCAGCTAGGAAATGTATCTTTAATTAAATACTATCCTAAGTTAAATACTGTGTATCTCTCTGCAACATGCAAAAACACTCGGGGACTAAAAATGTCACGTCTTTTAGCTTTATAAAATCACAGGTCTTCCTAACTTAGTCTTAACTGCCCTAGAGGAGATTGTCGGGCGATGCTGATATTGCCCTCACCTTGGCTGTACGGTTGAGAGATGCGGTGCCCAGACATCAAGGTGCCCTTCTTTAAGGGGGCTCATCCAAAACATCCGACTCTGCTTATTAGCTCAGGCCAGACAGCTACTGTCCGTGTGGAACCCCGCCCCCATCAAACAGAGCGTGTGCAACGATCGAGTTTGTGCCGGAAAGGCAGTTACAGGGGCCGGTTCTTAGAGTGTATTTATAGGGCTTCCTTGGCTAATAATCCTGGGTGACAGTCTCACATATTAACATGTTTTGCTTTGTTATTGATGATTAAACAAGCAAGAAATGAGGTTATCTTGCCAAGAGGGTAAATTAAGGACAGAGAGCTGTAATGGAAACTCGGTAATATGACTGATTTAGCCAAGAATAGCTACACTACCACCTGCAGTTCAGACTAGGCAATCCAGCTGAAGCTAAAGCAGGTTTGGGTCTGGTTGGGATTTGGATGGGAGACCAGCTAGGTTACTGCTGGAAGAGGTGTTGGTGTTGTCAACAGCTTAAGCCCGTCCTGTGGTTTGTGTGGTTCCCAGTGCAGTGATGGGGACACTATGCTATAAAAATGGTGCCGTCCTTTGGATGAGACATGAAACTGAGGTCTTGTCTCTTTGAGGACATAAAAGATTCCTGGGCATCCCTCAAGAGAGTAGGGGGTCGTACCCCGATGCCCTGGCTAAAATAGTCCCCATTCTTTGGTCAGTATAACATTCAGATGAAGTGGTTTTGCTTTTTAATCCCATTGTTATTACTCCTCAACTCATATTGAGCCCTTTACCTTTCAAAGACTTGAACTCGCAACCTCCAGGGACCAGTGTCCTCTGCCAGTTCCAGATGGCATATGCAGTGCGCCTTTTATTAATTAAGGTCATTTAATTACATGATTGTCACACGTGTTTTGTCAACAGCAGATATACATTACACTACACACACACATATATATTGTGTTTGTGTATATATATATTAGGGGTGATTAATCGAAATTAATCACATTTTAATCATATTTCAATATTTGACACGAGAAATACAAAATTTAAGTTTGGTTGATGAAGGAATCATTATACATAAGCTTAAACTTCAAAATCTTGTTTATTTTCCAATCAGTTTACTACACAGAGCAATAGATGAGTGCAGAACACACAGAGCAAACTGTTTTCAGAGCACTGGAAATTTTAACTAAAAAATGGTGTATGAAAAACCAAAAAAACTACACAATCCCATTTCAGTCAAAAGCATCCCTGGCCAAAAATAAACAGACCAACAGTTCAAGATTAAGTGTTATGTCTACCATCTAAAATGGTATAATTACTTACCTTAAATACTTACCTGATAAGCTGTTAAGTGGTTCGTGATCTGTGAAAAAGGTAATATGAACACTGAAGTGCTAATCGCGCTAGCGCGCCAATGGGATTTACAATGTTATATTAGCATCCCGCTAGTTCCTAGTTAATTTAACCGCTTGTAAGTGCAAAGTATTTATTGTGTATTGTTTGAGTTGTAAAATATGTATTATGTTTTCAGTTTCACAGTGCCTTTTTTTAGTAAACGTCTCAAACTGCATGATTTGCTTCCCGGATGTTTATTGGAGTAGGCTGTTAGCTATCTGTCAAGCTAAAAACTGCGCACTCACATTAGCAAGGACAGAATAGTGCGAGTAAAATGCGTTAATTTTTTTAAGTCGTTATTTTTTCCGTAATTAATTAATCTAAATTAACGCGTTAAAGTCCCAGCCGTAATATATATACATATCCTTAGTTACACACACACACACACACACACATATTCTAACATTCATTGCGCTGTTACTCTTGTTTATTGTTACTGTTTATTACTGTCTAAATGTTTAAATATGCTTTGCTACTGTAAACCTGTAATTTCTTCAGGTTAATTTTGTATCTGTCTATATATGACATTGTCCCTAAGTTCATTTAATAAAAATATTATTTTCATTATATATGTATATTTATGAGATGATCCATCAATAAATAATATGAAATTAGATGAGAATAGGTGCGCTAAGTCTGAGAGAGGGCACGTGTATGAAGGGGAATGCTTTGTAAAGCAGGCAGATCGGAGATGAGGGAGTGATCATCGTGAGCAGTGGGAACGCGCGGGCGGCTTTATTGTGATTCTGTCCCTTATAGAACTTTTGAAGTCAGTTTCAAGAGCACAAAAGGACAGGACAGAGATGCATTTCCCAAGTTGGTGGCTCAGTCTGTGCTCTCAGTGACTATACACCTACACACACGGGACACTGTCCACTGTTTGACGCCTAATGTCCACTATGGAAGAGTATATTTATGTACAGACGGTCCTCTACTTACGAACTTTAAACTTACGAACTTTCAGACATACGAACGAAGAGGACAGTAAGTCCAAATTGTGTTCATTGAGCTCCCGTTTCCTGTCCGCAACAATTTTTTTCCGCCCAGTACGACTTCTGGCCGCTATTCCCGCCGCGCAGCAGCGTAGCGTCCGTACTCCCAGCATCCTAGTTCTTTGTACTTGCGTATAGCCTCAAAATGATGTTGAATAACGACTTACGTACATTTCAAGTTATGAACGGCCGTTCGGAATGCATCTCATTCATAAGTAGAGGAGCATCTGTATTGCCAAAAGTATCAGGACTCCTGCCTTTACACACACATGAACTTTAATGACATCCCATTCTTAATATATGGGCTTTATTATGGAGTTGGCCAAAACTATAACAGCTTCAACTCTTCTGGGAAGACAAGGTTTAGGAGTCAGTTTATGGGAATCTTCCAAGTTGATATTAAATACTGCACTGGGAGTACTCAAATACCATGTAGTCTGGGGAAAACATACATGTATAAATGTATAGATTTACGCATCTATAACAGATAAGGCATCTATGCTCCAATATCATCAAGCAATGGAATTCTGTGACTTAATTGCTTAAGCTCTCCAACCAGCTGTTGCATAGTTTCATATAATTTACAGCAGCTATCGCTATTGCCAACTTCTTCTCTGCTCTTCCAAACCTCCCTCAGGCCTATGTTACCCAGCCTATATTCTAATATAATTCTTTCGCACTATAGAGTCAGCTGGACTCAATAGTCAAAGTGACCAATGTCTTCTAGAGGGGTCCTCACAGGGAGGTACTGACCCACCAAGAGTTGTTAATGGTCAACCAACTCAAACTCAGACTTAACATGCCTTGCATTTCCATTCTTCATTGATCACTGGTAAATTCAAAGTTATCTGAAAGTATCCATCAAAGAACATGCTCCAGAAGAAGGTACCCAAGTGTACTGTGAAAACAGACGTTTCAGTTAGTGTTCTCCAAGTAAGTCCCTTCACTGCATCCATTTTTGTAATGTTGTGTAGACAACAAATGAGCACCAAGCGCAACATTTTGATGTTCTCCAAATCAGAAGGAGCTTGGACCAAATGGAGGAGTATTTCAGTTCTGGGAGCCCAAAAGATACCCAATGTGATGTGAATAGGACAGGGGTTCAAGTGAAGAACAACTTTTTCTCTCCCATCTAAAACTCCTCCCTCTTTATTCTCTCACTTTCAGGGTTGACCACATAGTCGTCCTGTTCACGCCTTGGTTGGAGCCTCATTGTGCAACGCAGGAGGCTTATGGTTTTCCGGACTTAAAAAAAAGAATGCAAAAGGAAAGGAAAGGCATACAGAAGGAGGTTGGTGGTGATGGCATGGGTCTGTTTATTCGTTTATCTGAGTGGCAGGCGGGTTGTGTTTCTCTTTTTTTTCTTCCTCTGTATTTTGCGAACCAGGTTTATCTCATAGGGTGGGCAGCCCCAAAGTGGGGAAATGGCCATGAATGACAGGGAGAGATTAGCAACCACAGGACAGGTCCAGCCAACTCACAGGCCCATCCGTTGGTGCCCATGCTCCCTCACTCACACTCTTCCTTCACTGGCTCATACCCAGTTGCACTCCCTCTCTTCTCATTTGCGCTGTTGGTGGTGGACTGTTATTTGTCACCCTGCGCCTCCAAACCCTCTTTTCCTGTACCCTCCCGCATATACAGTATATCTATGTCCAACTCTGCACATATACTGACTGTATCCTGTGCAGTTAAAATCTGCCTGTCATTCATCTTTTACCTTGAGTACAATAACCCAGTTGCTACAAGACCTCTGGGACTGGTATCTTACTTAAATCCTGTGTATCAAGTCATGCTCTTTATAATAAATTCATATAATTAGTACTGGTAGCTTTTGTTGGTGTTTGACCGTGCAAGGTGTGTAATGCTTAACAATTTTGCTTCGATTTTTGCACCCTGAGGATTTATTTAAATCTACACAGGTCTTTGGAATCAAATCAAGCGGTATGTAATATAATAGGCAGGTATTATAGTCAACATTTTCAAGGGATTGGGGATTATTAAGAAGCTATTCAAGATTAGAAAAAAACTCCTGGATTGATCTAGATTTCACCTGAATTTTTCAAAATTTGAGTTAGTGGTATAATATTCTAATCCATTGGTTATCAGCAAGACATCTATTAAATCAGAATATTCACCATTGCCAAAATTCTTATTTGCTGTGATTTACAAATTAAGAATGTATGAATCTGAATACAATAGTGCTTATTAAAAAGAGCTTTTTTTAAAAAAAAAAATGATAATTTCATCAGTATCGCTACAACATACTGAGTAAGTGGGCAATGTGACATTTCTGAGGAGGAATGAATGAAGAGTAAAGCAGTTCTCACAGACTAAAGAACACAGAATACACAAAAATACCAAATGAAAAGTTTAAAGGACACAACATCCAACACACTGCTTGATACACAAAGTACAGTAGGCTTGTAAATACAACCAGTGCAGATAAGAAGCATGAATAAACAGGCATGGAAACACAGACAAACTGACACAAATGAAACAATCCATCCATCCATCCATTTTCCAAACTGCTTATCCTTACTGGGTCGTGGGGGGTCCGGAGCCTATCCCGGAAGCAATG
>JAODJX010000109.1:11781029-11813895 GCA_026776945.1 Isichthys henryi
CCCCCCCGTCATCCCCCCTTACCCCACTTACGCCTCTCTCCCCTCACCCCCCTCAGCACCCCGGGCAGCCGCAACAGTCGGTCCAGCAGGGCGGCCACGCCGGAGGGGCCGGGAGCGGCGGCACCGGCACGGCAGGCAGCTCCAAGTCCAAGCCTATCAACCGTATCAGTACTGTGGTTTGAGAGGGGCGCAAGGCTGGGGCCGCAGGACCAGGGGGGCCCGGGGGGTGCCGTGGTTGAGGCCAGCGGAGGCGAGCCGGGTCCGCAGGAGGCAGAGTCGGAGGCGACATCGGAGGGCCGGCCGCCGCAAAAAGCGCAGCCTGCTCCGCCTCTGCTACTTTCATATCCGCTTCCCGCGCGTGTAGCGAGCGAGCGAGCAAGATGCGTGTGCTGCGGAAAGGGCCTGGCACTCACGCTCATGCGCACCGCCTCTTCCACATTCCCCAAACCTGACATTTACTGGGAATCCAGCAAGGACGGCTATGCGTTTGAGGCGAAGGCAGGGGCAGACAGGGAGAGGCAGGTCGCTTTTCAGAAGTGAATATTTGTGCTTCGCAAATAAAGGGCTTCTGTTTCCCGATTTAACAGAAGTTACACGAAGTGCATGCAGCTGCCAAACACAGGATTCACTAACTGGGTTGCCAAACTTATAGTCAGGGATTGACGGCGTTACGGTTCCATTTTGCTCCATTTCACAGCGACTTGGCGGAGGAATTTCATATCTGTGGGAGAATGAACAGATGCCTTTGTTTCTCTGATTAAGCTCAGCTGAAAGAAAGTGGAAGGACTGAAAAAGTAAGCTAAGTGGCAAGATAACAGAAGATAAAGGAAGACGTTATACAGGTGCTCAGGTTTCAGTAGAGTGATGCATGGGATGCTGGGGATGATTGATACAGTAGGACAGCTGGGCGTTGAGTCGGCATGCAAACACTGATGCTGTTATTTAGGATAACAAAAGCATGTGCCTGCAGTCCTGTATATATATGCACTCATGGGCAGAAGGTCAAACAGTGACAGACTTAGCCAGTCTGTGTGCTGCTGTATTCACCCATTAGATACACTATGAACAGCAGCAAACATGAAGCCTGAGGTCCAGTGACTCTTTGGATGGGTACAGCCTGGACACGCTGCTGATGGGTACAGTTTAACCTGAAGGCTTTCAGAGGGAACTAGGCAATATGACTGGAAACATTATTCAGTGATGCCTTCGCGATTTGGCTCATCATCAGTGATGATCCAGCCAAACCAGCATCCAGAAAGTGTTCTTGTTTAAAGTCGACATGCATTTTCATAACATTTCATTTCAACTGTTTTTTTTTTAAATATGTATATACCATTTTTATCTATTATCCATCCCAGTATAGAATGCCATTTTGGACACTTCCAGCAGCCTGTGGGGCCGAATTTGCTTTCCTCTGAAACACTCCCTGTGAAGTCGATGGCTTTTTTTTTAAAAAAAAAAAAAAAAAAGATACTGCAGGTCACATGACAGCAAACAGGCAGCTAAAGGAGCTCTGTGGAGCTCTGACTGGTCCGTGGCAAGTCCTGCTGGCTTAAAATCATTCCCCCATGCTGAATCAACGCCAATTACCTTCCTGCCTCCTTAGATCTCTGCATCTGGAAAAACAGAGGACTCATTCGCTGTACTCATTCCCTGTACTCATTCGCTGCACTCATTCGCTGTACTCATTCCCTGTACTCATTCGCTGCACTCATTCCCTGCACTCATTCCCTGTACTCATTCGCTGTACTCATTCGCTGGTAAACGTATCCTCATGTTTCTATTTTTCTATTTGAAATTGGTGGATTTGTCATCCGTAAACTAGTCTAAGTGAAACTAAAAGGTGTTTAACTTTACCACCCTATTTGTACATTCCAAAACTAACTACTATTCTGGATGGTGGAGATGGTGGGTAAACCCTATTTGATCTGCTGTATAGACAAAAAAGTGTAGACAGATCAATGTCATTCCATTTTCATTCTATTTTATCTGTTATCCCGGACATATGGGTGTCTGCAGCAACTTGCGGCAATTTTTTGGAGAGATTATTTAAAACCTGCAGGGAAAAGGACAATCTGAACCATTTAGGTTTTTTACTTTTATTTTTCAGTTAGTCAGTGAATAGCCATAATACGTTTAATATGTTCTTTCTTCTTCTTCTTCTTCTGGGAATAAGCCAGCAAAGTAGTTGTGAACCAAAGTGGAACCCTGCAGATGTTTCGATTAGAGTTTACACACTTCGCATTCAGATTTGTAATTCCTCGCATATCCATCCATGTGTGAAGAAGCCACTTCTAAAACAACTAGATCTGAATAAACTCTGGAATGCGTTTGTTACTTAGTTTTATCACAGTTACCAGACCACCATTTTTTTCCAGTACCAAAAGAATGTTTAACGTGCATAGAAGTATGTATCAGTAACATTCCATAACATGATAAATGTGGCATTCAAAAGACCCAAATAAGCTGATAGGTGCTGCCATTGTGACTGAGGTAAAGCAGAGAGACCAATGGACAGACAGAAGGGAGACGATTTGCTCAGTCTGTTGGGATTTATATGCATTTCCCTTCAAGTATTTTTACATTACTGTTATTACTAATTTTTATTTGCAAACTTTAGTCTATTTTTGCTGGTATCAGTGTTAAATTGATCATTCCTATTATGAATATGCTCTTTGTAGAAATACTAATTTTTACTAACAATTGCAGTCCTATGATGAACGAGCAAGAAAAATGTGTTATAAATACTCTAGCTATGGAAATCCCTCTCAGACTTTGATTGTACAGGAGAGCCTGATGCTGTGTTTGAGGTTGAGTTATTATAATGTCACTTATTACTAATATTGTTGAAATCGTTGTTAATGGTGTAACTGCTATTATTGATATCATTGTTTCTAGCAGAACAGTTTTTCTATAATTTTTATATTGTCTTCTAAAGGAGTCACACGATATGCTTGTGTGTTTGCGCGCATCCGATACACTAAATTTATAGGAGCAAGCATTTGATTTATTTTAAGAAAGTGATGATATGAGTTGTTTTATTTCAGTTGCATCATAAAAAAAAACTCGCCATGACATCTGACCTATATTGTTATATTAAATTACACACTTATTGCAGAGGATACTGTATCTACAGGTGCATATATCCATGGAAAAATATAGCATGTCACTTTGTGCATATACAGAAACAGCAAATCAAGATTGTTTATTCTAACAGCATCACAGTGCTAAGGTGCCGCTTTTGGATACATTTTTGTAGCTTTGCACACAGTGAGTACACTGTTGAGCCCCATTCCTCTTGCCACCACCCTGGCCTCTTCTTCCATCCCCGTTTCCCCAGTACCACCTCTTTCTCAGCTTGTTAAGTGTGCTTCACGCTGCCTTGGACTTGGCTGTATTCTACTACGTACTATATCATGTTAACAGAAGGGAGCGGCTGAAAGATGCACTTATTGGCTGATGGAGCTCTACTGCACTGTAACGTGATTGTTCGCGCTGCTTCGGAATTGACTGAGCTGTACAACATTATCGGCATTAATGTCGACTGGGGTACCCATCGATTAACAGACAGCCTAACCTCTCTTGTTTACTTTTATGCATCAAAAATACTGCATTTGCTCTCTTTTCTCTCGTTTTTTATAAAAATCTGAGCCCTCCTGTACCGAGGATTGAGCGTCTCCTCGAATGAAAGCTGAATAATGAAACAAGCCCAACAGACGTGACCAGTGAGGAAGGGGAGTCTGGAACATAGTGCTGGCTTACAGGGAATATGGGAAAGAGAGAGGAGAGGGTCTCTGTTGATGTCTTTAGCTTCGTGTATTGGCTATCACTGACCCCAGTCAGAACTGCCAGTGTCTTCCCATTGTGATTCATGTTGCATGTGTATCTGCACTTACTGAATGAAGCTGTACAGACCTGAATGTACATATTATCTTATATAAATAATCAACATTGACTATGGAATGGATTGTACCATGTTTCTGTAATTCAGGGGATTTGGCAGAATTAATATTGTTTTTATCTGGGTTGGGAATGAGGGGAAAAATGTCACTGTAAAGTATTAGTACGTGTGTGTCAGAGGTCTTAATATTATTTTAAACAGACCAGAAATATATATGGAATTTTATTTGTATATATATGAGGTTTTAACTGAAGAAATACAGAGAAATTACATGTGAATATTTATTGCTTCTAATACTATAAAACGTTCTTGCTGTGGAAAACGTCATGAGTTCTTTAGTCTTTCTTTTTAAATTAGATTTACTAATTACTTGACTTATACTGTTTACTTGTTAATTGTAGTAGAACTGTTAAGACGGAACGAGTTGTGTATATTTCTTACATGACAGCACAAATCACAACATAATACTTTACCACAATACTCCATATAAGCCTTCATATGAACTGTAAAATGTAAAGAAAAAAATGTCATTTAAATATTTAGGGACCAGACTGTGTGGTCAGGGTTGTTTTTCGATATATCCCCGATTTTATACGCACTTCCGAATAACCTTCCACTTGCTGCAGCAGTAAAAGTCGCCTTTTTCCCGTAACTGGCGTTGCAGTCCCCCCATCATTTACGCTGCGTGTCTGCAGGCTACATTTGACTGCGCTGCTGCTTCAGCTTTAAGGTAACGAACACAACGCCTTTTCCCGTGTAAATAGATCAAAACCCAAGACGTCATTCACCTACTGCAAAACATGGAGGTAAGTAAATGCATTTCGATAAACCCGCCCCTTACGTACCATGGACCAATGAAAATGCCACTTAGTGTTTTATAAACCAATGAAAACGCGGTTCCATGTACTGCGCTGGGTTTGCGTACTAATATCAGGTACTTGTGGAGTGTATTAAATGATTTCATATATACACCTATACGAATTTATTATTTTTCCAACACAGAAAATTTCTACTGACCCAAATGTGTAAATCAGCCGTTCAAAACATAAAATAAATGTACATGTAACTGGACCATGCTATGTGTTACACAGCATGTATTCAATGATGTAAACATGCCCGATTAGAAAATGTTCTCTGGCGTATATGCCAGTAGTATGGCGTTTGGTCCAAGCAAAGTGCGAGATATGGACTTATGTGTCTAGAACCGATACAGAAAGAACATCCTCCTAGAAAGCAAATAACTATTAGTGGACTCTAACTTTTGGGGGAGCGCTGTATGAGAACTGAAAAACCGATAGACACCCAAGCGAGATCGCTAAGTAGCTAAACAAACAAGGACTGTGTGGCACTAGCCAGCAGCGAAGGGCAAGGAGATGTCAGCGTGTCGCCTGCAGCAGCTTTGGACTCTGTGGAAACTACACGTTGACGAATACGTTAGGCGTTAAACGCGATGAAGTAGGAGGAATCCCACAGAGCGCTGTTTGTTGTAGCGCCTACACCGGACACGTTAGGATGGGCTGAGGAATGGAGGCCGGACTGCCGTTTCTACACGCAGAAGGACAAACCCAGTCCAGACAACAGACAAGTGGTGTTATCAACCCGGGCCCAGAAGACTCCATTCCTTTTAACTGACAGTCGCCACACAGCCAAACTCCTCGGACTGGTCATTAAATTGTCCGGCGCGGTATAAGAGGATGTGGATGAATGCGTCTCAGGGCGTGTTTATTAGCCAGTTAGCCGCCGATCTGTAGCATTTCCACTCAACCGAAAACGTCCAAAGTGCTAGACTACTGGCTGCTTTAAAGCCAGCTGGCTAGTAGAAACTTATAAGAACGGCTCGTTGGAGTAGAGGTTACACATTTACAGGAAAGTAAGTGAATATTATAAATACATATTAGCCGTTCACCAAAGGCATCAGAACATACTTCATGGTATACACCAAAGGGAGGCCATTGTTTGTAACTGTCTCGCTAGCATGTGCAAAAAAGATGATTTATATCCGTTAAGGTATTGTACGTGAGTCTTATTGTAGTTTAACATTTTATCCATTGTTGACAAGCAAATCATTTGCACGATTTACACTGCCAGGTAGTATTTATTTACTGTACCATTATAACGTTGCTAAAAAGATGTTTCGCGAAGTACATCGCTAGCTGAGATTCTTACAACATGGCTATTTGCCGGCAACTTACCTTTAACGTAATAAAACAATTGTAGGTCTATGAGAGTTTTAATTTAGGTTCGCTTAAACTGTCAGGTGCAGAAGTAACGTGCTGTCTTACGTAGCGATGGCTACCCTAAGCGGCTGCAGGATTTATTCAGACAGCGACATTATTTATTGAAATACTAGTTACTTTAGGGAGTCATTCACCAAAATCAAGTATTTGTTGAATAAAGTTTTATGACCGACATAAACGCCGAAAAGTTCACTTCTCTACTGTCCGTATATGCACCTTATGGATATTGCTAGGTAAGTATTACGGTTAACCTATTTCTGTTAATCCACAGTATAAACTAAGTAATTTTACATTTCTTGGAGGAGGCGGGTAGGAGTACCAACGATAAGCAGTAGGAAAGTCTGGATATAAATTAGAATTCCCGGACTACCCCGGATTACTTAATGCTACTTGCTGCCGATTTTGGATCAGACTGATCCGACGCATATTCTTTAAAAAAAATCACAATAAATGGGCCAAACTGACCTCGGATCAGTCGCCGAGGGTGTAATGCATTTACGCCTCCCATGCTTCCTTTTCTGTGATCCGAGAGGAGGCGCTAGGGAGGCCTGCGTGGAACGGAATATTACAGTGGTTCCACACTGGGACTGGGAGAAAGAGTAGGGACTAAAGGGGTTACATTGTGGTTGGTGCATTTGTTGTCTTGTATGTAACTGTGTTGGTAATGGATTAGTACATATACATATTTTACTTCGAGTGGTGGTGGAATCTGGTTGTTGCTACATTGCAAGGAGGAGTATTTGGTCTGGCTCACTTAGCCTGAGCCGAGGACAGAGGTGGGCCTGCATTGTTTTTGGTGTGGTCGTTTAAGCACCTCGATGTGTTTGATCGTCGTCGATGTTACGGACGTTGAACCTACCGGTCACCAGTCATGCTTACACACGCGTGTTTATTAAAGAGCATTTGCTTAAGCCTCCGGTGTGACTAGCAGTGTGATAAGGCTTCCTTTTTTGTCGCCAGTGCCTGTGTTCGTCGGCTATCCTAGAAATCTGTGAGCTTGTAGAGCACGGCGACTAGAGGCCAAACGGAAATGGTTTGTGTACGTGCGTGAGCGAGCATACCTCGTCTCCATCTTAATGGTCTTAATAGCTGCACGTTTTGATGCAGTTAAACATACTGGTTTTGTTTAGGTATGTGAACCGACATTGTAAATGCCGACGTGTGAATTGACACAGTAAAAGTCGTTGGGGCTTACATCTGTACAGCCGTTCCATCTCTTTATAATAACTAAATGTGATGCGAGTTTGCATTGTGCCAACGTGCTGCCGCTTTGGTCTCCTTATTACTTTATAGAAATGGACGGGGAGGATTTCGTGCCACCGCCTGAATGCCCAGTTTTTGAACCGTCGTGGGAGGAGTTCGCAGATCCAATGGGTTACATAGCAAAAATCCGTCCCATCGCTGAGAAATCCGGAATTTGCAAGATCCGCCCTCCTCCGGTAAGAAGTGGTACAGTTTTATTGGCGATGTGCCTTTCTGTGTCTTTTTCATGGCGATGGTTTCTATAATGAAGTCTAGTACAATCTCTCCTATGAGAACCGGTTCTCAGTTTAGTTTTATATAAGTTATTTGCTTCTGGAAACAAGTCAGAAATATTATATAGCGTTTTCTTATGTGTGTGATACTTAAATGGTAACTTATTAGATGAAAATTGATAAATGAAATTTTACTTTGTTTTAAAGAGTGCCCATGACATTATTTGCGACAGTCATTGTGTAAGGAAGATTCTTGTGTCTAGTGATTTATTTAAGTCATGCAATCAGAATTAGTGTGAGTGCACTCACTGGTGCTTATTGTCTGGGTGACGTCAGCTAAAATGTAGGTAGTTAGGGTGTATTTCATTAGATCACATGTGGGTAAACTGTAGCAAAATATTGTATTGCTTTTGCAACATTTATGGTGTATTATAACTTGGAACAGGGCTTGTCTATTTTATACTGGTTAGATTTTATGAAAGATACCAATGAATTAAAACTTTTGATATTCAGTTTACATTTAGGTGTGCTGGCTGGAGTTTGATGAATTCATTCCCCGTAGCTTTTATGAGAAGTAATTTTAAAAGTCAGAGACCAAATAGCAGTGGTATAATGCAGTTTTATTTTCTGATAGCATACTAAAGTATTACAAAGGGATGCTCATGTTTAGCTGAATTCCAGCTGGAAGCCTACAGTGCATCTGGCCTGAAGTGTGGTTTGAAAAAGTGCGTTTTCTCCGTCATCGTTAAGAACATCAGCAGAGGCCAAAAGGGAGATGCAAGCTTGATGAAGTGGTTGGATGCACATGCTGGTGCAGTGGAGCATAATGACCTAGATCTCGGTCTGACAATAAGGGAAGTTCAGAAGATGTAGATGTGCTGGTTGGTTGGCAGCCTTGAATGCTGATATCATGGGTTTGACCTTGGTAAATGGGTTCTAACTGGCAGTTGATGGGTTAAGGCGAGGAAGGATAAAATGCAAATAATTCAGAAGGTCAAACACCAAGACATGCAGTGTCATTTTGAATGAGCCCAGTGGTCTAATGATGGCTGCAGTAATGTGATACAGGGATGATAGACCATGCCAGCATCTGCTGTACAGCTCTGTGAACTAGGGCCAGCTTCCCCAGATATTATACACAAAGCATCTGCGGAAATTGCGTCAGTGCTGTGGGCTGGTTGGAACCAAGCTGTCACTAAGTGTCGTGTCAAGGTCCTTTGCTGCCTTTGATGGTGCTGCGGTCCTATTGTTCAGAGTAACTGTAAGGCCAGCCATGGAAAGCGTGTTAATGATGGTAGTGCTGTATTTCAAAATGAACTTTATGGATTAACAATTCTGATAGGGTAAACAACCTTACCGGCTGTGTCAATGATGATATCGCAAACGTCAGATTTGTCACAGTGACTTTCCAGCATACATTCTATTTCTATTTTATTTACTGTATTTTTAAATATCTTTATTTTTAATTCCGTTCGTTTAACTTGTTATATCTTTTTATTGCACGTTTCTTCACCCGTTGTCTTGATCTACAGACTGTGGCAAATGAGCAACAGGAAGTAGTCAGTGCAGTATGAATTTTGTTTTTTGTAACACTGATTCATTTTGGAATGGCTTTCTAAGAGTTTGGTCTATTTTGTCATCCTATGGCTTTTAAGGCAAAGACCTTTCGGCCTTGTTTTGGTGTGTAGAATGACCTTCCTGTTCCAGTGGGCCCTTTTCAGTTTGAAGTGCATTTAAGAATGAAGTGGGATGCATTTTATCACGGTTGTCTTGGCACAGAATAGCATCTTTGAAAACCTGAGTGCAAAGCTTTGGAGGAAGATGTTAATCAGAATGTTGCTCTTTTACGAATTACAGCAATACCATGTACATTAATTAGTCTTCCTGGAATAGGAAAGGCGTGTAAATGCACACTTTAATGTAGCTGGGGAAGGATGGTAGCCTGAATATTAACCTGGTTAGCCTAATATTATTTATTTAACGTACTTTCACAGCATTAGCTTAATGTTTGTTTGTTTGTAGTATTTGAGCTCTTGTTCAGGATATTATTTGAGTAAGCATATGTAGTTTCTACGGCCGGCTTTATGGAGCACAGTCAAACCTCCCTTATGCGGGCAGAATGGTACCAAATGGTGCCCATAAGTAAGAAATGTCCATCACTTAGAAATACATGTACGGTACAACGTACATGTGTACACATACAAACTACATGATATTTACTGTAGATAACAAGTTTTGTTCAGCTTTTGGAAATATGTATCCCTCACAATGCAATGCTTCTTAGCTAATGCAGGATAAAAGCTAATGCCGCAAAAGTGTGCAGGATGGGTTGATTGGTGAGTCTAAATTGGTCCTGTGGTTGTGTGCGTGTGCGTGTCTGTGCCCTGTGGTGTGTTGGTGACTGGCCAGGGTTGGTTCCCGCCTGTGCCTGTTGTTCCATGGATAGGCTCTGGTCCCCCGCATGACCCCAGTTGGCATTAAGCGGTTTCAGAAGATGGATGGATGGATGGATGGATGTAGACTTCTCCACTCCAAAATGGTCTGCAACAACTCTGTGCGATTTTCCTTGACGTATCTCTAATGATATCGACCGTCTTTTGGAGGGCCATGACACTACGCTTCCATGGATTTTGCATGGCTGCGTATTGTGTAAGATTAATTTGTGCATGCGTGTGCCTATAGGTGCCTGGTAGAGGGAGGCACCTGTATATTGGAGATCTGCATAAGGGAGGTTTGACTATATATAGAAATGCATGTATCAGTCATTTACTTTTACGGTTCATAAAGAGAGCTTTCTGTGGTGGTACCCTTAAATGTTGCCTATATGTAGTTGAGTACAGCAGTTAAAAATTGTTAGATCAAGTTTTATGCAAATTTTCCTTCAGTATATGTTTGTTGCATCTTATGATACGAGTGATGCACGAATAATTCATAGGTTGTCTCACTGCACTGTTTATTTTTCATTTATTTACTTTTTACAAAGTGCATGTGTTACTAAGTTCAGAATGTATTTGAAAATAATATCAGTAACCCAGACTTATATATTTTGCCTTGTTTCTCAATGCACTTTCCTGCTTTAATTTTTTATTAACTAATAATTTTTTTAACCCTCAGGACTGGCAGCCTCCCTTTGCTGTGGAGGTGGATAACTTCCACTTCACCCCGAGGATCCAGAGGCTCAATGAGTTGGAGGTCTGTCCTCTGTACAGTTCAGTTGGAGTGTGTTATGTAGTGTTATATTGTGTAGTTTGACCAGATTTATTCCATTAGGGGTCCTTCCTCATCATTGATTGCTTTATTGTGCTGAAATTTCTGTTTCCATGTTCAGGCGGAGACCCGTGTGAAGTTAAACTACCTGGATCGCATTGCCAAGTTCTGGGAGATCCAGGGCTCCTCCCTAAAAATTCCCAACATCGAGAGACGGATATTGGACCTCTTTAGCTTGTCCAAGGTCTGGAGACAGACACACACACACACACACAGACACACACACACAGACACACAAATCAGTGTTGAGAACTGTTTGTCTGAGCTGAAATTTCACTGGGTTAGATATGCGATGTTGCACCAACTATAAGCATTGCATCAACGGGCTTTGTTGGAATGTTGGCATGTTTTTACTGAAAGTCTGCTGAAGTTCTTGTGAGCCACATATCCATTCCTTGTGTGTGCCGATTTTCCACCATAAGCTTCCCAAAAAGCATCCTGATTTTACTGTCCCATTATGATGCCGATATTAAATGACTTCATAAGAGTAAAAATTGATCTTGGTCACCTGGTACTGATGAGTACTGACTGCAGTTATGGTGTGTTACAGATTGTGGCTGACGAAGGAGGCTTTGAGTCTGTCAGTAAGGAGAGGCGATGGGCTCGTGTGGCCCAGAAGTTGGGGTACCCACCTGGGAAGAACATCGGCTCCCTGCTGCGCTCTCATTATGAGAGGATCATATACCCCTTTGAGGTGTTCCAGTCAGGCGCCATTTTGCCAGTGAAGGTTCTATAATCTTCTACTATTCCTTTTTTCAGTCTACAAAATTACCAATGTCCTAGTGGCCTTTAAATGATAGAAACATGCAGCCTGGCGAGTCGACTTTGGCTCTCCATGCTAGTCTGTGTAGACCAGAGGAGCCTGGTTACTCCCATATGCGTGTCCTGTGCTGTTCGCCATGGTGGCTAACATCATTCTCCTCTCCCCATTAGCAGTGCAAGCCAAGGCCATATGACAGTGAAGAGGTGGATAAGGAGTACAAGCCCCACTCCATCCCCCTCCGCCAGTCAGTCCAGCCCTCCAAGACCAGCAGCTATGGGCGCCGAGCCAATCGCTTACAGCCAGATGTGAGTGATCCTGTCTTTGCTGTTGCCAATCGCAGCACATTGTATTAAGCCTTTGTAATGGCTGATCCTTTCAGTTAGCACTGCTGTCTGACTGACCTTTTTAGTCTGGATATCTGGGCACTTCAGTACTTTTTCAACTTACTGTTTATTGTAAACGATTGATGAAAAATCGTTTTTCTTTGGTATACTGTGTAGATTGCACTGCTGTTGCATTTCAAAGCCCAGTTTTTTTTTTTATTTTGTTTTCCTTGTGTTAAACATGCCGAAGCAGCTTTTAAGAGTTGGAATGTGGTAAACCTGGTTTTCCTCCTTTCGGTCTTCTCTGGGTGTTGAATTTGTCTGGCTGCCAGGGCAGTAAAACACCAAACAATCGTATGCAGGCAACCTTCAGAAAAACTGCAGACTGCACGCTGTTGGGAAATCTCGGGCAGGTAGCGGCATTTGTAGATTTTTCTTCGTGGTCTGATGGAATAGTGCATCAAAAAGGGCTGATGGGTTTACCAGAGGCGTGAAAAGGGCCAGCTGGCTGGCTGATTTGAGAGCCTTGTAGGTTCCTGTTATGCTGGTAGACGCTACAGAGATTAAAACTTTTTATTTCATGCATTATCCAAGTCATTTTCCTGTGTGGGTGCTATGGCAGTGTTCTTATTAAGCGCGTACATGATGGCTCTGTCCTCTGTCAGAATGATGTGGCGTGAGCTTTGCAGGAGTGCTCTTTGGGATTTACAGGAATGTGGTTTGCGGTTGTGAGTGGGTGGTTCTCAGTCCACCTTGCCACTGTACCACCCCCACACCACCTTACAAGGCATTCTAACCGCTTCAAGTTGGGGGTTTTCGACTTCACCAATATTGAACTATCTATAGGATTTGGGCATTATTGATGTGAGTTCAGTAGTATAACCTCTGCTAGGACTAAAGCCTCTTAAGTAAACAAAATAATTTGTGAATATCACTTTATTCTGTTATAGTCATTCTGTTTGAAATGCGCTTGAAGTATGGATTAAATCCATGCCCCTAAGTACAAGCTGGCATTTAAGCTTAATCATTAAACCTCGCTTCCTCTCTCACTGGGGCCTGCTCTCAAGCTAGTTGATGTTGAGATGAAATTATACATTTTTAAGCAAAGCTAGACCATCAAAAATCTGATTGGAGTTGACATGTTTTCACAGTTGTTCCCTCAAGCGGTGTTTTAATGATATAACACACCTTCATTTTCCATCTTTGTTCACAGTCTCCTCACTTGATGTGGGGAATTGTAGTGGGTTTTACTCTGCCCGGGGAGCGAGTTGATTGTTGTCGGCTGAGATCATCACTTAGGAGGAAAACGGGGCATCTAAACAGTTGGGTATGAGACCTGATGTAGCTGCCAAGTCAGATGCCTGCCACCTGCTGCTGATTATGCTACCTGATCACTGTTTATCCTAATGAACAGTGTGCTGCCGTCCCGTCAGAATGTGGACCTCCTCCTCTTCCACGCTGTTCCTCCATATGTGTCCTCCATCTTTTACATGTCTATTATGTATTTGCCTTTGCTCAGCTTTGGAGAGATGGGCGTGAAGCACAAATGAACCAATCAAAGATGACACTGACAAACTGATATGCTTTTTGTTTTAGAGATGTTCTGCTTTCAGTTTTTATTAATGAACAGTGTGCTGTTCTCTAGTCTCCCTTTTTTAGTTGATTGTATTGAATTTCTGAAGTTATCCAAAGTTAACTGCAGTTGTGCCCTAGTTATGCAACTATAGTTTGCAGCGATTTGAGTTAAGTACTGCTTAAGTACTATACTCTGCTCCATGCATTGACTATAAAAGTGAGTTTCATTCAGGAATGAAATTTTTGGATCCATTTGCACTTTAAGTGACTACCCTGCTGATTTGTTTAATAATTAGTTATTGGCGTATGATACATACGAGGTATGGCTTCTTTACACGTATTTTATGCACCAAAACGTACTTAGAGCAGATTGACTTCTTACAGAAACGTGTGGCTTCCTGCTTTATGTAACTTTTTGATATATGTTCTGGCTCACGTAATAACGATTTATTGTAAGAAGGAGATGTTCAAGCCAGTGTTCATTTCGTAATGTACTAAATTCTTGTCTTTTATGTCGCTGTGACATATTGGGAATAATTGTGACTAATGCATCAAGTTCCTTGTGAATTCTGAAAACAAACAATTATGCTTCTGAAATCAGTGGGCTTCAGTGTCGATTCTTACTGACTGGTACATAATGACAAATCTCCTTTGCAACCCTACTTCAGTTAGTTTTCCTTGCCTCCTTTTACCTGTCCCCTCGCCAGTCTGTCTTTACCCCCGTCCACCTCCATTTTGCCATTCTCACACTCCTCCTGTTCTCCCATCTGTCCCATTGCTGTGTCCCTCCTGTCTGAGCCCCACCTCCCTCAGTCCATTGTTGTTGTTGTTGTCTCCCCATGCAGGGACCCGATGACTTGTCCTCCCACACTCTCTCTGCCGGCTCCCGACACACTTCGGTATTACCCCTCTCCCTTGGTCCTCCTCTCTCCTCGCACGCTGTCTCCATTCCCCATGTCCATCATGGCTTTCTGGGTACCTTTAGGGACCCTCTCTGTCTCCTTGCCTCTGTTCTTCCCTCTGGCTCTCTCCCGGCCAGCCGGACCCTGTCTGCTTATTGATGTTCTGGGGCTTTGGCTGACTCCCCTCCATTTGAGGCCGCTTGTTTGTGGGTCCTGTTCAGTGTGTCTTTTGCCTGCATACGCTGAGCACACGCTCCCAGGCTCTCGCAGTTTATCTGTTCCCCCTCTATCCCTGAGCAGGATTAGAGAAACCAGAGTCGCATACACTTCCTTGAAATGTTCTACTGAACTGTTTGTCAGTATTAGCAAGTGTTATAAATATGCAGCATTTTAGTTTGATTAAATTATATATTTTTTTGTGCTGCCATCTAATGAAAGATTAAGTCAGTGCCAGGATTAGTGCTATAAAAAACCGAGAATAAGTACAATACAGGCACACACCTGTTAAACAGCCCTAGCTAATGGGCTGCAGGGACGAAGGCCGATGGCAGGGGGACTCTGCTGTGTCTCATTGGCAGTGCCTGCTCGTCTGTGTCATCCTGCTTTGCCCACCTGCACTCCTCTTTGGACAGACTGCCAGCCATCCCTCCACGCCTGAGCATGGCCACTCATCTTCCGCCTCCATCTGCTTGTCTCATGGTCAGCAATCGGTAGCCATTGGGTTGGCCTCTCACTACCCGTGGAAGACATCTCGTAAAAGACCATGCGTGTTGTGTTGAGCTCTGGGGCTTTTCTAGTCTCTGTCCTGCTGAGTGCCGGTACAGGTCTTGTTGTCAGGTGAACTTACACCCTCTGTCACACATCCCCCCCCCCCACCACCCACCCCAGACGGAGCCCACTGAAGAAGATATAGAAAAGAACCCTGAGCTGAAGAAGCTACAGATCTATGGGGCTGGACCCAAGATGATGGGCCTGGGGCTGATGGCAAGGGACAAGGGGAACCGAAGGAAAGGTAGGGGGGTGTCTGTGACCTGGGGCCCTGCTTCATTTTGATGGGGAATGGGCTGTGGGCGTAACAGCATTTGGGCCTTTTTATTCACACACACACCCAACACCCCCCCCCGCCCCCCCAGATGAACTGCCACAGACAGTGATCGTGCGGGACAGTGTCGTGGTTAAAGATGAACCTGGAGAGGACAGGGGGGAGGGCAAAATGCACCTGGCCCCCACGGACAGGACAGTGAAGGAAGAGCCTGGGGACAAATACGGCTATGATGGTGACCGAGAGGAGCCATGCACCAAGATGACCATGAGGCTGAGGCGCAACATGAGCAATGCGCAGTTTGTGAGTGTGGGAGCGTGGGGGGGCTGGGGGCGGGAAGACAGGAGGGAGCCCCAAGCGAGACGGCGGCCCGTCT
Organism: Isichthys henryi; assembly: GCA_026776945.1. Classification (NCBI taxonomy): domain Eukaryota; kingdom Metazoa; phylum Chordata; class Actinopteri; order Osteoglossiformes; family Mormyridae; genus Isichthys; species Isichthys henryi. Next base: position 11,796,891 of record JAODJX010000109.1, read on the forward strand.
GCCCGCAGGTGGACTCCTTCGTGTGTCGGATGTGCGGCCGGGGTGATGAAGACGAGAAGCTGCTGTTGTGTGACAGCTGCGACGACAACTACCACACCTTCTGCCTGCTGCCTCCACTCAGTGAGCCGCCCAAGGGTGACTGGCGCTGTCCCAAGTGTGTGGCGGAGGTAAGGCTCCAGAGCAAGGCCGGGGCATGGCTGCATGGAACCAAGCCGCCAGTCTGACTGCTGTTCTCTGTCAGGAGTGCAAGAGGCCGGCAGAGGCCTTTGGCTTTGAGCAGGCCACTCGGGAGTACACCCTGCAAAGCTTTGGGGAGATGGCCGACACCTTCAAGGCCGACTACTTCAACATGCCCGTCCACGTGAGTGATGACGCCGTGTTTGTGGTGTGGCCATGCACTCAAAGGATGGGATGAGGAAGGAGAGCTTTGGCTCACGTGGCGGCGGCCCATGTGACCCGTGTACGCTGCAGATGGTGCCCACGGAGCTGGTGGAGCGGGAGTTCTGGAGGCTGGTCAGCAGCATAGAGGAGGACGTCACCGTGGAGTACGGGGCCGACATCCACTCCAAGGAGTTCGGCAGTGGATTCCCGATGAACAACGGCAGGCGGCAGCTGACGGCGGAGGAGCAGGTGAGGCCGGCCGCCCAGCCTGCTCCGCACGTTCACATTAATGCCATTGACCCTGTACTCTTTTAGTGTCACAGTACCCATTCCCCCCCCCCCGGCACTGTCTGCCCCTGCTACTTGGCTTTTATACGTGCTGCTTCTCACCACAGCTCTGATATTTGTGCGTGTAGTATGTTGTAACCTGGCACTGCTGCCCTCGCTTGCCCCAGGAGTATGCCCGCAGCGGGTGGAACCTGAACGTCATGCCTGTGTTGGAGCAGTCTGTCCTTTGCCACATCAATGCCGACATCTCGGGCATGAAGGTGCCCTGGCTCTATGTGGGCATGGTCTTCTCCGCCTTCTGCTGGCACATCGAGGACCACTGGAGTTACTCCATCAACTATCTGCACTGGTAATTTCCCCTGCGGCATCTGCGTTCAGCCATGTGGCTGTAGTCGCCGGTGTTCTGGCGGTGTCCCAGCTGCTCTCGAGGCTCCCAGTCATGGCACTGCCTCTGTGGCCCTCACTAGGGGGGAGCCCAAGACGTGGTACGGGGTTCCCAGATCGGCAGCCGAGTCGCTGGAGGAGGTGATGAAGAAAATCACCCCTGAGCTGTTTGAGTTCCAGCCCGACCTGCTGCACCAGCTGGTCACCATCATGAACCCCAACATCCTCATGGCCCATGGGGTGCCGGTCAGTGCGCCCTCATCCTGCCTGCTGCCATTTTCATGCGGTTCCCATGACAACCAAACCATAAGGTTTCGGGCACAGTTGGCAGAAACCATGCTGTAACTCCGCCTTTTTGCTGCACCTACTGTTCAGGTGGTCCGTACCAACCAGTGCGCGGGGGAGTTTGTTATTACCTTCCCCCGGGCGTACCACGCTGGCTTTAACCAGGGGTACAACTTTGCAGAGGCTGTCAACTTCTGCACTGCCGATTGGGTAAGTTTGCTCTGTACGGTCCACGTGGAGGTAGCTGAACCATTTATTTTAACTCATCTCTACTGGCTCCTAGTGATGGCCCTACACCACACTGCCTTGTTAAAGCCCCTCTGCATGTCAAAACCAGTGGCCTCTTTTCCAGCTGCCAGCCGGACGCTCCTGCATCGAGCACTACCGGCGTCTGCGCAGGTACTGCGTGTTTTCACATGAGGAGCTCGCCTGCAAGATGGCCGCCTGCGCAGAGAGGCTGGACTTGAACCTGGCTGCTGCTACTCACAGGGAGATATTCAGCATCGTGCAGGAGGAGAGGCAGCTACGCAAAAAGCTGCTGGAGAGGGTAAGAGAGCAAAGCTTATATGCAGCACAGGGGGAGGAGCCTGATCACGTCAGCAGGGACCAAGCAGATAAGTTTAGCATTTTCCATGTTAAGAACCCATTTTCAGGGACAACTGCTACAACAAAGCAATCCTATGGATACAGTTCAGTCTGTTCAGCACTTGTGGGAGTTTTACTTAGGCAAAACAAAAAAATGATTGGTTCCATCTCTAAACCAATCAAATTGTAGAGGAGGTGGGCAAGAGGAGTATTTGATCCCGCCTCCTCCAGTTGCTTAGACCCAGCCCCTCTACAATTTGATTGGTTTAGAGATGGAACCTATCATTTTTTTTGTTCTGCCCTCAGAATGTTTTTCGTTTAAGTAAAACTCCTATGAGCCGCTTCAGTGCCTGTCAGTCATCTGTACCGCATTGTGATTGGCAATTCCCCTACCCCCCACTGGCCTGCAGTTCTTAGCTGCCCTTTGGCAGTCAGTCAGGCCTCCAGCTTCTCCCATGCAGGAGGTTCTGGTACGATGAAGGGACTTGTATGTACAGTTCCGTGAAGTACAGAAGCCGTGGGCTGGTATCCTCTGGTTTACCTGTAGGGGACGTGAGCCTGAAGCATGATGGGTGATGACTGACACTGCAAAGCAGCCAATGTTAGCGCTGCTTTCAAATGTGCTTAAAGTACGTTTCAGCTGCAGGGGAAAAGGTTCTGGCAGTTCTGCTGTTGCATTACATGTCTCCAGAACAAGATTGGGAAATAGACAGAGATGCCTGCATGGGCCACCCCTCTCGTCGGCTCATGCGTTTTTCACATGTTTATTTTTGCATAGCAGAGTAACGCGCCTCGACGTGCCGGTCCAGGGAGGAGCGCCCGATAGTCAGCCTGCTCAGTTAGCCTTGGTGCTTGATAAGGAAGTGCTGCTTTTAAGGGTGTAACAAACTGATTCGGAACAGAAACCTGCTTCAGTTGTCTTTGATTCAGTACCTTCATTCCCACTCAATTTTATAAGGAAATCAGACAAAAACCGACAAAAGCCTCAGAAACTGACACGCCAGTCACATCACTGTCACTCCATATTACTGTAATATTTTCTCAGGTTATGATTCACTCCAGGGGTTTTGCAGAATAAAATATATACAGTAACTTTCTTTCTTTTTTTCCCCTCAAAACATTTTGAGCATTTGTAGAGCAACTAATTACATTTTAAATTGATCTAAAACATTTCCATTGACAGCTGAGTTGATCTGTATGGAGGCGTATGGAGTTACTGGTATATCTGCGGCATGAAGCAAAACACACGGACTATATGTTTAGATGCGTATCACCTTTTTCTGAGATACAAACCCATACCGATTTTTATGAAATCTCCTCCATCGCCTGTAATCTCAGTGAAACTTCAGATGAATGTAGCAGAAAGCTTTAACCATTGAAGAGAAGCTTGATCCTTAACATAATGGTTTGGTTAGGTTTTACCCCGGCATATATTTTTGCACAGCTCCTGTAATTTTTATTGCACTATTCTGCATGATATGACGTTTTACTGAAACTCATCTATCTGAGTGCATTAGATGGGAGTTATACGAGTTGGTTTAAGGATTCGAGGCGCACTTACACATAATGCTTAGCCTTTGTTTTTAATAGTTGCTCTCCAGGTGCCTAGTTTAAAAGCTTATAATACTTAATTTATTTTGTACCTGCTGTTACATTTTTGTATCATAATGATTTTGTTAATTACGTAATAAGGCACCTGGGACCTGTTCTGCATACCATTTTAACAACTGAAAATGTTTATATATAGATGTTGTAATGGAGCAAATCAAAATAAAACCGGTTGTACTGGAGTCTCACAGCAGGTTATGGTGAAAACAGCACAGCTGCTCTATTTAGCCTCTGTTTTGTCACTGATTACACCACAGGAAGCTCGAGGGTGAGCAGGTCCCCCCCCGTACCACTCAGGATGATCTTTGGGATTCTCTTCCTTCTCCACTGCCCTTGGGCTTTGATACTGAGCAATAGCAGGTGGGGAGGGACAGGCCACTTTAATAACAGTGTTTAGACAAGACTCCTACCAGAGCAGACGTGAGCCCGGCCATGTGCTCCCCCTGCTCCCCTCAGATGTGACGGGGTTCTTAAGTCTGGTTGGATTAACTAGAGGTGACAACTGGGAAGGGACAGCAGTCAGCCTCATCTGTCAGGCTGTGCGCAGCTTTCTGTGCCAGTAACACAAGCTTGCTGACATTACGTGTCTCTCTGTCGCTCTCTGTCTCTCTCTCTATCTGTCTTTCTGTCTGTCTGCGTGGACAGGGCATCACGGAGGCGGAGCGCGAGGCCTTTGAGCTCCTCCCTGACGACGAGAGGCAGTGTGACAAATGCAAGACGACATGCTTCCTGTCTGCTCTGGCCTGCTATAGCTGCCCCCAGCGCCTGGTCTGCCTCTACCACACGCAGGACCTCTGTGGCTGCCCCACCAACAAACACTACCTCAGGTAGTGGCCGTCGAACCCGAGCTGGAGTCCCTGGCCCAAACCGGGGTGGGGGATGGTGGCATGCTGTAAAGGGTGCTGTCTCTGCTTTGGCAGGTACAGGTACACTCTGGATGAGCTGCTGTCTATGCTGCACCGCCTCAAGGTGCGAGCCGAATCGTTTGATTCCTGGGCGAACAAGGTGAAGGAGGCACTGGAGAATGAGGGGGGCACGAAAAAAGGTGAGGAGCCGCAACTTAAAATGCACACAGCAGGAAAAGGGGCACGGATGGGCTCGTAGATTACAGCTTTCCTTTCCCACGCATGAGTTACAGTGCACTTTCTGAGATTCGATCCCACAACCTTTCTGCTGTTGGCGTAATGCTTTACTTGTTGAGCTCCGGGGTTTCTGAGAGGGCCTTTGGATCAGATGGTCCATGGGAGAGCCCACAGGCTGGATGCTGACGCGTTCGTTTAGTCCCTTCCTCAAGCTCTTCGCCTCTTCCCCAGCAGACGTGGAAGAGCTGGAGACACTCAAGATGGAAGCCGCCGAGAAGAAATTCCCCAACAACGACCTTCTCCAGCGGCTAAGCGCCGCGTTGAGTGACTTTCAGCACTGCAAGACCGTCAGCGCTGAGCTCTTGAGCGGCTCACACGGCAGGTAACCAGCACTGAGTGACTGTCTCTGAGTGCATGTGTTCGTGCGTGTGTGTCGCGGGGCTAACCATGTGTGCACACAGGGGGATGACCCTAGTCGAGTTCAGGGCTCTGGTGGAGAAGATGAGCAGGCTACCCTGCCTGTTCAGCCCTCTGGAGCAGGTGCAGGTGAGATGTGAATCTCCGCATGTGCGTCACTGGGCTCGGCCTGGCCGCCGCCTTTCTTACATTCTTTTCATTTGGGTTATGTTTTAGCTCATGAGAATGTTCTGGAGGTTTCATTCATCGTGATGCGTGGATTTACAAAATCAAAGCTGTCAGGGTGACTTTATGTAATTTCTCCTTCCCAGATGACCTAATTGAACGGTGATATTTTATAGGAACTTCCCAATCCATATTTTGCACGCACGTACACACACACACACACGCACGCGCGCACACACACGGTTGTGCATCCTTCATCTGAGTAAGACTTGCGATTTCATCGTATTCTTCCTTGTTGTGTTTCTGCAAGTACCTGATTAGCTCCCTTGTATTAAACGACCCTTTGCGACCAGCTTACTCTCACCTACAAAGAACAAGTTGGCAGAGGTGTAAAGAGAATTTCCCCACAGGGATCAATAATTATTACTACTTTGAGTTTTCCACACGGCTGACATCTTGATAGCATGTTTGTAGCCGTGTGCCTCAGGCTTACTGCAGCGTGTGTCAGAGCATTACTGTCTGTACAACTGATCTAAATGGGGCAGACACAGGGAGTAAATTGGGCTTTGGGTTGGGCTGTAGTAGCTGGTCATGATCAATTAAAAATGCCTGGACTGGGCCTGATTCCTATCTTTATCGGATTGGGATGTTAGAATTTAACACCCAGGTTAACACTAATGATCGCTAATATCATTAACACTAATAATCACTAAGGATCCCTGACCCGCTGAGTCTGTGTGCCGGTCACTCTGCCTTCCCAGGCCTTGCTCCTGTCAGTTGAGCAGTTCCAGAGCCGGGCCCAGGCCTTCCTGGAGAGCTGCGACTGCAGCCGGGCCCCACCCCCCTCGGAGCAGCTGCAGGACTTGCTGGAGCATGGGGAGAGGCTGGCCGCCGAGCCGCCCTCCCTGGGGCTGCTGCGGGGCCTGCGGGAACAGGGTCACTGGCTGGGGGAGGTGCAGCGGGCACTGGGCCGGCAGGGAAGCGAGGCCCCAGCGTCGGTCACACTGAGCGTCCTGCGTAACTTGATGGAGACCGGTTGTAACGTGCCGCAGAGCAGCGCCGTGGAGACAGCCATGGCGGAGCTGCAGGAGCTGCTCACTATCGCCGAGCGTTGGGAGGAGAAGGCGCAGATCTGCTTGGAGCACAGGTAAAGCCTCTCTCCAGGGCGCTTGTCCAGCACTACAGAGGGGAGAGCGGCCCTTTGACCTGAGAGAAGCAGCCTGTGCTACAGCTGTAACTGCAGCCTTTTCCTCTGGCGCCTGCAGGCAGAAGCACCCGCTCTCCACGCTGGAGGCCATCGTCAACGAAGCTACGATGATCCCCGTGCAGCTGCCCAACATCCTGTCCCTGCAGAGCTGCCTGAGCCGGGCTCGGGCCTGGGTCACCGACTTGGAGGAGATCCAGGTAAGCCGGAACATCCTGGCTCCCGCTGGCCGTGCCTGCAGTCGCTCATGCCACTGAACGGTGGCTGCTTCTCTGCTCCCGCCCGCAGAATGGGGAGCACTACCCCTGCCTGGACGACCTGGAGGGGCTGGTGGCCATCGGCAGGGACTTACCCGTGCACATGGAGGAGCTTAGGCAACTGGAGCTCCAGGTGGCCAGCGCCCATTCATGGAGAGAGAAGGCCAGCAAGACCTTTCTCAAGAAGAACTCGCAGCAGAGCCTGCTGGAGGTGGGGGCGAGGGGAGGCCGGCGGGGTGGGGCGGGGGCAGCCACCTGTGAGGATATAGCTCGCTCTGCCTGTGCGTCTCTGAGCCAGACTGCTGTGTGCTGCAGGTGCTGTGTCCCTGTGTGGACAGAAAGCGGCAGCGGCGCGACGGCAGAGTGTCCAAAGCTGACTCGGACAGTCTGGGTCTCACGGCGCAGGACCTGCGGGATCCAGCTGCCATCGTGAGTGTTTGCACACCTGTGAATGTCGCTGCTCCTGGCTCAGACCATCAGCCTTTGGGTTGGTCATCAAGGGCTGCTTTTGTGTAGAAGTCTGCCCCTTATTTGTGTGTATGAGAGTGAGTGGAATTACTGCCAGAACTGAATGAAGCTCATCTCTCTGGTAATGAATGTCACTCATGCGGTAGCATCACCCACTTACTGGAGTCTTCTCCTCTGTCGTAATGCATCTCTGCTCCTCCTGTCTCTCTGTTTGATGGCACCCCCCTGTCAGGTGTCTGCCTTCAAAGAAGGGGAAAGGAGGGAGAAGGAGGCCGTACAGCGGCTCCAGGAGGTCAACTTGGCCAAGCCGGGACTCTCGAATGGTGACGATGAGGCATGGTGGAAGGGGAGGGAGGGTAGCGCGGAGCAGGATGCCTGCAGCCCCTTGCTGGACTCCGGAAAGGACGAAGCAGTTATCGACCTGACAGAGACTCCCGAGCAGCCGCCACCTTCGGACGCCCCTGAGGTCTGCGTGTGTGGGCAGCCCCCCCGACCCCCACTCCTCCGCTGCCACCTCTGCCAGGACTGGTTCCATGGCGGCTGTGTCCCCTTTCCCTCCCTCTCGCTCCCTGCCAATCCCCTCTGCTGGTGGGACTGGGACACGCGCTTTCTGTGCCCACTGTGCCAACGCTCACGCCGCCCGCGGTTGGAGACCATCCTGGCGCTGCTGGTGGCGCTGCAGAAGCTTCCAGTGCGGCTCCCCGAGGGCGAAGCGCTGCAGTGCCTGACGGAGCGGGCCATCGGTTGGCAGGGCCGTGCCAGGCAGGCGCTTGACAGCCCCGAGCTGAGGGCAGCCCTGCAGACGCTGCGGGCGCTCCAGGAGACACTGCGGGGGATGGGCGACTGCAGGGGCGGGGCCAAGGACGGGGGTGGGGCCAAGGACGACATCATAGTGCTGTCTGACTCTGATGGAGCGGAGAAGGGCGACCGGGAGGACAGCGTGATAGACCTGACGGAGGATGACGGAGACCCCCGCAGGAAGGGGGTGAGAGGCTTGTGCTTGATCTTTTGCCTTTCGGAGTGGGTGTGATGGTGTTTCATCGGCTGTTCTCTTTACAGGCTGAATGTGAAAATGGACACAGCAGGAAAGGGGGCACAAATGGGGTCAAAGGTCAGAGCCTGTATGTAGTTTTTCTTTCCTGTCCAAGTTTTCTGTGACTTCCGTAAATAGCGTGAGTCTCGGGTGGTGACAGTAGTTTACTGCTGCTGGCCTATTCTGGCCATAATGGTGATGGAAGCGGATTTCCTGCTCCTGGCCTCTGTGCGAGTGCCCTCATCTCGTGTTCCCTTGATGTCCCAGGCACCGAATCCCTCCTCGCCCTGCTTCCCTGTTTGAGGGGTCCCGTCATAGAGGTCTCCTCTGCCACCCGAGCTCAGCTGGAAGAGCTGCAGCTCGAGGGCGACATGCTGGAGGTCACCCTGGACCAGACGCAAGTCATCCACCGGCTCCTGCAAGCAGTATCTGAGCCTCCCCGCCACACACTGCACAGTCTTATACTGGTGAGGGGGAGGGACCAGAAATGTTGACCGTCTGGGAGTCCCGAGGACCGGGTTGGGAAACACTGCCTTATGGAGTATGACGCCATATGTATAACCAGATTTAATTAACTCTGTCGTCCCCCCTTTTCTTTTTCACCTGCCGTTCTGCGGCTGTTCCCCGGTTCTCTTCTGCCACCGAAGATCCGGTTGCAGGAGCAGGGCGGCGCCGGGCGTGCAGGTCGGGTGAAGGACTCCAAAAGGAAGAGGAAGAGCCAAAGAGGCGAGGGAGAGGAGGAGCAAACCACCACCGCCCAAGATGTCTCGGAGTCGAAGAGAACACGCCCTCCGAAGCAGGAGGCCCCGCAGACGCTCTCGCAGACGCTCTCGGAGGTGTGTCGCTCGCCGGGGGGGGGCTGGCTTTAGTAAAGGTTCTGTCTTGTTCCTGATGTTTATTACAGCAGTGATCTGCACAGGAACACAGCTGCAGCTGCTGCTGTTCTTTTGGATGTGATCCATTATGAAATTGCATGTTACGTCCTGCTTTGCGTGGCATTAATGTTCCAAGGGTTAGGGTGGGATCCTTAACCGCTGCTCTGTATTGCGAAGTTTCACGTATCCAGCCAGCTATTGTTATCTTGCATCTACATATATACCTGGCTTGTTTTTTTTGTCCATGTCTTTTTCAGAAGTAATGAACGAGGTTTTCTTCATTTTCCCTGCCCAGATCTTGTGATGAGTGATGGTAATGGGGAAAGTCAGAAGGACACAGCGGAGGGTCTGTCACACTTGGGGGGGGGGGGGGGGGGGGGGCCGCCCCCGATGGGAACAGCGTTGAGTGACAAGAAGATTAGATGCAGAGGGAAAAAAAGGTGTTATTGGTTGGAAAAGAGCGTTTAGTGGAGGAAGAATGAAGTGAGGTCCTTCTGCAGGTGTAAAGCTGACAACATGGGATCTGACTCAGAGCAGTTAAAACCCTGCTGTTATTTTCCCATTTTATGCAATTTATTTATTAATCAGGCTCCTAGTTTTCTGACATGATGCATGATTTAGTAGTTAACCACTTGATATTACCGATTAATAACCATTAACACAGAAAAGGATACAAATCCACTAATTACTTGAATTGTGACTCATGCCAGTTAGCAATAAGCAAATTTGCGTTGAACATCACTGACAATATGACCTCTGGTCAATTATATTCTAGTGAGGAAGGATCCTGCATTGGTGCTATTCTGCTGACTAATTCACAAGCACAATGTACAAGGACTGAGCACTAAAACCCTGTCATTCTTAACATTCTTTAGATATTCTCCCATCCATCAACCACTGACAAATTAACTACTGAAGGTACTACACAAACCTTTGGACATTCTTCTGATAGTTTAATTGTGCTGCAGCAATATTGTGAGATGACTGATTGACTCATTCATTCATTCATTCATTCATTCAAATAGTGCTGTGAATCCAGAGCTATAGCTACTCACTTGATAATATGTTACATATATAATCAGCTGTTACCTTGTGTGTCCCTTGTATGTCACCTTTGACTGCTCCCAGAATGTAATGCAAGCCATCAGTCTAGCATAAGTATTATAGCAAAAACTGAGTATAAAAACTGTTAAACTGTTATACATAAATGCAATTAAAATGAAGTCTTTCTGTAAACATCTCTGTAAATAGAGGTGCGAGACTTTTTATATAGTGTTTGTCGATGACATTTTAATGTCGATGACATTTTTAACCTTGAAGTTGTGGGTTCAAATCCCAGTAACCTTGAGCAAAGTGATTCGGAGTGAGTCCGGTTAATTATTCACCTTTAAAATACTTTAAATTATCACGCCAGTCTGTCTCATAATTATGAGTATTTAGCGTCCTTACAGACTTGCTTCTCGAGCAATTTACGAGTCACGCAGTATGACTGTCTTACGGATCTGTTCCAACTCGTTTTGGGTGTCAGCATGTTCGCCTATATCCAGCAACCGGAGACGCCGTCTGAATTCTGTCCGTTTTTTTTCTTGCATGTTCAGTTTTATATTGGTATATTTGGATACATGTTGATATTTCGTGTAACACTTAGCATTTATAGAACCCAATTCGCTGATAGCTTTAAATATATATTTATATACAAATTACTTAATTAGATTATATTTTATACTCGGGCTTTAAAATTGCATTACTGTAAAGACTGGTCCCAAAATGAAGCAAAATGTAAAATCAGTTATATGAACTTATAAACTTATTGCAACTTATTGTGCAAGATGTCAATCCAAAATATGCACGAAAATGCTTCTTACATGGCAGATCACAGGAGTATGTCCCGATTGCATAACGTAGGTTAAGGGGGTATAATGTACTTATTTGATGTTATTTATGTCGAGCAGCTCGTGCGACGCGGACGTAGGAGAGCGCCTGTGCAAATACCTACAACGGTTCGTTTGTCCCTGATGTATTACCGTAGTCTAACCCGATCCAGGAAGAAGTGATAGGAAAAGAGTGGAGAGAGTGAAGGAGAGAGAGAGAGGGGCGAAAAGTGAAATGTGCTGAAGGAAAGGCAGTGCATGCCTTCCTGCGGACGATAGACGTCATTACTGGGCAATATAGGGACTGACGGTACCTAGAACATGTCGGCAAAACAAATGCATTAAGTCAGCCTTGTCTATTAAACCAGGATCAAGGGTTTAGGGGGGCGTCGCTCGTATCTTTTCTTCTTTTTTTTTTTTACATTTTCTCCATTTTTATTTCTTGCCAGATAGTGCATTAGTGAGATATCCAGCGACGGCAATGTTGGGCTGTTCGCCGTTCCGCGGGATCTAGTGCATAAAGCCGTGTGTTTTTTGCACGGTAACCAAACATAAACGGCAAAGTTTGCTGCTGGGGACATTAAACATAATGTAATGTGATTTGCAGGGAAATCTTGTACAATTTTTGTGTACTTTGGCTTTGGGGCGATTCAGTTTTTTTGCGCTTAATCTTCAGCTGTTTTCATTGCATCTCCACCAGACATTTTTTTAGGATTAAAATCAAAGCGAAAGAGCAAAACTGGTGAATTTTTCTCTTAAGTTTGGGGGTAGCGGGGGTCCCTTGGAGGAGGGTTTTCACACCGGCACGGGCACCGTTTCCTTGCCGGCTAGTCGACGTCTTAAACCCCGCAAATAAGACGCACGAACCACTAGAAATGCGTGGAAATTAATAAGAATATATATCAAGACGTGCGAAATATTATTCGGGCATTGACATTGTTGAGCCAGCGTTTCTGTTATTTATTATTATTTTTTTTCTACTGATTGTGTATTTTTTTTCCTGGTCCGATGGGTGTGAACCGGTTGGTGTGAGACATACGCAGTGTGTATGAGATGAGCGCCGCATGGCGATCGCCGCTTCGTCCGTCTCTCACTTACGTTACTTTTGGTTGCGATGGGTTTGATTTAGGTTTCAAATCATCTAACCTGATTGAAGACGCCACTGAAAACACGCCGCCCCCCATTTAAGTGGGATCTTCTTATCCATCCTGTATTTGCGTCTTGTTTCTCCCGACTTGCGTAGATAGGTGCTGCTACCAATTTGTAACATTGCTTTAATTTAATTGTAAATATTTAGGATTTTCGGGCCTGTTGTGCTGCCGAAGCCGGGAGTCGGTCCGTTTCAGTATAATCTCCTTTTTACGTCGCTGGGTTGGGAATAAACTTTGGGCAAGAAAATGTCCGAAAACCCTCCTTCGAGAAGCCTGGATGAGATCGACCTGTCGGCGCTGAGGGTAAGAGACTCCTATTCTAATGCAGGAACGTACGTGTGGCCTCACACCAACCGTAATTGTATGTGAATCAATATTGGATTCTGAGAACTAGGATTCTTGACTAGTTTGTTAGTAAGTCTGCGCAACAGTTAACTTGGCTTTCTCCCACATTATAACCAGCCCGATTTATGGCATATGAAAACGGATTAATCAGAATTAACCTTCATTAAACTGACCCTGAGCATAGGCTATATATCTGACGTGATCTAAGATGATTATTTTAATTATTAATTCGTAATTTGAGATGGATATCTGTATATTGTTGCACACTCCCCCAAACGTCACCTATGTTGTAGTTTAGTTTCGATATGGGAACCACGGTTCCCGTATTAAGCTTTTTTTTTTGTCTCTTACATTCAAATCCCACTGTATACAGTCAGCATACAGTGTGTGTGAGTTTATTTGTAGCGATTTGCCCTGTATTTCCAGTCCCCATTAACATCTCATTTGACTTCAGGCTAACAGACTAAATTGCGAGCCGTAAAGTTTATTTCTATCGAAGCTGGTTCACCTGTGTGATCTAAAGTCGTTTTTGTCCATCCGTGCTTGAAATAACCTTTCCGTTATTCCGCTGGCATTGTGTGGCCTTGTCGTTGAAGTCGAATACATTTCGAGAGGTGTGGTTACGAAACATGGATAAGGATAATTATTTCTAATTAATCCTCGTCATGATATTGTGTGTTGCAATCTCATGGTTTCGATGACACGTTAGTAACTGTGTGACAAATGTTATATGATTTTTATTTCAGCTGGTCATGTTAACAGTAAATAAGACAAGTATGGTGATGTTTATCATTTTAAATTAAAGTCATTTCAGATTATTTCACTTCATGTTGTCAGTAAATGTATAAAATGTTTTCATTTGGAAATGAATGTTTAAGTGTTATAATTGATGTCAGGTCTCACACCTCCAGGACTGGGCAGCCGAATTCCTGCCCCTAGCTCTGTGTGTGTGGGTGGGTTTGTATTTAACACATTGTGGGGACCAACTTTTTGGCCTGCTGGGGCATTTTTGAGGTTACTACAATATAAACCTCAATTTTATTAAAAACTGTGATTGCAATCAAAGCATTAACATGCCAAAAGTGTTGTATTTCGTTCGGTTACTTATGGTTAAGGTTGTCATATTGGGATTAGGGTTTTTCCCCATAGAAATGAATGGAGAGTCCCCACAAAGATGATACATGTTGTGTGTGCAGTGCATGTCCTCCCCATGTTCACACTGGTTTTCTCCCGCAGTCCACAAACATCCAGTTGGGTGACTGTCTCTCTAAATGGCCCACAGTATGTGCCTTGTGGTGGACTGGCATCTTCTCCAAGGCTTATCCCAGCCTTGTGCCCTGTGACTTCTGGGATATGCTCCAGGCTCACTGAAGTAGTGAGGGATGGATGGATGGATGGATGGATGGAAGGATGGATAATACACCACAGAACTAAATATTTTTTGTTTTTTTCCCGGGGCCAGACCATCATTTCTCCTGCTGCTTCCTTTGAATTTTCAGTGAAAATGAGCACAGCAGTTGAACGCCAGCTCCAATTAGTCAGGGGCGCAGACACTGGAGCTGGCGATTACTCAGACGTGGTAGGTGGCTTTAGCGAGGATGTTCCTGGAGCGTCTTTGAAGGCCCAGGAGACTCTGTGCTGCCAGCTGGACCCTGCATGTGGGGTTACCTTTGCCGCTGAGTTGTTGACTCCACGCCTCTGGGCCGTCAGCTGCTGCCCGCAGGGCTGAAACAGTGAGATGCTTATTTCCTGTCAATTAACTTCGGTATCGATATCGGACTCTGGCTTTGCTGTCACACGACTCAACCGCAGGTTTACGGACATCTCAAACAGCACGGAATGCCTTAAAGGGCGTGTTTTAGTTGATGTGAACCACAGCACTCATTTCTGTGTGAGGTTTTATTGACTTTTTGGCTTCTCTATTTTTTTTGGGTCCTGTGATAAGGCACAAAGGTGATATCGAGATGAGACTGTGTCTTGTATGGCTCTGTGGGTTTGGACACACTGTCTGCTGCCTCAAGTTCCATAATCAGCAGAGCAGTGCCACTTTTGGGCTCTTGAGTGAGGCCCTGTCCTTCACTGGGTACTGGCTGACTTGTTTCCTGCTACCAAAACAAAATATAAATGGCTTAAGAGTGTATCATGCTGAAGAAGAGCTATGATGGCTGAACATGGAAGCGACTGATAAATTTTGTGGAAATCGTACGTTCTCAGACAAGTCATCTCTGCTGTTTTTCACCCGAGCAAAAATTTTGGTCTTTCTCTGAGTTTATGTCACTCAATTCATCTTTTTCAGGAAGCGGCCAGTTTGGTGTCAAAAGCCCATGTTTTTCCCACATTGATGGAAGGGACGCCATTTCCTGCACTGTGGGGTTTTTGACTCTTGCATCACCGTACCTAGAAGCAAGGGTCACTCTCCGGGGTGACGGCCGACCAAACAGCATAGCATAACGGGAGTTTCGCAACAAAGATCGACGCATGCCGTCATTTCCTGCCTGTGAGGTTTCTGTCAGTGCTTCAAGGGAAATTTAAAGCATTAATGATGGCCACCTTATTGAGTGCATGGGGGTGGATTAACGTCTGTGGGGGTGCTAGACTGAGATGGCTAAGAGACCCACCTAGGGGTGGGGTGGGGAGGGGGTTGTGATGCGACTGAACTTTCCCTGCGTTGCTGACGGTAAAACAGCCTTTGCATTAAGGGCAATTTTACAGCAGAATTCTGTTACCCAAATGTCATGCATTACGCAGTATAATTTGACAGCTGGGGTACAGCAGCAGAGAACTGATGGCGTTCCAAGCAAAGCAAGTCAGCTCTTTTCAGACCGTGGCCAGATCGTATTGTAATTCAGTTACGTTACCATAGGGCTTCCCTCAGGCTGCCCATGACCGTGAGCTGTGTGGAAACAGGATGATGTATTTTGTCCTTTACCCTAAGTTGCCTCTTGGCCTTAGAGGGCTGGTCCTGCAAGCCCACCAAGTGAACTTGACCTGTGATCTACCCCCCCCCTCCCAATTTGTGGTTGAAAATGGTCTTTGTCTGTCCATTGCCATTCAATCCCAGTGTATGTGGGGCAGTGAGTTCTAAGGTCGTAATTATTAATTGGGCAATTCCTTATTTTGTGGGCAGAATAGTTGGGGGGGGTGGGGGGTGATGTCCTTGAATTGAGGCATGAATTACTTTGGAAATCAACTCCTACACTCACAAGACGGGGGAGTGGTAGATGTGAAGCCGCTTTGTGGTGGGACATTGAGTATGAACTTGTGAGTCTCCTCTATGCAAATCACATCAGAAATGGAAGCGGATCTTACTGCAAAATATGCGCAATTGTTAAAGAATCCCAGGGACACTGTTTGGGCAGTTTTACCAGGTTAAACTGGGTCACTATGCAGGCTAAGGTGGGGTGATGCAGTAACATTATGTAAAATTTCCAATACTAGGACTGATAAATTAGATGAAAGAATTCATAATGGAATAGTTATTTCCATCATAATTTAGTATTTGTACTCAATGCATACTCGCACTGTCGCACACTCGTTAGCCTGGTATGAGTAACTGATTTTTGAAAGGGTCACACCCCTTTGGGCTTCTGTTGTTTTTTTATGATTTTAAGCGGCTGAGAGAACAAGTTAAATGTTGTTAAACAAGATTTACAAGGAAGTCGACACACAATTGTGCTTTTTCCAGCTAACCAGCCGCCCTCCCCCCGTTCAAAATAATGTTAAACCTGAAGACTTTCCCTTGGGGAAACCTGCATAGCAGACTGAAATGTCCTCGTCTTTCCCTGAACCAAACAGCGGCAGGAGTGGAAAACGGTGCCGTGTGGGATTGTGGGACGGTGCCGTGTGGGATTGTGGGACGGTGCCATGATGCAGTTGATGCAGTGTGTCAGACCTGCCGTGGCTTGTGATTTTGTTTTTTTGTTTTTTTTTGATATCTCGAAAGGCAGTGACACACGCAGAGAGAACAGCGCGTCTTGTTTTTTCAAACGGACAAGCTTTTGCTTCTTCCTTCCGTGGAATGGCTGCTCTTTCATACTCCTCACTATGGCCGCACTCTTTAAATGGCCCTGCGGGGAATCTGGTTCCTGCATCGAAGGTGGTGTCTGGATTAGCTGGATAGGCCTTTGTGCCTATGATCGGAAGGTTGTGGGTTTGAATCCATTCATCACCGGAATAGCCACGTCACTGCTGGGCCCTTAACTCCCCCAAAGTGCTTCAGGGAGGCCCTATAACTGCCTGATCCTGGGCTCAGACCCCAGCCTTCACTCTCGGTTATATATACATCTCAAAGTAGAGCAGGTTGGGATGAGCAGATGCTAAAGAATTCCGGTGTACCTGTGCTAATGAGTGAAGCCGACATTCTCTGAACTGCTAAGTGTCCAGACCGGAAGTATTAGGGTTGTGTCGTCTGTTTTATTTCTGGCTTGTTTGCTTCTTCGGAGCTCCGCTGATCTTTATACCTTCATGACAGGTTCTGGCCCTCCATCTGGGGGGGGGGGGGGGGGGGGCCGGTGGTTTGAGGGCGGACGGGTTCCTGGCGGGTGGGGCGCCGGGAAGGGGGGGGGGCGTCGCCGGGGGGGCCCCCCCCCCCGGGGGGGGCGGGGCG
>JAODJX010000109.1:11813995-11830330 GCA_026776945.1 Isichthys henryi
GCCCACTTGATCCCCCGTGCGACCCGTGACGACCAGACCCCCCCCGGCCCCCCCCCCCCCGCCCCCCCCCGCCCCGCGCCCCCGCCCCGCCCCCGCCCCCCCCCCCCCCCCGCCGCCGCCGGCAGCAGCAGATGATGGACTCTGGCCGGACATACCTTGACATTATCCAGAGTTTGTCGGTCCTCCTACATTGACAGGTTTCTGCTTTTGTTGTTCAGTCGTGTGCTCCCACTCTCTGCCCCCCCCGAGCTCGCCATCGTCGTCCCCCGGCTCGCCGGACCCCCACGGCACTTGGTCAAACCTACCGCTCCAGGTCTCACGGCACAGTCCTGCACTCCTCCTCACCTTTTGCCGGAATCTCATCCCAGTTTGCATCCGGAGCCGGTGCGAGTGTGGGATCGTTTTCTGTCAGACCCTTAGAGCACGGCACATCCCAGCCTCTGACTTTGTGAATACTTTTTTTTTTTTTTGGAAGGACAGTATCCCAAACATACCATGTTGGCAACTTGCTAATTTTCTACCTGGTTCCCTGTTCACAGGGGCAGTTCGTAATGGATTGTGCTTCAGAAGGACATACTGAGAATAAAAGGAAACGATTGTAAGTTCCTTGGTGCTACTTCACTGTCAGCAGGTCATCTTTCCTTTATCCCCCCAAGCCCCCCGTCCTTGTACCTCTCTGCCTCCTTTTCTTACTTGCTCAAGTTGTTGTAAACTTCACAGTTTCTCCGCACCCTTGGTTTCTAATGGGTTCCGATAGTTTGTTATTGTTATTATTGATAAACATGCAGACACACGGTTCTGTGTTTGTGTATAAAGCTTCTTTTTGATGTTGCCTTTTTAGTTCCCTTTTCTCCTTGTTAGAAAAATAAAGGCTCAATATTGTTTTAGCAAATTGGCCTCCTCATTTGCCTCCTGTCACTACTGTCTGCTCGGGGTAGCAGACTCATGTCAGCCAAGTAACTGGGTGTAAAAAAAACAAGTGAACCTTAAGAATCAGAAGATGCTGTGTCTGTGCACATCTCTAACTCTGGCATGATGTTCAGACCTTAAACAGGTATAAAAGGAAACGATTGTAAGTTCCTTCCCTGTCCCCAAACAGGTCATCTTTTATGTGTATCTCCCTGTAGTCTTGCCCCCCACTCCATTACCTTAAGCCAGGAATGTTGCTTTTGTTAGATGTAGTTTGGCCTTTTGAAAACTGCAAATAGTTTTTAATCTTTCTATGTTGCCTTGAATAATTCAGCTATGCACATATAGTAGTTTTCAGTCTTTGTTCTGTGAAAATTCAAGCCAAATCTCACACACTGACCCCATGACTGCAAAGTCTACAGCTGGAATTCAAGATATTTTTCCTGTGTGAATAACTCCTATAGCAGTCATTTAGGGAACAAATCTGCTGTAATAGAGTCTGTGTGCCTGAAGAATACAATCCACATTATAACGTTTCGTCTACCTTTGATCTCAGAACGAAACAAATTTTATACTCGTTCATTGATATGTGCTCTTTTGAAGTGTTATTTGAACAAAAGCCGTGCCCCCGGAGAGCTGGTGATCTGTGTTAGAAACACCCTATGAATAACGAAGTTAAACACAGGCAGTGTACACGTGGAGGAAGCAACCCTGTGCCGTGTCTTATTCCTGGTGAACAGAGACGGCCATTGTAGAGGCTATGATCTGTTAGCCGAGCAGCATTCAGGACAAGTCAGGATGTATATGTGCATATAAAAAGGCTTTATTTTAAAATGCTTCTTGCAGCAGAACATTTATCAACATCACGAGTAATATTTGCACTTTGAACAACCGTTGATACTACTTTCCTTTTCCTAGATAAAACAAGGGATGTTCAGTCATACACACAAACGCTGACAAACTAGACGATGCACAAATTCCTCAGCAGCACATAGCAGAATTTAGAAGTATATACAAGGCATTTACCCATCCCCCCCCCCCCCATACCCCAAAGCTTACTTTGTGCTAAACATTAACACCATGCAAGTCACTTAGAGAGGGAAATTTCTCTACATTGAACTCTTTTCCCTCCTATGTTTTTGTTCTAAACGTTGGTTCACGCTTCTGATATTCTGCCAATGCAACAAAATGAATGATATTTGAATGTGATCCGCCTGGCATGTTTGGGATCTTTTATCCTGCTATTTGCTGACAACACAAGCTGTCATCCCCCCTGAGTCTGTCTGCTGTCTGCTTGTCTCTCCCGTGAATAACTGCTGTGTGCCTCCCTTGCCAAGCTCACTGTGCTTTTACATCAGTGTTTACCTACCCACTATTGTGCCTTTACTTTGTGGAGCGCATTCCACTGTCTTTGCCTGTTTAGCAGTCGAGCTGGTAAATGGTTTCCTCAGGGATGTAAATTGTCAAAAATCAGAAGGGTAATGGGTTCTCATTAGTTGAGTATAGACTTAGACCGGCACTTCCCAGCCTGGTCCTCTGGGAGCCCCAGACAGTCGTTTTTTCTCCATTCCAGCTCCCTGCCAGATGAGTCACATTTTTGGTGCCCAAGGACCAGGTTGGGAAACACTAACTTGGAGAATTTTTAAGGCGTTTGATGCTTGATTACAAACCAGCAGAGCCCAACTGGTTTAGAAACGTATGTGTCCTTTTGTCGTAAATGATCTAATAATTTAATGTACAGAATGAGGCACAAAGTAGCAGGATATCGGGGTCTCACGTGTGCTATTACAAAACGTTTCACATTCATTTTGTGCACAAAGTTTCAGGTAAAAGACTGAATAAAATGTAAAAACAGTTCAGATTTCTAGTTAAAGATGAAGTCATAAACCGCTTCGGTAACACAGATAAGTGTACCACCCTATGACATCGTATGACCATTAAGTAATCGGGACGTCACACACATATAGTCCACTAAATGTCTCACTTAATGCTCATATGGTGTCACACACCTCTAACCCTGGAATCATCATATTTCTTGAGTTCTCCACAGTCTTAAATGATTGTAAACTTTAAAGATTTAAGGTCTAAGCACCTGCTTCCTCATGTGAAGTGGACCGTGGGTTCTTTTCCTTCCAGTTTCACTTATTTCCCTCACGAAAGGGTCTATTTGACCTGTTAGCTTGTCGTAAAGACATTAAGCCACACTGATATGCAGCCAGATGCAGAATCCTAATCAGATCCAGAAGTCACTGTCAGGAGTCTGTAACGCCCCCAGAGTCTCTGTGTGCTCTAGTCATCGTTTAAATTTCTTGCTGAAGGCTTGACTTTCATTTCAATATTAATAGCAAGACGGTAATGGTAATTCACATGTGACGTTCTGCGGTAAATATGATTAGCTTGTGCTTTTAGCCTGCGATGCATGTTAATCAGCTACAGTGTTCGTAGGGCTCTGGCTGTGTCGCTGGTCCTCCGTACTGTGTGTACGCATCACTGAGCTTCTCCGCCAGCCCCCCTGGTGCTTTATCTTACCTCCTCGGATAAATGTATCCGTAAGTGGTTGATTGGTTGCCCGGGTAACAGATGGAACACAGTGGTAAGCAAATGCTTAATTTTTAAGGCCAGTAACTGTCCTCCTCTATGAGTCACCACCATACTGTCAGTCTGTTCTACCCCATCAGCGTGTCTCAGAGAGCTGCACCTGCCTCTTACGCAGATTGCCTGTCCTCCTTGTAGTCTTTCATCTATCATGTCTCTCTGCATATTTCCTTCCTTTCTCACACAGTAGTCACCGACAGGAGGGGGTTGTATACTTTCTTTCCGTCCGCGGAGCGGCTGCCGTGAGCTAGAAGCTCTTGGATGGTGATCCAGTTGTCCAGGATCCTCCTGCTGCGTTTCTTCATACTCTTTCGTTGACTGAGCTCCAGAATGCTGGCCTCCTGCGGCGCCCCCTGCTGGCCGGGTCTGCCGTCGGCCTCACGCTCGCGCAGGCACTCCAGGCGGCTCTGCATCATGAATTCACGGCGCCGCCGGTACTCGCGGGCACGCATCAGCTGCTGCTTGCGCTCCTCCTTGCTCCAGTAGCGGCCCATCTTCATCTCGCTGACGGCATCGTCGTCCGTCGTGGTGCCGCTGCGCTCCTCTCGGATCTTCATGGCCCGCGCCTTCAGCAGCCGGTCCCTCACGGGCCGCTTGGCCACGTAGCGCGAGCCGTCGCTGCGCACCTTCACCTTCCACTCCGTGTGCGGGGACACTGGGGGCGGGGCTAACGACGGCAGGACCCGCCTACTCTCCATGCCCTCTGCGCTGCTGCTCAGCAGGTTTGGGTTGAGATCATGTTCCTCCTCGGCTGTGGCCTCCTCGCCCTCCACTGTGAGGTCCATGGGAGCTGAAGGGGACCTCAGTTGCAAGCAGCTCTGATAGCGCGCCAGCGGTTTGGACACATGCTGACGCCGGGAGAAGTAGGGGCTGTTGTCGGCACTGCGCCCACCCCGCCTGTCCATCGTCCCGCTGCCCTTGAGGCTCCTCCTCAGTCCTACTTCAGAACCCCTCCTAGCACTGTCATCCTGGGACAGAGATCGGAACTTGGCCGTGTTCTCGTCACCCTCCTGCATAGCCCTCCTGCCGTTCAGGCTGAGCAAATGGGAATGGTTAAGGTTGCTGGCCTGGCCCGTCATCTCCGTGTGCCTGCCGCTGGCTGATAGGTCCCGGGGCTCATCCTCATAGGTGCAGTGGGGGGTGAGCAGTTCGCTCGCTAAGGGCGTGCTGCGACAGCTCTCGCCGCCTGTGTTGTATGCGCTGCTGCTGTCCTTGTCCGAGCGCTCCCGTTCCGGCACCTCCGTAATATCGGACAGCTCGTGGTGTGAGGGGTCCTCGGCGACCCCCGGCTCAGTGGCTCCGTGGGCCCTGCCCGCTACCACTGCCTCCAGCAGCCAGGCCTTCATACACCTCTCACGCAGCTGCTGCATCTTCTGTGCTCGCAGGATGTTGCGGCACTTGAACTCCAGGTGGCGCAGCTCCTCCTCCAGCAAAGCCATCTCATGCTGCACCAGGCTCTCGTTGCGGTTGACATCCAGCCTGCCCGCTACCCCCGCACCGCCCCCACCTACCCCTGCCCCACGACCCAGCATCAGCAGCGCATTCCCGTTCTTCTCATAGTGACACTTGATCTCCAGGAGCTCCCGGTACCTCTCACACTCCTCCTCGGTCAACCCCGGCATCATCAGTGCTGGATCGTGGCTGTAGCCTCCCCCACCTCCGCCCTCCAGCCCCAGAAGCGAGTCTGTGCTGAAGTGAAGCTCCCGAGAGTGAAGCAGGGGTGGGGTGTCCCCCCTGCTGCAAATAAACTTGCGCATGCTTCCGGGCGTGTTGGTGGCATTCGTGTTGGAGGCACTGGTGTGGTCGTCCCCCAGGAGGTCATGCTCTGAGGACTCCTCATTCCTGGTGCTCTCGTCTGTGCGTCCAACTCCGCTGTCCAGCTCCTGGCTGTTGCTGAGGGGATTGGGGCTCCAGCTGCACCCCACCGCCTCGCCACACCGGCTCAGCTGCCCCTCGGCCTGGTGAATGCCGGTTTTTCTCAGTCTTTGAGGGCTGGCCAGGTGGGCCGCATTGTCTAGGGCTTGGACTTCCACGCTCATTGCAGCTTGCTTGTCCAAGTTCAGCTCATCTGGATCTAACTGGTTATCATTCTGCAGTTTGGGTGTTTTAGTGATATTTGAGTAATTGAATTGGATTTTCCGCCAGAAGTGTGAGGTGTTGGTGTCAGACATGGTGTAGATTGTTATGATCCGGGGACAAAAAGGAGAGAAAAAAAATACATAAGATTATGTTTCCGCAGACTAATATTAGCATACGCCTTAGGTACTAAAGCACTGTTGATGATTTTATGTGAACACTAGATGGCGACATAACCCAGCATGAGGTTTTCACTATGGGTCAAAGTATATTATTTACAACGAAATATATAGGCAATATGGAATTATTTTTAACTGATACACACTTAAATTCATTATATCATTCAGAGGTAATGGACAGGCCTTCAATTTCCATTACCTAATAAGAATTATAAAAATTGTGTTCACATACTGTGCTTGAGCACCTTCTCACATGTATATGATAAAGCCCCTGGCAGGAAGAACTCGGGAGACCCAGAGACCAGCTTAAACCCCTCTGCGTCTCACCCTAAACCCGTACCGGCACCAGAACCTGTGCGATGTGATCCGTGCGGCAGAGTGGCTGAATACCTGCCCACATGCCAGCTAAATGCACACGCAGCTCTGCCAGGCCTCCTTATGAACCTCGTCCAGTGACACTCTATCCCGTAACTGCATGCGCCTTTGCGCCTCTTCATTCATCACGGCGCATTGATTGGCCCTTAATTGGGATTGTTCTCAGGTTCCCACACTGGAGCGTATCGATCGTCTCCCTCTCATCTGGATTCCAGAAGCTGTCTCCCCCCTGCACCGAGCCTGTTTGTTCCCACCTTTTCTCCCTTACTCTCTTCTTTTGTCTGCACTTTGGCTTGTCTGCCTGTCATTTCATCTCTTCTCTCCTCTGATATTTGTCCCCGTCCCCCCCCCCCCCCGGCCCACACCTCATGTCCCAGCACTATATATATTAGCAGAAAGCAATGTCTTGAACACCAACAGCAAATGAGACCTTTACAAACACGCGCTGGTACTTCCATGTATGTCCATAAGCTATTTCTTTGTGTCTGCGTAAATATTATCATGTTTTGCATTGTTTCTCCGATTGCCTCTTTCCATGTCTATTGTAAAGTGTCCTTTTGTGTTACACGGCTGAATCTGCTGTCCGTTGTCATGTGCAGTATCACTGTGCCTTGACCTTGAGCAAACAAAGCGCCGCATGCTGGCACACTCGTCGTCCTCTCTCCATCCGTCCGTCCATCCCTCTCTCCCTCCACCCTAACTGCACCCCTGCTTTCCACTCCCTCTCATTCCTGTTAAGTTCCTCTCTCCAGCATCTCTTGATATTTCTATGTAGAAAAAAAATGGCTCAGTACAGCATAACCTATTCGTTATCATTTCCACACGGAGCCCTAGCAGTAAAACTGTCAGAAATCGCAGATTGCCTTCAGTATGATGTATTAACTTCACAGTGAATGATCGCTGGCTCTCGGCCTTGTCCTTTTTTTTTTTGGTCAGCAAAATCAGTCTGCACTGTTAGTCTCACGGTGACAGTATAACGGATTATTTTGCATCGCATGTGTCCTGAGAGTATGACCGTATCCATTGTCTCATTTCACATACACACTTGCTGCTACCAACAGCAGTCTTCCTATAAAGCTGCGTCCTGATCAAGGATACGGCAGATGCCAGCAATCATCCCAGTGCGTGTGGGATTTGCACAAGTCCCTGAACACTGTCACTGCCTGCCATTCTGTCCAATTTATCTTGTGTCTGTCCTCCAAAAAACCCCAGGCAGATGTAGGCCACTGCGAATGTGAGGGACGAATGACAGACTAAAAGGGTGGGACTGGGTGGAGGATGTTGGTGCTTCCTTTGAAAATACAGAGTAACCCTTCAGTCAGATAAAAGCATGCTGGTCTGTCTGCAGCAGACTGGAATGTGCTGTTTTGGAGGGTGGCCAGATAATCCACGTCAGGGAGGATACTTTGAGTTAAGACAGCATTTATTAACTACCATTTCAATCAAAAGAACCTGAATTCTTGCTGTGTGCTGATTGGTCAGTCTCCTATAATCATGCATTAATCACTAATGTTAATGTGAAACAGCTGGATAAGACTTTCAATCATGGAAACAAACCAATCAAAGCACAAGAAGAGCTGAACTAAGCCAAACACAGGAGAACTTCAGTTTTGAAGTAGTTTGTAAAACCACAGCTCACAGTGTCTCTCCTGACCTGGATCATCTGGTCAGTTTTGTTTACTTCATCCTTCTGTAGGGTTACATATGTTTGGGGGAGGTGGGTCAGTGTCAACGGTCTGGGTTTTTTTTGGATTTTAACACACTTTGGCTTAATGAGTGACGGGCTCTTTTCGGATGTTACCTCCATGTCGGGCCGAGCGAGCAGCAGGGAGATGTTGGTGCTGTCCTCTCGGGTCAAGATCGCTACTGCCTCCTCCCTGTTTTGTATCTCCACTCCGTTGATCTGGGGGGGGGGTGCGCAAAGTGTTCCATTAATGCAGCCTGATAAATAGCACCTCCGCAATAAGACATACTGATGGAACGAGGCTGTTTTCATGATCAGACGGCCATAGTAGGATGCTAACGGCCGCCTTTCACTTTTCTTTAATGGCTGTGGCGTATGAATGTGGTCATGTGACTGCGCCCCCTCGGTCACATCAGCTGGGCCAGTTAAACATAGCAGCAATGTGCAGAACTGTGGTGTTGTATGTCTGAATTGCAATTACTTGTCCTTTCCTAGGTTGAAGTATTCGCTTTAAATTTGCATGAGTACCGTATTTCGAAGGAGTGCAAACTGTGACTAAGAAAGCAAAGCAGCAATTTGTCTGGCTGCCAGGTATAATTTCAGCCCGACTGCTAAACTGGACAATGGGATTTTCAGCTGTGTTTAAATCATACTGTAATGACCCCTGTTCAAATGAATACATTCAGTTTAGTGATTTAATATATTTCTTGTGCCACAGACAGTCCTGTATTGGTTGACGCAGCAAACCTTGAGCGTACGTCGCATTTAGAGTGTTCTGTAAATTCAGTAAAATAAGTCATGAAAAGCAAGCTGCATTTTATCAAAATATAGGCTTGTAATTTAACTGAACCCATACAATTTAGTTTATTTGTAAAAAGCTCCTTTCATACAATGCGATTATTAAAACTGGAAATGCAAATATGCCGCTTCAAGGCGTGACAGCTGCACCACCCATTCAATGCCGACATTTCAAACATGGGTTTCGTTCTCCAGTAGGGCTCTAAGACCTTCGGTTGCCTTCATTTACTCTCTTTAGTCTGCAATTCTAACTCAAAACAGGCAATTTTTAGCTTATTATTGAAGCTCTGTGGGGAGTGATTTTCATTTAGAGGAGACAGATGAACAGGTTGCAGGTACCTCATTCACGGCCCCAGGAGATCATCCTGATATATCACGAGGTAGAACAGGCAGTCAAAGATCTGAGTCATAATAGAAAAAGTTTTCACACGCAAACTTACTGGTTTTGTTAATGAATTTTAGACAGATTTAGATGATCTACGGTTGACTAGACACAACTTGTCAAGTGCATCCTGTGATGCAGGCAGTATCGTAGCTATCCACGGCGCAGACCAAAACAAGACGAGGCATGGTGTTTCACAAGGTACTAGATGTTTCTCTTGTAGTTCTTCAAACCCTCGGTTAGGGATTAGATGATGAAAATTATGCCACACGTGATTTATACCTGTATGTAACAGATATCGGGCCAGCAGAAATATACATAAAGGCCCAGGAAAAGGAACGGTTGATTTTCCAAAACTGAAAGCTTTGGAATGTACCCTTGACAATATATTTCCCAGGAAAAATGATTGCTCATACAACACCGAGTCCATACCTTGCTTGGCCAACGATGTTCTCTAGCTATGTGCTGTGATTGATGAATTTGTGTCGATTCCTGACAATGCTCAACACAATGTCAAAATGTACCACATGACTGGAAGTAACCTGTCACGTACAAACCCCACTGGAATGGGATGATGAAGTCACTGAAATAGATCGCCACCCTAAAACACCAGCCACTGGAGGCTCCACTGCTGAATTCTGAATGTCATTTTACCTGTGAAGTATCACACTGGCCTGCAGGACAATATAATTGTGATATCTGTCCTCTGGGAAGGAGAGGTTTGTCCACCCAGTCATTGTGCTTCTGGGCAACAGCTGTGAACCAGCCCATAAAACAGAAGTAATTACAGCAAACAGGAAAAAGATCAAACATTATTATACCGATACATGGGCTATCTGCTTATTAAGGCTAGATCAGAACAAATTCCTAACAAGAAACTTTTAGATTATGTAACTGAACAAATTCTCTAAGCCTGTGACAGTGACACAGGCGATGGGGACTTAAGATGGATCATAGTATCACGCATTTTTACAAGAGACGTCAAGTCCAAAGTGAAGTTGGACAATACGCCATGGTGCCAAACACCAAGAATATGCTTACAGGTGGCTTTCATCAGACCAATTATTTGTTGTAGACATTTTCATATAATGGATGGAAGCCTTCCTGTGCTAGAACAACGCAGCTCAGACAGCAGCCAAACCAATAACAACTGTTCGCCCACTGCCAGAACCTTAAAGAGTTGACTCAGATCTTCTAGTGAAGGTGCTTCCTTGACTTGAGACCATTATGGTGCTGTTGGGAGACTTGTAGGAGTTTCACATTCTGTGGTATTCTCATAGCTCAGAAGGTGTGAGAATCATAAACCATCAAAACACAACTGAGAAAATGGCTCAGGAGATGGACTACGGTTGGCTTCAAATACTGTCAAACATGTTGTGTGGGCTTAAACCGTCCAAAAGCTCAAAAATATGAGCAAATACCTGCACATGACTGGTGAAGCCATGGGAATCTTCACTGAAATGCTTCCTGAAGACACCCAAGACAGTACACTTTCCTGAGGTAGAAAGTTCAGGTTCAGAATGTACAAATCCAGACCAAGATTTTTCTTCAGCCAATCAGTTGAGTTTAAAGAGTCACATTCACAGAGTCATCAACTTGTTGGTTGGAACAAAATCTTGGTCTGGACTTGTGCCTTCTGGACCTGGACTTTCCATTGCTGCACTTTTTCAGCATCAGATACTGAAGTAGCATCCAACAGAGCAAGAAGGAAATCAAGAAATACATCAGGAATGAAAAGACACTGATAGAAGAAAACACAGAACAAGTGGCCACTGATCAAGAAACCTAAAATCAGGATGGAAGGGCGTTTACCGGGACCTGCTTATCTTAGATACCTCAGCACAATGTGGGAACCACAACAGCATCACAGGATGAGAGTTAAACCTGCCTGTCACAAGTAGGATTAAGAAAACAGGGAGACACGCTGATAAAAGGATTTAACTCACAGTTCGGTTTGCTTGAGGATTTTTCTGGGGGAGCATAATTTTAAGTTTGTGAGAGAGTACAATTGAGTACATACACAGCCAAATTCTTAAACAGGTTCTACTACTGGTAGAATAGATAATAGACACTGGTAGTGCAAATGACAGCTTGCTCAGCGTACAGAATTCTCTTGGGTAAAGCTGTCTGGAAACTTGAAAAAAAAACTCCAGCTGAGGGGTTGATCAGACAATCAAGTTCTTGTAGATGCAGACTGCAGGCCCAGTGATATCGCTGAGAAGCTCCCCATCATCTAGGGGGACATAAGCTGGAATCAGGAAGCTAGGAAGCCTCCTGGGCTGCGAATCATTTTGGACGAGCTTGAGTCAGGCCTCAGAAAAAGGGCGGTTTGAATTTACCGACTGGGAATGTAAATGTACTGACTCTGGATACGCTTTGCTTTCCATGCACACACCAAGTACCTTTATGTTGCAACAACGTTAGCAAACTCACAGAAAGGAATCTAATTAAGAGCTGTCCTGTTTCCATTCTGTCATCTTGAAAGATTAAAATGTAAAGACAGAGAAACTGCCTGGAATAAGACTGAAGTCTGTTGGCAGAATGAAAAGAAATGGTTACCCTGTTATAAAGAGATTATTTACACCACAGATCTGTTTAAATGTTGTAAGTGAACAATAGTAGCGTGATAGTATCTGATAATTTAAATTCTTTTAGTATTTCAAATCACATTTTGATAAAATCAGTAACTTAATGGAACAATTTATGAAATGCTTCAGAAATCCATAAAATAGTCTTTTTAGTTTAAACAGTTTCACATTTTTTTCTACATACTAAGAGAGCAGAAATAAACAGATAAAGCAGAAGCCATGTGTACATTTTACTCTTTTATACATAGATATTTATTGATATACTCAATTTTTATATTATATAATTCTTCAGAATTAGGCCAAATCATGTCCTACCACAAAAACTTAAAAATATTATAAATGGACATGCTAATTCAATTTTTTTTTTGGGTGAAATTTTATATTTAAAATATTTATATGTATGAAAGCAATATGATTTACATAATTATTGGTCTGCTTTAATTTTTCTTAACTTCTAAACCCTGTGCACCAGAAAACAGCCTTGTCCCAGACAAGAATTCACAACTTTACCAACCAATTAAAAAATGTGTTAAAAGCCTTTAAAATCTAAAGCTAACCTACTGAATGTCTGCTGAATCCCACATAGAGTATTTCTTAGAAACCCAGATACCAGCACCACACTCTGTAATCTTTGTTACCTTCTACCTTAATTGTATTTAGATACAAAGGTAGGTTGTACCTTTTTTGCTCCATAGTTTTTCCCTAATTTTGTTCATGTAACTTTAAGTCCATTTAAGCATTTAAGCACAATGGTCATACTGCTCCTCTCTGTCTGCACTGCAGAGATCTCTGCTAACATGCGCCTTACTTACCTGTCTGTGCCAGACCTGCTTCACGTCTTTTACTTCAACGATGTCATTGACGGAAAGGTTTGTAATTATTACTAAATGTCTGGCCTGCAGCATGTGGCAGGAGCAGCCTTGCCTGGCTCAGTTTTATAATCCATACCTGCAGTATTCGATCTCCTTCTCGGATACGACCGTCCTTTGCAGCTATGCTATTGGGATTGACCTGTACAAACAAGGAAGAAGAAAACCATTACAAGTGCTGGTATAGGCAGGCCAGAAAGAGCTCATCTGGACTCTCACCTCTCCAACATATATCCCCAGATCCTCCTCATCGTCAGTGCGGTAGCACACAGTCAATCCCAGCTTGTCCTGTTGACAGGACTTGTACAGCTCTACCTCCTGGTAATGAGAGAGGTGTTAGAGTAACCATGACAGGGAGTCACTCAATGTGAATACGAATGAGAGAACAGAGCTAACCTCATATTCAAACTCATCCTGTCTGTCAACCTCGTGATGAGAGCTGTCAAAGTAGTCATTGGGGTCATAGTAATCCTGCTGTAGTGGGGGACTGAAAGGGAAAAAGAGATACTGAAAATAGGACTATTTGAGCAATACTGCCAGGCAATTGTCAGCCAGGTGAAACAAAAGGCAACTCATCTGTGTCTGGATGAATGCAAAAAGTTGCCCACTGCTGATCGCAGTTTTTCAAGTAGAAGTTTCAAATTGTATATTTTTCAAATAGTAAAATAGTGCCCAGCAACACTGCGCAAGAAGTTGCCCAGTGTATTTTCACCCTTACAGATGGAGGGCCAAGCTGACACCAGCATACTCATGTTGGCATTTGTACGTACAGCTCATTCAGCAGGTATGGCTCCAGGACAGGATGGAGTGGAGGAGAAGGAGGAGGCAGTGAGGGCCCAGCGTGGGAGTGACCTGCCCTGCCCACACTCTGCATGTGCTGGAAGCTGATGTCGGTCTGGGTGCTGCTGTCCGCGCAGTCGCTCACCGTCGCCGCCCCGGTGATGGCCATCGCCCCCCCGCTGCCCCCTTTTCTCCTAGGCCCCCTGCGTACCACCTGGATGAGGAGAGGGTCCCGAATGGCACGTAGGCTCCCAGCGGGCCGCTCCTGAGACAGCCGGGACAGCTCCTTCCCGTTTACCTGCAGACGGTTGGAGATCAGGGCAAGAGAAAAGAGGCGAGGAGGTAAGGAGGCAACTGGGATCATGGGACAATCAGCAGGAGAAACAAGGTGCAGGGAGTGCATGAGGAGAAGACTGCTCCAGGAGGGGAGACCCTACCGTGGAGGAAAATATGAACAGGAAAAGAAGATGGAAGCAGGGAAGAGAGGGACATCCAAAATGATGTAAAATGACTGATATTAGGCAGCAAATTCAAATGAAAGGAGAAGGAGGGTAAGTAAGGGGCTGTAGAAGCATCAGCGCAGCACTAATACACAGAAGAGGTTCTATCATTTGTTAGTATTATTCACTGTACCAAAATAAAGAGGGAATAATGGACATAGAGGTTAGTAGATAAAGAGCCCCCAAAAAGCACGGCGGGGGCAGCAAGAAAATGAAACGCAAACAGGCAGACTGTCATAAGAGGTCATTATCGCATACAAGCGCTACTCGATCCTAAGAGCAGAAAATTGCACACGCGCCTTGGAAATGGAAGGGAGGGAAGTGGTCATACACACAGAGATGAGCCCAGAGAGTATCGACAGCACTCTGGGCCTGTTAATCAGGACAATGTCAGTGCTCTCCCATCGTCCATTCAGAGTTCGTTAAGCCCCAAATGGCACACTAACCCTTCCGTTCAGCAGAACGGGGCAGGCCGCTTATAACACTTTCCTGTAAGGAGAGACAGAGCAGAAAGCTCTGAAATAGATATATACACTGATCAGCCATATTATTATAATATTGTGACACAAGAATCCCAGCACCCCATGCGTATCAATGAGCCTTTGCCCATGACCCTATCACTGGGTAGGTACTGACCACTGTATACCAGGAACACCCCACAAGACCTGCAGTTTTGGAGATGCTCTGACCCAGTCGTCTAGCCGTCACAATTTGGCTTTTGTTCAGGTTGCTCAGATCCTTATACTTGCCCATTTTTCCTGCTTTCAGTCCATCAGGTTTAAGAACTGACTGTTCACTTGCTTAATATCTAATGTTACTCTTGATGTGTTTAAGATGATAATCAGGGTTATTCACTTCACCTGCCAGTGATTTTCATGTTATGGTTGATCGGTGTACTGTCGCCCTCCGTATTCACAAGTTCTGTATCTGAAATCGGTTACTGCCAATGATTTTGTCATTTTAGCTAATCTGCTTCCTGGCTCCCCTGCCAGTTTTCTTTAAAATCTATTGTCCATCTATAATTAGTCACTGTTTACTGTGAGTCCACATTTTTCTAGACTACAAACACGTAAATCTTCATGTCTGAGATGAAAACAGAAAACTGATAAAAGCTGGTGCAAGATAATTTGCTGATTGAGACTACAGGCTGCCAGAGTGATAAGCAGAGTTTAGCTTTCTAAGTGGAAATACTAGAGAGGAAGAAATGATTTTCTTATTATCGAGAAGCCCCCTTGGAACAGTAGTTAGCTGTCTGAAATATCACTGGCATTCAGTAATAAAATTTATATTGGAAGTGAGCATAGAAGACGACTGGCTCAAAATATTGCTCACGAGTTTCCACGAGATGTGTGGTTTGGTCATAATGCCAGTGCACTGTATTGGTAGCGTCACAATGTCAGGAGATATTTTTTGCTACTGTGATTCTACTGCTTTTCTAAGGTCCCCATTCCCCTCGTCCAACCTGTAAGGTCCCCATTCCCCTCCTGCATCCTTTAAGCTCCCCGTTCCCCTTGCCTGTCCTGCAAGGTTCCTGTTCCCTTTGCCCGTCCTTTAAGCTCCCCGTTCCCCTTGCCTGTCCTGCAAGGTTCCTGTTCCCTTTGCCCGTCCTTTAAGACCCTGTTCCCCTTGCCTTTCCATTAAGGTTCCCATTCCACTCATCTGTACTTTAAGGGTTCCGTTCCCCTTGCTCATCTTTTAAGTCCCTGCTCCTCTCACCCGTCCTTTAATCTTTAATATTTCTAAATCCCATCTGTCCCCCTCCCCTTTTCTGTCTGTATGGAACAAGAAGCAAAAAGCAAGCTTTTTAATTAAGGATTTAGTGAATGCTAGTCTGCCTGCGCAATCTCATTAAAACAGCCTGGAGACTGACATGGTTCGACACACATGCACACACATAGCACTCAGAGAAACAGACAGTCTGGCTTATTCAGATGCTCAGTGAAACATTATAATTATAAAATAAATCATAATTATGAGATAGTTCATAATTATAAGTAGAATTCATCCAAGGTATATGCCAGCCAGAGCTGCATCCACACCCTGCTTTTCAGATACAGCAAGCGGTCGGCACACATAACAGGTTCCTAGACAGGCAAATATTCCTATTATGTTTTAGCAATTGCACTGGAGAAATGATTGCAAATCAACATATATTTCACCATTGAATATTTTGAATATTTTTTTTGTTGTTTTGTTTTAACCCTGTGCACCAGCAAACAATGGTTGTCAGAGGAAGAGATGGTTATACAAATAAACAGATTAGGGCACAGTGTCTGGAAAAATAATAGGATACTTTCTGCCTGACCATGCATGAGTATGTGCATAAATGTATACATGGATATCTGCATGGGTGTTTGCATGAGCGTGTGCATGCGTGTGCATGAATGTATATATGGGTGTGTGCATGGGTGTGTGCATGAATGTATACATGGGTGTGTGCATGGGTGTGTGCATGGGTGTGTGCATGAATGTATACATGGGTGTGTGCATGGGTGTGTGCATGGGTGTATACATGGGTGTGAGCATGGGTGTGTGCATGGGTGTGTGCATGAATGTATACATGGGTGTGTGCATGGGTGTGTGCATGAAAGTATACATGG
>JAODJX010000109.1:11834299-11847825 GCA_026776945.1 Isichthys henryi
ATTTTTATCCCCGTGTTGCTGTGGGTGCGTGCACCTTTTATCGCGTTCACGGAGGGTACATATCAGTGATCGTCACACAATCGCCCTTTGACTGCGAGTGTGTGTGTCTGTGTGTAAACACTGTATCGGTGTGTGTCAGGATGGCGAAACACATTAGTCTTGCTTAATGACTTCAGTTGCTGTGGTAACAGCATCCCATTGAGACAAATTTGACAGCCTGTGGTGGGAGCGAGAGCGGGAGAGGCCGCTGGAGAATAATGTTGGGGGGCTTAAGCACGGAAAAAAAACACAACGAAGGAAGTGTAAGAACCTCTATGCTGTGTGGCCAGGCTGGTGTTCTGGTTGCCGCTAAACCAGTAGGCAGCTAGTCTGTGGTCGTCATAGTGGGTCAGGTCTGATCTTCCATCTTAAAAGTCATTTGCAGGGATACCCAGGATGCACATGCTATAGAACCTGTACAGCATCCTTACTTTCATGATCTCCTAACAAATGAAATGTTTTTGCTAATTCAGTTACTTTTAAGCTAAATTATACTGTGGAGTATATTTAGAAAAGCGGAAGAGAAAATGGGTTCGCATAAAATGTGCATTCAGCAAAACTATCCTATTAATTTCCTTCTAGGTTTGAAGAACACATCATCAGTTTCTTTCAAACTACTGCATTTGCAGTTGGTTTTTTTTTTGGGCGGGGGGAGTTATAACAGATGTTCTTTGGCACCCATGTGTCACTGGATGATGCAGTGATGGGGAACATCTGTTTTTTTTATTCTGTATCCAGACACAAACAAGACATTTCAGTGTATAACTGTAGCTTAACACCAAAATGTCTCATTCAAGTGGGAATGAATTTCTAATAAAGAGCAGGTTGATATTTACACGATTTCTCAGACTCACAATTGAAATTCACCTTGAGGACTCTGCTGTAGTGAACTCATGTATAACAACACAGACAGATGAAGGTAGAGGAGAGAATTCGGCAGACAGAAAGATAAATAGAAAAACTATGAACAACAATGTGAGAGGCAGGTGAACCGCTGTGGCTACTTTCATTAGTGACACCTTCCACAGCCGGCCTATTTAAAACCTCAATAATACCTTCATATAGTATGTACCATATATTAATAATTCTGTGAATGTTACTGCTCTTGGTAAAGGAACACGTGATTTTCAGCTGTTCTGTGTGATCTACAATCTAACATTAAGCACAATACAGTATAACCATGATTCTGTAAATCAGTGGTTTTCAATCCTGTTCCTGGCCCCCTTCCATG
Source organism: Isichthys henryi (assembly GCA_026776945.1). Lineage (NCBI taxonomy): Eukaryota > Metazoa > Chordata > Actinopteri > Osteoglossiformes > Mormyridae > Isichthys > Isichthys henryi. The sequence goes on from JAODJX010000109.1 coordinate 11,835,570, forward strand.
CAAGAATGTTTTCATTCCAACCTCACCTTAATCAGGCTTACATGCTCCTTAATAGGCTGATAATGAATGTGGCAGATCGAAGGCAGTGTGGGTTGGAATAAAAACATTCGAGGGGGTGGGGTGGGGCTGGGGGGGGTGTGTGCCAAGAACAGGACAGAAAACTACTGCTATAAACACACAATAATCAGTCTTACTGCAAAGGTTCGTTTGCAGGTGGTTCAGAGCTGTTAGGGAGGCTCCTCCACTCTGCTTGTTTGTCTTGGACACAAGTTGTTCTGTAGCCTGTGCAGAGATTCCCCTGGGAAGGCCTCAGACCCCCCCCCCCCCACACTCCCTTTGTGATGGAATGAGTGCTCCAAAAGGCAACCCCCGTCCGTGGGCTTTTCAATGCAGCCCTGTGATCAGCCGTTGCCGGCGGAAACACTGTGGACTGTATCGTTTCCTTCGCATTTGCTTTCTGACAGTTCGTGCACCGGCGAGCAGAGAGGAGATGAGCTCCCATGAATATGTAGACTCGGTTGAGGAACATAAAGAACAAACAGTTTAGACGTGTTGTGCGTTAGGTTACACCCAGCACCCATCCCCCATGCTGGAATACTGGGGTACCAATTCAAATTCCAATTACTACACCTGATAAAGGAGAACAGACAGGGACAGACACAGTGCCTGCCAGCAAACGCTCATGTATCTCAAACAGCGGTTCACAGACTGTTTCATTTCAAAGTATAATCTGTGAAATGTTTTCCTCAAGACGAAAACGACTAAAACGCAGACGCACATTCTAATTTTTCCTTCTCTTAGCATCTGCTGCTAGACCTGTAACCGTGGCAACGTAACTCTCTCGCTCTCAACTGCGTCGCAGGAAAATGGAAGGAGAGAGAAGGTAAAATATGGGCAATTTGAAAGTCTGCTCTCTCCTGCCCATTCCCATTCCCTAATCATTCTATAACCTCTGATTGTACCACAACAGGTATTTCCTGAATGCCACACTGGCTACGCACGCAATGCTCAGCCACACAGTACCTGACAGACTCCCGATACTTTTTGCTACACCGCACTTGATTGCCTGTCTACAAAGATCAGGAGGAGCCTCTAATCGACTCTTATATACCAGTCATGGGTTGTCGCATATAAGCCTTGGTAAACTAATGCACCCTGATTAATTAAGGCCTATTTCTGAAAGGTCCTTGTGTGGCGCAAACATTATTCCTGCGGTTGTCGGTGCATGCACACAGAAAGATGAGATGTTCTTCTTGGGTGTTTCATGTATCTGTATTGGAAGCTGCACACTGTGTCCAGACCTGGTTGAGCTTGTTGCTCCTGGAGACAAAGCCACGCCCCTTCTGAGCAGCGCCTACATTTAACTTCACATGTGGTTCCTAACCCTTATGTTATATAGAGATATCAGCACTCTGACTATTTTCTGAACTGGATACACACACAGGGCATGTAATGGGATTGTGTAAGGGTATGAGCTTGTAGTAATTATGACAATGACAACAGCAATACTGAATCCATTGCCAACAAATTATAATCCTAAAATCATAGGATTCAGCCACTTTTGCTACCTGGTATGTAATATATCTACTGGTTTGTATGCCTTTTTAGGCTTTTTAATTTGTATGTTACTGTCAGCAAGTAGCTTTCATACAATAAATCATAATTAGTCTTATTGTGAATAAGTTTAATTATGGTGATTAATATGTACTCACTAATCCATGTAATTTATTTACGTGTTGGGACAACTGGTTAGACACCACCAGACTGCACTAGACATTTTCATCTGAGACACTTTGAAGAAACACAGAGAAGTCTGTTGTGTTAATTTGATACACCGCATACCCAGCTCTCTGTCTGTGGTTATAAATAGCATGAAAGTGTAGAGACAGTTATTTTCAGTGCAGTAATTCTCAGAGAAAGTCTATATGCCACAGTGTGCTTTTTCTTGTACGAATGTTTTATTAGTCTTTCTGAGCCAGGTTAAAGTTCAATGGCCATAAAAAGAGATATTCAGAAAAAATAGATATTCAAGTCAACTTGTGTAACTGGGCATTGTTTTCCACTTAAATTTGTACAGGGATGCCATTTCCTCCATCATCTAGACTAAAATATCTCGGCAAGTGACTTCATCTCTGATTGCAGCTCCAGTGCCCTTGTGGGATAGTGTAGTGACCATTGGTTGCTGACTTTGTAATCTTGCAGAATGTAATATGCCATTCAGGTACCAATCGCCTATCGTCTCATCCATACTGAGGATTCAGGCATACTGCTCACTTTGCATACTAGATTATGCCTACTACATAACAAACAAGTATGTGATTTCGGAAGCAGTTATAGGCTGCTGCTCTACCTGTATGAAAGGCACATTTTCCGAATTCATCCGAAACGTTTCAGCAGGTAACACATGAAACCAAGTAAGGTGCTTTTCATAAAGGCATCTGCTAAGGAAAACAATTAATGGCTTCCAGTGCTTCTAAGCTGGACACTGGAGATTTGGGCTGCTGTCCAGAGCCTTTAAGGAGCCTGTGTTTGGCTGTTAATCCAGCGGTATTAGTTCGCCCTGAAGAGACCTTTTAGCATCTCAGTTAATCACTGACATTGTATTTCCGCTGTATGATTGCTCATGCAAGCTGAAAGAAAAATCAATTTCAAAGCTGTTATGACATCACTGAAGCAAGCAATGCAGTCAATGATGACGCCAGAAAAAAATTAATTGGTTGATCACAATGACGGCAGAGATCCTATGGCAAGCAAATCAGAATTTGTGCCGCGTTGTGTGTTCACTCCATGTTGTTGATCCTTGAAATTATTTCAGGTGTAAATATTTTTAAATATGGTGATCTTCATAATGAAACGTTACACATTATAGAATGCAATCCTTCATATTTTAGAGTATAGAATTTGCATTGTTCTGTTTGCACTCAAATTATGAAGCATAATTTATGAGATGCAGCCTACTTATTTGTGCATGATTAGATGCATCGCAGAAGAGTGGATTTGAGTACGAATACTTGATTTACTACATATATGCAGTATACATACTATACGATTAAAAGTATGTGGACACACCTAGTAATTAGAGTAATTGCCTAATTAAGCCATGGCTATTGCTGACACAGGTGTATAATCAAGCACAGTTACTCAATCTCCTGCAATAAACATTAGCAACAGAATGGATCTTTGCGCAGAAGGGGTTAGTGACTTTTCACTTGGCATCATCATAGGACACCATCTTTCCAGCAAGTCAGGTCACCACATTTCAGTCCTGGTCAACCACGAGTGTTGTGATTGTGAGTGAAGGTCAGAATGTCTGGGAGCATGTTCAGATTGAAGTGGTCGGCCACACGAGCTCACAGAAAGGGCCCTGATTACCTACCATCAATACCCAACCTGAATGGCAGCAGATCCCACCAGAAATGTTCCAACTTCTAATGGAAAGCCTTCCCAGAAGAGTACAGGCTATCATAACAGCAACTGGCCAATCAACTTCATCCATCCTTCATGTTAATATCCTTGGTTTCAGAATGAGATGTTAGACAAGCTGGTTTTGGTAATATAGTCTATGCAGGCCCATGGGAAGGAATGGAGAGCAGAAAGAGAGGAGCTACAGTACAGTACAACAAACCAAGTTAACAGCATACAAGTAAAACATTAAGAAGGTAAAGGATCAACATGTGAGGAGGTAAGTACAGTAAATAGCAGAGAATGGGAAGCATGTAGGCTGGGACTGGTGTCCAACCGAACGTCGAAGAAGAAAGATACTGACCTGGAACATGACTCTGTACTGCTCCTCCGGCTTCTGCATCACACACATGTTGCACCCCATTGTGCCTTGAAGCCAGTGAAGTCCAAGCCAGACCAGAGATATGAATCCTCTGCTTTCGTCCTCTTCAGAGACAAGAGTCCTCCAATTCACTCATTAAAGTCCATGAAATATCCAGGCCTTCAAGTAATCCAGTTGTGCACTGTAAATCTCTCCCGGAAGCCGGGTCACAACTGCAGGGGTGTGATGTGTGAGTCTGCACCCCGAGATTAAACAATATCCCACCGAAACTGATTTGCTGTTGTCTTTGTTACTGTCCTCCACCTTTGTCCATCTTCTGTCCTCTGACATCCACTTATGTCTTGTTTCTTACTGAGGAATAATCATCAAATTCAAATCGTTTTGAAAACTGTTCACATAATCTGCATCATATTAATTAACATACTGGAAACTAATTCTGTGTTGTTAGATTTCCAGTCCTTTAGGTGTCTTAACTAATCCTGGAACTTAAATTTAAACACAAATATTTCTCTAAATACAAGATACGAGAGACAGATGCAGTTAAAGAGAAGCACATTTTCAGCTGGCAGGTGCTCCAGCATTGTCATGGTGTTTGTGTCTGCGCGACGTCGACTTGCTTCACTTGGATAAACACAGCAATGCGCTGCTTGCATTTCACCCCTGTGGGTCTGCGTTTAATTCACTGTTTGCCGGCTTTGGTTTGAAAAAAAGTGTAGAGAAATTTATGGAAGAGAAAGTGGTAGAAAATGGAATTGTGAGGCTATGGGAGAGGTGGATTCAGACTGAGACACACGTGGGCTCGCAAATCAGGCAGCGCTTTACTTATTTACATTTCCCACAGTCCCTGCTCCATTCCCCAAAGGTCATATACTTATTCAGATGTGACCATTTAAGACTTTCAATGCTCATTCATATACTTTTTAATGAAATACATTTGGTCTTCGGACCTTTACAATCTGGCAAGCAAAATATTCACATTCCTTTACAAATACATATAATAATAATGTCTTTCTACAGTAGACTGTACCCCTGAAATCTGAATACACTAGTGATTTGCAGGACAGAGTGATTTCTTCATTTAGCGCCTTAGTGATGGCTTTCTGCAAACAGACAGACGCTGTTTGGATTTTCTCTGTCGGATTAGGAGCAAATTAACAGAGAAACAATCCGTCAAATGTTTGTTCTTCACCCGCCTGCTTCATTTGCTAAAAATACTACAAAATTTTCATATAATCTCACATTGGTTTTTTTGCATTGACGTTCCGGAGTCACTGTTGCTACGGAGCCATTTAATCTTTAATTAGACCAATTAATCAGGTGAATCAATAGCTACTTAACATCTATACGTTTTTCTCTCAGTACAATGGTTAAAATCCTTACTTTACATGATCGCAGTCAGAAAAGCTTTTACTTTATTTAACGTTAGTATAGATTTAAGTCCTGTCCCACTGCCATTTACTGTGCTATTGGACCTGCTCAGTCCTCCACTCAAGTGCTTACATATGTTTAACTTGATGTTTTCCAAATCAATATTCCAGATGAAGTGTACATTTCATATTTGCAGCAGTGACTTATTGCCCTCACTGTAATTGAATCACGGTTTAACTTGTAGCTTGTATGTGTCAGTTTAATCAGCCAAAAGCCCATCAGCTAGAACCTCTATGAATTATTCAATCTGTCAATGACAAAATCGGAATCCAGGAAAATATATGGTCATAACAAAATAAGCACTTGCTACGTGTGGCTGTCATGATGTAAAATCCGTTATCTCGGGCTAAATAAGAAAGCCTGCCACTTGATTTCTGCTTACCAGGGAAACACAATACACACCTAATTCATGACATTTATCCAGGAGGCTTAAAACAATCACTTGTCTGAAAGAACTAACAGAATATGTTAAAAGAACCATTTATGTGTCTGCTTCTAATCACAGAATAACAGAAAACAAAAAAAAAAGATTTATTTTGCTTCCTTTGTGATCTTTCTTTTACCTGTAAAATCAGTATTTAACCCAGTGATAGTTTATGTGCCATATGGTCTCTTCTGATTTTTCTTTTGACTCATGTATTTATTACCCAAAATGCCTCATTTTAAATCTATTCCAAAACCACAGTTTTAACTTTCTAATCTGAACTGGCATTTATATTTCAATCCACGTAAAAGGGTGTAAATCCGAATAAAGTATATGTCTCTATTTGTCTTGTGCAATGCCTCAGCAGCCCAGCCTGAGAGTATAATCTTAAGCCTTCAAAAAACCCAAACAGTCAGGATATCAGTGAGAACAATCTCCCTTTTCACCTTTGTAGCAAACAGGTGCTGGATTAAACCTTATTCAGGTCTTTCCTTCAGTGTGACACTCAGCGATCTGCTACTGCTTTTATTAGATTTTATCCTCTCATACATACAGACATTAAAAGGTTAAGAAAACGTGAATTGTCAGCCACTACAGAAGTAAAACCGCATTGTGCATTTGTGTGCATGTGTGTTTGTGTGAGACACATCAAGTGCTAAACCAACAAAACCATTTCCCACCTCTCACCCACTGTTATCTTTCTCCTGAACAGAAAAGGATGAGTCAGTGCCAAACCCTCACCTAACCACTACTAACAGTTCGTGTGAAACACGCAGGCAATGCAAATGGGTTGTGTGCTCAAAGAGACAAAAAAAGAAGGAGATGGTTTGGAAATGCCACAAGACGGACACAAAATGAGAAATAAATCTCTTTGTCAGTCACCAAACCAGAGCAACAGACTTCAACACTTCTTCCCTTCTTTTTCTCCAGTCCCGTCAAAAAGACAATGAAATCCAAAGGAGATAAGTGGAAAAAAATGTCCTTCCCACATCTGTACCTGCGGCGAAGAGGGAGGGAGGGTTGAAAGGTATTTAAAGGGAGGCGCCACCTGTCCTCCTTCCTGTCCACACTCCTAATGATTGCAAATTAGTCTTCACAGGGCTGTTTAATTAATCCTGCTTTGCAGAGCACTGAAAATCACAAATGGTCAAAGCACCAAACTGCCCATAAAAATCGCTTTTTTTGGTCTGTCAGGTTATTAAAAATCCAGTTAATTTGTCAAGTACAGGGAAATCTTACGACTGTGATAAAGGATGCTCATGAGATATGAGGATGAAAAGCAAGAAGAAATAGGGTGGAAATCCTGTGAGACACCCTCAGGCTAGACGGGGAGCAGGTCCCTCCGTGCGTGGCAAAGCGCAGCAAAGCGGCCGTCTCTCCACGGAAACCCCGGCAGCCCACGCAGGCCCGGCATCACGCCTGCTCCCTGCCTCGATTCTCCTGCATGCAACAGAAACCTACATCCACCAGCCCTGCTTTTTTATTCTCTCTGGTGGGCTTTGGGTTTTGCCCGCCCACATTTTTTTCCTGCCATTTCCTCATATGCCACTCCCCCTCCTCCCTCCCTCCCTCCCTCCCTCTCTCTCTCTCTCTCTCTCTCTCTCCATTTTTACTCTCTCTCCCCCTTCTCTTTCTCTCACTATGTGGGTATAGACCTTCACATGCTTGACTTTGTAGGTAAATTTTAAGACATGGTTATGTTTTGGTGTCACGTCTGAACCTGTGTGAGAGGCAGGGCTTGGCGTAGGCAAGCGGCAGCCACACGGGAGGTACAAAGAAAGAGGGACTGTGGGACATGGCTTTAAAATGTACTGACTTCAAGGCCTCCGATCAACTGCTGCCTTCCCGGTGATACTGTAATAACACTCCGGAGTCATCCTGTTACTTCAAGTTGCGCGATGAGTTCATCAGTTTCAGTGGTGAGGTTGACGAATCAGAGATCAAAGTGCAAGCCACCAGAGAAAAACCTATGAGCGATACTTCACATGTGGCCAAAAGGCCCACTTGATTATAATGAAGAAACACACTTTTCCATTGTCCTATAGAGGTTGTCTTCCTTTCCCTGTTTAAAACAGACACTCGTGTCACGTGTGTCGTGCATGATTCTGTGATAACAGGACTGAACAGCAGGAGTCGCTCCAAACCATCACAATACTTAGCATGTCTTAATTCCACCTATAAATTCATATTATAGTATTTGTGTATAACTGCATTATTAACCATTAAATAAAATGAATAATAGTTATTTATTTATACAGTTATTTATTATATGCCATTGGATGTCTTATCTATCTATCTATCTATCTATCTATCTATCTATCTATCTATCTATCTATCTATCTATCTATCTATCTATCTATCTATTACCATAATCTTCCAAGATTAACAGTGCAGCATCACTGGGTACACTACTGATGCAATCTGTAGAATTGGAATGTATGGGGAAAACTAGAGAATATGTATTATATTGTGACTTCTGATGACAGAGGTTTGCGTGAACTCTGCTTCCAGAGAAGGTAAATGTGGGAGCTTTTTGCTTGCTGACGGTGACAGAGACGGTGAATTGAGAAGAAAAGAGCAGCGATTGAACTGCTCCCCTATAGTACTGAGGGAGATATGAGGGAAGAACAAGGGAAATAATCACGTCGCATTGACAGCTGCCTTCATTACAGAGGTTCACTGGGTCTTTCATCAATCATTCACCAGATCTGCAGCAACAGAGCAGATTTTCCAGCCGCCCGTCTTTCTTTCTGTTGAATTTGGGTGATTAAGAGAGCTTTGTGGCATACGGGATAGATTAGTGCTATAGGTTAGAAGCGAGGCCAAGGATTTCTTGGTGACCCTCCAGATACATGAAACATACCCAGATCAATTTATTTAATTTGCTGCATCTCTAGGTCAGTCTCCCACCACTCGCACTTATGTCTCCAGTAGCACTTGTTCTGTACAGTTCTGCCGGCAAAATAGCGCTTGAGGACTTTCCAATTATGTTTGAACAGCCATAAAAATTGCTGTTTTTGTTTCTAGCCATGGGAACAAGACGCAACTGGAAATCATGAGAATGTTTGTAAGCAGGATTCTGTGATATTGCAGCCATAAAATCCTTCAGGGACTCAATGGTAGTCACCTTCCATCAGAAGTCAACAATCTGTGTGTCCACAGCCTAACTGTGTTTATTGTAGATTTCTTGGGGTGGTGGACAAGCCATGTGGATCTCAGAAACAGTCTCTGCTTGTTCCCAGTAACTGCCTGCTTGTGTCAGTCCTACCCTGGCATTCAACTGCAGTTTTTTGACAGTGCAGGGACATACTCAGTGTATTATGAGGTCCGTATTCTTGTAATGAAGATGCCACCCTAGTTGTTCACTGCTGCTCTCTCTCCCGCTTGCCTGAGCCCAGAGCAGTATGAAATAACCCAGGGAGAGGCAGGAAATGCTTTGTGTGTTCGAATCCCTCCTTTGCTATCAAGCAACATCAGGTATGTTAGTTTGAAAGCCCTAATGTGAGAAAGGAACTGCTGTAGGCCACCTCAGGACGTGCACACACAGCCATCCCCCCCCCCACTCCGTCAGAGGCTCAGATGCCCCCCGGCCCCCGGTGGGATGCCGTGGGTAACCGGATTACATGGCATCAGCGGCTGACTCAATTGGCTTACGACCATATCAGCGCTCTCACAGCGAGTCTCAGATCGGCTGCCTCACACACGCTTGCGCCGTGGAAATGTGTGGAAGCAAGCTGAGTGTTGGCGCCGAGCCACACGAGCACACACACACACACACACACACATACACACACACACACACACACACACACACAGACAGACAGACAGGAACACACCTGGACCGAATTCACAAGGTTCACTGGGACAAAACTGTAAGTGGCATCTATGATTTTCACTCTGAAGATTAAAAGAAACAACCAGAACTTGAAAATCGTTTTTGTGGAACTTCAGTAAATGTACATTTTTATTGTAATTTTAAAGAAAATGGTGCCCCAGGCCCCCAGGCATATGGATTAGTATGGCTGAATGCTCAGAATACCTGCACTGAAATGGCTTTTATTTCTAAACGTAATGAGGAAAATCTCCAGGCAAATCAGTTTGTTTGTTTCCACTAATGCACTAGAATGCAGCTATAAACTTAGTGTCACATATTTGCTTAGAGACATACGTGTCTGCATGCCAATCAGGCCTCACCACAGCAGAGAGAGACTCAGCCAGAATGCAGGCTGACCTTGGTGGGGGGGCCGGGGCTGTTTCTCATGATGTGCCAATAAAAAAAATAAAATACAGAGACACACCAGAGGAGGGGGGGGTGAGCTGCACTGGGAGCAAAATGAGTTAGATCTTTAACCTCTTTTCTCTCTGAAAATCGTAATTGAAAATCTGCGTACGTGCAGGAAATGAAATGGACGGAGAGAGAGACGCGGCTGTCGGAGCAGCGAGAGACGGTGTCATGTTCTTTATCCTCATTTGATGCCAGTCTCAGATATAAACGCTGTCCAATACATGCGCTGGCCTTTAACGCTGAGTATTTGCCTTTGCCCGGGAAGCTTCCTTCAATGAATGGACATTATTTTTCATAAAGAATGGAGAATGGGTGCATATGAGAGGTGAAAAGGAGATCGAATACAAGGAGAATTTTAACAATGCGCTCATTATTTATTTATGGCTTGGATAGAAGGTGAAATCACGCATAAGAGACTTGGCTCAAACTGCCAATCCAGCGTGGATTCTTAAGTGAGCACGGATTGAATGGCGTATAAGGGATTGACTGTGTGTGTCTGCCTGTGTCACGAGCGTGACTGAATTTTACTCAGAGGGCTGCATCCCAGTAAATGAGTGTTTTGCAGTAAGGGAATGGATCAATAGTCTTGGCAATAACTGAGATGTCTCTGGAGATCAATGGAACTCAGCAGCACTGTCACAGGGTGGAGATGTATGCTGTCATACTCAATACCCACTAACATTAGAACATTGGGACCCTTCATTTTTGACAATTGTAAAAGAAGGAGTAAAACAAGAAAAATTAGAGGCATTATTCTAAGACAGAGAAGCAAAGTATAGCTCATCAGGGGAGGAAAGGTGTTCACAGAGTGAGGGATGGGGGAAATTACTGGAAAACTGCCCATAAATTACTGTCCTGCTTAGAGTTAATGGAACGGGCAAGAAAATAATAAAAGCCGAAGGATATTGTGAAGAAAAAGGGCCACATGGCAGGCTGTTAACCAAACAGAGATCCAGATAAGAGAGAAGAGAAAGGCCAACAGCAAGAACCTTATGGAAGAGGAGTAGGGGTAGAATATTCTAGAAAGTTGAGTGAGAGAACAGCTATGGTTGCTATAACTGATAGTAACTACAGAAATCAGAGACAGCATCAGCTTGGTAGAGCTTCGGGGGGAACATTGGGATCATGGCGGCTGTAACAATGATGACGTTGAATTAAACAAAGAAGAGCCCCTGTAGCAGGCAGGACAGTTGTGGGTTAAATGGTGTAAGATGGCCGACTGGAGTGAGGGCCGAAGTCGAGTCGGAATGCAAAGCTCAGAGGAAGAGGAATGTAAAAATTCACAAGGAGTCTGAAGGAACCTGAGTTTGGATTCCCCTGCAGCCAAAAGGAGGAATGGAAATGTGGCTACTTTGAACCAAACGGAAGCAGTGCTGTATGCTGACAGGCCCAAACTGTGCCGCATTCTCTGAGTACCACGCTGGGGAAGGGCTCTGCAGTTTGCTGTACCATTCAGGTTATGGAAATATCTGTTACCAACTCAACAGAGAACATGTTGCTTATAACCATTTATTTGCAAAAAAAAATTGTCATGGAATAATGAGGGAAGGGGGCCGCCCCTGGCCATGAAACTGCTTGTCAGTCACATGTCCAATTACTTTTGAGCCTTTGCAAATGGAGAAACTCTGTGAAAATGGTTGTAATTGTCAGAGTCGGTGCCCATCTGACCCTGATCCCTTTATTTTCATTCTCTGTTCTGAGTAGTAGGGAGCTGCCCATTCTGCTCTCTCTCCTGTCATGTAGTCCTTTAGTTATAGTGTGTTCTCTCTGCACCCTGGACAACTGCACAGCTCACTGGGTTGAGCATGCAGCTCAGATTTGTCAAGCCTCCCACTGTGAGTTTAAGAGTTAAGAAACCAGCCTCACTTGTTTGTTTGTAGGTTTCCCTGCTGGTTGACACTGGTTCTATGCTTCCATGTTTGTCTGGCCCTACTTGTGTCTGATTTAGATTTTTCAATCTACTTAATTTTTCTACTTTCCCAATGTAGTCAACCCTTTGTTACCTTCTCTAGTCTCTAGTGCTTCCCCGACTTGGTGATCGTCATAGTTCCCTAGTCTCTAGTGCTTCCCCGACTTGGTGATCGTTATAGTTCCCTAGTCTCTAGTGCTTCCCCGACTTGGTGATCGTTATAGTTCCCTAGTCTCTAGTGCTTCCCCGACTTGGTGATCGTTATAGTTCCCTAGTCTCTAGTGCTTCCCCGACTTGGTGATCGTTATAGTTCCCTAGTCTCTAGTGCTTCCCCGACTTGGTGATCGTTATAGTTCCCTAGTCTCTAGTGCTTCCCCGACTTGGTGATCGTTATAGTTCCCTAGTCTCTAGTGCTTCCCCGACTTG
>JAODJX010000109.1:11856650-11870059 GCA_026776945.1 Isichthys henryi
GGGGGCGGGCCGCCCCCCGGCGGCGGGCCCATCGCACCCGGGGGGGGGGGGGCGGGGGCGGGGCCCGGGAGGAATGGTGAAATAAATGTGTAATTGTCGTGTAGTGCCTCAACCCCTGGCAGCCGAGCTGACTGATGGTGCCGCAAAGTGGCCGCCTCCTCCTGGACGCAGCCCAGCTCGGCATGCTTCCTGCAGACGCTCAATAATCTACATGTGCGGCTCTAGATCAGGTAGCACATCCTAAGACGCAGCCATCCTGCCACGCACATACCCAGTGCAAACCCGGAACGTCACAGGAATTCTCATCATAACCTCACATATACTACAAATAATATATTTAAATATAAATGAATGAAAATATGGCTGAAATATTCCTCATTCAACCTACAGATGCATGAATGTTCACCGTGTGTTTTTTCCTTTTATGATTTCCACACAATTTTATCAAAGCCAGCGTACAGCAGCGAAAAGCCCTTTTGCATTAGCCCTGTCTGTGCCCTGGCTTGCATAAGCAGGTAGAAAAAAAGGTACATCTGATTTTCCTACACCTATATTGCTGTCCTTGCCCCTCCCCCTCCCGCCTTTTTCTTCCTCAATCTTTTTCTCTTCACCCCCGGGGAGATCCTGGTGGTGGGAGGGAGGAGGGAGGACTAGGGTAATTAAAAAAGGGTTGCCGAGTCCAGAGATGGAGAGCGGCAGAGAGCCACGTGCGCATTTGTTGGCACATTTGGTGAGAGAGATTTTAGAAACGAAGACGGCCTGACGGCGGAAGATAAGATGGAGCAATAGGCAGAGTCTGTGTGACACGATAGCCGAGGAAGAGGAGAGATGAACTGAGGAAGAGCCTGGCACATTTCCATCATACTCCACATAATGTCCTATTATTTCCCATTTGGTTCCACTGCAGTGCGTCACATTTTTGGGGGGTATTGACCTCTTGCCACGCTTGGATGAGTCTGTCCCGCAAATATCTATAAACACTTAATTTAATGGCAGAGCAGAGAGATGGACTTTGAAAAGGAAAGCAGTGAAGAAGAGGATTTTTTGCAAGGTATCATTCACCTTGAACTGTAACAAATGGAAGGAAATGGAGAATAGAACAGACAGGCTGCATGCAAAGTCCATGGTAGTGAAAAAGTGCCTTTTTGTAAGAGGTCACTTCTGTATCTCAGAACACACTTTACACTGTAATAATATTAAACAGGAAAACCTGCTATGCTCAGCACTATGTCTTTGTGTGATTTTACATTAATTCTTCCCTTGTCTGAATACACACCCATGCACGTTTCATTCTACAGAAGATATAAAACGGAAGAAACCATAAATTATACATCTGCAGAAATGTTCTGGAATACATCCAGGATCAAAGGTCTGTCGTCGAATTTAACTGGCTGCTGTGTGCAAATTCCTGCAAAATGAAAATTTTGCTGTGAATTTGCAAAGCGTTCGTTAGATTGGCACAGGATGGGCTGATTTTGGGACTGTTGGGTGTCTGACATTCTCCGGAATTACAGAAAACAGTCAAGACATAGACAGACAAACGTGGTGGGATCCAGTACAAAATAAACAGAATTACTACTCAGTTGAGCCAGGAGAAACACCAAGACAAATTTCATGTGGGATCAGGAAGGGAGGGGGCGGCAGGTGCTGGGTCAGTTTACTGGGGGCCTGAGAGAACAATAGGTGGGTAGTGAGAGTGATGGACATGAAGAAGGAACAGGTGAAATTAATCAATGCAAACACAGCCAGTTCCAGCACACCCCCCCCCCACCCCATGTCATAACATTATTAGAATTTTTTTCTGGCCTCAGCAATGAGCATATGATTAATTTGAATGTATCCTTCATTAAAAAAAATATATAATGGGCATCTCTGAAGCAGCCTGGACCATGAAGAAGATGACAGATGTGGTCCCTAAAGAAACTGAACTCATTTCTGCTCTCAAAATCATTACATAACTCTGAAGGCCGCCACTAAAACTTTCGTAGAGCCCCATAGTATCCCAGACAAACTCCTCAATGAATCCAGCAATCCCTCACCATGATGTTATTTGGCGATTCATGTTCTTCATGCTCAAATGGAAACTGAATTCCATATTCTTGTTGTTAGCACACAGCTGCTCTATGTACCTGAACAGGGTACCGCGACAGGAGAATGGAATTGCTCAATCGCTTGCTCTACTGAACTGTGGCAGGTGTTAAATAATGATCTGTTTGGAGAGATGAGTCAAACGGCGCCTTACATTTCACACGCCGAAAGACACTAACGGCATGCATACCGACACAGACACGTGTTTGTAATTATGTCTTTGAGGGGACTCTCCATTCATTTCTATGGGGAAAAATCTAATCCCAAAATGACAACCCTAACCCCCACCCAGCCCTAACCTTAACCATGAGTGACCAAACAAAAATATGAGACTTTACTTTTTTGATTGCAGCTGAAAAATGGTCCCACGTCAATATAACAGGTTTTTATTACATTATGGGGGACATTTGGTAATGTAATATAAACATATTCCACACACAAACACACACACACACACAGGTTTGTAATTATGTCTTTGTGGGGACCATCTATTCATTTCCCTAGTCCCATCAATGACAACCTTAACCTTAACCACAAGTGACCAAACAAAATACAATTCTTTTGTTATTTTTAATTTTGATTGCAGTCGCGGATTTCCCCTTATGAGGACTGAAAATGATGCCTGCGATGTCAAAATAACAGGTTTTTATCACATTGGGGTATATTTGGTTCCCACAATGTGATACATACATCACCCACACACACACACACACACGCACACACACACAGGCTGCTCTAAGACTGATTAGGACAGCTGTCTTATATCCCACATTTCCAGCAGATTTCACCAGATTTTCTGCCCAACCCAGCTGTGTAATGCAGCAAAGAACACAGCAGAATTATATGAATAAGCAATAATCCCCTTCCTGCGGGGGGATTTGGATTTGTGGGAGTAATGCTGCGTTGGTCTGCATTGTATAGGAGCACAAGTGTGCAGCGGCACTGCACTGCCATGCGTTTTATGTAGGAGAACAATGGCGAAATAAAACGGAGTCTGTCGTCAGCTTGGGACAGCGGTGGAGAGATACCACTGACATCCATCCTTTCTCATCCTTTCCCCAGTGGATTTTCGCCATTGTCTTCTTTTCACGACTTTTTGCCGTGTGCTTTGTCCTCTTCTTCATCCCCAAATCCATTCTCCCTTTCTGTCACCTCAGATCCTTGCCTCCTCTTAACCTACGGTCATGTGCTCACGATATTATCAGTCTCCTTTTTCACCGCTATCACTTTTCCCTTCCTGTCTCTCCTTTTTGATCCCGCTTTTCATAGGCCACCTATCTGCAATACCCAACTAAATGTATGCAGCAAGCTCTATACTTAAATTTCTCAGGGCGGAAGTGAATTACAGCTCTTGATAGTGCTTCATTCTTATAAATATCTATGTTGATTTGAAATGTCTACCCTAAGTGATCCTCTGGATGACCAAAATCATACTTATGAAATTCTTCAGAGATGTATTACCTTGCAGTGCGGTACTGCATTCAGATACGTACCTCTTGAATCAAACTGAAACTTGTCCTTTATAATTATCTACAATCGGTAAATTCTCCTTGAGCATAACTTTGCTCTGCCAGGCTGAATCCCATTCAACTTTCATGCACTGAGGCTATTTGTTATAGTGTTTGTGTAGCTTATGATTTACCAGATCATTTCGTGTGACCTCAACATGAAAGTAAACAAGCCTTTTGTGTGGGGAAAATGCATAAAATCTCACAGCTTTCAAATTAATTAATTGTAATTGACATAATGCCCTTTAAAGCTTAGTTGCCCTAGAGCACACAATGTACGATTTATAAATAGAACTACATTTAAAATTTGAAACAGAATTACAAAAAGACTCAATTAGCAAGGTGTTATTTGAAATTCACAACACACGTCCCTTTCCCTCTGTACAATACGGCTTGTGGGTTCTTGCCAAAGACGACTAACTGCTAAATCAACTAATAAAGGCTTTGGGATTGTTATAAGTTACACAGAGAAAAACAGCTGTGTGTTTTGTTTGTATTAACTAGTCAACCACATCTATTTGTTGCTGCAGGCTTCCTATAGGGCAATCCCACAGCGGCCCACTGCATGTAGGGAATTCTGGAACAGGGAGGTCCAGTCATATCAAATACATTTCTTTACAATTTTCTCCAAATTTAACTGTTTGAACAGCAACATTTTCAGCGATGTGCTCCATGAACCCAGGCGCCTGGCAGGAGCCACAGTATGCGCTGACAAATAAGAGCTATCTATTCACAAATCCCATGTTACATTCCATGACCGCTTCCACATCATGCAGACTAAGGCTCACTTTCCCAGGAAGCACTGAGCCATAGTGTTTTTCATGCCTGGATAAACATTTATATATCAAGCAGCGTGGCCACAAATCACAGTGCCTGGAATCATTTTGCTGTGGGGTGGGAGTGGGGGTCGACCTGGATGTCCAGACTCACAGATTAACACCTCCTACGGATCAGTCAGGTGCCTGCAGAGGGAGGAGTGCCACCACATCAGTCTGCTGTAATTATCCTGCACGGCACTGTGTAATGGTTGGTCTGAAAAGAAAAAGCAATATGCTGGGCAGACAGAGTATCAGGGCAGGGTTCCAGGCATCCAGGAAACTGTGAAAACAATGCAGGCCTTGTGGGTGGCCTCACATCTGCGGAACCGCTGGATCAAATCCCTCACCTGCTCTGAGTGTGTGGAGTTTGCACCTCCTCCATACTTAACATGGGCTTCATTTGCCTACTCGGGGGTCCTCCCCCAGGCGAAGCTGCTGAATTAGGCCAATTGTTGTCAATAAATTGCCCATAATGTGTGTGCATATGTACCCTGTGAGGCACTGGTATCCTGTCTAGGGTGGGCCCCTATGCATGCCCGACACAAGCTCCATGCCCCGCTTTCTGACCAGCATAGGTGGTTGGAAAAGGATGGTGTACGTTACTAAAACACAATTCATGATAATAGTACAACTCAAACCCATTGTTTACATTCACTTGCAGGCCAGTTTACATTCGCATACGGTGTCTAATATCACCATGGTTTTTTCACCACTTTCAGTGTAATGACCAGTGATGGATAGTTCAGGTCCAGAAAGTAAAAATCCAGACCAAGATTTTGTTTCAATCAACCAGTTGAGTTCTGATAATTGGTTGAAACAAAATCCTGGTCTGGATTTTTACTTTCTGGACCTGAACTATCCAGCTCTGGTTATGACCCCAGGAGCTGTCTTCATTTATCAGTAGCCATGCTGTTTTACACCATAAAATACGACATTTCAAGTATATTAAACATGACTGGAAAAATAACACAAAGAGGAAAAAACATCTACAAAAACGTCACTAGTTGAGCACCTCAACAAGAGAGGGAAAAACAAAATGTGGGCACTTATTTCATATTGCAGCTGCCTGATGTGGGTCAGCTGCTGAGGGGTATGGGGGAGGGCTGGCTGCAGGGGAGGCAGCATGGAACTAACCCCAGCATACAGGGCTAGGCTGTCGATTTAATAAGAAACAAGGCTATACAGCAGGACAGACAAGGCAGCCCTGTTCTCTGCAGCCAACAGTGACACCTAGCAGACAGCTGCAGGTACTGCGGCTTCCGCACATTCAGGGATCAGTGGAACCTTTTTCCCGTTTGCTCTCCTCCCTGGATGCTTCTTATCGTGTTCAGCTTGTCATTTCAATCGAGGAATGATCTTCACAGATGTAAACTGACTATGACAGTGAATCTATCACTCCCAGCGGTTAACCTGGTTTCATCACTTTGAGATGCCCGATCTGTGCAGCGCATAATAGGAAACTGAAGATAGACAAACACTTAAAAGGCAGCTTAGTCGAGCATGTTAAAAAGCAGAGATGCAGAAAAGAATGCAGAGACAAGTAAGGATGACTAATCTGACAATGTTCTGCTTAAGGAGAAAATGGAAACACATACAAGTATTTCTCTGTAAGGGTTGTGCTTTCTTAGTCCACTTCAAGTGACTAGTATGCGGGTAGAAAAAGTGATTGTCTTTTCAGTGTTTATTAATTTGTTTATGAATTCATGAATTACCCACAACAAATGGAAACGGCCCTCAATCCAGCAACAATATTAAATATCCATTCATCAGCGTAACTCCTTAATCCCAACTGGGGTTACGGGGGGGACCGGAGCCTATCCCAGGAACTATAAGCGCAGGCAGGAACCAACCCTGGACAGCCGCCAACACACCGCAGGGTGCAGACACTCACACAGTCACACGTACCAATATTAAATATGAATAAGTATTTTGGTTACTTTAAACAGTAATTCGTTCTAAGTGATAGATGAAAGATTTTTAAGCAATGCTGAGAGAGAAAAAATTGCCAGGTATATAAAGGTTAATAGCTCCTTCCATTGTCCAAAGACATGCAGTTATGCTAACTGGCTCTCAACTGCCCATAGTATATTCATATACAAAGGTTGGACAATGAAATTGAAACATTGGCTAATGTAAGAGGACAAATTGACAAATCGCATCTCGCTGGCACATCTGTAACCAAGACAGCAAGTCTTTGTGGTGTATTGAGAGTGACAGTATACAGGGTAATGTCGGCATACCACCACGAACGACCGACCACATCCAAGAGGAGTAACTGTTGACACAAGCTATTTGAAAAGCATTGTATCCAAAAAACATAAATCCACAGCTGCCCAACACACTGCAGAATTAAACGTGAACCTAGACTCTACTGCTTCTACCAAAACTGTTTATCAGGAGTTTTACAGGGTCAATATTCCTGGTAGGACTGCTCACTCATGTCAATGCCAAACCATGGTTTCAACGGTGCCAGCAGCACAAATCCTGTGCTGTGGACAATATGAATACATATTGAACCACTTTGGGGTGTTTTGGAGGAACGAGTCAGGAAACATTTCCCTCCACCAGCATCACAGGGTGACCTGACCATTGTTCTGCAAGAAGAATGGTTCAAAATCCCTCTGGCCACTGTGCAGGACTTGCATCTGTCATTCCCAAGACAAACTGATGCTGTATTGACCGCCCAAGCAGGCCTTATACAGTACAGTACCTTATTAATACAATGCTTAGCCAAAAGAAAAGTCACACACTTTAATATTTGGTAGGACTGTCTTTAGCTTTGATTGTAATGCACATTCGCCAAAGCATTTTCCACGTGCTAATTTAACATCTTAGCATATATATTTCATGTCAAGATCTTGTATTGATGATAGGTAGTTGAACTACTCCGTAAAGTCGTCTTCAGCACATCTCAAAGACTTTCAGTGGGGTTAAGGTGAAGACACTGTGGTGGGCAATTCTTGCGTGAAAATGATTCCTCATGCTCCCAGAACCACACTTTGCCATTTCCAGTTCAGTGAATCTTGGCTTTTTCATCATGGAAAATGCCGATGCCAATAGGAAAGAAAAAAATCGCTAGATTATTTAACAGGACTGGTACCTCACACCTCCTGGGTTATAGGTTAGATTTTGCCCTCTTCCTCATCTTTGCAATATATCTGTTACGTGTGTGTGGCTTTACACTGGGTTCAAAACACAGGTGCTAAGGTGTCCAAATCTCCTTCAGTGTGCGAGTGCATGCCCTGTGATGGACTGCGATCCTGCCCGGGGTAAACTGCTGCTTCCCAGCCTCTTTTTGCAGGCATAGCTACAGGTTCACACGTGCAATAAAAGTCATTTACAATAAGACGAGTCAGACACATTCCACAGTAAAAAGGGAAGCCATAACCGGGTGCTTAGACAAGAAAATATAGTTCACATTAAAGTTTTACCATTTATTAATTTACATAACTGTACATTGATAGAAGCAAATTAAGTACTTAGCTGAAGTACTCCAGCTGTAGTACAACGGATACAGTTACAACTCTGGTAATCCAAGCCCAGTTCCCGAACCAATATACTACATACTCCCCCAAACACGAGAACACTTCCCTTCTGTGAAAAGGAGCTGCAAATGGATACTAAACAACAAATGCATCACCCATTAATAACTTCAACAAAACTCTGAAGAAATCAGTTACATTTAATAAGGTGTATACAGTAACGGTATGTGGCTCTGCAGGTCAGGACTATGGCAGGCATATGATTGGAAGGTTGCTGGTTCACATCCCATATTTGGCAGAGTGATCTCACTGCTCAAAGTGATTGCAAAGCCCTTATCCCCAATTACAGTGATCCCCCGTTATATCACGGTTCAGCTATCGCACCCCTGCTATATCGCGGATTTTCCCCCGACGCATCACAGCTCTATGCGTATCGCGTACCTTGCTTGTGGTCTTATTGTTGTGAGCAAACTTTTTGTGAACCATCATTTTAAGCCCTACGATTTAAGGCTCAAACTACTAAAAAAATGTTTATTTTATATGGTCTTTCTATATTGCAGATTTATCGCTGATGGGTCTGGAACGTAACTTCCGCGACAGGCAGGGGATCACTGTACTCCAGGCCCACCCAGCTTCTTTACTTGTACATTGTTTTGCATAAAAGCATCTACTAAATATTCTTATTAATGTCAACAACTCATAAACTACCAATAAGTCAAAAATTGACTCAATGTCTGTTTTTCCACTAGGCTTGCTATGTTTTACGATTTACCGTCATTCGATTTTAATTCAATAAAGAGCCATTGTGTTTTTGATTTTCCTGAAATTCGGTATGCGAACTACTCACGTCTTCCGGGGGTTTCGATCTTTTTTCAATTCACCTTGCTTTTTCTACATAGCAGCTATAGCTGAAATGTGTACTGTGACTCAACGTACCAAAATGCCATCCTGTTGCACTGACCTCTATGGTGACAAAGTGCTTTGAGATTATCATGAAAGACTTCATCTCCTCATCTCAGTCCAGCTCTATAGATCCTGTTTCCTTCCTTCCGGTCCAACAGGTGCCCACCCTGCAGGACATCTACATCCAGCGATGCAGGTCCAGGACACGCAGTATTATCAAAGCCTCTCACCCCCCCATGCCATAAGTACACGCAGGCAGGTGGCTACGAAAGGGGTGAAGAGAAGCTTCTACCCCCAGGCCATCAGGACCATTAACACTGCCAATTAAATAAGTCACAGCTGCAACCTACATTTCAGATCTTTTCTCAAATATTTGTAACTTTTTTTTGTCTTTACTATTGATATATTTCTATAGTTTAGTACTTTTGTTAACTTATATTACTTCATATTATTTTTTTGTCTTTCTACCTTGTTCGTTGACAAGCAGCAATTGCATTTCACTACTGGTGTACCAGGACATTCATGCATGTCACACATAAAAATCTTGAGTCTTGAAACTAATAAAGTAGTTACAGCTCATACGAAAACAATTTGATTTATCTTTCTCTTTTTTTGTTGCTATCCATAGTGTAGAAAACGAACTACATGAAGAAAATGTCTTAAAAATAAGAAACATTTCTGAGCCCTGGAAGATATGAGGCATTCACAAGCCAAATTTGATTAAAATGGTGATGCAAATAGGTTTTTTGTTTAATTTATCGAATTAAAATGGAATGACAATTTAAGGGACAATTTAAATCCAGAAAACAGAAACACAGTGAAAATTTCAAGTCAATATAACCCATCTGCAGCTGTACAGCGACGTACCCAGTTAGACATGAAGAGAGTGTAGTATGTAAGGGAATAACAGGAAAGTGAGCAGCCCGGGTTCACGCTCCTACTTTCCTGACAGTCTCTTAGAGGGGGGTGCTGGGGGAATGGCTCAGAGCCTCCTCACACTCCAGACAGTAATACGGCTGGTCCTCCGACAGCATCCGCTGGTATCTCTTGAAGTAGTCAGAGTGCTTGTACTGCTGGCCACAGCGGCCGCAGCGGTAGCTCTTCTCGCCGTTGTGGATGAGCTGGTGACGGTGCAGGTTGCTGAAGCTCTGGAAGACGTCGCCGCAGACGGGGCAGCGGCAGGTGAGCTCGCCTGTGCACTGCCGCTGGTGGGTCTCCAGGCTGCGGCGCAGGGAAAAGCGCTTGTGGCAGCATGTGCACTGGAAGGGCTTCTCCCCCAGGTGCATGCTCTGGTGACGCTTCAAGTGGTCCGTGCGCCGGAAGGTCTTGCCACAAACGCTGCACCGGTACGGCTTGTGATCCGCCTCCAGATGCTGAAAGCGGGGGAAGTTCACGCGGGGGGTGAAACACTCAGCGTGGATGGTAAAATGCTGGGCTGAGAAGGACCCTATGCGAGAGCTTTCCTTGCCCGGCCGGCTTTCGTAGCACTGGGCCATCAGAGAGTGTGGCTGCGAGCTGGTCTGTCCCCAGTGGGCTAGTTCTTGGGAAAAGCCACACTGGACAGAATAGGAAACCATCCCAGAGTCCCCACCACTCTCATCCTTAAAATTTACCTGTGTGTCATCAGATTCTGCAGCACTGAAAAGTCCAAAGTCTGGGAAGACTCTGTGGACATGGATTGGCTCTAGCATCTCCTCCTTGATGGGAACACAGCTCACTCGCTCACAGGACTCCCTCGCCAGCTTCAGCTCGGGAAGCTCTTCCTTTATGGACATCAAGTCCACCTGGAAGAGTTCCTGTTTGATGGACACTGGCTCCAGCAAGGGTTTCATCTTCTCTGGCATTTCCTGTTTGACGTGCAGCACTTTCAGCTCGGATACCTCTGGGTTCCTTTGAAGAGACTCCATCATTATTGTCTGATGCCCACAAGGACCTGATAACATAATAAAAACCACAACTGTAAGCGTTTAAATATTCTACAAGCAATATGACTGTAGTGTTTCTGTACACATTGTTGACTTGCTTCTTCTTGTTGGGTTTTGCTGATTATGCAGTGTTATAAGTGCATTTTTTTCCAAATCCTGCAGAGACAATGTTCTGAATTGAGTGTACTGAACTGAAAATGCATACTATAGTATGTTTTAATGACAGAGCTAAATAACATGTATATATTTTCTCTTGTCCCTTTGACGGTGATAAACATCTTAAAGATATATTTTACAGAGAATATTCTGAATATCAGCACTAAGGCCAATTAATTACGTCTAAAGGCAATTAAAGTGGAAACATTTGCCGAGCACATCACAGCATATGCTAAATGACACCAGAGACATATTTATTATCTGTGCCAACCCCGTTCCCAGTGAATGAAACAATTAATAAAAACAGGTACACATACCGAGTCGAGTTTTATTTGGCAGTAGTGGCAGAAACAGGTATTTTATTTAGATGTTACAGCTTAAGTTAGATACGCGTAAATTATCACACTAGAGAGACGTAACGGCACAGATTGTCCCATTAATTAAATAGATGAGCCGGATCTGTTCTCAAGTTAGACGCGACGCTATTCCTTAACGATGCGATTTGTTGAACAATAACGTAACTGGCTAGCAGACTAAGCAAACGGAGGTTTAGCCGTTTCTTGCTAGCGAAGTAAGCTAGCTAACAGCAGACATTACTGCCTTATAACACGCTGCAGCTCACGAATTAAGATTTTCGTGTAAACACGACGAGTGCTTTTGTAAATAATGTGAAGAAATACAAATTTGCCAATAATGACTTTAAATATAAATTCGAGTAGTTTCTATTTTCTTGCTAACCTGCTAGCTATCTTCGGTTGGATATGCTTATGTATCCTGTCATGAAATAAAAGCAGCAAATTTTAAAATACATTTAGAATTACTGTAACTGAGCATACTGCGCCACCAAACATACTAAGTATGCTAACTTTCCTAGTAATTCCTCCACCTGCAAGCTAATAAAAATCCCGCATATATCCGCCCTTCGCAAGGCCCTCTTCTGCCCTCCACTTCTCAGGCAGCTTCGCTGTTTTTGGACCGACACAATGGATGGTTTTAATTGGTTGCGCGAGGCACCTACTATTTTGTCATTGGCTGCACAAGAATGGTTCGTAACTCTGGATTGCCCGCTCGAAAAAATATTAATGAATGGTTTAATGCACTGGCAGACAAGCAACTAACTGGAAGAATCGCGCACATATTGTTTAATATTTATCACTAATGATCCATCTACATACAGAAATGTGCATATTGTTTTATAGTAGTCTTTCACTCAAATTTGTAACATTGATTATCATTGACGGTGTGTGCAGGGAGGTGATGTGCTGCTCACTGCATGGGCTAAGTCTCTGTGCCTGTGATTGGAAGGTTGCTGGTTCAAGTCACATGTCTGTGGGCCCTTGAGCAAGGTCCTTGACCACCAGCTCCAAAGGGGGCTGCAGCTGGCTGGCTGATCCTATTTTGTGACCTCCTCCAACTTGCTCTCACCTGCATATGGATCGGTGTGACTCATGGAGCGCAAGATGGGGTAGGCAAAAGGAGAATTTCCCCATGGGGATTAATACCGTATCACTATTACCATCATCATCATCATCATCTACTGTTCCTGGTTTGGGTTACAGACCCCTAACTTGAAGGCTCAGTGGCTCTCTTTCCTATCTTTGTAGGTGATGTCTGAATTGTGAGAAGACAACGAAATAGGAAACAATTCTCCGTGTCAAATATGAAGAGGATAGTGTGTTTCGCAGGTTGGTTTGCACTCATTCATCCGAACTGTCACACTGCCTGTGGCAGCATACTGCAAAGGCGAGGCTTTATGGATGAAAACCTCAAGTACAAAAGGAGCCGAATTCAGCTAAGGTCAGGCACAGAAACAACTGTCCTTCTAACTTGTAATTCTGGTCAGTGCTGGAGGGTCCTGGAACATTAGCAGATTAAGCCATGCGTTTGCAGAATATTCTAGATAGGATTCCAATCCATTGCAGGACATGAACATACACACACACACACACACACACACACACAATGAAAGTAGGATTTAAATCTCCAGCTGTGGAGATGTGAGGCAACAGTGCTGATAACCATTCAGCCACCACACCACCTAGTGAAGGAAAATATTCAGTACATTTTAGCTGTAGTGCATAGCAGCATAACTTTGTGGGTTGTGGGCAGGCACGGAGTGGAACTAATTTTCAGACCGGGAGTTTTCTGTAAAGACCAGATCATTTTGTCTTCGTTCTGGGGAAACTTTGATAAATGATGCCACACTTCGAGCCGTTATTATCCCGATACATTTACTGACATTTCCAGAAGCAATAAGTAATAAATAGCACATTGAATTGTCAAGCAGTCTGAATTTTCGGCCTCACCTGCTATCTTTCTAACATCCATCGCTGCGCATTTCTCTATGTAGAGCAATCGTGGTGTCGTGCGTGTGAAAACTCGCTGCTTAACATTCTGAAGCGTTGTTGTACCATCTTAAACTTGTAAAATTATTTTGTATATGACCGCGGCGGGGGGCGGCATGGTGGTGCGGTGGTTAGCACTGTCGCCTCACACCTCTGGGACCCGGGTTCGAATCCCCGCCTGGGT
>JAODJX010000109.1:11870159-11924904 GCA_026776945.1 Isichthys henryi
GCTTCCGGGATAGGCTCCGGACCCCCCGCGACCCAGTAAGGATAAGCGGTTTGGAAAATGGATGGATGGATGGATGACCGCGGCGGAGTCCATGGGTGTTTAGATGTCTGGGATGCATGCCACTTTAAATAGGGGGGTGCTGTTTCGACAGAATCCTACAGAGGGCACTGTATATGCTAAATCGAAAACTCCAACAATGTTTTCAGCTTTTTATTTATTGATTTATTTATTTATTTGGTCACATGGCCAAACTAACCGTAATAAAATTAATTACATTTGGAATCTGTTGTTTGCTGTGCAGTTCATAATAAAGACATTTTGAAAATACAAAATAATGCATGAACAAAACATTTCAGATGTAGCATTTGTGTTTATTTCATATACGAATTTCACAAATCTCCCTGTAATGAAAATGGTGAAATTATCCAGGCTTAATGTGATTTTCTTTTGCAACAGTAAAATGGCAGTAGGGCATGGTGAGCAAGCGGACATCTTGATTTGAATAAGAAGCCATGGTTCCAATCAGAATTTGAAGGTCATATTCATCTCTGATCAGGCATATGAGAAATGCATAGCATGCAGCAGGTAGGTCACTGTAAGGAAACACTGAAACTAGCCTGGCCTTGCATACTGCTCTTTGTTCTTTCACCAACTGAAGAATTTCCTTTGCCCTTCTACTCTTAGCTTTGTGCATGTATTCCTTTGTTCCAGTTTGACCAAACCTACTGAGGCATTCATCATGGATGATATCACTAAAGATGTTCACTTCATTCTCCACTGTGCCTTTGACGAAGTTCTTCAAGGCGAGTCCGCTCTGCTACTTGGAAGTTCCTCAGGGAGTTTGTGTCAACAATGGTTTCGACAGGGCTGTGGTGCTCAATCTGCCTGGGCAGTGCAACGCTGCCTTTGGTCATCCCAGAGACACTTCTTCCCTTGTTCCCCATCATCTTACTTTGATCATATACTATCCCATGTTATCTTGTTATACAATCTTATCTTAAATGCTACAGTTTTTTTTTTTGTTTGTTTTTCCGATTTGGTTTCGAAACAGAAAATCCTAAAAACGAACGATACACGGATTAAATTCTGAATTATGGAATGAATTTCCATTTTTCTAATATTAGTGAAAAGTTCAATATGTGTCCAATCAGCTATAAGCACACTGAATCACCTTGACATTGTTTTCAAATGTAAGACCTATGTTTTAGCCATGAATTCTCATTCATCATTATGAACTTTGTGGCCTCATCCTATTAGTTGTGCTTGTAGTTCTGAAAGCAGTATACAAGCAAATTAAATTCACTCATGAAACTCACTACTCATAGCTCGATAAACGGTTGCAAAAAGATTAGTGGAGTCCTCTAATTTTTCAGCATCCGTTCATTTGCAGTGAGGATCGGACTGCGCTTTCGGGAATCGGTGGGGGTTTCCCGAACCCGCTTTGATTGGCTAATATCTAGAACATTTATTGACGATTGGCTGGTTCGTTGCGGTTTCTCTCTTATTGGCTGTCTCTCGGGAAACCAATCAAATCATTGGCTCTCAAGCTCCATTCATCTACGCTGTACAGGAATGGCAGAAGTGCCTAAGCAGATGTGGAATATGGGAGTCAAAAATTAAGAACATCTGGATCGCCCGTGCATGAAACGCAGAATAGGGCAGCTGGAAGTCAGGATATCGAAGCTGCTTTTAAGGTAGACTGGTGAAAGGCTGGTGAACCACCAAGTAATTCTCGGGTGAGCGCCTAAAATTAAGCCGTATCGATAAGTGATCTTCGGTGATCTTGGACTGAAAAGAATAGTGGCTGCGGTGAACAGTACATGGAGACTGCGGACAGCACTGATAGCCAGCGGCCAGTGAGCATGCTACTCAGCCGAACGCTGGATTAGGACGGAGCGTATTTATCCCTGGCTAGCTAACCTTGTCGACCCATCTTTTTACTGACAATATCGATTAGATATACCAACTGAAAACTAAGGCTGTTCTACTTAGCTAGTAGCTGGCTACGTATTGCTGCGAACTGATTTTTTCAACGTTAGCCACCTCACTAGCTGCTATAATTAGCTATTTATCTGTGTACATATATATAAAACAACAGTTAGTCCTATGTTATCTGTGCAATCTCAAGTTAGCGAGCTTCCTGCTGAAATAACGTATGATCCCACAGAAGGTGCTGCCTAGTTAGCCATAGCTAGCTATGCCCGCCGGAATGGCACTGCCTTCTGTGATTAAAGTGTTCTTGTCGCTTCTTCTTAAAGTAATAGTTCCGTTCAGCGCATGATTTGTGTCCACTAAATATTAAAATCTTTCTTTTTTCGATTGTTTCTGATAAAGATTCTAAGACTATAGTATGGGATAATGACAATATCACCAGTCCAGAATGCTGTTTCTTTCCTATTGTGGACAATAACTCATCTGCAGCAAACCATGTCACGATGCAGTCAGTCTTTGGAGTTTTTGGATAATTGGGGGTCCAAGCAGTGAATCCATGCTGGAGATCCCTGTTGTTTTCATGTTTATTACTTAGTTCTGTTGTCTTTCCCTTGACCATAATCAGTGCTGGCTCTACCATTTAAGTGGCCCTAGACCAGGGTTCCCCAATTCCGGTCCTGGAGAGTCAGAATCCAACAAATTTTTAGTCAAATTCAGTAGTAAAGATGAATGTAATACTTTTATAATGGAATGCATTCTAATTGTCTGTACTTAAACAGTGACGTTTTATGAAATGGTCAATTTAGTGTGCTTTAAGAGGGATAGATTAAGTCATCTATATATGTTGGTGAGAGTATCTAAATTAACTCAATAAAATTCAAAGTTTAAGAAGAAACTTTTTTGTGAATACCAAGCTTGTGTAAAACCTTGCCAAAATAGCATGTGAAATGGTTGTGCTTAAATGAACCTTTATTACATAATGATTTAATATTATTCAATTTTAGAATTTTACACTTCCCTGTATATTTGGGAAAGAATCACCCAGGTAAACACATTTTCCCGTTATCCTGTTATATATAGATTGGAATTGCGCAGTGCATGGAGCGATTGCATGAAATTGTTTTTATGTTTTTAAACTGTACTTGTGTCTAACGTATGATTGGCTGTTTTGACTAGTTTGTGCTTTTCAATGTTACTTGAATAAATCCAGAAGGTATATGAATTCATGTTTGCCAGATTTCGTT
The DNA here is from genome assembly GCA_026776945.1 of Isichthys henryi. Classification (NCBI taxonomy): domain Eukaryota; kingdom Metazoa; phylum Chordata; class Actinopteri; order Osteoglossiformes; family Mormyridae; genus Isichthys; species Isichthys henryi. The sequence continues at coordinate 11,873,336 of JAODJX010000109.1, forward strand.
ATAAGAGGAACCGCAAATCTGCATGTCTGCTGGAGAAGTTTCTGGATAGTAATGTCTGAGATGAATTAGGACCAGTTTTTGAGAGATGTCAGTTGGCTTGCCGGCTAGAATGGTCCCACGGTTACTTAGCGACTGAGAAACTTTGACAACACTCCTACTGTGCCTGCAGGAGAACAAGGTGCGCTGGTGCAGCTGTGCGGGCTGTGAGGCTCTGTTTGTACATGCTTTGCGTTCGCAGGTTCCCGTGGCCAGCAGCATGCCGTCGTTCAGCAGGCAGGAGTTCTTTCAGGAGTTGGCAGAGGGCTGTCTCCTGCCCACCGCCCAGCAAGGTCTTGAGCAGGTCTGGCAGCTGCTGGTCATCTGCCTGCTGTGTCGATGCCTTTGGAGGCTGGGTGAGCTCACTGCCCGTCGAGGCCCGCTTTGACTTGGAGGGCCTCGAGCATGAATCGCAGTTTACTGGACTGTGGAAACAGGGCCAGAAGGTGATGGCGGCTTTGCAGGGGCCTCTTACCGCGCTGTCTGCCCTGCTAGGCCTCCCACTCTACGTGAAGCACCTGAGCACAGTGGCTGGGGGGTTCTATTCCCTCTACCTCTTCTTCCAGCTCCACATGGTGTGGGTGGTGCTGCTTAGCCTGCTCTGCTACCTCATCCTCTTCCTGTGCCGCCACTCCAACAACCGCGGTACCTTCCTCTCCGTCACCATCCTCATTTACCTGCTCATGGGGTAGGTCTTGCTGGCTCGAACCAGCCATTCTTCCATTGGTGTCTCTACATTCTCAAACCAGAAACGCCTTGTGTTAGACGAGGGTCTTCTAAGCTATGCCCTTGAAGTCCAGTTGTCAGCAGATATTTCAAAAATAGGGAAAAGAACCTTGATTATTAAGGACAAAATCTTCTGGTTATAAGCTTTTTAATAGACAAGACGCATGGTCTAGATTTCTGTTATGGATAACATGAATCGATATAAGAATTTAGCAGACGTTTAGTGTTCAGTGTTTGGAGAAGGTTCAATGGCTCAGTGATGGATGGATGGGAAAATATATGTATACATTCTTTGAAAAACCACTATTAACATCCGTCCATTAACACTTATTTATTCAAGGTATTTATAATGAACCTTTTCAGTTATTATCTTTAAGTTTCAGGCATAGACTGCAATGCAGCTGTATTATTTTATTCTGAAAGTATTATCTGCCGTTTTCTTTCAGTGAGATGCACATGATGGATACTGCTACCTGGCATAAAATGAGAGGTAAATGGATGTGCTGCTGTAGTTTGTCCTCTGAAAAGCTCTTAATTGCAGAGAAAGTCTCACCCTGTCCTCTACACTGCGTCACTAAAACATGCTCGTAGATGCATCCGGGAAATTCGTTCCAGTCATGCTTGAGATACTGGTGACCCGCGTGCTGCATGTTTGTCAGGCTCCCAGATGGTGGTGGCCATGAAGGCCATCTCTTTGGCCTTTGACCTGGACAGAGGTGTCGTCCCCACCGTGCCTTCGCCTATTGAGTTCATGGGCTACATTTACTTTGTGGGCACGGTGATCTTCGGACCCTGGATCAGCTTCAACAGCTACAAGGAAGCCATCGGGAGCCGGAAGCTGGTAATTTGAAGTTCATGCAGATTATTGATGTTGAGCTTTTAATGTTGATCTTTCAGAAACTGTATTTATTACTTTCCTTAATAGCTTCGTAATCTTTTGATTTTCAATAAGAAACCATAGGTTTAGTGGAGTGACTGTGTTATTACTATAAATTAATTGAATTGAATTTTCAACAAGCTATCTGTTTGGTTGCTGGTTACATGCTTAAACGTTAAAATCTCCATTTCTAAAAAGACTCTGGTGTTAGAAGAGAACGTATCTATGCTCTGCTGCTGTGTGGAAGAACACAACGCACCTTTACCCAATCAGTTGGGCTTTTCAGCGGAAGCCCAGTGCCACTCACCTCCACTTTGTTCTGTCTCAGAGCTGGGCCTGGTTGCTGAAGGTGTGCCTGAGCTGGATCAAATGCCAGGTCTGCCTGATCATCTCCAACTGTGTCGCCCCCTATCTCTTCCCCTACTTCATCCCTATCTATGGAGACCGGCTGGTTCGAATGTGAGTGTGGGCCGCTGCTGCAGGGCAGACATGGGACATGGGGATGAGAACCAGGCAGCACATTTTGGGACGTATTGTTGATTTATTCTCTTTCTCTGTGGGCTCTGATATCCTGGTGCAACCTGTGTCTTCATACCTTGCACTCCTGATTTCTAGTTATATTTTTGCTTCTGCTGCCTGATTGCTCTCTCTCTCTCCCTCTCTCTCTCTATCCCTCTTCACTGCTCTCCCGGCTTCTTATCCACAGCAAAAAGAAACGAAAAAGCAGGTAATAATTTAATGTGGTAAAAAATAGTGCTGTATCAACCGGTCATTAAAAGATTACCCTGTTTTATCTACTTACCTGTTCATTCTCTGCTTATGTCTGTCACTCCCATTTCCATTAGTGAAGTTCTCTTAATTATTCCCCCTCTCTCTTTCTGTCTCTGCCTCTCCAAAGTGCTATAGCGAGGTAGGTCTTTACCTCTTGATTTTCGAGTCATTATGGAAGCCCCACAGTGATGAGACAGAAATGATTGAAATGTACTGCTTAAGGAAAATCAGACTGATCTGCGTGAAACAGTCGCTGATTGGAGACTGTATGCCTGTTCATTTCGTCTCTGCGTTTTTGCTCTCCATCTGCAGGTGGCTTCACGCCTATGAAAACGCCATGTCCTTCCACTTCAGCAATTACTTTGTGAGCTACCTGAGTGAGACCACAACCACGCTGGCTGGAGCCGGCTTCACTGAGGACAAGGACAACTTGAAATGGTAGTTGCAAATTGCCTGGTTTTCTCTTCCCTGTACAGAGATATGAGTTTGGCTGTAAGTGGATGTAAAACGTGTATTTCTGCCTTTTTCCCGCAGGGACCTGACCGTTGCGAGGCCCTTAAATGTGGAGTTTCCCAGGTCCATGGTCGAAGTCGTGACTTCTTGGAACCTACCCATGTCCCGTTGGCTTAATACCTGTAAGGGTTTGCTGTGTGTGTATGTATGAATGAATGTGAGTGTGTTTCTGTGTAATATGTATGATATACATGTATGTGTGGTTTGTTTCTGTTTTTTAATTTACTGATACAACCCATACAGTAAATATTTTTTTAAGATAAGTGACGTATTTTCCATTTGAGTTTAATTTTCAAATACTTTAATTTTGCCACAGATACATTTTTATTACACTACTCTGGCCACTAGAAGGCACTCCAGTAGCGCAAAATGCGAAGCACCTATGCTGAATAAGAGAATGCTCCTTTAAGTGTACTGCGTAGCTCGGTACTGACATGAGGTGTTTTCACCAGATGTGTTTAAAAGTGCTCTGAAACTGGGCACTTTCCCTGCCATACTGGTCACCTACACGGCCAGCGCTCTCTTGCACGTGAGTTTCTGTCTTTGTGCCTTTCAATAATGATGTGTGACGTGTCTTCATATGTCAAGGAGTCAGTCAGTGTTCACACTGGTCCATTTTATACCCGTTTGATCCCCATGGCAAATTTCAAGACACTTTCCCCATAGATATGGTGACGTCGCATGCTGTTAACATTCAGTTAATCCAGTGTTTCGGGATCCGGTCCTTGGGAACCACCAGCCGGTCCATGTTTTTGCTCCGTCCCAGCTGCAAAAATATAGACTGTCTGGTAGAGAGCTGGGACGGAGCAAAAACGTGGACCGGCTGCTGGTTCCCAAGGACCGGATTGGCAAACAGTTAATGTTTTGCTGTTCTACTGGTCTGTTCCTCAGGGTCTCAGCTTCCACCTGGGGGCGGTGCTACTGTCCCTGGGCTTCATCACCTACATAGAGCACGGTAGGGGTCTCCAGTTGCTCCATTTGAAGGTGGTGGAATACTCATGGATGTCTTACCATTCTGTCTTGCGTTTCTGGTTTGGCAATTCCCGAAACATTGAAAGAAATCTTCGACAGGTTTTTGTGGGTCATACTGGTTTCGTGTAACCCTCCCATGCAGTTCTGCGGAAGAGGCTGGCTGTCATCTTCAGTGCCTGTATTCTGTCAAAGCGATGTCCACCTGACTGCACACACCAGCATAAGAAGGTGCCGTTTTATTTTTACCGTTTTCGTCTGTGTTATGGTCAGCACCTGGTGCTGCCCTATTTGTGTCACTCACTATACTTTATGCGTTTCCTCTGTAGAGCCTGTGGGTCTATGGCATCAATGTGCTCTTCAGCACTTTAGCCATCTTCCATCTGGCATACCTGGGCTCCCTGTTTGATGCTGATGTGGACAATGTGGACACAGAAGAGGTGAGGCGAGCTTCACAGGTGGGATTGGGCCAGTGTTCCCATCTTCGGGCCAGTACAGGTAGCGCTGGTGCGGAGACGTGGCTCAGTGCTGAGTGACACTATTTGAAGCTAATCCCGCAGACGTACTGTATCTGAACCTCACACCCATATCTCACTCCAGGCCCTGACAAGGCGCACACACATTGTAAATGTTCTTGTGTCATTCTGTGCAGGTTCTTATTTTAGATAACATCAGCGTATGCATCTGCATTATTTATTTATATCTAATTTTATCAGCCGAGCCCAAAATTCTGACCGTTCTGGCTGACGTTTACATAATGCAGTACTGGATATTTTTCATGTTAGATCAAATTGCTGTGTTTTAGCAGAAACTGAAGCCTGGTCAGGTTGTTTTTTTTTTTGTAAGGTTCTGTCTGGTGCTGTAGATTATTTTCTCATTTATATTTCTGAAGGACGTAACGCCCCCAGCCCTTAAAGGGCCAGTCATGCTTATGGTGCTTCATCAGAAACGCAAACATGCAGCTCTTCATCTGCGCTTTAGCTGTATATTTGCCTTTTCCTGAGAGACCTGCCTTGTTTTTACAAGACTTTTTAGTGAGGAAATTGTGGAAGTTCACACAAATGAAACAAGGCCAGGAGGAAGTGGTTAAAAATATGTACTTAAGACTCAGAGGCTATAAGCTTAGTACTGTAGGGGCTCGGCCGTTTTAACCCTGAGAAAGGTACCTAGCCTGAAATCCATCCATCCATCCATCTTCTGCTTATCTGTTTTGCAGTACAGAGCGCAATTATGCTGCAGTCTATTCCAGGAAGCACAGGGCACCATACTTTCATGTCTTTCATGATGCAACTAGTGACACCAGTCAACATAACTGTGGTTTTGGACTGAGATGGTAGCCAGAGTACAGTAAGGAAGTTGAGCACAGGGGAGAACAGCAGGCTTACATATTCAACCCCCCCCCATTCCTGGAAGAGAGATGTGATCTCGCTACCCACAAAGCCACTGTCTGCCGCCCCCCCTCCCCCCCCACCAGAAAAAACACAGCAACATACAGCTGCATAAGATTAATTTCTTTCCAATAAGCCAGTTTTCCCCAGTTGGGTCCTCGGGGGCCCACATCCAGTCCACATTTTTGCTCCCTCCCAACTCCTGGTGTCTGTGGGCCCCCAAGGACTGGATTGCGGAACACTGTCATAAGCGGTTAGGACAAAGCTTGGCTTTTGGCGACAGTCTATTTTTTTCTCATCCTATAGCACATGCCAGGAATCTAATTCCTTGAGCTATAGTAGTTCAAAACCATGTAAACGTTGAAAATACAACGGAACATTATGAAGAATGCTGTTACCACACCACACCAGTCATGTGAGGTCTCTGACTTGGTGGTTAAGCAGCCTGCTTTGGGTTAAGAAGCATCAGTCATTTGTCTGGTCTACACACCGTCACGGTAACCTTGTGTTTGTCATTGGCTATTTCCCGGAATATTTGCAAGCCTGTGGCATGGTACTCATGAGATGGCAGGTAGTAATTTACTTTCAGCACCAAGTAATATTTTATTTCAGTGGTGACTTGATTTTGATCTTAAGTGCATAAGCATATTATGGAACAGCTTTAGCTGTTGGTGACCTGAGGTACTACTGAAGATCAGATGTCTATCGACAGTCACTGACTGGCATGTGACTTACAGCAAAGCCACGGGAACCTGATGGTCACTTTCGCCTCCCTGCCCCTCTCCAGGGCTATCTGGCCAACCACACTATTCAGAAGTGGACTGAGCTGAGCTGGGCGAGCCACTGGGTGACGTTCGGCTGCTGGGTGTTCTACCGCCTCATCCGCTGAGTGCTGGACGGGGACGAGGGGCAGTAATGTCCAGCACCCTGAGCCCAGGGCCTGACCGGAGGAGCACTGCAAAGGCCTGTCTTCTGGAATTCCCCCTTTTTTCTTCTCTTCTCCGGATTCCTGCTCAGGACATCCGGAATGGTCCCCAGCCCTGGCTCCCGCTGTACCAATGGCACATCATCTTCACTTGGAACCTATTCCTTCCTCATCCTCCAAATTATGAGCTGCCCCCCCTAAAAAAAAAAAAAATTTATACTTCCATGCTTTCAATGGAACCATTGCACTGTGAGTCACTATCAGCTCTCTAAAGCTTGACTGTAACTGGTCCATTGGTCCTCCTGTCAGTCACTCGGATGGACAGCCTCTCACCAGCTTCCAGGTGGTAAATATTTGGACCAGTTTTCAATCTCATATATGTATGTCTCCAAATGTAACTCCAATTAATTTTTTTCTTTTTATACCTCATGATACATTGTAGGATCTCACAGTAAACTGATGAAACTCTTCCAAACAGACAGTTGCCACAGGTTTAAATGTAACACAGATTTTCCTTGAAGGTGGAGATTCAACTGTAAGCCAACAGTCCTACACCATGACTTTGTTTCCTCATGGAAAGGAGATCATGTACTGGCCCATGTCAAAGTAGCTCTTCCACACATATCAGGTGCCACTTTACGGGCTTCTGTGAGATGTCACTTCTCCAGTTGATGCCTGCTTTACTGCATGGTACTGTAAGGCTTTGAGTGCACTGTGTGATTTGTGAAGAAAGCCGGTGTCTGCCCATGACTATGCGGTGCCTGGGAAAGCGTGAGGAAGGTCTGCCACACAGCTGAAAATGATGAAATCACGGCTAAAAAACTAGATGAACAGGTACTTTGGTGAGAAGAACTTCATTAGATCAAATTAAATGTGGCCAGTTGAAAATTATGCACCCCCCCCCTCAATTTTCCCTTCTTAAACTCCCCTATTGTTTTAAATTATTTTTTTGTTGTGGGTTCTCGATCTTTCATCAAACTGCTGGGGTTGTTTGTAATTGAGAGCTACTCATGCAGGTATTACAAGACAGTACCATATACCAGTACGCACAACAGTAATATATTACTTTCATGCCGCTGGGTTAGTTGTAGTATACTTATACTTTATATGATATGAAATTATATCTGAGCCCTGAAACGGCAGAACTCCTTTGCCTGTTGTCATTTAAGACGTAGTATCCCCTTAGAAGTGTCCATTGAATAGCCAAATGATCTTATTACACTGGAATAAACTGTTGTCAGTTTATATTCTTTTTTGATCTGTTGTGATCCTTATCAACATATTAACTCTTCTTTGTAAGTTTAGTTTTTTTGTTTGTATTGTGCCATATAGTTTTGGAATAGATTTGTTCAATAATTTTGACCATCCATATTTTCATGAAGATAGCTGACCATAATTCTCTGTTACAGTGCCGTGAGTATTGTTAGTTAACTGAGCGGAGAGTTAGTCATTCCCAATTTTTCTCCTTTTTTCTTGTATATGTTCTGTTTTCTGAGTTACTGTGGTTTCTGTTATTATGTTGTATCTTTTGTGTTATTGTTTTCCCATTAAAAGTTGAAGAATTTGGTTTCATTCTCCTTCAGATTTTACCTGACTCAGTATTGGGAATCTTCGTTGTTACTCAGTACCTGAACAGTATCAGAACCTAACTGATTTTTTTTTTTAGCATAAGCACTTGGATTGGTAAAAATTTCCTCAAAACACCATTAACATAAAATCTCCCTCAATGGACTGGCTGGCTATTCAGAAAACACTGAGGAGATGGAGAACAAGGCAAAGCCAAGACTATTATAATTATCAGGTTTTATTTCCATGGAAAAATGGGACTCTTGCTGGTCTCATGTTGGTGGTGGCAAATCGGGTTGGCGCCTGAGCAGATTTTGGGTGACAGCTGGAGAGATGACATTTGGGCTTTCTGGACAAGTCTTTTAGACTTTGGGCTTTCTTTGCAGTCTTTTAGAAAGTGCATCTTCTGGTGCTTCCATGACTTGCATTTATGGATGCAGTCGCTGAATAAGGGTGGCACTGGGGAGCCGTCAAGCAACAGCAACTGGGACAAACAAACGGGCTCCTGCTGAGCTGAGGTCAGACATACCGCCCCCCCTCACTTCACTGATCCCACCATTGTTCCTTCACTCTGCAGCGCTGCTTTGTCTTATAAACTGAAAACACAAAAAGCATTAAAATAATAAACATGCCATTAATCCTTAGTGCACAGAACATGAATAACAGAATAAGTAGTAATAGTTACCAGCTTCTTAACAGCTTCAAATGCATTCAGTTCATACATACACACTTGGATATGAGTTGAAAGCATATGAAGAGAATCTGTTCAAGTTCATCGAGTACATCTTCTTCATCAAGTTGACCTTCAACATCAATGCACCCAGTTTTCTTGAATCAAAGCCATGGAACGCCGAGCTGATATATACAATCCATTAAATATTATTCTCTCCCAATGTCCTGCATGGTAAAACATTTTTGTTGGTGTAAACTATTAGGGTTAGGAAAGTTTTGATTGGTGTTCTTCCCACTGTCTCTTTTCCTAGGTTCCGCACAATGAGCACCAAATCTTTAAGAGAACGTGTTGAAGAACGGACTTAGTTCTGTAGCTGTGTCACTGCCTATCCTTAGTCAATCATTAATCACTCGATTCAGGAAGGCATCTCTCAGACTATAGCACGCCATTCAGAGACGGAACAGACTAGATACTTTTTCTGCTACATGCTGAGGTCAAAACCAAGAACCTGACTAACCCTACCACTTCTTCAGTACAATTGAGTTTATGGGTGAGTAGGACAAACCAACTATCAGGCCTTACGTCAGTGTTGCGCACTAACTATAATGCACTTCTTAAATAAACAACTTCAAGGTTTGAGTGATTTTAGCAACACCATCTTTGTTTTAAAATATCTTACCCTTCGCACACTTGCACAACTGCAATGATTGTTTAATAATCATAATAGTTGTGGTACAATGTCAGACATACCACCGATGGCATATCGAGGTGGAAATATTTTAGCCTGGGGGTGTTGCTAGTAATAAAATTTGCTGAAGGTCTTACTGACTTCAGTGGAATAATGTTCAGGGGAGTCAGGGAGCTGCTGTCGATTTCTGGGAGGTGGGATGTCTGCATTATATATATAAATGATGGGTAGTGGTGTAAGTCAACTACTGTATAGAACCCAGCACATTTTAATAGGTTCTGCCAGTATAATGTGAAGAAGGCCTGTGTGTGGGTGGAGTCATAAGAAGAATTCATTGATTCTGTTTCTCTTTGGTCCGTTTATTGTTATCACCATTTGTGTTAATTTTAGAATTGCCCAGGTGGTCTCCTGGTTCACCGCCTACTTTTGTTTCATTTTGATTTATACCTCCCATGAAATGTATTAGTGCATTATGCTGTGAAGCTGTTCGATAGCAGTAGCTATCTGCTTTTGATCGCGGTGTCCTTCTTGTGAGACCCAACAGCACCTCCTCAGACAGATGCATGATGGGAAGAGGAAGGAACTGCAGCTGGCCTGGGGCAGAGATTCCCCTGTCGTCTGAATTATTTGCAGGTGATGGTCTCCTTGTCCATGAATAAAGGGCTAATAACACTTAGCCATTTTATCAATGGCTCAATAATGGCTTAACAACTGATCTTCTGTAAGTGTGACCCAAATTCTTCCTGAAGAAAAATTAGCTAGGTGGACATGAACCCTGAACTTTCTCCAGAAATATCCCTGATATCTTCCTAGTTCATAATGGTTAGAAGATGGATGAATGAATGGATGGATGGCTGATATATATGGAAAAACCAGTAGGTAAAGTGTGGATAGTGTGTGACATTTCCCCAGTGTTTACTGCATTGTGGGTCTGCAAACTCGACTTGGCTCATACGCATTCAGTCAGCCCACAGCAACAGCACGGCATCCACAGTACACTCAGCATACTCACACACCATTCACCCGCACATGTACACCCATTGGCAATCTGGGAACTCCATTAACCTCAGCATGCTATATCTAACTGCAGTGATCAAGACTGAGCTCTGGGTGTTTCTCTTTCCCGCCGGCCTGGCCTTCATCATGCTGACCTTGTTCCTGGAGGAGATCGGGTTCTTTCTCAGACACGCAGTGTCCTCCAGACGCAGAAGTCTCTCCCTGTGGATCCTGGGCATGTATCCGGTACAGTCGCCTGCTGTGTTCAAGCTACTTCCATTCTGAGAGGTGCATCCTAGACTCTCTCTCACACCTGTTTCCCACTTGTCTCTGCTGCAGGTCTTTGGACTGACCTCCATAACTGCTTTATACGTACCTCGTTCATCTTCACTCTGTAATTTTATAGCTTCTGTGTAAGTAAAAAACATTACTTTTTTTAAATTCAGGATAAGAATTTCTGCAAATTAAAAAAGCACATGAAATGGCTTTCAGTATTCCAGTGACATACTTCTTTGTCTCTCCATAAAGATTCCACTCCACCACATTGCTGAAGTTCATGGGGCTCATCACAGACTTCTTTGGAGGCAAGGACAGAATGCTGGAGGCCTTGGCTGGCCAGCCGATTTATCCCAACCCATTTCCATGCTGCTTCTGCTGCTGCACCCCTTTGATAACCTTTAACAGGTACCACTGAGCAACAGGTGCCACATCATTGTACTGGCTTATCAAATGAGCTACTTAGACTATGAAACAAGACACTTGGCACAGGTTATTTCTCAAGGCATGTACACCATCTGTGTTGTTAATAATATATACGGGTTAAAAAGGCTTCCTTCCAAATTTAGATAATTACTGACTTTTTCAGTTAATCCGAGGAATCTTTTTTTTTTGTCAAATGAAACCAGGAGAGCTCAGGTCAGAAAATAAGTTTAGATTGGGAAGCAATGATGGAAGAATCATCTGCTGTTCATTCAGGACCACCCTTGGGTGGATGATGGTAGCCGTCCTCCAGCTGTCTGTGGTGAGGACCATCCTTTTCTTCATCACACTCGTTCTCTGGACAGATGAACAATATGACTATGGAGATGTGAGTAAGATGTGGTTCTACACCTACTGGTCACTTGTCTCTGACACAGATGTTCTATTATTCAAATTATAGCTTAATTTGGTCAGTTGATTGATAAGGAACCTACTTCCAGAATTCCTTTAACTATTCCTTCATATTGTGCCTTACGTCTTTCCTCAGGTTGATTCTGTGAATCCCAATCTCTATGTCAACGCCATCATTGCCACATCAACATTCTTGTCCTTTTATGGCTACTTGCTCTTCTACAAGGCAACCAAAGGAGTCCTGCATGGCTATGGGCTACAGGCCAAGTTTGTCTGCATCATTGTGGTGCTGGTTTTATGTGGCCTTCAGAGTGGAATCTTGGAGACCATGGGAGCTTTGAAAGTGTTCCCCTGCACACCCCCTTTCTCCTACCTAATGCGGTCCCAGTGTATGTGTCAACGTATAAGGGGAACTTGTTTGAGACTGGGGGCTGCTTCTGGGGAGTCATGTTCCATTAGTCATAAACAAGTTGCACAGACTAATTATCTGCTGGTTAACAGTATAATGATGACTCCTATGTTAAGCATGCTCCCATTTTCTTGCAGTGATATACCACTATTCTGTGATCGTGGAGATGTTCTGCATCAGCCTTTTTGCTCGCCATACTTTCCGGAAAGTAGAACCCAGTCTGGAAGAAGGAAGGAGGATGGAGCTCAGCCATATGAGAGGTCACAGCGAGAAGGAAGTTCAAACTGAGCAGCTGTGGCCTCTTGCGGGGCAGATCAACTTGAACCAGGAGGAGTTGTGGTCCGGCTGCTCTGGAGGCGGTACTGGCAACCTTGGATATAACAGTGATAGTGAGGACACCTTGTGCCGCATCGAATATGCCCCCCTGGATTGTTTCCCCATCCCCATGCAACTCAGGCCTCGACAGCTACCCAGCCCAGAGAACAAGAGCCCCAAATCTACAGAGGACATTGTACAAGTGGACCACTCTGTAGTGAGCCTCACTGCTGAAGTACACAACAACGACACAACACAGGCCACTGTTGTATAGAAACTATACGACAAACATAAACCTGAAATTACCCAAGAGGGAGCATGTAGTCTGACGCTCTCACTGAAAATACTCCAATGTATTACAACATCAGGAAGAAGAAAAAAAACTGTGTAACAACATTACCGCTTTGAAATGTAGAAGGCAAGAAATACATCAAATCGAAGATTAAGCAAATTGATTGAGTACCTGTTAAATTTCAATTGCTTTCTCCTGAAGGTCCATCCATTTTCTGTACCCACTTGTCCTGTTCTGGGTTGTGGGGGGTCTGGAGGCTATCCCAAAAGCTATGGGCAGGGAACAACCCAGCATGGGGTGCCAACCCATCAAGCCACCAATTTGGTAACTCCAATTACCCTCAGCATGTTTTTGAACTGGGTGGGGGACCCGGAGTTCCCCCCTCAACAATACTGGGAGAACCTGACAACTCCACATACATGGTGCCATGGGAGAGACTCAAACACTGGTCCCATGCTGTTCTCCACCTGGAAGTGTTGATCATAATTACTTTTAAAATCCCATACGAATGTAACACCAATAAACGAAATCAGTTCATTCTGACTAACCCCCATTCACTATGTAGCTAAAGGCTATTACCAGTCTTACTAAATGCCATGTGACCTGGATGCAGGGTTGCCATTGACATGCAGGATGTTGATTCTGTACATTCAAGAATAAAAGCAACTATATATAGCTTATTCATTCATTCATCCATTCGGTGAATGACTTATATTTATCGGTGAAGTACAAAATGCACCGCTGCAAAAGTAGTCGTTTTTAAAAATTCAAAAATTGATAGTAAACCACCTGGATGTGCAAAAGGTAATACAATCTGGCAACCACGTTTATTTTGGCAAGGCAGAAGGAGAGGTTTGCTTTTGCAGTCAGCCTCCGGAAAAGGTACGAATTAAGTATATAGTTAATGTAAACAGTCAAAAGAATCAACACCGCGTCACGAAAGGTACAAAGGAGTGAATATCAGCAATACTGCTTTAAATTATATTTATTCGGTAAATGAAAGGCGTATACATGAATGACGCTTACTGCTTTTAGCTAGCCAGACAGCTAAATACAGAATGCAACTAGCCTAGGTGGTCATTCGTATTTTACGCGTGAATGTCAGTAATGACGTTGTGCAAAAAAACACTAATTCAACGCAGAATATATGCACACAATTTGTTTGTCTGCATGTAACGTTCGGCTGTTGATAACCTAACGGAAGTGGCTGTTCTGTCGCTAGTTAGCCGGCGATTTCGCCAACCCACCTACGGCGATCTGTCAACAGTATGACCAGCCTCCTGTTTGGCATTACATCCATTCCTTTGATATATTATACGATGAAAAAATATGTTTTTTGTGTGTTGCGTCCCGCTAGTTGGAATGCCATTGAATGGTTGCTTGGGTAATAAGGGCCAGCGGTCGGAAAGATGGCTACTTCCGTCTAGTCCGGCCCTGTTGCGTATTCTGAGGACAGTTACGAAATAATTCGATTTAATTGATAATTAAGATGACAAACCAGATAGACAGTAAGTATGTTTACCCAAATTGCCACCCCATTGGAGGTTGCTCGGGACATACACGTAATGTAGATTTACACTTAATATTTAATAACTACTGCCAAGTGGCAACTGTATGTATGTATATCAACGTGACGATCACTCATTTTAACGCCTACGTACGGTAATTTATGAAATACTATTCAAGTTATTAGATCTAGCCCAGGTTCTGCAGTAATTCTAAAAACATTCTCTCCCAATGTTAACTAGTTGACAGTTTTTGTTCTAGTCCACCTCAGCATAATTTACTAATTTAACATCTGAACAATTCTAAGGAAGAGGTCTGTGCATTGTATGAATATGTTAAAATGTATAGAATATTGTCATTCTAAGATTCATAAGAAAACCAATTATTTCTGAAAAATCTTAATACTTGAAAATGTTTTAAACATTACATATTGAAACGTCAGTCCGATTTCTTTGTTATCTGTTTAGCTAATAGTCATAGAGCATCAGTCTGTAATTAATCTTGTCGTTGCAATACAGGTCAGTCACATGATACTGTAATAAATCTTGATAAATAGACATAAGTCATTTTTTGTTTAAAAGTTGACTGTCATTTGGGGTTTCTTCTCTAACAGCGACTCCTGTTTTCTTTGTGTTCAGACACGTGACATCAGCCCCGCCCCCTTTCCCTTGAGTTTGTGTGGAATGGCTGCAGTTTGGCAGCAAGTATTGGCAGTGGACGCAAGGTGACCTTTATTTATGTGCATTTAGCTATAACATTAATTATTTTCCAAAAGTCAGTCTGTATCTCAGAGTTGCATTAAAATAACATGTTTTTTACTAACCCCTATTATTATGTTTTGCCTGAAATATATTGTTTCCTATTCTTCCGTAGGTACAATGCTTATCGCACGCCTACCTTCCCGCAGTTCCGCACGCAGTACATCCGTCGGCGCAGCCAGTTGCTCAGAGAGAATGCAAAGTGTGGCTTTGAGCCAGGGCTGCGCAGACAGTACCTGAGGCTGCGCAGCCAGCTGCTGGCCCTGCGCTATGGGCCCCTCTCTGAGCAGAGCAGCTTCCGAGCCAGCAGCGTGCGCAGCTCCCGCACCACGCTGGACCGCATGGAGGTCAGGCACCGAGGGAGAAAGAGAGGGAAAGGAAATCAACCTTTAGATGCATCATTGGTTGCGGGGGGACTGCATAGAATGCTGTTGTCTGTCATCATATTAATGAGCAATAAAATGAGCAGTGTAGCAATATTTCTTCTTCTTAAAAGAATAAACTTGATATGATGGAAGCATTGAGCCAGTAGAAGGACCTATCTGGGGCGTAGGTGAATCTCAAAATTTTGACTTGCGTTCAAATTTAAGCTGTTTTTTTATCATTTATCATCAGGAGTTACCTACAGCAGAACATAATTGGCCTTATTCTGCTGCTAATTTAATAAAGCAATAGGCTTCGTGATGAACTTATGGAATGAACACGCATCCGGGATTTGATTGGAACACTCAAGTTAGATACAGAACTGGAAATTAGGCTGGAGATAAACCCATAAAAATGCCAATTGGCAGATAACCAAAAGCAAACAGGAATGTTGGATGTCTCATTTTATTGGGACATATTTCAGATGAAGAGTATCAAGGTACAGCTAAGTTGTTGAACTCTGTAATTTAGGTGTCATGCCCAACCTGCCTTAACATTATGCACTTAATGGTTCCCTCAGCCAGTGTTGTGTTATTCAGGCTCACCTCACTGTTTTTTTTTTTTGTCCCTTGGCAGGATTTTGAGGAGGATCTGAGGGCCCAGGGGGCACGGGGCCACCGCAGGTCTGTCAGTCGAGGTTCATACCAGCTGCAGGCTCAGATGAACCGGGCTGTCATTGATGAGAGGTATTTATGAAGGGACAGTGACAACAATCTTTACTGTATGTCATCCTCATGCTAACAGGGACATAAAGCTACCAGCCATAAGATAAAGACTTTTTCCTTTATGATTCCTGGGTGATGAGGAATTTCAGTCGGTGTAACCACCAAACCACAAATTGCGTAGCCCTGATACTGCCTATGCTCGTACCTGGGCATTCACTGGAAGCTCAGCCTAGCTGCATGTTTGCTTAGTCGCTTCTTCAACAGCACATATTTTTGTAATGTGCTGTCTGCGTCATTTAGGACAAAAGTGCCTGCTAAATATGTAAATGTAATGCTGAAAGATATGTTTGTAATTGCAGACCCCCAGGCAGCCTGGTGCCCACCTCGGTGGCAGAGGCGAGTCGTGCCATGGCTGGGGACACCACACTCAGTGAGAACTACGCATTTGCTGGCATGCACCACATCTTTGACCAGCACGTGGACTCTGCTGGTGAGTAGATCAGTGTCGGTACTCTGCGGCCCTGTTGATGTAACATCCTGTCAGGCCAAAGGTATGGTCTCATTGCTTCTCATTCAAGTTCCATTCTAGCTGCTCGACACAATAAGTAGAAAATTTGGTAGCATAGGTGAATTTGCAGGGTGTTTTTGCTCTGAGGTCATTCACATGAATTTGACCTGTGAATTTGCGTAGCTGAACCAATCCGGTATGGCATGGGTGTGGTTCAGGCCTCAGTTTCGCAGCAGTGCAAAATGGAGAAGGACCATTATCGTAGTTGTATGTTTTTGATTTGAAGCTGCCCATGAATAAAATGTAAATGCAGAAAAATGATTCCTGGCTGCCAGTCACTGTTTGCTTGAGGGTACAACTGAAAGCATAATTCTGATCCTAGGGATTGGCTGCGCATGTATGCATTAGCAATATAAAGGGTTACATGTGCTGGTAATGTCTTTTCATAACAGCACACCATTACACTGGTATCTTGGTGGGGGATTCCCCCATGATGAAATTCTACATATGAAAATACCGTGGTATACCCACCTTACCGCGATAAACTGTATTATCCTGTCACAGCCATTTTTATTCTACTCAAAGTCGCTAGATATTTTTCACTCTAAAGTGACTGTACCTTAACCTTTGTAAATGATCCACAGTCCCACGGCTGCAGTTTGCTAACGATGACAAGCACTTGCTAGCCTGCTGCTCCCTGGACGGCACTCTGTCCATCATGGCACTGTCCCCGGCCCCACCAAGTGTCAAGGTCACTCTTAGAGGCCACGCTGGGCCTGTCACCGACTTTGCTTGGTCTTTGAGCAATGACATCATTGTGTCCACATCGCTGGATGGCACGCTGTGCATCTGGAACACGCAGGATGGACGCTGCATTCGCGAGGTGGTCGACCCCGATGCCAGCGAGCTGCTCTGCTGCACCTTCCAGCCCATGAACAACAATTTGACTGTGGTTAGTAGACACACCACGTTAGGATTCTACGTTCTTATTGTCAGCTGGTGGGCTGCACGATATTGGAGAAAATTCATATTGCAATATTTGAAATTTTTGTGATTAATATTGATATTTATGAAACATAAATGGAATTGAAATTTACCTAAAAATAAACTATAGCCAAATAGCACTTATCTATTAAAACAGCCTATAAAATATGCTAGTGGTGTTGCTGCGAGTTGTACCAACAGACACACAGAAATGCTGACAAATCATTTGATTTTGCTTAATATAATTTCTTTGAAATCCTAAATATTTTCATACAGCGGTGAATCGGCTCACTTTTCTCCTCCTCACTCATTTTTTTGTTAATTATCACAAATGCACCATACTGTCTATGAGTGAGTCTAACAGCAAGGATGAAAATGATTATGATTGGTTCAGACAGGACAGGCAGAGCCAAAGTAAACTTTACACTGCTTGTTTTTTCTAAACAAATTTTAGATGATTTTATCATAAAAATTGCGAAGCTTGCTAACTTTAGTTTCATATGACAGTAAGAATGTTTTAGCGTGACTTAATGTCTTAATCCAGCCGACTTGATGTACAGAACAATCGATGTAGTTTATTATTGCACATTGTGCATCTCTATTTTCATGTGAAGAATTTGAATTTTTGGTATTTCATAATTTTTTCATACCCAATTTTACATTCCCTTGGACTTTGTTTGCCCAGGTGGGAAACAGTAAGCATGTCCTGCAAGTGGTCAACATCTCCACTGGCAAGAAAGTGAAGGGAGGTTCTAGCAAGCTCACAGGCCGAGTTCTGTCCTTATCATTCGATGCTCCGGGCAAGATCCTTTGGGCTGGGGATGACTGTGGCAGCATTTTCTCCTTCCTCTTTGACATGGCTACAGGTATGTTGTAGAACCCACAAGGGTTAGTGTACAGTGCTGTTTCTTTGCTGTATTTGAACAAAATGCAAAATTTGAAAGAGTTACTTGTGTGTTAGAGGAATAGGCTGAAGGAATGGGTAGTCTGCGAGTGTGACATGCGACGGCCTGAGGGCCGCTGTGCCTTCCCTTGACAGGAAAGCTGACGAAAGCCAAGCGGCTGGTGGTGAACGAGGGGAGTACCATCTCCAGCATATCAGCCCGCTCCTGGATCAGCAGGGAGGCCCGGGACCCCTCCCTCCTGGTCAATGCTTGCGTCAACAAGCTGCTGCTGTACAGGTCAGTCACATAACACTAAATACTTATGTAATACTGTGTAAGTGCCGGCAGCTATTGGGGTATTATATGATTTGCATAGGCTTAGAAATCTTATTGATTGATTAGTCTGGCATCCTGGATGTTCTCATCTTATACGCTCTGCTTCCAGGGATAGACTCCAAGCTAACTGCTGTCTGGTACTGGTACTGTCTGGTTTGACAGGGTTGTGGACAATGAGGGCACACTACAACTGAAGAGGAGTTTCCCTATCCAGCATGGCTCTCAGCTTCTGCATAGCATTTTCTGCCCACTGATGTCCTTCAGACAGGGTGCCTGCGTGGGTAAGACCTGCACACAGCCCTTCTGTGACCCAACAGAGCTTTATTTCTGCGTGGATCCCATCTGACCGCACTATGTCCATCTCTGTTTTCTGCAGTGACTGGCAGTGAAGATGCTTGTGTGTACTTCTTTGATGTGGAGCGCAACACCAAAGCCATCGTCAACAAGCTGCAGGGTCACAGTGGGCCAGTGATGGACGTGAGCTTTAACTGTGATGAAAGCCTCCTGGCTTCTTCGGATGCCAGTGGCATGGTTATCATTTGGAGGCGGGAGCAGAAGTGACCACACCTACTTCTCATTTCCAATCATACAAAACCACCACTTCTCCATGTTGCAATTGTTTATGTTCAAAGCCACATACAAGTAAAAAAAAAGCTTACCTATTCCCTAAAGACCACATGTGTATATGGCTGTGACATAACTAGATAAAAATACTTAAAATTTACATCCTTTACGTAATAGAAGCTTGTAAGCGGCAATGTCGATGCTTAACCCTGTTTTTATTTTTTAAACCATAGGTTGGTGAGGAAAATGACAAACTACAGAAATTGAGTATTTAACAGTTTATTGCAAGCAGAAAGCTTAGGAGTCCACTTTGTACATTTAGTCTTTGTGGCTTAAATACTACGTAACAACTACTATGTTAATTTATGCAACTGTTTTTGGAAAGGTGAGATGTTTGTGGCAGTACCACTCAAAGCTGGCAGAACATGTTACATTCCCATGGAGTTCTGAATGATAATACTTCAGTATGAAATTTACATCAAGTATATTTACTAGTAACAGTTTAAGTCTGCCAGACCTATAAAGGACCACTTTCATTAATTACAATGCAACAATACAAGAGCAAAACACTGTATTTCAGCCTTAAGTTATGCAATTTAAAAGCTTATAAAAGCATGAATGAAACCGTTCAACAATGGGCAGGACCACAGTTTGACAGATATTGGTTTTTGCATGATTCAGATGTGTGCAGGGATGACTCGCTGACTATGGGTATTTTACAAATGTTTTGCCATAGAAAATCAAAAAGGGATCCTAAAACACACAACATAATTCTAATTATCTTCATTTTCTAACAAGGCAAAGTAAATATCACAATGTATACATATTTTACTCTTGTAATTTGAAGTGAAAACACTGCAATGCTTTTGAATCCGACGTGCTTATCATTGAAGTGACAGCTTTAATATTTCTGTCCAGTTCAGAGTAACTGTATTGAATACACAACTAAAGTGCAATCAGATATAAATCTAGGATATACAGGAAGAATTTAAGGTGAAATATTTTGTTTTTAACAAAGAAACGTTGATCCTGAGCTCTACTTGGGATGCTGACACGAAGGGATTACCTTTGTGTTTTGTTAGATTGAAAACCCTGGGCCTTTTGTGGCTCTCAAAGTCTGTATTTGTCATTGAGATGTAGTTTGCCATTTTCCATGTAAACAATATTGTTTTGGGACACACTTGTCAGAAGCAGTGCGCTACAGTGTGCCTCGTCTTTTGAATGTGATTGTGGGACGTAAAAAAAAATCGATGGTACCGTTTTGTGTGGATGTTTCTTTTGAGTCATGCAGGTTGATAAATTACTACTGATTTATGAGTGCTTTATTCATAATAAATGCCATTACTGGGAGTAAAACAATTCTGAGTAGTTTGTTCGGCTTTACAATTTAATTTTAAGAAAATTTGTATTAGAAGCTTCCAGGTTTCTTGGCTGAATTTAACTTGTTTTGGGGATTTGATTTGTTTAATAATTTAGGCGTAGACGGAATTCAAACTATATGTCTTATTAACTATAATCGCAAATTAAAGATTGATATAAAGAAAAGTTGAAATTCTCAAAAACTAGATAGATATTAAAAGTACTGGTTCCTTAATGCAGCAGTGTCAGTGCTCAACTTTTTAAATAATCCATTTCAGCTAAGCGCCTTTTAACAGTGTTAATATGCACAAATCCGTTATGCTTACCTCTACTTCTTCACTGAAAGCGGCGCTACATCCAAATACACATACCCGAGAACTATTTGCATAATCGTTCACGTAAAATATAAATGTCTAGTTAAAAGATGAGACAATAGAGTAATTTATTTGATTGATATATATTTTGTCGAATGGAAAAATCACTAACTTCGGTAATATCACGTTGGCCGTCTTCCAAATATATTCCGTGAACGAAACGCCACGCCACACAAATACACAGAAAAAGACTATCGAAGATGTATATTCTAAGAATGCCTATAAACGTGAAAACGCGACGCCTCCTGATTGGCCGTTGTCCGCTCAAATCGAGCACACAGCTTCCCCTACATTTTGTGAGTTCGAATTGGTTAACTTCTGTCCATTTGAAAAATTCATCAGCAAAGCTCGACGCCTATTGGATAAAACGAGTGCCAGTGAATTCCAAACCTTCCAATCGTTGACGTCTCAGATGTCCTACCTCCGCCCATCTATAGCATTCCGATTTTGGCGGTGGGGAGAAGATGGCGGAAAATTTGAAAGGTAGGAAGTATTGCTTTATATTGCTCAGGGGTTTTGCGTTTTGCTTGTATAAAAACTATCCCATTTCTTCGTCGTAGTGCGAGGATGTGGAAATCGACGATATATTGCAAAGAGACATCTGGAATTCTGACAGCGAGCTGGTCAGCTGGCTAAGTGGCTTTCGGCGATTTGGTAACTGTTAGGTAGATCTCACAGTGCCAAACGAGCGTAACGACGGATTACCGAAAGAGTACAGATCCAAGGCAGCTTTAACTAACCGTCGGAAACCGTCTGCAGCACGAGACCCTGCAACCTGTTAGTCCATGTCGAGCCGCTGGGCGATGATGGAAGGCAGGCCGCTATTGTGGGTGCAGAGAAGCAGCTAGGCTAAATATTATACTTGGTAACTTTTATTGGTGCATCGGCTGTCTGCCTCTGTTCCTTGGGTTCAAAGCGATTAGTCTGAGGCAAGATCCACAAGCGCAGCCGTCTGTTCACTAGCAATTTAATGTCAAGATGTTTGGCCCATTTTAGTCCGCCGTCTGACATTACAATAGTCGACGCCAGTTTTAGCCACATGTTTTGTTCCAGAGTAATCAAGACTGAATTGTGGGGTGCTCCACTCCTTACTTTACGACCGTGTTTTAAAAGCATGCGGCCTAATACTCGGGTGACAACGGAAGGAAAATAAAAAGAAACATATTTACATTTTTCCAGTGGAATGGTTTTCATATGTAGTTATCTATGATATTGTGAGACTAAATAATGTGTGTTGCGTTGTTGCGATTATGCATGAAAATTAAGCGTCTGTTATTGCAATGCAAATGTTAATGAAGCCGGTTAGGCGGCTTTGGCTCCATGTGTGGCTATAACACAGCTGCACAGATCGCTAATATTCAGAGCCGGTAGTGTGAGGAAAACGGCAAGGAAAACGCACAAGCCTATTATTCATTCGTAAATCAGAATATGTTTTAGGTCCCAGATTAATATTAAACTGACATTTAATCTTCTGATAACTGCATTTTACTTTGTATGTTTGTTATACTGTTAAAGATGTGGGAATCATATTCTTCTAGCTCGTATGTTTTTATCGATAAGACAGAGGTCTCGCAATATTGAATTACGAAACGGCAGCAAAGCAGTTTTCCTTAACGTTTTGTGCTGCATCACAACACTGTAGCATAACTGGTTTTTCGCCCTCCGGACTTTTTTCTAGCCAAACTGTTTATTTTAGCTATTGTCAAACTAACGTGTTTAAGCTTGACTCTTAGAAAAACAAAATATATGCTTTGTTATTGGACCTTTGTAGACCGTTTCAGAATTTTCTGGGTAGGGTCTATGCATATTGGATGCTATAACTAATCTTTTTGTACTGTGTGTTATGGTGTGTTCATTTATTGTTTTATGCTCACAGTGAATCAGCTTAAGGTCAGTTAGCAAGTTAAACCCCTTTTCAGCATAACTGTTTCTGCAAGGGGATCCTTAAGTTATGCTTGTCTACAAATCTAGTTAACGTGGCTGTGAAGCGAATGGGAAACGTGGGTTTTCTCTGTGTAGCGGAGTTGGTAGCCACTGGATTAACTGATCATTCCAGAAGAATTGGTTATAATGGTTAATACCGGTCGTGACGCTACTAAATGCTGTGAATGTTGGCATGTCCCTTGCTTGTTTTCACCTCTGCAGGTTGCAGTGTGGCATGCAAGGTGTCACTGAGCCACCTGCAGACTCTTTGCCGGCAGGAGAAGGTCTTCTGCCAGAAATTGGGACTGAACAAAAAGAACTTTAATGACTATGAAGTAGAGTACCTCTGCGACTACAAGAAGCATAGGGTGAGTCATGTAAGACATGTATTGGAAGTTTATGGGTTCCTGTCTCTTCCCAGTATACTTTGAAACTGATGTCATTTTCAAAAGGCAAACTTGTTTTGAAAGGTCGGGTGTGATGGATAAACTAAATTTCGTGGTTATGTTTCAATACGCGGTTGCAGTGGTTAAGCCGTGTTGCACTGTGTGGCAAACTGTGCCTTTTATTTAGTGTTTGTGCTTTAATTGCCAATGACGACTGTCATACCAAATCTCTTACCATCCGAATTCCTTCCACCTGTGACCTACCGCTCAGATGTTAGGCCGACAATGCAATAGCGATGATGCAGTTTCAAAGTACCCTGTACTTTCAAGTGACCATGTAAAGTTTCCAGTTCACCCTTAGTGCTGCAGTATGAGTTCACAGTAATAAAACACGCGTTCAAAAGCTTTTTTAAAGGTGTGTGTTTAATTACTATTAAGAAGTCGTTTGCATGTAGCTTTAAGATACACAACACGTTTTATTAGATTATTAATGTATATTTCATCTGTAGCCAATTGTGCGTTTATAATCGATGAAACATATTGCTATATATGCATTGATAATCTAATAAAACATCTAATCTAATAAAAAAAAGTACTATTAAGCTAAATGCAAATGATCTCTTAATAAAAACACACTTTTTAAAAAATGTTCATAGGCATATTTTATTGCTGTGAACTCTTGCTACAGCACTAAGGGTGAAGTGGAAACTTTACGCAGGAGGAAGGAATTCGGATTGGGGGAGAGATTTGGCATGACAGCTCCACTGTCAGTTTATATTGGGCTGCTGAGCAGATGGCTCATGGGAGCTTTACTGACACAAAAATGTTCTGAGGGGAGAATTGAAAAATGATTGGTTCAGTGAGGTGACCAATCAGATTGTAAAGGAGGCAGGCCCAAGATATCTTATTGAAATGACATTTGTTAGAAGTTTTGTCAAGTGTATCGAATCGTGAGCTGAATGCATCGTTACACCCCTAGTAGGGTGTAAATGCACTTCTAAGGTAATTAGATAGGTAGGGCTGTAATGGTGTGCCATTCAGTTTCAGCATTTATAGTTTGGTATGCACAATGAAACTAATGAATACATTTATTGACATGGGCGGAACCTAAATCCAGAAGTAGATGGAAGACATATTTAACATTATGCTAATCTTGTTTGTGAGTTGGTATCTGCTAGTGCTGATTAGTCAGTTGTAATGGTGAAACGACAGCTGGAATGAATGCCCTTCCACATCTTCTAAATCGGTAGCGTTTAGACCAAAACTGTCGGATATCTAGCTGGAAACAGATCCAGTATGTGCCATCTTATTTCAGACATCATCCAAATGTGTGTGACTGGGACAAGGCAGATACAGTCTCTGCAAGTTGGTCTCTGCCAGTGGGATTTAAGGTGCTCTTTTATAACTGTTCCTAAATTCTGCTTACAGTTTTAATAATAAGCGTTTTCAAAACAAATTTTCCCGCTGTACCAAAATTGCACTGAAATGTGAACCCAAAAACCAGATGTGTACCAAACTGTGAATTTTATGTACCGTTACAACTCTATGTAGCCCCAGTTTGGTACTACGCAGATTTTTTTTTGCATTTTCTTTACAATGAGCCAGATTACTCAGAATGGCTTTATTTATTGGCATTTAGCTTCCAGTGCAAGAGGCTGAATGTAAGTTACCTACCACAGGTTATGTAATCCATGTCTGTCCTCAGATGGTGCCGTTTGTACAGCTGTCTTGTACAATAACTTGTGATGACTGGGTTCAGCTTTCCAGAAGTTAGGGAGCTGCAGGGCCATTAGCCAAGTAGCTGTTTTTTTCTATTGAATGTGTGTGTAGTCTGTTGGTGCACAAAGATGCTATGAGGCATCCATTATAAACCAATTGATTTATTTTCTTCCTAATGGCTTTTGTAATTGCTAATTTAGCAAACGATGAATGTTAGTTGGCAGGAAGCTGTTCCAGCCTTGGAACAGCTGAAATAGCGTGCGTTCAATAGGACTGCTCAGTCATCTCCAAAATTTGATCTCAAAAGTACACTTTCACATCACCTCATTCCACAAAAGACTTCTCACTTGAGTGCTTCTCATCTTTACCAATAAGTGCAACTTTTGTGATGCGATAACTTAAATCTGCTAACTCAACAAAATTATATGAATCATTTCACTAGCATTCTTTTTGAACAGTGCTAAAGATGTGACTTTTCAGGTAATAGGGTGTGATTATGTCCCTGCATGCTAATTCCTAAGATTGTCCTTCACTGTAGCCTTGATGATGATGATGATTGCAGACAAATGTTTTAAGTCAATAATCATCAATATAGTGCTAATTCTTGCCTATGTTGTTTCCTGGAGTAGACGTTAGCTGCTAAGTAGACTAGATAGTTGTCTATCCTGTCAATTGTTCACTCATAAAACCCATGTAATGTTATATAAATCAATGGGTCAAATGGTGTAAATCTGTGGTTCTCAAAACAGCTCAGTCCTTTACTATGTTTGTACTGAAGTAACAGAAGGTGGGTTATTATTAAAAGACACCGTAAGATTTTTTTTTTTTACCGTAAGTGAAAAAGACTTCAAACACTTCATCCATTAAAAGGAAGCTCGGTATATTTTGTATGTCAGTTCAAAAGACATCTTTCTACGTTTTTGAATTTTCACTGTCTCACCTTAAGGTGAGCAATCAAATTAGTTGTGTTGAAATATTCATTAGTAGATCACTTTTAATGAAATTTTAGCAGGGCAACATCTGCAAAATGCATTTCTAACATCGTTTTCTTTAACAGTGAAATAATTCGTTGCAGCAGACATTTTTCTAACTATAGTACATGGGTGTGCAAAGCAACCTCGGTCACCATTTTAATGGGAATTGTCGGCTTTTACTTTCAGAATTTATTAAGTCTCTGCATTCCTAAACTTATATTTGTTTGTGTACAAACTGAAGACCAGTGAAATATTGAGACAAGACTAGTAGAGGGTAATATTAGCATCAGAAATCCTCACATGATTTTGGGCAATGCATGTCCCTCAGGATCAAGAGTTCTACCTTGTGAAGTGGAAGGGCTACCCTGAGTCGCAGAACAGCTGGGAGCCGCGCAAGAACCTCCGATGCATTAAGCTTCTCAAGGCATTCCAGCACGACCTGGAGCTGGAGCTGCGGAAGCACAGGAAGAGGCGCAGTCGCAAGAAGCTGGACAGTGGTATCTCTTCATACTTGGTGCAGAAGGCCAAACAGCGGCAGGAGCTTCACCGCTGGGAGGCTCATCTCAACAAGATGCGCAATCACAAGGGCCGCATCTTTGTGCTGAACGAGGTGGACCTGGAGGGGCCGCCTAAGAACTTCACCTACATCAACAATTACAAGGTGGGCGACGGTATCATGCTCAACGAGGTGGCGGTGGGCTGCGAGTGCACCGACTGCCTGGGCAACCCGGTGAAGGGCTGCTGTGCCGGGGCGTCCCTCCACCGCTTCGCCTACAATGACCGAGGCCAGGTCAGGCTGCGCGCCGGCTTGCCCATCTATGAGTGCAACTCGTGCTGCTGCTGTGGCCTGGATTGCCCCAACCGTGTCGTTCAGAAGGGCATCCAGTTTGACCTCTGCATCTTTAAGACGGACGATGGACGTGGTTGGGGTGTACGCACCATGGAACACATCCGTAAGAACACCTTTGTCATGGAGTATATCGGGGAGGTAAGTAAATCTCTGCAGCTTTGTGGAAAGATGATTGAGGGCAGAGAGAAAGAGGCTCTGGAAGGATGTTGGTACTTTTTGTTGTATTTTCTGGATAGTTGCTATAGGAATTTAGGGTTATGAGTTACATGAGATTAATCTTGGGTTCATCATAAGCTGCCTGCTGCTCACTGTAGGCCCAGACTGTTACTTCGGTAATATATACAGATGCTCTTCTACTTACGGACTTTCAACTTGCAAACTTTCAGACATACGGACTAAGAGAACTATAAGTCCAGATTGTTTGTTGGGCTCCTGTTCCCTGTCTGCAACAATTTGTTTTTTTCTGCGGGCCAGTTCCGCCCAGTACGACTTCTGACCGTTACTCCCACCATGCAGCAGCGTAGCTTGCCTACTCCCAGCATCCTAGTTCTTTGTTCTTGCATATACCCTTAAAATGATGAATAACGACTTACGAACTAGATACGTTCCGAAAGGCCGTTCATAACTTGAAATGCTCATAAGTAGAGGAGCATTTTTTATTTCCTACTTCTGGCTAGTGAATCGCAGCCTAGAGATCATGATTAATTTTTCCTGAAACATTTTGGGTTACTCTGCGCCTTCGTATAGAGAATCCTGTTGAAGTAACTGCTTGCTCTATGCATATGACTGTCTGGTTTCTCATGTTGTACAGCTTATGATCTCCCACTGTATTAAACTGACTCCTGCCAATAGGTGTTTACTGGTTCAATGGCCAGTATGTGGATGCTTTGGCTGACATTGGGGGTAAGTGGGGGCTTGAGCCTCCATATAGGCTGCCGAAGGAAAATAATGTGATTCAGGCGAGTTTAAGGTCTTTGTCTCTTTATTCTTGGCCAAGGATGCACAGACATTTCAGACAACCAAGCTGTGCACCATCAGGAGGGAATCCTCCTTATCTTATACACTAGGTACTTATGCCGCCCGTGACCTTGCTCTTACTTCCCCCCCCCCTATTGGTTATTTGCGTGCCTGGGAGTTCATACACGTGCTTCCCCATTTCTAATAGATTTACTGCTCTCTTACCTTTTTGATTGATTTTGGATCCCCCTCGTGATTAAAACATGAGAAACTTCAAGGATGCGATAACATGTCTTACAAGAGTGTGTCTTTTCTCAAGATGTAACGAAGTACTTCATACACCGGTTGTTCACTATGTAATACGCATCACATATGCATGTATTTTTATCTAGGCTTCTAGCCAAGGTCTTCTAGATCCGTTTTCTTTTTCACAGGGAGCTCCCTCTCTGTGCTAACTACTTAACTCCTAGGTTCAAAGAATGCGAGGCAGCTTTGATAAAGTAAATGCCACTCCCTTTTGAACATATTTCATAAATTCCAGGTTTGGGTATCCAATTCTGCTAGTTTCTCAAGGTCCCTCAGCTGACCACGGGACGAACCTGCCATCCACACTCCTCATCCTAACAAGCATTTAATTATATATTCGTAGCACAAGCACTAGTTATATCTATCAACCTTAAGCAGTTTTTCCATCCGAAGGCCCCCATGGGAGGTAAATAGCCTCTGTCTTAGGATTGTGATGTGCAGCTCTCTGTCTGATTTAAAAGCTTTTGGCCCAAAATATCAAGGCGCATGAGTGTTGTTGTTAAAAGTTGAATGTTACTTGACTCGTTCTGGTCAGGCATCAGTGTGGCCTGTTTTGTTGGTTAGGTATATACTGTATGTACTGTACTTTTTTGCAGATTGATGAAGCTAGTCTCAGCAAAACAAACTGTTAGTGTAATGTTTTGATCTTAAGCAAATATGTTTTAAAAAGCCTTATTTCTAGGTTTATACAAAAAACAGCAAATGTTAGAATTTCATGTCCTCATTTTCATCTGAAAATGATCCAAATATAAAAAAATGTCTAATATATTAATCCAATTTTAACAAAGCACAGTCCCTAATTTTAGTTGAACTGGCAGCTCCAGCACGTACTCAAAACATGAGTATTTGATTTCTGTATTTTAAGAACAATGATTAAAATTTTAGGTTTAGTCTGTCAACTGGGGAATAGCTGTGAATAGTTATTTGAAATAAATAGGTGCATTGTTAAACTTTCTAATTTTAATTTCACTTTGTAAACTACCTGTCACTGTGCCCCTTTCCATATATGGTTAATAAAACAAGCCAAGCAGGTAGGCATAACCTCCTAAAATAGTCTGATAAATTACATCAATTTGAATAGGCATAAGTGCATGAACATTTACTGCCAAATATAGCAAGTGTATTTTTTTTTGCATTGTGTCATTATAAAGCACATTTATATGTATACGGCTATGCTAAAAATTCAGGCTAATTCACAGATAATGCACAGCATGGTTTTTTCCTTTCAAGTATTCAGTGTAATAGGTCCAAGCATTTTATTTGGCTATTGAGATTTTTTTCATTGACTGAATGAATTTTGAGAATCTAATTGACAACAGAAAATACTACTCTTAAGGTAACTGGTATGTCTGTTAAATACGAAGGCCACCGCATTGTTGATCCCATATAAACTGGCTGTCTTAGATCAGTCTCTGTTCTTCATTTAGTCTGACTCCTGCTGCTGCTCTCATCTCACGGTCTTGATTTATAGTTAACTGATGACTGACAGGCTCATCACTTATGTCTCAGATCATCACAACTGAGGAGGCGGAGAAACGGGGCCACATCTATGACCGCCAAGGTGCCACATACCTTTTTGATTTGGATTATGTGGAGGACGTGTACACGGTGGATGCTGCTAACCACGGGAATGTTTCCCATTTTGTCAACCATAGTGTGAGTATGTGTGGTGGGTGGTCTTTGGTCTTTTTCCTCTATTGTGGGAAAGGCTGCAGATGATGACTTGTGAGTGAGTGGCTGCGGCTCCATTACTGATTTCAGTCCAGTAAAGACCCGCATTTGAGCAAGACCTTAAACCGCAATTAATCCAGGAACCTGCTGGCCCTGAATTTTCAGCTGTATGTCGCTTTGGGTAAAAATAGAATAAAGGTAACAAATGTAACTCTGCAGGTTTTTTTCCCCCACAGAAAGGTTGAGACGTTTTAGTGCTTTTGGTTTTCCGCTTAATTTACCTGATATTTTGAAATAATAGGAGTTGAATATTCTCCCTGTAATGAACTATAACCAAATATTCACGAACTGCCAAATAAGTTGGTGTTGCTGCTGCTTGCCAGCAGACTTAGCAGTGCAGACGGTTTACTTGCTTTTGCTCAGAGTTGTCTAAATATTGATATTAATATTATGCGCAAGTAAAAAGGACGCAATTGATTACAGTTGACTTGGAGTGTGCATGTCATGCAGAGCTCATGCAAAAGCAGTTGTTAACTTAAGATTGTAATTTTAATGACTGTTCTTCTAAAAAAAACAGTAAACTTGGTCAGCTGGCTTCTACCATAAGTATCGCGTTCCTCTCAATGTGACAGTACCATTAACATTGCACATCTTACAGACCTGTTTTTTTTTTCTTGTCCTGGCTGTTCATTTATTTTTATTTTTTTAACTACACCAGTTCACTTTGGTTTGTGTGCTGTTCAGAATGTACTGAAACTTTGACTTTGTGTGTGTGTGTGAGCAGTTTGAGTCATGATTGCTTTTGGGGCATTTATTAATGACAGCCACGCGTCTTCCACGGCGGTCCTTTGACTGACTAGTATACGTCTCTCTTTGCTCCTTGGCTGCAGTGCAACCCCAATCTGCAGGTTTACAACGTGTTTATTGACAACCTCGATGAACGGCTGCCTAGAATAGCCTTTTTCTCCACCCGCCACATCAAACCCGGTGAGGAGCTCACTTTCGACTACAAAATGCAAAGTAAGTGGATAAGGTGTGTGTGTGTGTGTGTGTGTGTGTGGCATGCTTTTGGAAACAAGTGTAGTTGTGTTAACATGGGCAGTTTTTAATTTGCATTGGAATATTACAAAAATTTGGGAGGGGGGGAGAAGCCAAATCTTAATGCTTTTTGAAGTGTGCTTTGGGTTATTGTTCTGTTGAAGAACCGTGATCTTTGATGGACACCGAGCTTTTCTTCTTCTCGTTTGAAGTCTTCCTTCTGTTTTTTGTAAACGTAAAGATGTGCTTCGGAGAAAAGCTCTAATTTTGTCCTCATCTCATCATCCAGGGTACATTGTGCCAGAACGTTTTGACTTGTTTGTTTTGGAACACTGTCTGGCTTTGTCTCTGTTAGGTTGGGGCCCTACTGGGTCTCCTACCTTATTGCTGCGAGTACATTGTGTAGTACGAGTTGAAACTGTTGTACCATGGCTGAAAGTCAGCTTGAATCTGATAGTTGATCGAGGTTCATTCTCCACTTTTCAAGCAATTCCCTGAAAGTTTTCATCTACTTGTTGCTTTCCATCCTTCAAACGTCTTGATAAGACTGTGTTCAGTGGGCACAGGAACATGAAGGTCTCTAGAGATGGGCTTGTAACCATGCAATTGTCCATGCTTTTGCACAGTATTCCTTGTTTCCTCTTCATACAATTTTCTACTTTTCCATTTTTTTCTTCTTGCACTGTGGGATATATATACACACACACACAGGTCTGATAGACTTTTCCTCTTTTTAAACTGGTTCAGTGTGTTGCTTGTAACAGATGAGTTGAAGTGAAAATGATAGCTGGATTACATGCTTGAAATGCACTAATTTATAACATCTTATTAATGGTGCTAATCATTTTGTCAATTCCATACTGTGATAGTAGATTAGACTTGCATGCGACACTTGGTTGTAATTTTGTATACAGCTATTAGAATGAAAACCTTAATGCAGTTTTATACTGACATGCTCCTCTTACCTCAATTTGTTTTCAGTTGATCCAGTGGACGCAGAAAGCACAAGAATGGACTCGAATTTCAGTCGGGCTGGTCTTCCAGGTTCCCCAAAGAGGCGGGTTAGGGTGGAGTGCAAGTGTGGAGTGGAGTCCTGTCGAAAGTATTTGTTTTAAGCTGGAATGTAAGCATTGATCATCGGGGGGGGGGGGGGGTGCATGGTTTGAGTGGCTGTTGTACAGTATTTTCTTTTTTTAAATCAATTTAATTGTTTGTTTTCCCCATTTTTTTATTAGTCGTCTTTCATTTTGACACATTTTCATTTTTTAAAGATAGTGGAATTGCCCAGTATCTTAAGCTATTGGTGGCTGAAACAGGAAAAAGTGGGATGATACGAGGGAGGGGTGAAGTACAGTAAGGTAGTATTAATGCTACTAAAGGGTACTGTGAATGGAGATTGTTACTCCACAAACTTGCATAGTTCAGAATTAACCTTAAGCCTGGTCTCAATGGAAAACGGCAATGTTTAGATTTGACTTTTCCGCCCAAGTAGCTGGGTACATTACCAGCTGTTTTATAATTTGTGATCATCTTTTGGTGAAAACGTTCCGCTAAATGACATTATGTGTGAAGTAAGCTAACAACTTTCTGAGCAGTTCCCTTATCTGAAAGCATCCTTGAGTGCATATGAACACTGGAATTGCTGCCCATTTCACCCCATGTCCTATAATTGTTCTGATCTGTGCAGTTCATAGATATGTTTGTGGAAGCGTATAAATACATGTATATGCAGTGATAGACTTTTCCTCTTTTTAAACTGGTTCAGTGTGTTGCTTGTAACAGATGAGTGTGAGATACTCTGTGTACATCTCCGTATGGCTTACAGAACCATGCATGTCTTCATATTTTTGGAAGGCTTGCATGTACATGAACAAAGGGCTAGGAAATGAAAATCAGTTGCGTTTCAGGTCGTAACAGCAGGACACGTGTATTCAGATATAAACGTAGCTGTTTCTCTTCTATAAAAAAAACAACTGGATATAGTGATGCATGAATGACCCCTTGCTCTAAATATTTTATGCTATCTTGTGAACAAAAGTGAATTGAGGTGAGATCTGGCAAAGCAATTTTGAATTTCATTTTTTTTCCTTTATAATTTTAACATTTGCTGGTTCGTGGTACACAGTCTACATTTTTAACGTATTTTTAAAAACAGAAAATCACTCCAGTGTTCTATCGATAGGATCAGTTACTAGCAACTGTGAAAAGAAGAAAAGTAATTCTGAAGATTTTTATGCCTTTATTTAATTCCTTTTACCGCTGACTTTTTAAAGTGCTCATGTGTCTTGGTCTTTTTGATGATGTAGAAGTAGTGGTCATATTCCAGAGACTCTTACTCAGGGGGCTTACATGCTGTATTTCTTGAATAGTCCGAATGGGTTTAGTTTATCCATTTCTTAGGGTTGGCACTCAGTGTTTGTTATACAGGAGGGCCCATGTACAAGTAGCAATCTGCCTCCATTTTGGTCTGCCCCCTTCCCTGCAGTAGAATGGGTTTTTTTGGGGGGGAGGAACAAATCTTTTTTCTTTTTTTTTTTTTTGAAATACTGAGAAATGCATGCTGTTTATTTCTTGGACCATATTTGATTGTTTGTTCTCCTTTGACCTGTATGGAATTAATAGTTGAACAGTGAATTACTGTCGTCTTAACCAAAGACCAGCTACAAACTTCATCCCCTTTTCTTGGTGCAATTATGGTCTTGTGCAGGAAAAAAAAAATCTCTAAAATGTTCTTTGATTTTGATTATTGTACGTTTACACATTTTAATCTAAAATGTATTGCAGCTTCTGTGGTCATCTTCAAATGAATGGTTAGTGAAGTAAAATGTGAATGAATGCAAAACTGTTTCCGAAATGTTCTGTCTCGCATTCTGGTGTTTAGGTTGTTTTTCCAATAACAGACTTGACTCTTGTGCAGTTTAGTCATTTAGGTTTGTCGCCAAAGTCCAACATTGTGTTTGTCATTCTGTCATTTTTAATATTTAGTATGAACTGTTTTATACACACCTATATCGTTGAGACTGGATGAATAAATTTTGTAAAAACGTATGTAAATAAAACTTTATTGTTCCCATTGCTTTTTGCAGACACTTAAGTTTGTGTCTATCTCAAACTTCCATTTATTTCATGTGTATAAGATTTGAATCAGTAATACAATTAATCATTAAACTGCAATTCAGTTTGTCACAATTTGAACCTTTGCATCAATTAATTTTTTTCAGTGCTGGTAGAATGTCAGATGTTTTGTGTCACAAACATTTTTCCAGCATTTGATGTGCTGTTTATGTAGTCTATGCTAAGTGCAGTGCAATGCAGAACGGTCTACCTCTGATATATTACAGTACAGGTCAAATGTTTCATTTCATTGTTATATTTGCTGTTTTAAAAGCAGAAATGTGCATTTTGTTTGCACAAAGAAATGCATAAGTTATGCGACTGAGTTGATCTGTGCAATGGCATTATTCCAGGAACTGACTCCTTGGGTAGGTACAGACTGTCAATGCATATTTTAAATTTTACATTATAATAGTACCCATCAGTTTAATATTGGAGTGTCAACCAGCATGCTACAATAGTATTTTAATGATGCATTGAATCACGCCTCTGGTATCATGATTTATATTGTTTCCCAGGCCAGCGGGCAATGTGTCACAAACTCACGTTTTTCAGAAAAGTTAGACTCAAAATCGTTCTCCTAGTTTCCACTAGATGGTACAATTGTTCTGTTAACGTTCTGAGAACATGTTCATAGTTAAGATTTTTTTTTTTTCTTGGAAAAGTTTAATTTTTATTTCTTAGGTCTTATTTTTAAATGATCTGTTTATTTCAGAATATGTAGAAAGTGGATGAATTTTGAACTACAAGCTAATTTTAATCTCCTGATTAAAAGTTTCCATGGTGTTGCACGATATTAAGCCATTACAGCGAATTATATTGCATAAATAGAAATGTCCGTCTTTTTGTGTGTTTTTCTTTTTTCATTTTCCAGATTGTAAAGAATATTTTTACCCCAGTGTTTGTGTGATATGGATGTTTTTTCACTATTTAATGGGGGAAAGTCCTTCATCAATGTAACAGGAACAAAGTCTTTTCCATTTAATAACCCGTTATATGTAATTTTTATACGTAAGTTTGGAAGGAGGTTGTTTTACAATTGGTGACAAGGGAGAAAACCTAGAAGAGGATAGTTATTTTTTTAGGTGATTTGACCAGTAGAAACTAACTTTCCCCTTGAACTCTTGAATATACATCTTTCACACAAATATAAGTAAAATATAAAAATCATAATCGGGCATTCTTGTCCTGCCTCATCCGTTACTCTTAAATTTTTATCAATGACAAATCGGGTCCTTGTTCTTTCCGCTCGTCCCATCCGTACCCCCCACTCTCACAGAAGCGATCGCCAACTTATGCTGAGTTATTGTTTCAGGAATATCTTTCTCTCCTTGTCATCGACTCTTCACTCAGTGGAGGAATGCATGTAGTGGTATATAATATGAACAAAAAAATCTGCCCTTAGTTTTAAATCAGTGATTGGTTAATCTTGTTTTAATGCCTGAAATTTTTATTTAATGGCTTTTTTTTGTGCAAAAGTAACTTATAATGGAGAAGAAGACTTGGCTTATCCCTGGAGCAGCTGTGCTTAAGGGCTTTGCTCACAGTCACAGTGATAATTCTGCCAACTTCCAGATTTGAAGAGGTGACCTCTTCAAGACTTATGGGCACAGTCTTCTAACCTCTTGGGCCGCACACCATTTCCATGGGTGATTTTATTAGGATAAATGTAAATATGGTGGTTTTTCAAGTAGTCTTCCGGGGTGTTGGATTTAACAACTTATAGAAAATCTAATTAAAGCTGGTTAGTCAATAGCTCAGTGGGAATGAAAACCATTTACCATCTGCTTAATTGCAGTTGTTGCTGCTTTACATTACACTGGAAAGCACTGTTGGCCATATCTAACAGGTTGCCAAGTAAAACTATTGAACTTCCATAATCATATATATATATATATCCCATCCTCTATCTTTTTAGACAAATTGTTAATTATAGGTTATAATTTTCTAGTTTAGTTTTGTTATTTTACTTGTTCTCTCTCCATGAAATGTAAGATTCAGGTCAGATTAAGCAAAACAAAACTGCTGTTATTACATGTGTTTATACCCCACTGTGTAATTTCCTTCCTGTTAGAATAACTGTCTTTTCATGCAAATAATATGCTTTCATTTGGAACTGAAAAAAAAAGTACTTGAAATGCATCAAAAGTAGACTTTTATTGGCAGGATGGCAAAAAACCCACTTCAAATGTACAGAAAAGAATGTGGAATCTTTGATTCATCTGTCTACCTCACCTTCAGCTTTTTTTTATATAGTTCACCACATACTTCAGATTATGAAAAATGTTACTCCTGACTAATTACTGTAAGTGAGCCAAGAGGACAGTAGTGCTTACAGAATTTAAGGTTTACGTTCAGACCTTGTCCCTTAGCGGAATTCCAACATGGGTATAAATCTCTCAACTGGTACTACGTATGATAAATATTACCGAAGATACATCTTAATCATGATTTTGATATTTACAGTTTTTGTTTCACATTTCAATGACATTCTTTATAGGTTGCAGAATCAACTATGCTATTTCTTTACAAAGTTAGTGCTCTAGCACCAAAGCAGGACTTGGGTAACTCAATATGTATTAAAATACTCATGTTCTTCATTCTTTAATGCTGTTCTTGGAAGATCGTGTAGGCTGTTCATGTAGCGGGATTTACTTGCCACTTTCAGAAGACCATTTCAGAACATAATTAGGATTGTGAAAGTAAGTACTACTTTATGAATGGCAGAGGCAGTGGATTGGTTAAAAAGCATACTAATGAACAGATATAGGGTTAGCTATTACAGTATATTCTGTATTCACAAAATTAATATTGTCACTATATCATTTTCCTTGGATTTGCATAGTTCATGGAAAAGATGTATCCTAAATTGTAATAGCTTCTGTCAGGTGGGTAATTGACTTTTCATTTGAAATATGTAAAAAAAATAATAAACATTTTGTCACTTTTTAAAAAATCTTTTTGTACTTACCAGGGCCTTTTTCCACAGTTAAAATGTTAATTTCACTTCATAAACTCTTAGAGTGTTAAAAAAAAAAAAAAAATGGTTCCCGTGACAAATTCCTATAAAAGAAACGCTACCCTGACAACCACGGATCTACTGAGAAAACAAATGTGATTAAGTTGTCACCCAACGTTATAATAGTTCGATAGGAAACTTGTGGTGATAAAAGTAACAAACTGTCAGCGTTGGGCAACTGGGGACTTCTTACAGAAAACATTTTGGTGGAGCTGAAAAGTGAAAACTCGTAAAATATAAAAGGGCTGAAACTGAACACCCACAAGTTTTAACTGCTACTAATGCAGACAGCAGTAAAGTCCATCTTCCGTTGATGTTCTTAGTTTCAGTTTTACTTAAATTAAAAACCATTTATACAGCAAGTTTGATGTCTTAGAGTTTCCCATAGTCACCCATGGCTTAGATATCGTTTGGGCAACAATTCATTCTTATCTGCTATAGGGTTATCATCCATTTATTAATCTGCTAATGGATATTGGGATGTCTCAATTCAAAATTCTCTGGAAATCCAGCATTCTGAAATTGGATTTAATTTGGGATTAAACACTACTGTCCAGTTAGAACAAGCTTAAGCTGACTTGACGCACAGCGTTGATTCTGTACGTCTTTTGTACAGATTCCGAGAGAGACCGAGCGAAGCATTAACAGGAGTCAACATTTTTAAAACAAAGCTCTAGGGTATGTGGCCATTTTTCGTTTCGAATACGTGGAATGACCCTCCTTCCTAGCCAATCGCTCACAATCACACACAGACATGCGTGGTATAAATCTGAGCAAGAACCCCACCCCAAAAGATAGTCCATTGTCCATATTATACACATTGGATAGCACAGCGGTCACAGTTAATTTACAAAAGATAGTATGCCTGAAGAAACTCAAAAAGTCAGAACAGGCATTTATGATCAATAAAAAAAGCTGTTCTCTACACTACCCCCCCCCCCCATCCACCTTGTGATCTGCTTAATTACCACTCCGCATCACCTCATCCCAAACCCACACAGCCCCCCAGAATGAGTAAAAGTCTCTGCAAGAAATCCACACGAATCATTTCCCGTCGTTAAATCCAGCTCCCTATTCTTGTCTCTTCTCCTCAATGTACAAAATCGTACACTTGTCGCATTTGCCAAAATGTTTTTTTTTTTTATTCATTTAGTTCCTCTTCGGTGTTTTTTTTTTTTTACTCAATTCCTGGTGGGTTGAGGGGGGTTGTTACTCCTCTCTGTATGAGCAAAAGTAGAAGATGCTTCCTCCGATATGTAATTTTCTCCACTGGTTTTCTTTCATCATTTCTGGATATCAGGGATAAAAAACAGACACACAAAAACAAATTGTATCTGTATAATTATACGCCCCATCTGACACTGCACAATATAAGGCCATTACAAACAGTCTTGGATCATTAACTGTTAACGTGTTTTGTTCATTTTATTTTCTCATTCTAGCCAATAAATAAATAAACAAAAATAATCTGGTATTATCTTAGGTAAAGCGGTATTACTCCCTACTTCCTTTACCAGTATGTATTTTATTTTATGTTTTTTTTTTATCTTGTTTGATATAATCAACTAATCAGGTATTTAAAATACACTGGCATTCTTTTCTACCAAAATTCACCAATCGTGGTTTGATTAGTAGGGACGACTCTTCTTTTTTCACCCGTTCTTATATATAAAAAAAACAAACTCCCAGCAGAAATGACTCAAAATATGAAACGTCTCACGTTCCATCTCTCCTGAAAGTTGCTGACATTACAGGGTGACCATGTCCGCTATCAAAATTGTTCTTCTTTAGTAAATGACATTTTCAACCTGGCATCCCATTACTGCTTAAGAGCAGTGCCAGCCTTCAGACTGAAATAGCTCTCTACTAAATGCATATATCAATTTTGCACGTGTGTGCCGTGTGACACAGACAGTAGGTTATAAGGTGGATGGATGTAATTACGTTTTTAATGCCTGCGTCTGAGCGCTCGTCGCCTTCCAAACCTGCACTTTTCACTATGGCCTCCATTCCAGGTGCTGGGGCCCTTTGTGTTATATGTCCTAATCTGTCATCTGGTTTTGTCAGAAAGTCACAAAGTAAGTTACCAGGCTAGAAATGAGCTACTTTTGTCCCTCATGGCTGATTTTCATTATGAATCATCATTCTTTCACTGCTGTATGTCACACCATTCATTTAGTCTGCAACGCTGGCTAAAGCAACGAAACAGTTAGGCGATAAGTAACACAACAAATTGTGTGAACTGATTCACTAGAGCTTTTTTTATTATTATTATTTTTGCCCTCACTTGTTTTCTCCTGTTCTTGGACAATTGCAATTCATTGAAATAGAACAATAGGCGCCTCCTTTCATTACGGCTGAGGCAGGAACATCAGTTGTGAAGATGATGGCTTGGTACTAATGTACCATATTTCATGAATTGAAAGCATTAGTTAGGTCATCCCAAAAACAAAGGCTGAGGTGTCATTAATATGGCTCAACTTCTTTGTTTTAATATAACATTCCTTTTTCTTTACTTTCAACAAGTTTGTTTGTGATTATTATGAGTCTTATCTCAAGGATTTAGGTTTCCGCTCATTTCTATTGCCAGGTAACCAGTCTTTAAATTCCATCTTTAAATCCATTTCTCAACATATGTTCCTCCCTCATTTGTCTGAAAACTCAGAGCAAAACAATTCAGGTCTTCCGGTAAATTTTTCATGTGCTGTGAAAGCCCTTGTGTACAGTGTCCAATGTATTTGCACAGTATTCTTCACTCTCATGAATTTACCATTTAATCCAGTGTACTTCTTATTGGAATACAGCTTTTAAAAGGACATGAAAAGGTCAGAATGTGCAACAAAGGATTTAAGTACCTTTACGTTTGTCAAACCAACCTATAAATAAGTTTAAGATAAATAAACACATCAATAATAATAATTTATCATAATCAAAGAGGACCTTAAAGCCAGGCAAGGCAATAGAATTGCCCGAATATGCTATAATTTACAGAAACTCGGAAATATACATAAATATATTTCACCTTGACCGTGTTAGTGCTGCCTTTGATTCACGCAGATGAGGAAAACTGAGGCTGCTCCATCACTGTGGATGTCCAGCGTGAATCATGTGACTTTGTCTGTGAGAGGAAACAGCTCAGGCAGCCAATCAGTGCCTGTGTCTGCTTGAGAAATGGGATGCGGGCTGGACTGACATCTCGCTCATAGCATTTCAGCAGGCCCAGATTGAGGCCCAACTCTGCCAATGGTGCACTGTCTTGGAGAGAAAATTACCCCCTGGGATCGGAATAAGTCTAATTTCTAACTTTTCCATAAATTTGACATTCATTTCACATCAAAGCTTAGATTATATACATGCATTAAATTTGGTTCCTGAACTAAGTAGTTCCCCAGAAGTATTGAGTGTTTGGAATATGTCTTAGATTATTATGTGAAGCAGTCTTTGTTAAGACCAAGCATCTTTAGAATACCTGTAAAGGCATTTCTGCTGGATGACCTGCTTGTTAAACCTGCAAAAGCATAATTAATGTAGCAATAACTGCTACCTCCAAGACAATAACCGCTTCACAGTTGTTGTCTTTGTGTGACACCTCTGGCCTGACGTAATCCTCAAATTGGACTTCTGGTATGCATTTTAAAACTGGATGTGTACCTTTTAGGACAGGACAGGACATAAGAAAACTTCTCCTTTAATAGAGAGAAATTAAAATATAGTAGAAATCCTCTGCTTTCTTCTCTCTACGCCCAACCCTTAATGCATCTTGCACTGAATCAAAGGCCAGAACAACTCACGTGGTCCCTCAGGCTGTTCGTGCCTTTGCTGCCTCCCCTGCTGTCAGCCCCTCCCCCGCCCCCTCCCTCTCCTTTCACATGACACAATAAGGTTCACGGGGCAGCTGAGGTGTAGTCCTACAGCAAGGAGGCAGGTGAGCTAATAGCCCCTTCTTCAGGTCCTTGTTAAGGAAGAAGCAAATGATGGGATTAACCCCAGCCTGGGCAAAGCTCATCCAGACAGTGGTGGAGAGGTACCGGTGAGGAATGGTGCAGGCTTTCACAAAGACACGCCAGTAGCAGGCCACTATGTAAGGGGACCAGAGCACCAAGAAGAACAGAGTGATCACATAGAACATCCTGCCCAGCCGCTTTTCCGCCTTGAACTCCTCCATGCCCAACAGGCGTCGGTTCTGGTTGTGCAGGTTTTGCCGGATGCCCAGTAGAGTTGGCGGCATGGGGCCTCGGCCAAATCCAGCTATCCAGTTTGCCGCTGCCTGGCCAGTGGCGCCTGGCCCATGGAAGGTCCAGTTCTGGCTGATGGCCGGTACCATCTGAATGGGCTTCATCTTGCGGTGCTTGTACTCGAAGAGGAGGAGCTTCATGTAGACTACGTGGGTGGCCAGGATGAGCACGGCCAGCATCAGCATGAAGCCCAGCGTGTCATTGGCTTTGAAGTAGCGATGCTCGAAGATACACTGGTCCTCTTCTCGGATGAACTTGTAGGTACCGACGTCAAAGACGGGCGGAAACGCCATGGCGACGGACAGGGTCCACACCATGCAGACCACGGCCACGCAGGTCCAGAAGGTCATGCGCTTGGAATAGAAACGGTGGTGCGCGATGGCCATATAGCGCGTGACGCTGATGCAGAAGAGCATGAAGGCGGCGTGGAAGCAGAAGAGCACGGCCATGAAGGCCACCACCTTGCAGCTCAGCACGCTGTAGGTCCAGGCGGAGCCATTCTTGATGGACACCAGCACGAAGGGGAAGCAGACAGCCGAGCGGATGGTGTCTGCCAGGCAGAGGTCTAGCAGGAAGTAGTAGGGTGCCTTGTGCAAGGCTCTGTCACGTAGGACGAGCAGGGAGACCACCAGGTTTCCCACCAGGCTGATGCAGATGATCAGGCCCAGCAGCACCAGCTTCGCGTAGGTGGACACCGGTGATGAGGAGCTTCCACCTGCCACTCCTCCTGCTGCCACAGCTGCCGCCAAGGGAATGCTGGGCCCTTCGCTGCTCTCATTCCCATTAGCCATCCCTTAAACTTCTTAGACACTCCTGTCCATCCCCTGCTGGCCACTGCGCCTCCTGCCCCTCCCCCTCCCCCTCCTCTGGCTGCCCCCTCGTCCGTCCTCGTGGCTGCCTCTCGTCTTGTACTCACTGGAGACCGTGGAACCCCATTCCGCACTGGCCCATTGTTCACAGACCCCGTTGACAGCTTTCACTTCACCCCCTTGTCCCAGAACCTATGAAAAAAAACACACAATTAGTCATAATTAGTTACTGTCTTCAGAAAGTTTGTACCGACCATTGTCTAGCTGGGGGATGAAAGAAGACAAATTAAATGGGGGTACATGTCCCCCCTGGTTCCTACTCCCCTGGGTGTGTGTGACCCACAGGGAAAGCAAGCACAGCAGCTGCCTGTGGCTTTACCAGCTTTTCCTAAAAAAGGATGGAGTCTCCACCTATTTTAATTGGCCTAAAGCTGCAATGGACCTCCAATGCTACAAACATTATTTGTAATGTTCAGCTGAATATTTTAGCATGTATGTGATATACTGTCCTCATTTTTCATGTGCCTGTTGGCATACACCGTAGTTGATGTAATTCTATGTCCGAATGGTTTACATATAATCATGATGGGCCAGTCTGTCCTTATATGATGGATCTTGCCCAAGTGGAGTGACTGGATTAGCAAACCGACTGGTGTACTTCCCTAGCTGCCAAATCCTCTCAGGAGCATCCTGTCCGTTAGCGGGAGAGCAGGTATATTCTACTGTAGTCTGGGGAGTTTCTTGGCCTGATTTTGCTTACAGCCCATCCTCAGCTGTGCTTTTAGTGGTCGGGATTATATGCATGTCAGAAGAAAGTCTAACA
Organism: Isichthys henryi; assembly: GCA_026776945.1. NCBI lineage: Eukaryota > Metazoa > Chordata > Actinopteri > Osteoglossiformes > Mormyridae > Isichthys > Isichthys henryi. Next base: position 11,915,775 of record JAODJX010000109.1, read on the forward strand.
AAGTTCTGAGTGTCCATTTACATGCTGAAAGAGAGAAATGTACATAGATTCACGTATAGAGCTTATGATCATGTAATGCAATTTTAAAGAGTTGCATTTTTACAGATTATTGTATACAGAATATGTATAATTTTTAAGAAATTTTCCAAAATGCAGTTTGCTCAGCAAAAATCAATTATCTCCATCAAGTAAAAATAAGCAGAAATAAGCATTTGCTGTACCACACTAAGGAGAAAATTCCCCTTCCCCCTTTCTGCACAAATCAGATCGGCTGTTTTCTCCACATGCTATATGGCATGCCAGCTCCTAGCTTGTCACGGTAATTACCTCGCCTGTTGCTAGGCTACACCACCTTACATCCCTTTTTTTTTGTGTGTGTGTGTGTACGAGTGTGGGTGTCAGTGTGCATGTGAGTGTGTGCTGGAGCACAAACAGCGGTAGAGATGTGAGCTGGGAAGACAGGGGTGAGGTTGACAAATCACTGGTGATGTGACAGTAGGTTGGCGACAGTAAAAACACAGCCGCGGTAATGCTCTCCTGCAATGGAGCACACTGACTGGAATCCTGTTAAACTAAAGAAGAAGCGCAGCGTGGCAAGGGAATGAGATCTCTGGGCTTCTGAGCCTGCAGGGTCACTGGCTTCCATCCAGGGGATGTCTGTGCTCAACAGAAAAGGTGTGTGAGGTGGACACAGTACTTGCTCGATTACGGTAGAGAAAGGCACTACTTTACCAGATAACCCAGCTGTGTTTATTTCAGCATTAAATGGGGGAGGCAAGGTTGATGGTGATGGGCTCTCTAAGCCAATAGCAGAGAGAGAGCAGCAACGGCATATTGTTTCATATCTGGCATACTAATGTATTTCTGTCACAGTAATTACAGCAGCCTGTTGCTAAGATACAGAGACCTTCTGCCTTGTGTCGTGTTTGTGTCTTTCTGACAAAGTATGCATGAAGGAAGGAGACAAGTTTCAGACAAACTAAAATGACCAAAATACAATGCTAGATTTGAACCTGTGCATACACATGGACGTAAAATGTGCTGTTTACATGAGATATGGTTCCACGCCCATCAGTCAATCAGCTATTTGGGTTTGTGATTCTCTGCTGTAGGGTCTGGGCTCTTGCCAATGGCGTTTTGTTGTTTATTTTCTAACAGAAGTGGTTATTTCAGGGGGAAAAACTGCAGCTGAAATCAATATGCTTATTAAGTTTAAAAAGGCTATAATCATAAAAGAATTATATTGCAATTTACGTACTCAAAAAGCTTTATATCCTACAGAATTCATTGCCCTTGAGCAAAAATACATGAGTGGGGAGAGAGATAGGGATTCATAATGGAGATGATTTGAAAAGAAAAATGACATTTTAAATCAGGGTTAGTATGAATGTTCCTATCTACACTGATATCCAGCGTATGATGAGTACATGGTCCTTGAACAGAGGACTGGACCTTGTTTACACCTGCTCATGTCGTGAAGAAACTCCTGTTCTGATGTCATTATCAAAGTCCTGCGAAAACAAAACTGATTTAATCTGAAAAGCATAACCATTTATCGGATTTCAGCATCAGCTGCCATCAAATTCCAAAGCATCTTATACCACCAAAGTATTAAGATCTCAAAAATTGTGATCCTATACTGTGATGTTATGCTGGTCATTTTACCATAAACACCGGATGTGTCACTAGGTTAAAAAGAAATAACTGTGAAATGCTTGGAATTGTATGAAGAAGCCAGTTGTTCTGCTTTCCCCCTTTACTCGTAACAAAATATGTGCTGAGCTGATTGTCGATTTAATACGTTTAACTACAAAATTAACTGCAAGATGCTGAAAATATGAAACAGTATATTTAATATCTCAAAAACACACAGTTAAATGTTTTCTGAAAGAAAAATATTCTTGCTTTTATCAAGTGCCTCTTCTCTTAAACCTTCTTAAACCTTAATTTTTCTTGTAATTATACAAATGTATAAATATGTCAGTGTATTGTATAACAAAACATTTCACAAAAATATAATAAACATATAATTAAAATGTTTTGTGTGCTACTTTATATTGTATGCATACAGTATATAAGAGTAAAACACCTAATTACAAATGTACTATTGAAATAACTGACCAACTCTTACTGCAAATTGCTCAGATAAATAGAGCATTAATTTATTTGCTTTTCTTATTGACATGCCAAGGTTTGAAGGGGGGTGATTCATAAAAAATAACAGGGAATGTATCTAGTATAATTCGTATAGTAAATGCAACACATGCAAAAGTGACCGGATTTTTTTCACAATGCTGAGTACTGAGCAACGGAAATGACCTAACAAATAGTATTTTTCTATCATAGCTGTTGAATCTGGACCAGGTAATATCTCTCATAGCTGTCAACTGGCTCTTCCCAATGAGGAATCCCCACTATTTTTAATAGGATTGCTGCTGTAGGACCAGTGTAGAGCTCTGTCTGAAAACCTTTACTTGTGTGTGAAAATGGCTTGCACTGAAAACACAAGGACACAAGGTGGATGACTATAGTGAACTAAGTACAAATTACAGCTTTCTGAATGACAAACGGTATCAGCCTTGGAATACAGCCTCGTAGCTGTACACAATGGACGGCACTGAGGTCATAGCCAAGAAGAGGTATATCCAAATGCTTTAAATACTCAAGAATTCCCCTTTAAGAACTAATGTTCATGAACAACAGCATACGTCATGGTTTATGTGTCTCCAGGTGATGAAGTTTCTGTTTACTGCTAGTCTCAAAATGCAGTGCCACGCCTGCTGAATGAATCAGAATCAGTAGACTTTTATTATCCCAAAGGAAATAGTTTGTTAGACTCCATGTTACACAACCGCGCAACAAGACAAAAATAGACAGCATACAGAACCACATACAACAATCTCTGCATGAGAATAAAAAAGTATGACATCTACAGATGATAAGTAGGTGGGTGAACATGGCAATAAGTGTGGCACATGAAATATAATAAATAGGAAGATGAAATTAAGAAAAATTAAATAAATATTGTTATACACGTTATAATATATGTCCTGGTTGACTGATTTACTGACTACAGTTTTATGGCCATCAGAAGGAATGATTTCCTCAGGCGTTTTTCGTTAATCAGTCAGTAGCTGAAAGTGCTCTTCTGTCCAAACATGGTGCTGTGAAGCGGGTGAGTGGAATTGTCCATGATCGATCGAAGTCTGGACAGCATCCTCCTCTCTGCCACAGGGTCTTAGCGTCCAGCTTATCCCCTCGCACCGACCCAGCCCTCCTGATCAGCTTGGCAAGGTGTCATTCTCCACCTTCACACTGCTGCCTCAGCACACAACAGCGTAGAAGAAGGCCCCGACAACAGCAGGTTCCTAGAACATCTGCAGTATCGTGTCGCAGACTCTGCCGGACCCAAGCCTCCACAGGAATTACGACCTGCTCTGACCCTTCCTGTTGAGGGCAATGCAGTTCTCAGACCAGTTGGACACCCAAGTACTTATAGTCCTGTACAATCTCCTCCATGTTGGGCTGAATGGACAAAGGGGTAGCTAGCGACCTTGATCTTCTCCTATCCACTACCAGCTCTTTTGTCTGAATGCTGATTTTTATTATCAGGTAAAAGATCTGTAGCTTCCACCAACAGTTAAAAACATTCACACAATGGAGACCCATGGCTCTGAGGCCGACGGGAACCTCTAAATCGACACATCTGTTCCTTTTCGCATATTTCATTTTACTGTTTATTTCTCTACCTAACTTTTACTGAATTTCAGCTTATGGACATATACACCGACAGATATCTCCTTGTTTTCCAGTTTAACTGCTAATATTATATTTAAAATAATTAAAGATAAAAATGCTACAAATTGAAGAAGTTTCTGAAAGTGCCGACCTGCCAGGTATCTTAAGGTAAATTCATTTGGTCTGTAAATTGTAATCGTGACACTAAATAACTGCAGATCCTCTATGCAAATTTGCTGTATTGCCTGTTAATGAACTTTTGTAATTATTTGCATATTCACTGTTTCCTGTTTTAACAAAATGTCCATAGATGCAGAAACAGCTCCAACTCTCTTGTTTACCATTCCTGCAGTGAGTCATTACATGGAAATGGAAGGTGACCACCGTTGTCAGCCCCGAATCTGACTTTCCTACCTGAAAATCCTTGTAATAGCATCTCCTTATCACCAAGGGGCCTGACTGCCAAAACAGAGCTGACATAGATGAATCTAAAATATGCATGTCGGTGTGCCGTGTGATGCAGTCAGTCTTTCTTTTCGAGAGTTTACCCAGCGGCCTAATTGCTGTCACCCATCATATTTTTTTTTGACCAAATGGTCTATGCCAATAATAATCGAATCAATAATTCTGGTTAAAATGGGACAGTATTTTATGTCAAAAACATTTTGTATTCATGTTAGGTTATACGGGCTCACCCTGGGTTAAGAACATCTGACTTACGGACAGCTCGTACTTATGAACGGACTGCCATAAAGCCTATTATATAGAAGGAATTTAAGATTATTGGTTTGTTTTCTCCTTTCCTGACTTCTGTTTAACTCTGTCATGTGGGAATGTACAGTAGGTACTGAATATGCAGTGCAAAAGACCACAGTTTCCACCAACTCTGACCAACATATTCAGTTAGACGATTGATGGACAGATCAGACTGCATCAGCATGTGACAAATTAAACAGCCAATTAAACAGCTTTTTTGAAAAGTATAATTAGTAACAAGCAGCTTTTAAGTAATTAATTAATTATGTTGCATACTTAAGTGTAATGGACATGCACAGAAATGCTCTTTACCACTGCAGCTGGTAATGTACTTTAGGCCTAATTCCTACACTTTGGGGCATGTGTAACAGATCAGGGCATTTATTCTTAAAAGCTGTGGCACATGCCCCAACACATCTAATAACAAAAGGTACAGTAATGACACCCGTGGCAACTTTTTGAGCAATGTTGTCGAGCAGCTTTCCCACTTAAAATGGACAGCAAATTTCTGTGTTGACAATTTTGATGTCAGTGGGCAACTTTTTTGAGATCTTCCAATCAGAATGCTGACAGCCAATCACGTGACCAACTTGGAGCTTCAGTGTCCATCTTTGTGGTGTCTGTCTCCCTGGCAACAGATTTACTTTTATCTGACTGGTTGTTGCCAACTGTGGGCCCATTGCCCTACATCTCACCTGGTTGCCTGTCACCGGCAACATTGCCAGGCAGCGCTGATTAAAAAGTTGCTATATGTATCATTCTCTTTACAGGCCACCCCTCTGCTTTTCATCAGATGTCAATATATCCCTCTACTTTCCTGATTCATATTCACTAGACGAAAATATTACCCATATCCTACTGTTATGTCCAAGCATGTAACCCAACTGGTTCTCTTATCCTTCTCTAACCCTTTATGTTACGCCCTTGAGTCCCTAGACTATCTTCCAGCAGCGTCGTAAGATCTACCGTCACTATTATAATGTATGGTACCGCTCTGCATGAAAAAGTCAAATGACTATACTTAACTGCCTTATAAAGGCCGCTTTTAATGAGAATTCAGATACCACTTTAGGTTCAAAATCCATCAAACTCCATATGAACTCTGTAAAACATATTGCATGAAGTATTTAACACAAATCCTGTCATGGTCAAAAATAAAGCAATCTTCATATTATGTTAAAATTTAAAAAAGGGTTATTTAAGAGGGACGTACGTACTGAGATAGAAAATTTCCCATTTGGAAAACAGATCAAAATGTAATTTAAGTGGCTGTTGGGTATTGAGCGATCAGTTCTGAGTTCTCACAGAAAAGAGTCACCCTCAATGAAGCACAGAAATTGGGTCCCAAACCAGCTGGTATTTATTCAGTGACCTAGACTACAAATTTGGTGATGAATTAATGTGTGATTACAGAGACTTGCTCTCAGCTACATATGTGTCTGTGTGTCATGGAGAGCAAGATAGGGGAGGCAAACATTACCCTCACAGGGATCAAAAGGGTGCCTTTGTTAGTATTATTGATATTATTAGTAGTAGTAGTTGCAGGTTGCCACACAGAAATTGTGGAGGAAGACGTATGGTACAAAGCGAAGGCTATTGGATTTTATCCTCAGTTTTGAACGTGAAAATAGTCAAATCAAAATCAGCTATCTTAACACAATTCCTTCTGATTGGTTATTTCGGCCTGAGTTGTCTAGAATACTTCTGGGAGAATCTGCCCCAAAATGTAACTATTATGTCATTCTGTTCTTTGTGGCCAAACATGTAGACAAGAGCACTGTGTAAAAATAATCTGAAATGAATTTTGTTTCCCTGTGACACTGTCGGAGAGTTGGAAGATGGATGGATGGTGCGATGTATTATACTTTATTGTCTCATGTGGTTCAAATATTAAATGAGTGTGAGCTGTGGGACTGTAAAAAGCTCAACCCAAACACTCTTCACAACGATGTCGCCAACCTACCTGCTCAGCATCTCCTGCTGCCCTAATAGTGAACTGACTGAAATCCAACACACTAATCATTTTACCCCAGATAGCAGACCCAGGAATGCAGGACATCCAGCAGGCCTTGGACCCTTGTACTACATTGTCTAGACTGACTTTTGAAATGATAAAATAGTAATGTTCTTAATTGACTTACTTGTATCTTCTTATGAGGCTGTAGAATCTTAAGAACCCATATTGAAAATGATGCTCTACAAAATACTGAACTGAATTAAATCAGTGCAGCTGGTCGACAGACTTATCTGACTTTTTTCAGTTTACAAATCTGATTCTGAATAAATCAAAATGACCTATATAAACAGACTTGTTCTTGTACATGGTGGTCATTGTGATAGTTCAATGTACACATCTTATGTAGTGATTGTTCTAGAGTTCAAATTCATCATGTTTATTTCAGGTCGTTTGAACTTTTTCCAGGGCAGCGGAGAGGCACGGTGGTGCCACTGTTGGAATCCACTCCTTCTGTGTGTCTGTGCAGAGTCTGCAAGTTCTCCCTGTGTAGTGCAGTATCCCTCCGGGTCCAATCGGTTCCTTCCACAGTCAAACGACTAACGGTGAACTGGCATTTCAGAATTGCCCATAGTATAGAGTGTGAGCATGTGAGAGCCCTTTGAAGGACTGGCACACCATCCAGGGCGTACCTTTGTGGCCTATGCAGGTCTATGTAGGTCTTCTCATATGACCTGGCGTTGGATAAGTAGCTGAAAAATTGATGGATTTATATCAATAAATTGTGATTGAAAAGCCTCAGAGGTGCAAAACTGCAGTGCTCTTGAAAACATTTGGATTATTTGCATGTAGTTTCTGTTTTCTGTAATACCTGTACTAAATAATCATTTTAAAATCATTTTAGAGGCAACCTTAAATGCTAAACCGATGGTGGACCTTATTTGTCCATCCAAACATTATATAGTTAAACTGTACTCTTCAAGATAAGTAGAGCTGTTGCTCTAGGTTTGGGGGGGGGGGACTGGAGTACCTGCTTGTTCTCCAAGTGTTTACGCTGTATTCCTCTAGGTACTCTGGTTTATTTCAACAGCCTATAAATATTAATGTCTCTAAATTTCCCATAATGTGTAAGCGTGTGCCATGCCGTGGACTGGCACTCCATGCAGAGTGCCCTCTGTCTTATGCTCTATACTGAGACAAGGTCCAGCCCCCCGCAGTCCTATACTGGATACGCAATTTTTCAGAATGGATGGATGGATTAATGTGTTTTGTCTTTCTGACCAAAATATATTACATAAAGGACTACTACTGTTTGTGAAAAATATAATATATGCAACTAAGCAAAAACATATCAGTGACCTAATAACAAAAAAATGGTAAAACTTCATATGAACCTGTCATCTATAATGCACTATGGATACCTTCATAATGCATTATAATAGTCAGTTCATAAGAATTAATAAAGCATAACAGCATTATCTACTGACAGTTATAGGGCATCATAGTGTTGATTATAGTACTTCATAAGTTCCAATGAAGCTGTCATCTATAATGCACTATGGATACCTTCATAATGCATTACAATGGTCGGTATAAGAATTAAGGATGCTTGTATTGCATTATGAAGGTATCTATAGTGCATTATAGATGAGAGCTTCATAGAAAATTCATAATGCATAATAAACATGGCTAAAATGTTTTATGCCTTTTTATAAATATTTATAGCCATGTTTATAATGCTTCATGAATTCATCATAAAGCATTATGAATGTGTTCATAGATTCTTATAGACATGGCATTGATAGAAAGTGTTTCCCAAAAAAATCACTTAGGATTTTTGCAATCTTAAAATGTTGTTTCAAAATAAATGGGTGTCCAGTGGTAAAAAGGCATAAAAACATAAGATAATGATCAACAGATGAGTTGGAAGTAGGACAGCACACGGTGGGAGCCGTTTTACAGAACAGGATGTAGCCTTCAAGCTGTGAAAAGCCACTGAGTATGAAAAAAGGTAAATATGGAATGTGAACAAGAAGCAGCATGTAGTCTGCACTGCAGTCTAAAGTGAGGTGTAGCAATTACACAAGTGGCAACTGATTAGTTACAAAAAACTGATAGCAAGTATTCAGAGAAAAAATTTACAGTAAGTTCACCATATAGTCTTGCAGGCACATGTGGTCCCAACACAGACCATGGCATATGGCCCAGAAGAGAACCTAATGAAATGGCAGATATGATCACAGTATGTTTCACTGGCTGCATGGAAAAACCCAAGTAGACACAGTCCTTTCCTCTTGTACCATAAAAAAACCTTTAAAGACACCCTACGTTACTTTTACCATTCCACTGTTGCTTGTACTATATAAGTTTTCAATGATGACACAGAAGTCAGGTTATATCAGTGGAAGGTTGGTTTTGGACTTAAGAATAGCCAGTTTGCCTTGGTTAATTCATAAAACTACTTTGAACAGAGCATAGCATGATTAAATTGTAAAATAAGCTACTTCAGTCATATGGGTATAGTTGGCCAGAATGGTACAGTAAACATTAAAGACTGCCACGCTCACCTGGTAATAATCAGTTCAAATTACTGCTTTTTTGCAGACATCCATCCATCCATCCATTTTCCAAACCGCTTATCCTACTGGGTCGCGGGGAGTCCGGAGCCTATCCCGGAAGCAA
>JAODJX010000109.1:11933356-11950561 GCA_026776945.1 Isichthys henryi
TTAGTTCTCCCCAAGCGAGCTTGATGGGCCGAATGGCCTCCTCTCATTTGTATAGTTCTTATGTTCTTATGTTCTTATGTTTCTGACCCAGCTCTAGCACCACCAGCTCCCAGGACTCCAGTCTCTGTCCCCAAAGCGGTTCCAGGCTGCCCGACCACTGCTCCTTCCCCCTTGGAGGAGGAGGAGCTTGAATGGGACCCCTTGGGGATTTCTCTGATGGCCCCAATGGACCCTTCCAGGTGACCTACTCCTCAGCATGGGCGATCCCGGCCAGGACCTGTCGGTCACCTGTCGGTCTCCCGGAAAGGGAGAGGGCACCGACGCCAGGGGCGTGTCTCGCTCGCCCTGCCCTCTGGTTCGCCTTCAGTCTCCCTGGCTGTGGCTCGAAGGGCACCTGCGGGTCCTCCGGCTTCAGCTGTCGCCTGCAGGTCCCCCCCGATGGCTCGTCACTCTGCATTCAGTTCCGCCTCCGATGACTCCCCAGTCGCCTGCGGGTCCCCCTACTCCGACTCATCGATTGGCTGCGCCCTCATCTGCTGCGGCTTCACCTGCCTCCTCGTCTGCGCCGAGGTCCCCTCCATCTTCCTCCTTGCCTCCCCTGGTGCCCCCTCCGACTTCCTCCTCGCCTATCCCTCTGCCTGCCTCCTCGTCCCCTCCGAGGTCCCCTCCTGCTCTGGCCTTGCGGTCAGCTGCTGCCCCTGCGGCTGCCGCCTTCCGCCCGCTGGGGTTCCCTCGGGCTCCCCGTTGTCCCCCATCCTTTCCCATCTGGCCTCCTCTGTCTGCTCCTCGTCCCTCTGTGTCTCCTGTGTTCATGCCTGGTTCTTTTTGTTCCACCAGTTGGTGTTCCCACAGTGTCTCCTTTCTTAATGTACCTGTCTGCGTTTCCTGTTCTCTGTCAGGTGTTGTCCTGGTTTCTGTTGTTGTGCCTGTTCTGTGTGTCTGTCCTGTTCCCGGTACCCCGATGATGGTCTTGTCTTGTTTTGCAGGTCTTGTGTTCCTGGTCCCGTCTCTGCGTTTCGTGTCTTTGGGGGGGTTATGTCATGACCTGCCCGTACGACCCTCTCGTATGCCACGCCCCCTCATTAACCTCATGTGCAATCATGTGTTATTCCTGTTCAGTCCTGTGTATTTAGTCTGCGTTCAAGTCTGTTTACCCAAATCCGGTCATGGAAGTGTCTGTTCCATGTCGACTCGTTTGCCTACAATAAAACCCCTGTTTGTGGAATCACCGTCTGTCTGACCCTGACTCCCGGCTCCCTGCTCACTCGTCTAGCACACGGTCATCACAGATCGTCATAGACGGAAGCGGTTATGAAGTCTGTTTCTTCACTGGATAATAAATAAATTGTTTTCATTTGTCTCCTTCCTGTAATCGGCAAACCCACAAACTCCATGTTGTCATTCCTGATTCCTTGTTATAGTGAACAGGCAATGATTCCAAAACGTATTCCCTAGTGTGTTAGCTTTTTAGAGATGCTGTGGAATGGATCACGCACGAACATTGCAATGCTGTTTATCTTGGTTCAGACAATTCAATTTATTTTGCTGTTTGCTATTTGGTTGACCAGCATTGTTCAGTGAAAACCACACCTACAACAGTTTCAAATGACTGCATAAATCTGCAAATGTGAAGGAGTGGATTATCAATCTGAAGAAGTTGCATCATTAATTTTAGCTAGCAATTGCATCAATACAATCTGTATCACGTGTGTCCCACAAACTCGAGAAAAAATATGTTAGATTAAAAACAAGACTGGTGTCTGACCCCCGTATTGGATAAACTTTTAAAGTGTAGCGTCTCGCTTTTATTTAGTTTTATGTATTCAGGAAGAGCAGTGTTTTAGTGTACACGTTAAAGGAACAGAAAAGTATGAAACTGAAATTTTATTAAGCCCGACATAAATTTAAAGTTGTACTTTTTCAAATGTTTTCTTTAGTTCATACTCGGTCAACTCCTGTTGTTGAAATAAACCTCCAAACCTGGCAGTGAATCGGGGGATAATTTTGGTCATTCAAAAGGAAATTGTCAATCAAAATATTTTAATATTTCAAACTTAGAACACGGTTTGATACATGATTCTGTAACTACAAGCTTTTGCCACGCGCGGGCGCCTTTGTCTTGATATAATACGAATTGATCGATACTGTGAATGCGTTCAACTTTGCCAAATATTTAATATTTACAAACCAACCTACAGTGTCACCGAAAATGAAGAGTGCACCGCCTTTTATATTCTCTGAACCATGAAACGCCCCTGCATCCTCTGCAATCAAACTGGAGACTACCAGCTTTCCCTCACTATAACATGCTAACGCCCGATTTGCATGGATCCCATCCACATTTACACTATCCAGGCAAGAGCTGCTTTGCGCACAAAAATCCTACTATTGGAAAGTCACTCACTACGCTACGTAAGTTACAGTAGCATTTCTCGTCAGCTATACGCAGGTGAACTACGTATTACCCTTGCTCATCGCTGATTCGTAATCCTGCAATGTGTATCACCGGAAAAAAAATCCGACGTAGCGAGTTTTTCATAAAAACATTAGTATCTGCGCTGAATATCGTTTTCTACGTCAAAGTATATTAACATTAACATATACATTTTTGTGGATAATTAAAGCTATATTCAAATGCATGGCAGAAATCAAAATAATGAGCTTTTAGTAATGCACGTCATTCTTTACAGAACACGGGAAGCGAGCAGCCCGCTGTGCATTAGTTGTTTTTATCATTAGTATTTTCGTTTTTATGAACTCCTATACATGGGTCTGTTTTTCAGAAGTTGCAACGTTTAGTTTTGCATTTGTATACCCGCGCACTGTGTGATCATGGCATTTTGTTTTAACTCCATCACACTTTCCTTTCGCAAAGTTTTCCCGTCCTTGCCCGGTGACACATGTTGAACGTGACAAATATTATTACGTTTCCAGGCTTCTTATTCAACCAAAATAGGTCGATTGCATCCGCACCACTTGCATGGAGCCAGCGCACCTCAACTGCATTTTTCCTTTTAACGTTCATTCTCAGTCCTAAGACCAGGACCTTTTAACCCAAAAAAACAATTGAGGCTGTTGATGTCTGTATTATGATATTAAAATCTGTTACAGAGAATTGCATTGACCACGTTTCAAACTGCCTTTGTATTAATGGTTAATGTACAAATGCAATTACCCTGCACATATTTGTATATAACCTATTAGCATTTATTCCTATGACTGGTAGACGCATTTTTTTACGAATTTAATATGAAATGTTTATATCTGAAACATCCTGCATGGTAGTCAGAGTAATTACCGTCAACGTGAGGAAATGTCTTTCACTACTTACCAAATAAAATATAAATATAAGAATGTATTTAGCAACTAAATAGTGCGAATTTCACTCTCTCCTTCAAGGGACATTGCACTTGTTTTGATTATATCATTGCAGGGTTTTGCATCACCACATATGACCAAAAAAAAGCCCCATTTCATAACTGCAGGACAAACAGGATGCTTCATGGAGAAAAATCCCCTATATTAAATCTAGCTATGTGTTTAATATTAATTTTTGTCTATTTTAAATGACTTGGTCTAGCACAATGCCAAGAAACCTTTGTTCTTGCAAGATAATTGTTGTATAAAAGACATTTGAGGAGGAGTTCGCTTCAATCCACAAAACAGGTTCTGAAAGTGTCTTAAATATTCTGTTACTATAAAGCCGATGTTTCAGGTGTACATGTGCTGTAGATAAGTGTAGTATACAGAAAGGGCATAAGGAGAGTATTTCACAGTATAGCAGTTGCATTTATAATTTAGCCCGAACGTGAAATAATATCAAATGAAATGCACCCACATAACCTCCACACTAATGGAATAAATTGCATAAATACTCCTATTTCATGGCACATTTGCCATATTTATACAAGCTCTGTGAAAGAAATTGTTCAGAGCATGAATAAAAACTAAACATGGATGATTGAAAGGTGCAAAACAACATTAAAAGTAAGTCAGCTAACATTTACGTCTCATGTACTAGAACACTATCAATATGTTTATTTTCCTTCTAAAATCCCAACACAAATTCAGGTTCAGTGGAAGTAACCTCTTTAAAACATATTTAGACGGGTAGTGACAAGAAAGGTCATTTTTTTTTCTCTCTATCAATTGTATTTTTTTCTTTAAACGAATGTTTATCAATTTTTGAGAAAGGAAATAAGTGTGTTTAACGTGAGAGCTTCCTGATGAAGCTGAGGGGAGCCTTTTCAAAACAAGGTCTGCATGAAACGGTGGCTCATTGACCTTTGACAACCACAAAAATAACATGCTTTTTCTGATGAAAATAATACCTGTCTACATTGACTAGCCAAATGCAGAACATACAAATACAGCTACGTGCAGGAGAAAACAAATGTCATAATTTACCCCGCGTGGACTTTCCCATCACGTAATGGGTTCTTCTGCTTCTTGGTATGTTAACATTTCCCCTGAAGATGTAGTGTGTTTAGTAGGTTTTCAATGGGCACCTTCATCTCTGCCATCCTCAGTAGATTGTCACTGAAGCTTCTGGCAAACCAATGGTATATTCACTGTCCCTGCTTCACTGTGCAGCATGCAGTCCACTCACTGTTCTCTACCTCACAAGCTTGCTGCAGCTGCCATTAGAACCATTCCGTTGGTTGTTTTTAAAAATAGATCAAGAACCGTATTTCAAAGTAGCTTTATGAATAATTTAAGTACTCTAGAAGCTGAAGAGTGGGACAGTAGAGTGACTCAGTGGGTAGCAACTTCAGGGCTAAGGTCTTGAATCCCACTTCTGCTCTTTGTCTGTGTGGAGTTTGCTTGTCTTCTCTGTGTCACAGTAGTTTCATCAAGGTCCTCCTGTTTCCTCCTACATTCCAAAGACCTGCTGTTAGGTTAATTGATTCCTCTGAATTGCCCATCGTGCCTGATTTTGCCTGCGTTTGTATGTGCCTTGTGATCCGACACCTGGTGCAGCGTGATCCTTAGCCTTGTTCTGCTGAGGCTAGGCCCTTTGCTAGTATAAGCAGTTGGAAGACGGATGGATAAACTATGAAGGGCTATTCAGGAAACCAATTCTGTGGTACTGGCACCATATTCACCTTTGCCAAAAGCCACTTCAACTATAGTAAAGCTGAATACTTTCCCTTAATTTAGCAGAATAACTGAACCTTGATATTAAATAGTCCAACAGGCTATTTAACCACATCCATGTAGCATCTATCTTCCAACCACAGTGGCGGTCTGGAGCCTAGCACAGAGCATAAGGCCAGGTTATAGATACCCTCACTGCTATAGCGGGGCATGGCAAAGGGACGGAAAAGGAGGAATGATCCATAGAGTGGCTCACAGCAAACAGAGCGGTTTAGAACATACTAATGAAAGCACAAAGTAAACACAGCTGGGGAACAAAGCAAACCAGGGAGCAGGATTGGGAACCACAGCTACTAATACATAGTAACTTCTACAATGACTGACCGAGGTGCTGAACAAAGGCAGGCACTTAAATACACAGAGAAACAAGGACTAACAAGGGGCAGGTGTGGACTATAAGAAAATCAACCAATTAATAATGACACAAGACAACAAGCAAAAGATGGAAAAAATGACAAACATAGGAACTAGGGAACATTGACAAACACTAAGTGCTTAACACTAGGAAAGATTAGTAAAATAAATGCAAGCAGAGCAGAATTAAACCAGGCACGAGTAGAGTGAACGTTAAACAGGAACACAAAGATAAGCAATAACAGACCTTATGGCAGGGGTGCCCAACTCCAGTCCTGGGGGACCGGAGCCCTGCACATTTTTGGGTTTCCCCTCATTTAACACACCCGATTCAACTCCTTGTGCTAATTACCACACAGCTCTTGAGCTGAATCATTTATGGTGGAACAGGGAAAGAACTAAGCTAACCAGGGTTCCACCCCCCAGGACTGGAATTGCGCACCCCTGCCTTATGCAAACAGAACACCAATAAATATTAAATAACAGATGAGAGGTTCAGCCTCAGCGCTGCACACTCAACCAATTGCACTACAAGGCAGCCTGGGGAGCAGGGAAATGCACTAAGTGCTGAAGGACTACAAGACAGAGAGGCGGGAAGCAGGATGACTGGTGACATCTGATGGCCAAAAAGGGAACAAAATGCATATGGGAGGGTCGCATGGGCACCGACCCTGACACTCACATCCTACATGCAATTTAGAGTCACTATTTCAGCTAACTGCTTGTCTATGGGCCATGGGAGGAAACTGGAGGACCAAATACCTGCGCAACACAGGGAGAACATGCAAACTCTACACAAGCAGAGATGGGTTTTGAAGTCCCAGACCTGGAGGTATAAAGTGACACTGCTACACAAAACAAAATTCAGGTACTTACACTACAAATTTGTGATTTGAACACATCAGTGTTTGCTACACTCAAGTTAGTTGTTTCTGTGGAGTTGATTTAATCTACTTCAAGTTTTCAGTATTTGAAAATGACAACTGCATGAAATAATAAGAATCTGAACTATGTCTGTCAGGAATGAGCTTTATTGTTGACTTACTTAAAGAAAAATATCACCTGGTATGTTTGTCTTTGTTAAGCCCAGTCATGGACAGCAAAACAAACACAGTCTAGGATGCCCATAATGAAATTTTAATATCTGTATGATCTTATACTCTTGAGATGACCCCTTAATGAGCTTGACCAAATCTTCAGAGCTGCCTTCATTGCCACATGCTCACTGACTTGCTAATTCAGGAACATTATTGAGAAGCAGAAGATGACAGTTTGTCATGTGTTACGTTGTCGCTTCTGTTTGCATCCTTCACCCACGCACAATTGCATATTTGCTTAGTCAAGAGCTCAGTACTAGGAACCGTTGAATCTCGGAATCTCGTAGCTAAAAATTTATTCGAGACATTGACAAATATGCTTGTGGAAATTAGTCATCCTAGTGTAGTGTCAGCAATTTCAGGTATATAGCAGGGCTATGCATGTGAACAACTGTCAGTGTCAGTTCATTTACCTCAATATCTACATAAAACTTGGTCATAGGCCATGTGAAAAACCATGAAACAATTTAATTATTTAGTGAAAAAGGTGCCCTCCTACATAACCAAAAAATCAATGTGGCACGAAAGAGGTGTAGAAAAACCATACTCTGATAAAAGTCTTGTCTCATAAAGACTTTAGTTTCATTCTGTGGGAAAAATTATGTTCAGAAACAACAGAGAAAGTAAGGCTACGTAAAAAGGACCCTTGAAACAAATATGCAAAAATTTATGGGGGCGATAAAGCAATTTGAGAAACAGAATGGAAGCAGGAATGCATGAAAGAGATACGTTGCACAGTGATACATTATTTAAACACACAGATCAAGAACATAGGAAGAGAGTGGTAGTCATCACTAGAGAGGGGAAGTAAGGAGATTGTAGGCTTTCTGACTTAAGCCCATTTGTTACAGAGAGGCATGATGCACAGAAGAAATCAGCCATTGAACAAAGGCTACTGCACTGTGCTTTGGGGATTTTTTTTGTATACGATGGCAGAGTAGCATGTTGAGACACATAGAAATAAGTTTATTTTTCAATATGTTGTCCTGTAAATGCATTCAGGACAGAATATCATCATATTCGAAACATAAATAAGAACATGAATTAGGAGTCAATATGGTACTTCTGTCGATCCTCGACTAAATGACATTGGTTCCTAAATTGCTAACCTTAATTACACTTGAAAGATACTGCATGTTCAGCACTGTCAAATGGTATGTCTGCAAATGCTTGAAAAACTCAGCTGTACAACTGTAGCATTGCGGGGGACGACGACGACGACACAAACTATAATATTATTTGACGTGAATTAATTTGGGTCTCATTTTCTGTACGGCATAACACATCACAGTTGAGCCTTCTGCCACATTTAATTTAGGAGCATAACAGTAACTACCAGACTGGTAAAGTTATCCCATGATGAACTGAATTTACACTTTGTTGCACTTTGCTGCTGCCTGACATAAGTGTGGTCAGTAATGTATCTGTATGTATGTTATATTCTTGGCAAATTGAGAAATTATTAGTAGTTAATTATCATTTTTATATAAAAACGCATTTTAAATAAAAACTTATATCACAGTCCCTATAAAGTTCAGCACCTGGGATTTCTTGGATTGATGTCAATTGTTAGTTAATTGGGCACTTTTTTACCGTCAAATATATCATATTTGTGTATAAAATGATCATTCTTAGCTGATCATAGCTATTTCATTGTCGATGGGTCATTTTTCCTTTAAGTCTTACTTTGTAGGGTTAATGATAGTTTGGAAATATGAAAAAAGAAACAAGGCTGGCAGACCGTTATGAAATTCATGACATTAATAACTTAAAGCATTAAGTACTAATTGTAATATTGTCTTGCTATTCTTGTGTTGGCGTGGAACTTTTCAAAGCCTTTTTTTTTGCTCAGAAGAGGCTGTCTCAACACTTTTTTTAAGTTTCAACGTATAAATACAACTTTACACTGTACATTCTAACATCCTGTACATCCTGTATGGTGCCAGCTGACATCTATTGGTGAGTTACAAATGATAGAACATATAGTCCTTTCTTTGAACTGTTTCATTGCCAGTGTTTAGAAAGGGTTGAATGAAGTATTTTTAAACCATAACTTAACAACATAAAACATAATTACGTTGATTTAGTTAAAGTTAGCAATTACTGAACTTAATGTTCTGTTCATTATTATTTTTAATGAAGTTATTATTTTGTTCTAACTCTTTCATTAGATATTTAAACAGAAATACAGTTGACAAAAAAATCCTAATATAAAGTTATTCATCAAATTAAACGTTTGCTTCTATCGGTATCTGCTCATAGCTTTGAATGCGGAAGACTCGCTTGTGTCACAAATGACTTTTCAGAATAATAAAGGTTTTATCATGATTATATACACATTCCCATTGTATATCCTTTTTCATGTGTGAAGGAAAGCTGTGTCTCATATGATATTAATGTAAATATTCAGAAGGTCACGTTGAGTATTTCCTAAAAAAGTTAGGCGACTTCAAATCACTAATTGCAATGCTTAACATTATAATTAATAATTAATCCTGAAAATACTCAAATTTGTATCAAAATCACATCATCATCATCATGATTACCTGGTTAAGTGTCCTTTGAAATTGATGGACAAAAGGATGTGTGAGATATTTTTTCAAAAACCGGTCCCTATTCACCAAAATCGAAAACAGTGGAACATTTTTGTTGATTTTTGGATACTAGAAATAGATGATATCAGGAATTTCTCGTAGGTGTCTTATTGTCTAAACTTCTTCCATATAGATTTTACATTATTTTACGTTATATTATATACATTATTACAATATTGCTTTTTTCCCAGCAACCATGGCAGGCAATTTAAAGTTGCATGTAGTGTTAAATGAACTGAAAGAAGATGAAAGGCACTTCAGAAATGCAGTTTCATCATCATCATCTAATTCCATCCAATTCCATTTTATAATAATGTTTTTATTCCAACACATAGGTCAGGACCCTGGCGTAGAGTGAATGAAGTATTGCACTGTGAATAATTATTTGTTGTAATTCAGAACTTCTAGTGACAGACATTTCAGTAACACTTTACTTGAGGGGCATAAATAGTGTAGTAATACACTCTTACTTAATGTGTCAATTAACAGCAACTAAGTTAAGTTAGTTATGTACTGATCCCATATTCGGTCATGTTAACAACTTTTCAATACAAGTATTGAAACAAAGTATTCATAGTTAAATGTGCAGACTGCGACTTTACACTAGATAAGTTGTTGGGAAATGAATATATCCAAGTGATGCTTAGATGTGCAGCTCCTGGTAAAATCTATTGACTGGGCTCCCTATTGAAAACCGTAAGTTGGATCAGATGTTTAGTCAGCACATTGAATCCAGCACTCTAACATTTTTTTTTTTTGCAATTTCCAGTAAAGTTTCAAACGTGTCGAAAGCCTTTGGGAAGTCTTCTGAAGGCAACTAAAATCTCAGTATTGATTGAAGTAGGCCAACATCTACACTACACTCAAATTCTTAACTGTATAATCTGTTTCTCTTTATACCCAAAGTAATAGTCAAAACAAGTCTTAGGTGCAGAAAGTTGTTAATTTAGGGGAAACTTACTGTTTCCCATCATTTCTACATTTTTGTGCTTGCGTCTTACAATGTGTAACATTGCAGTGACATCGGTCCATTCCTGGCTGTGCCACATTCAGATCAATACCATAACTTCATATATATATAGCTACAATCTATTAGCTAAAAAAGTCTCAAAAGCAAGCAAAAAAAACTGAAAATAAAAATCACGAAAGTTGTGATCTGCCCTTAGGAAAGTATCATATTGTCTTTTACAATACTAATACTATTGTTTCCGATTATAGAAAATTCAGTTAGTCATTTGTACAAGAATGTATTTGTGAATTGTGAAGTGCATGAGTAAAATGTTAGCTTTATTTTTTTTTATTCATTGTATTATTTATGATTATTACTAGATTTTATTAAAAACAGCAGCAAAACACACAAACATCACAAGATAATAACACTCCAATCTGACCACTGTTGTTAGTGGTAAGAATTTATACAACAGACCCTAAGTGTTTATGAAGGTGTGCTGATGGAGGGTAACTTCATCAGGTTAATTGTAGTGAGATTTGAGTTTGTAATGTGTGGGTAATGGGTGGCTTACTCTTGTTTACATATTTTTGGTTTTCATAAACACAGGCAACACTGAAATCTTTGGCCTCTTAGTTCCATTTCCCTGCATAGGAGACTTTGATGAACGCACCACATGGGCACTGCATGGGCACCACATGGGCACCGCAGCATGGCACCTAAAATGGCCACAATTTTATAAACAATTCAATTGAGCCTTTCCATAGTTTTCCCTAAGTTCTGCTTTGGTTTACAGAAACCATTATACTTCCTACCAAAGCAGGTTAACCTACTTGGTTACACATCTAAATACCACAGAATAGACATACGTTTCGGAGAGGTATGGTGGCTCTGTGGGTAGTGTAGTTACCTCACACCTGCAGCATTGGGGGTTTGAACCCTGTGTGTGTAGTTTGCATGTTCTCTGGTTCCCTCCCACTGCCCAAAATATCGTGATACCTTTTTGGCATTACTTAATTATAGTGCCATAATGTAATTCCATAGTGTAAGTGTAATTATAGTTTGCAGCCTACAATGAACTTGCATCCTGTCCATGGTGTGACTCTGTCTTGTACCCCTGCACTGCACAGGTTACATTATAACTGACTCAGTCCAGCATTACCTGTTGGAAGATGGACAGATGATCTTCATTAGCAAAGCTTCCACTTCACAGTCAGTCACTCCACAAACGTAAAGAAAACTTCTCATTTGTGTTCCAGATAGTTTGTAGCTACTAATAATCGTAAAGCATTGGCATCTTACAGGTCCTTTGCTACGTTACAGCATTCTTTGCAGTTTCTAGCCACTACCTGGAAGCATTTTTCCAGTGGTCAGTTTGAGGTTTACGAACGATCATTTATGAGTCATGGGCTATTTAGAAGCATAACACTGTATAATGTGAAACTCATTGTAAAATGCTTATTATTACACATATTTTTCCATGCAAAAAAAGAAAAAACAAAACAGTTAAGTGGGTCCAAATAAGATGGTTCATATATAATAAATATTGTGCAGGCCGAAATATTTCAAGGCAAAACTTCATTTTATGAATATGGAAAAATTCAGCTGGCCTCTCGCAAACTACAATGCGCAAAGACAATACTGTTAAACACAGAGAAACACAGCATAAAATAAGAATCACATTAATGACCACTGTAGGTTATTTTCACCAGCACTAAATACACCACTTTTTTGTGTCATTATTATAATTTATTTCAGATAAATAATTTGCCAGTCATTGGATAAAACGCTTTGCAGATTAGTCGGCTAAATCTAATTTATTTCCTGTATGTTACGGTAAGGAAGATATACTGCTTTTTGGTTGCCTGTTCACTCCCTGTGTTGATGACATAAGTTAAATTAGTTATGTAGCTACCATACTGGTCTGAGGGAGAGAGATTTACTAAACAAAACATATCATCCAATACATTTATACTTAAGAATGTCATTAAAATCATAGTAGGTATTTTAGTCTTATATAGATAGAATGTTTGTCAGCTTTTCTCTTTTATCACAGCTACATGCAGAAAGAAATGTCCTTTGAATACTGAAGGAAAAATGTATTAATTTAAACAGCACTGGAGAATTATAGTACAGAAAAAACAGAACGCCGAATACAGAGATCAAAATGCATTTAATAACCTAAAAAAACCAGGATACTTCGATAATTAATGTTCTTTACATTATTAAAATGCTGCCATTTACATTTATTTATTAAGCTTTTGTCCACAGTTATATGCATTCGAGAAAGCAAGGTCAGTCAGTCCCTGGAACAGTCGTTACTAACGATAACAAAGGCTGTGAAAAGGGATAACAGTGATAAATAGGAACATACTGTAGACTCTGGCACTTTTGGGTGCCTTTTTGGTTCTTGGGCTTTCAGCGCTGCTTGTTTTTACCTACCAAGTAACCCTATACCACATCATATGAAGTGCTGCGTCTTTGTAAGCCAATAGCACGCGGCGGAAGAGCATCCTTTGATTTTCCTGCTCTCTTCTCAGACTGAAGTTGCTTGTGATTTGTGCTTTTTTCGTTGTTTTGCTTTTCTTTTAGAGACGAGCCACATCTCTTCGGCAGTCCAATCGTGAGAAGGAAGCAGAGAGAAGGACAAGCTGCCGAAGGAGTGAGGTAGATGACATGCTCTTATCGGTCTGTTTCCTGTCTGCGGCCATGACGACTTCATGTTGCAGCCAGTTTGAGTTCTAATCCGTGCTTGACGCTGGACGATGTCGTGCCGAAGTCAGGTGTGAATTTTGTAGTCGTGAGGCCCTTCCTTTCCGGTAGAGCAGAAAGATGGCTCTTCGTACTGAGGTACATAGAGCAGCGTGTACGCTTACCTTCAACCTTAACATTTTTACGTCTTTTTCCCTGATGTATAAATATTAACAGCGTAATAAGATCTGCCTGTTGGTTAAGTGTTTTAAATGGGCAATATGATGATTTTTAGAAATGTTGCAAATTGACTTGTGAAATTCGCTGGTGATTTTACAAGCGTTTCTCTATAAAGGCCAATTTAATCAAAGGCTATAAGGTTTCAAAAATATACAGCATATATAGAAATATCCATACGATCATGACTAGAATTGCTGCCTTATACCAAGACATTGCACAGTAATGGCAAGTAAATGATGTTATTATTTTATCTATAGAGTATGATTATGAATGTCATCTTTTCTGTGTAAAGGGCATCAGTTTTTTGTGACAATGTAGTTTTAATCTTAGTTATCGCATAAATGTTATGTAATCCAGCGTTACAGTATTAGTCGCTTTCACAGAAAAGTAACTGGTTAGTGATTCCACAAAATGTCACGTAAGTGGGAGGAATTGAAAACGACTGCAGCAAGCATTACTAAATTTGCTAATCTTTCTATTTACACGGACCGTGAAATGTTCTGGAAATTGCAACTTTGGTGGATTACTCAGGAGGAGCTGCCACGCTGTAGGTATAGTCCAGAGTAAGGTTCTGAGTAATATGATGCTTGTTTTAACATTAGAGTGTTTACAAGTGTAAATGGATCATATAGAGTGAAGATACAATATCAGTCCAAAAATGTTGGGAGGAGAGTTCTGGGACGTTCTCATTAGGGAACCTTTTCTTGAGTCTAAAAAGTCATTTTAACCTGGCAGGCATAGCAGAGAACCCTAGAATGAGATAATGCCAGATGGTAACCTTTATGCATAGAATTTCAACTTTATGTACTGATACTAATATGTACAGTATATACCAATAGAAGTAATACTTCATTAATAACGATGTTTAATGTCAAAAACACAGATCAGGTGAGTCCACTTCAGATTTCTATCAAGTTTCATGGAGCTTCTTTTAAGCCTATTAAACCTAGAATATGTCTTTAGGAACACTTAGTAGTCTCTTAGTATTTTATCACTTAATGTTAGAATTTAATAATTTTGTTAAAAGGAGGATGAAAGTGCAGATCTTAGATTAAAATAGAACAACAGTGAAATAGTAAAAATAGAATGATTGCAGACCATTTTGCTAAAAAGGAAAATTGTAACTATTTATAGCATATTCGTGTATAACGAAGATCATCAACGGCATCGGTTATTCTTTGTCGAACATGCCATCCAATTTCTACTTTATACCAAAAGGTGCTTCAAACCCATAAATAAATACTGGAAAATAAATTGCAGATTTTATTTGTAAAAATGACATTTTCAGTGATTATAAGCATTTGACACAACATTTTAGTCACCGTGTGACAAGAGCTAGAGGACAAAAACAAGCTCATGCATCATCAGCCAATGGCTCGCAGAAGGCTAGACCTGCTGCTTCATCATTGGCTAACAGATCTATGTGACTTTGTTTTTATTCTTTCTAAGCATTTTGGTCACATTTTAACTTGATGGGACACAAATACTTTGTAATAACCCAGTTACTACTGAAGTACAAATCATAATCAAATACAGTCGAGATAAAAGATGATTCATTAATGATGAACAAACACAAGACCATTATTTCACTCCATGACTTGTTTGTTCAGTAGTTTAGAAACGTTTACAGAATTAATAGATATAGTAACAAATATAGTAACTGACTGAGATAAAAAAATGTGTCACGATTCATTAATGATGAATGAACATCGGTATGTAACGAAGACTAAGTTTATGGTTAACTAATACATGAGTAATAGCATAATGTTATATTTGTGTCCCATCAAATAAAGTGTTACCAGCATTTTTGACTGTTAACTGTTAACTGACAGCTATTTTTATACATTTAACAAGTTACCTGTAGATTTATCATCATTATTTGTATTATTGTATTATTATTAAGTATTTAGCATTGCAGTGGGGATGGAAAAAAAGCAAGTTTATTTAAACATAAACTGAAATATGATCTTACAATATAGGAGAATTATGCACAACAATAGCATGTCATGCCATTCGGGTGTCACGTCACTGTTCTGTGTGCATGGGGTCCATTTCATTTGGCCAAAACGGGTGTTTTATTGCAAAGAACACAGTTACATAACACCTTAAATAAGTGCTGTTATTGCTATTGTTGTATCATCATTAGATGTCTAATGTTTTTCATTGAACTGAGATCTGAGCGAAACCTTAATGCTTTAACTCGGATATTTCGTAATATATTTACTATGTAAATTATTTCATATTTGAATGACTCAATTCTATTCCCCGTAGATATTCAATAATTTTACATTCACAGGGCAAATAATAATAATTCTTTTCCAAAAGTAATTATTTTCTTTCCCCTTTACTTTTTTATACGTTGATGAACTTTCTGAAGGGTTATTGGGCCGCTGAACAACAAGGGCCATTTGACAGAAGACGTTACTTTGCACCAAGGAAATTGCTTACTTAAGACATAACGTTTTTTCCTTTAAATTAGCAGTTTATTTTGAACCTATTTGTGAAACTCACACAAGTCACCCAGTACTTAGCACTAGGCAAGGTGATTGTTATTGTAATGTTTTTGCATTTTTACTGTCTAGCTAGGCGTGTCAGTATGATGAGTGAATGGAATTATGGCTCATTGCACGACAGTAATTCTGCAGTGCTGTGCACTCACAGACCCCCTGCTTGCCGTGTGACTGGCAGTGCATCCACTCTGATACCTCTTTGTCACAGTGACGCCATGTCTGCAATTAATATTGCCAAGCCACTGTTGTTCATTACGGTATCTACATGCAAGACTTTCTTCTATAATGTAATGCTAATTACACATGCAAGGTGCTAAAGAAACACCCCAGATTATAATTTCAGCTGAGGCCAGATTCATTTCTGTTGTATGGATGTATTCTTATGGATGACTGGGGTTAATAAATATAGGTTAAATAACTGAAAGCAGACAGATGGAAGCTGTGAGTCAAAGAAATTAGTGTGGGAGAAACTTCCACTTTCACAGACTGATCAGACAGTGTTGCCGATATCATTTTCTGTGTAGTTAACCCTTATGACTCAATTGAGACCATTTAAAGGATAATTGCCTTTGGTTACACACACACATCTAACAACTTCCACATATCCTCATTATTCTAGATTTAAAAAAAAAATAACAAATTGAATTAATATGTTTCCAAGTTTACATGGCCAAAGGCTGAACTGAGGAGGAAGGAAAATCAAAACGATGACTAACAAATGGCACGTTATTCCTTCGGAGTGCACCAGAACCATGTAGAAAAGGCGGCAGAAATGGAGAAAACAGTAGGTGCATTTCAAACAAAAAAGACTAATGCAGTCTGTGTTTGAGGAAATCTCAGAAGCCTTGTGCTATTGTCAATAATGATAAGCTGCGGGATTTTTGGTTGTCAGAATGATCTGCATCCTAACATTACTTCATGAAACAATGTCATAGTAACATCAATAACATAGTACTATATTGTTGTCTAGACATTGCATTCAGTGTGAAGTGACACAACTACTTGGATTTAAAAGAAAATATTTATGGGGACATAATTCAGACTGCTATCACAAGAAGTACGTCTAAAATTCCAAAATCGACATTAAAACTGAAAATACTGTTTTTTACTTGGATTTTTCGTCATGCACTGCATTTTGCCTTTAACTACAGCTGATGCTTCAACAATGACCTTTTTTAAAGCATTTTAAAGGGTTTTGTAGTAGGTACCAGAAATGCTGTTTAGGTATCAGGCTGCATATATGAACCTAGCTATGTAAGAGACATTCAGATATAAAAGCATCAAGTAAGTTCATATCTTGATTACCTTTCTACGCTCTTGAGTGGATACAGAAGAGCCTTTTATTCTTTTATTGGAGAGGGGGGTGTGGAACCAATTCATTGAAATTTTAATGCAGAAATCATCATATATCTTAATACAAATGAATTTGGTCTGTCAGGCTGGTTGGGGTTCCAAATTTTTTTTTGGAAAATGTCATGCAGATTTTTTGTGGTACGTGTGCTTTTCTTGAAAATTGACAGGTGAATGAATATTTTAGGGCGGCATGGTGGTGCAGTGGTTAGCACTGTCGCCTCACACCTCTGGGACCCGGGTTCAAATCCCCGCCTGGGTCA
>JAODJX010000109.1:11970535-11985147 GCA_026776945.1 Isichthys henryi
TTCCACGGCCAGGGCGAAAACCACACTGCTCCTCCTGAATCCGAGGTTCGACAATCCGGCGGACCCTCCTCTCCAGGTTATATGTTACAGTAAAAATGTACACAGTACTTCAGGTATTTACTGTAAGACTGCATATGTGGATTGTAAGTAATGTATTCAAATCTTGTGGGCATCAGTATCACTGATTATTTACACTGGATAGCTGCAGTCTGTCTAAGTTGTCACAGTGATGCAGAACCTATTCTAAATCGAACATCTCTTACTGTAACTTGGGTGTGTTATTCCATTGTTTTCATCTGATGAAATTGCAACCATAACAGATTGGACATACAGATAAATAACCCTAACCCTGCAAAATGGGGTGCTATTCCCATGATCCTAGCAGTGTTTACATCAAAGCTGCAACTGAACCGATTCATGCAAAACTGTCAGTACTCTAGTTTATGAAATCTTAAGGATTTGTTCCCTATATTCTGTTGCAAGCTTCATTGTGGATCCAGTTGATAATCTGTTAGCCTGGGGACAGATTGACTGAGCAGGAGGTAAAGGAGCCAGAAAGTGAAATACAGAATAGTCCTACAGAAATAAGTTAATTATTAATATTACAGCTGAGGAGTACACTCATTCACGACTAAGATCCACTGATTCCGGCCATCTGTTATTTTGTTACCATAATGTGAGAAGCAAAAGGCAAATTAAAAACTGTCCAATTCACTTAAGTTTTTGGTGTAAATAGCATTGTTAGTAATGATCAGAAGAAACACAATGCTCCCAAATCTGCCACCTTTCTAGATAGGAAATCCCTACCTTGCCGTCTACTTATTCCAAATACCTAAATCATCCTAAGACATACTTAAAAACCACAAAACGGGAAGGAGGAGAATATGCCAACTTATTGCAATAAATTTGTTAAAATTCAAATAAGAACAACTGATGGTGCCCAATAAACGTAAATTACAAATCTGTTTCCGTCAGCAGTAACGCAGCCCTAAGACCGAAAGGACCTTTGCTTGTATTCAATAAATGTAATACTTGTAATACTATGTACACATATAGGGAGCATATTCGAGAAATTACAGAGGCATAGACGTAACATTCACTCGACGATCAAATTTCTCTCGTCGCCATCGATTGGGTCATTACATCGTTGCTATTTTCCATCATTTAGTATCTGGCGCCTGATTGATGAGAATTGCTTTCATTGCCGACCAATCAGACAAATGTCACATGAGGTAAACAAGTCAAAAATGGAGTTTACGTCTCCGGTGATTGGCGGAAGAATTTTAGGCGCGGTGTAGGGCAGCCAATGGGGTGAACCATTTTTGTCTGCTAAAGCGAAAACGACGCAGAGGGAAATTGAGGGGAATGTAAAGATAAGGGAGCAGAGATGAAAACAAACAGACTTGTAAGAAACTTTCTTTTACTAACATTTGATTTACTTTTATTACAACAAGATAAAATAAAACGGATGCTCCCTTCCATGTGGACGAACTAATTGCCTTGCTTGCGAGCAGGCTAACGTTAGCTAATAAGTCGAAGTAGGCCTCTCAAATTTGCGCTAGGAGGTGTATTAAGACAAAAACGTCAAATAAATATATATGACTGCATCTATTAAGGCTGTTGGTTATCAACAATATTTGCATTTTATTTTATTTGTTATTAAATTAATAGAGCGGTGCAATGAGTGCGCCTTCGGACTCAACGAAACAGTCGGAGGCTAAGAAGCGAAGCTCCTCCCTAGAGCCGGGGGGTACATCCCCGCCGAAAAAAGCAGCTAGAATAGATGACGAAGTATTCGGAGATATTGAGTCTGATTCTCCGTCTCTTAAAAACGGAAAAAATACAGATAACGCGGGGTTGTGTGAGACGGAGAAACAAGAAACAGAATCCGGGGACCAAAATATGCCGATTGCAAGCTGCATTTCCACGCCCGCCACTTTGGATATCGGGGACGCGCATCCTAGCACCAGCAATACTAGTGGGCTGGGGCAGTGTAGAAGTACCAGTTCTGCGCATGCGCAAACGTCAGGAGACCAAACCGCAACGACGGAAGCCGGAAGCGGGAGCACCCATCTTAAAGGGCCCGAACCACCTTTTCCGCCAGAACAGTCTGACTGGGCAGCGATGGCAGCTGCTGAAGCACTCGCTAGCTTAACAAGAGGAGGCGAAGACCAGGATGTAAAAGATGCCGTCCATTCCTCTAAACAAGTTGAATTCAAAAGGAAACATGCTAAAAAGACTGTAAAACGGGACGACAGTCCAACACCAGGAAAGGGCCAACAGACTCGGGCCGCAGCTGACAGTTCTACTTCATCCCCAGAAGATCGCATTAAGGATTGCTGTGATGGGTCCAGGGTAGAAGCGTTGCAGGGAGATGAGGAGGAAGATGAAGGTGACAATTTCCTTTCTGGTACCACCTCCACCCCCAGCTCATCTCACTCTGATGATGACAACGGTGATGATGTTGAATGCTCCATTGTGGACGTGAAGATGGCTCCCGAAACGCGTCAGTCGGTGGCCCTGTTGGCACAGGTGCAGATAAGGCTGGAGGCGCTGGAGAAGAAGGCTGCCCGTATGCATCAGCACCTGGAGCTAAAAATTAGCCAGCAGCGTAGGCCACACCTGGACCAACGCAGCACCATCATCCAGACGATCCCTGGCTTTTGGGTCACTGCAGTATCCACAGCTAATTCTATTCACTGGCATCACTTACTTGGCAAAGTTTTGACCTCACCTGACCCCCCGAAACACTAATATTATGACCAGATGAAATACAATGTAAAATTACAGCCACAATACCAGATGTATTAACTAGCCTGTTGTACTGTACACACTGCTTTAGCCTAATCTTCCGTCAGGTTTATCATAGAAAAACCACTTCAGTAACGCCATAGGCTTGAAAATCTTTTGCTTTAGAAAGTTGCTTTCTCCCCCTTTAACCATTTTCTTGACCAAAAGCACCTCAGTTTCTGAATCACCCCCAGCTCTCTGCATACATTGATGAGAATGATGAAGATGCACTTAGCTACATGACCAATCTAGAGGTAAACACTTTTTTTGTAAATTTGTGAAACATTTCGAATTCCTTTAATACATTATATATATGTCAATAAGGAATTAGAGTATACTTGATTGAGTCTATCATTTATTCATATAAATATGTGTATACATACACATATACATATATATATATATACAAACATATATATATAGTATTTTTGATACATCTAATTCGGAAATATCTTTCTCTAGGTGGAATTTTTCAAGAGCAATAAATTTGGTTATCGGATTACGTTTCAATTTAGCAGAAATAACTTCTTCCAGAACAGCATTATTATCAAAGAGTTTCACCATGATATGAGGGGTGAGTAAAATAAAACCAAATGTCGTGTGTATTAGATGTTTTATTTTGCTTAGAAAAAATGTAGGGTTTATAATTTAATGTCACATGTACCTGGCATTAATGTTTCCCCGATGTCCGCAAATGTGTTGTGCCATCTTCATTGAATATTGGCCTTTGTTTTTAAGTTATGTAGTCTGTTCTCAAGCCCTGCCCTGCTTTGCTGTTGTTGCCGCTCTCGTCTTTAAGAGCTTAGGTAGCAAACCGCTTTCATTTTTTCCGTCTTTGTCCTTTCTCAGGGAGTGTGTTCTCCTTCTCTAACCCAATCCTCTGGAACCGGGGGCAGAACCTGACATCCCAGCAGCATATAGTGAAGGAACCGGGTTCAGGGAGATTGTACCAAAGCTTCTTCTGTTGGTTCAGTGACCATAGTAATCCAACCAGGGATGAAATTGCAGTGGTAAAACCTTCCCGCCCGCTCAGATGCTGTGCTGTAATGGGGTCCTTTGCTTCACCTCATCAGATATCTTGATGATTGTCTATCATTTGAACTGGTCTCCTCCTCTATCATTGCATGTGGTGTAGATTCTGAAGGACGACCTATACAGAAACCCTCTGCGGTATTATTTAACTCCACTGTGGGAGCCAAGGCAGAATGGCAGGTAATCACACTGTCGCTTTAAAAATGCCTGTTTGATGTTCCTTTGGACGTTATCAGTATCAGCTCATTTTTTGTTCAGTAAAAACACCGTTTCAATGTCCTTTGTGAGGTTTAATGAAAATGATTATTTTCAAATTTTTGGTACGATTACACATAGTTACTCAACATAATGTTGCTCTGTGCAGCAGTGGCCACCAAACAGCTGATAACAACAGTGGAAATGAGTGTGTGGTGATCTCAGATTCTGATGAGGAAGAGGAGGAAGGTGGGCCGGAAGTCAACAGAGATGAGGATGAGGAGGAAGAGGATACAGGTGAGGATTGTGTTTTCACCAGTTTTTTATAAACATATACTGCATTGGCCCTAAACATAGAGTGGAAAAAATTTATTGTTTTTAAAAATAGGACCAGTGGTGGGAAAATGCTTTGATTGCAATAATCTTGAAACTAGGTAAATAGAACTATCTCTTTGTCAGGTGAAAGCTCGGAGGAGGATGAGGAAGTGGTGATTGACAGTAAGTGTGTTGGAAGAGAGAAGAAATGTATGAACAGTAGGGGTGTTCATGGATCATAATCGGTATATCGATTGTTAAGGCCACGATACGATTTAATCAGCTCGGCAAATATCGATTCATCTTTTTAAACTATGATGATATGCCAAAACGCTGCCGAATTAAAAAAAAATCTTATACAAAGCAATCTAGACAGTCACCTGAGCACAGAAACCAATAATTACAGTACATTTTATGTACTTTAGTACATCTCTGTTCCTGCGTTTAGTAAGACATACATATCCAGAAATAGTTTTCTGTTGCTGAAGTACAAATATCCGACAGAATGTTTCCTGTTCAGTCATTTTTTTTTGTTTTTGAGACATATAGTTTTTTTTTTTCCCCAGCACATTCTGTTGTTAAAATGAAAAATTAAACCTTTATTGTTGTCTTCTTGAATTTAAATAAATTCCAGTAAAATCAGCTTATGTCTCACGGTATTGAGAATTATTGATCCGGTATTACTGAATCGTGTTGTTTCGCAGTAACATTTGAAATATCGCTAGATGTCAAATTGCTACGCTATATACGGCTCTAGTGAACAGATTGATACACAAAGTAAGAATTTCCCTGATACCTGAGGGGGGTCAGTGAGACAGACTTTCGTGTCCCCTGTGTTTCTCTCAGGCTCGGGAGACAGTGAGGAAGGAGAGCAGGGTGAAGAGGAGTCCTCTGACAGAGACAAGGTGGAGGATGAGGACCTGGATGTGGAAGAGCTGGATGAATCACAAGAATCTGAAAGCCAGGAAGCCAAAGAGGAAGAGGAGGACATTGAGGTGGGCAGAGAGGATGACGGCATAGAATGAACCTTCTCAAGGATACCTTCATCCATGTAATTTTGGACTGCTTTCTGGATCAGGCTAAAATAGACGTGATGCCCTCTTCTTCCTAACTTCTATATTTTCTTGCTTGTGCTTTGTTTGTACTCAAAATTCAAATGTCTTATACAGGGAAATTTTATATCTGGCTGTAACATCCTAGAAATATGTTTCTGCTGTAAATGTTCTGTCTCCTAGTCACACCAGACATGAGCAAAACAACTGACGACAGCTTAAGATTCCATTTGTTTTCTTTGAATGTGTGTTCCATGACCATAACACACTAATGTGAACAGTGAGTCTTGAAGGTGCTCTGGCTAATGTCAGGCAGCTCCCCCCAGTGGACACCTTTAGGAATGGCTTGGTTGTGATCACACTTGAAGGATTCTCCCTGTGTTAATTCATGACAAAAGTACATCGTGCAGCATCCACTCTCTGTTAAAAGGATGGTTTATGTGGAAATGATTTGAAACTAATCATGTTACCAACACATAGGACTGTGTGTAGAGTGCATAGTCGCATAGGGTTATTTTCAGATCTTTGGTATGATTACATGTAGATGTCGGCAAGTATCGTGTTTGTTCTGTATCAGTTTCACACCACGACAATAGAAACTGATGCACCATCGTTCAAATCAAAAATAACTTGGCAATGATATCCAAGTTACATTAAGACTGAGTTGCCACCATATTCTTGTCCTACCACAGCAAGTGTGTGGTTAGTTTTTAAAAAGGAAACTAATGCCATTTCAGTGTAGTGTAGCATCTCCATAAAAAACAAGCATATTGTAACTGGGTCAACAAGATCTTACAATATTCATTCAACTCAAGACATTCTGCTGGAATAGAGACACTTCAAAATTGATATTTGACATTCATCACTGTACAGTTAGAATATGAAGAGCACTAAATGCAAGCATTTGTTAAAAACCGATCTCTGGACTATGGACTGTTGTTGCTTACTAGGGGTAATAATTTTGTAGTAATTATAAAACCTAGAGACTTCAACTGCACTTGGTTCTGAGTAAAAATACGTTCTCAGGGATATTAATGATTATAAATATATTTTTCCCTTGAACCGGATTTGCTTTGTACAGTAACACAGCATGTCGATTGTACTGCCTTTTGCCTGGATCTGTGTCTCAACAGTAAGTCAATGTAAAGTTTTAATTTCAAAGTTTATAACTCTGTTTTTCTTAAATATGCCACGGACTCTCAACATGTTTATCACACAAACTGCCGCTTTAGATGTTCTTTTATTAGGGCTTACTGGATCTGCCATAGAGGTGTGTTCCACCCTTCGTTTGTGAAATCTAGAAAGCATACATTTTATTTGCTAGAAGTAAGTTAGTGTAGGTTATTGTATATGGGATTTGTATATACACCCAAAACATGTTTTTTTTCAGTTATTGATTATTTACTTAAGTCCTTGTAAGTCATTGGTCATTCTGTCTGCTCAGGAGTTCAACTTTATTTAGATGTTTAATGTTTACTTTTGCTTATAAAATGATGATCTTTTAATAAGTGGAGAATAAAAACCAAACTCCAAGTTTAGATTATATTATTTAAAAAATTTTTTCCCCCCATTGTACAGTTTGATTCAGGATTGTCAGACTTGAAATGGATCAGAGAATTTTTTTTTTTAATGGGATGTAGATATCCGCTGCATTTATATAACGTAACATACTTATTGGTAAATTTTAATTTTAAAGCCTTTTTTTTTTTGGTTTTGCGAAGATCTGTACGTAACATGGTAGCATTATTTAAACCTTTCAAGTTGTGTATGCGGCTTAGGTTGTGAATTACAAAATTCAAAATTCAGGTGAGTTGATTTTTCTGTTTCTCTGGACTGTTGAGTGCTCTAAACTTTACTGGCAGAAATAATTTTTCTGTTACTAACATGCTATAGAAATAATCGCTTTCTTGCCTGATCTGCTGTGTCTTGGAGGTGTGGTTCCGAATGTCAGCCACTAATCAGGAGTTTCTGTTAGCCGATGTCCACCTACATTTAGAGTGTACGTCTAAACAACCTGAAAATATCTGCTGTTGTTTTAAAATATCCCCTGCATTGGCTCGGTGCGCCGTTCAGGTCCAGCATGAGCATTTTCTAAAGATATTGGGTGTCCATCTTTGTGTGGAAGCCACATTACAGACTGCTGTTATAGGAAGGGCGCATGAAGACTTTATCCACAACAGGTAATTAATGTGTAATTTGGGTTCAGTTTCCCGTGGGTTGGTTGGTTTTCCGTAGTTTATTTTGATTGCTCTGCCAGAAATTCTGCATCTGGTTTAGAACATTTATACAATGTTAAGTAATTAGAGAATGCAGTGGAAAATGTGAAATAAGGGTTAGAGAATAGGAAATTCTGGCCTCGGGGCCCAGAAGCATTGTAGATCATGCTGTAATGATTAATATGAAACGCAAGGCGTCTGCCGTTATATTTCCGTATTTTATCTTACTAGTGGGTAGGCAGATTGAATCTTCCCAAGCTTTTCAAACAAATGGTTTGTAAATATTCTTTAAAGGGTTTAAGCTTTGTAAACATTGCTCTGAGGAAAATGGTTTGGAATTGGAAAATATAAAAAGCTCTATTTTGTGTGCTGAATTTGTTTAGGATTTACAGTTTTATAATTTCAAATATGAAAAAAAACGTATTGTTCCTGGATTTTTTAATAAAAAAATATTTGGATCATCTGCTGTTTTATCTGCAATGCCATTGGCTCAATAAAATTAATTTAATACAGTATTTGCTACCGACCCGTGTATTGTTTTTCTAGTCTAATACTGAAATACTAGCCGTGTAGAAGACTTTTCTAATTCCGTTTACAGCCAGTCTCGGTGTACTCCATCTGTTAAAAAAAAGAAATAGTAAATGGAGTTTAAAATAAATCTTGCATTTCGCACTCCGTAGGTTTACTCCACCATGTAATGAAAAGGACTGAGATAAGCTTTTCGGCCGATGTTACGTTGTGCGTCCAGAAGAGGGGCGTATAACTGCATGGTGTGTTAAGGCTTTTTCGTGCACGACTTCTGCGCCTAGTCGTATGTGATATTTATTTTAAGATGTGTATTTGCCATTATTTTATTATTGTTTTCTTTTGCTGTTTCTACAGGTTTTACAAATATTGAAATATAATGCTGGAGTAGTTTTGGTAAAGCAAATTACTTGTGAAAGAAAGCAATGTGAGGTGCCAACTTTTGTCTAAATTTTTTTTTTTAATAATATAATCTAACGTTTTAAACCAGTTTTGGTGGCACTCGAGTCATGAGTTCCTTTAGTATGGAAGTCCAGCTGATGTGCCCTTTTAAAACGACGTTATTCAGAACAATAGTTTTACGGCGACGCTCAGTGGTTTCCCTGCTTTTGTGCGCCTATGTTGTCTGGTTTCTCATCAGTCCCCCGCAGCCACTTGTTTTGTCTCCCTCCATGGGTAACGTGCCCTCATCCCACAGGATCCCTACACACATCGGGTTTATGTTCACTAAACCATTGTGAGTCCCGAGCCCTAAGCGTTTTATTGGTCACTGTGAATCTCTCTCGGGGCATTTTCCCACAAACAGCCAGAGAAGAAGTTTCAAAGTTAAAGTGATTTATTTCTTGGCATTCCCACCTCCTCCTCAATTGGACTGCATTACCTGTCCTAAAAAGACAAGACCCGGCCGTAGTTGCGTTTAGGGGGAAGTGCGAGGCCCCATTCGCGGTGCCGATCACAGACACCAAACCTCCCAGGTGAGCAGCTGACGCGTGGAAAATACACGCCACGACACACCCTGCAGGGAAAAAGTCACTCATGCACACGTACACTATTCGCCAGTATAATAACGAATGATCTGTTATGCATTTAAAGTGTGTTGTGATTGTCTTTGATCGCATTATGTAGGAGTGCCTCAAATATACTTTGTTCCAAGATGCAAGTGTAAATCGGCACCTGAACAGCTCCTGCTTCTACAACTACGGCTATTAACAATTTTGGGTACGCGATTTGCTAAATTTATACGTTTCGTATGTGTTTTCGTTTGCTTGAAATAGATATTGCATGAAACGTTGTGTGAGTGGTTTGATTCAGCTAGGGAACGGATGATTATTCTTGATTCATTAAAAATTTACTTTCGGTGCAAATTAGCGGGATCCCAGCAGTTTACTATGCATGCACATTTAAACTAGAAATTATTCTCACTAAATGCTAAATGATCTGTCTTTTGCTGGTCGGCGTTTGCTATCTTTGGGAAATAGGCAGAGCAACATATACGGTAAATCCACTTTTAATAATATGCAATAGTGTGGTGTCTAGTATTTTAACTAGGGAAAATATTTATAGTTTTTATCTTATCCTTCTTTCAACGATGTGTGGCATAACTGCCAAACTTTCCACATGTATAAATAGGAAATGCGCCAGGTGTAAAATGTGCACGTGACACCTTGGTAAACGTCGCCTTATCTCATGCTTAGTTTAATAACGTGCATGCGTTGAAATGCGTTCCCCGATTTGTAGTAGCAATTGCAACAAAACTGAATTATTTCTTAATGTACACATTTGCCAAGAAAAATAATCGTTTTTACAAAACTGATATTGGGGACTCACCCTGGCCAGTGCCTGTTCCGCGCTCTCCTCATCCGTACAGTAGCTGCATTGCCTGCAGAGCAGTGGCAGCACTAAGCAATGATGGACTCCGTGCTGTTCTCCCTCGGAGGCATGTCCGGGGCTCGGTAACAGCTGGAGGCAGAACTGCCAACCTCGGTTTCTGGAAATGTCTTCAAGGCTCACCCCGTTTGAAATGGAAAACAGGCCTCTCTGGAGAGTAACAACTTTTGACCAGGGACAGGCAACCGGTTCAAGTGCAGTCTTGTTTGTCATGCACATACTTTGTCTGCTGGTAAATGTCATACTGTATGAATAATTTTGCAATACAGGTATGTAGCTGTTTATTTTGTTAAATTAATATGTACTTGCCAACCCTATAGATTATGTTAAATACGTGTAAATGCGAGTGCATATACATACAGACTTGTCTCGAATTGAAAATCTCACTCCAGCCCTGCTAATATAGAGCCAAAATTTAATCTCCAGAAGAGGTACAGCAATATACATACACTTTATTTTGGAAGCATGTAGATTGTCTGATGGCGTTGTATGGTTGGCAGCCTCATCTGTGCAATGCTTTGGTATTGGCATGTTCTGACCTAAATGCATTGCCTTTCAACTGAAATATAGTGATCAAAACTGCACATTCACCTTTAGAAATTTGGCACTGTGCAGCAAGTCACCTGCTATGCTGTCCAAGGTAAATGTGCCCTTGGGGAAGGTCAATTACGTCACTTATGTTTGCAGTGTTACCTAAATGCATATGCAGAATGTTTAACTGTGTTTGACTGCTATAACTGATTGCCGCATTTCAAATGCCAATCTGCAAAAAGGAAGTATTTACTTCAGAAATGCATACAGATTTCTGGAGCTAGGCCTGTAATGAATCTGGTGTATCGTTTAAATTTCCACTGCCTGTGTGATTTTTGCAAGTTAGTAGTAGTATGTTAACATTTTTAAATATATTTCACACCAAGGCTAGATACGTGACATAGCTTCCAAAATTCTGCAATGGTGAAAAAAGTGCAGAAGGTTGTTCGGAAAAGAGCCTCAGGGATCTACTCTTCATTTTGACAGGCCCAGACAAGGGTACCGCAAGGAGACACTTCCAACAGCCGGAACCTTATTTTTATTTATTTATTTTTTATGATGTTTTAAATCTTCTTTCACCCAAGTCCTGTTGTCAGATACTCGCGTCTCAAGGCTTGCAGTTGTGAGGAACGTGTTTTGTTTGCTTCCAGCGTGGCCTGCTTATTATATTTAATTATTGACTTGGAAAATGAAGGCATGAGTTATTGTCTTATTAAGGTTCTGAAGCAGTTTTTCATGTTATCGCACTAAATACCATATTCAGAGTGGGTGTACTTGCTTGTGAATGTGTTTGTTTTTGCAGTTTTGTTAAACAGCTTTTTTATTTCCGGACTTTGCAGTATTTGCCTTTTTGGTACCTGCAGTGAATCCAGGTTCAGAGTGGGTGACCCTCTGTCTTGCATCCCAGAGCTCTTAAAGGGGATTATGGGGTCAAAGCACAATCTACACAAGCACTTAACTGCCCGTCCCTTTAAGCTAGGCTTGCATTTGGCGGATAACATGCAAAGGACCACAGAGTCTCCAAAGGAAATTTCTGTACCAGATTCAACTGCTGTGTCCTGTTATTACTTCTGTCAAACAGCAATTATAACAAAAACAGGACTGTACCCTACTTTCATATTTTCCCACCTGACGCTTATTGCACTGCTACTTCTGAGCTGGGCTGCATTGTATGCTGAAGCAAATCCAACTGACGAAGACCACATGACTGGAACACATTTTTTTGACTTCAGAGATTTTGCTGTGTCAGCTTGAATTATTACCGTTGACGTCATTCTATGGATGGATGGATGGATTGATGGAAATTTGATTCTTATCTTAGACTAAGGGTTTTTCACTGACAGAATAAGGTGGAATATGGATGATATTTAGGAGAGTGAAGTACTTAGGAGAGGTTAAATTAAATGATGTGATTTAATACTAAATAAGGGACAATCATGCATTTTCATGGTATATAAGTCTCATGGCAGAATACTGGGTTAGACTATAGGAATGTTGTGCCTTTCTATTTATATTAAAGATTAATCAGAATAATTCCAGATGAAGGTGTGTATTGCTTTTCTAATTAAAGGTGGGGAGGGTGTACTTCAGCCACATGGTTGTGGGATATTGCTAATTCTGCTTGGACTTAAACAGGCCTCCTTCCTTTGCTGCATATAAACATGTCAGTTTGTTTAAGTTGGTATTTTCTTGGATTCACATGTTTGTGTGCCGTTGTATTTTTTTTATTGAAAACGTGGATTGTATGCTCCTGCACACATTTGACAGAGGGATTTGTCGCTGTAGATCTTCTCACTCTTAAACGAAGGCACATGTTCTACAAATGGCAGTATTGTGAGTGACTGACATGTTTCAATGCTGTAATGGACCATTAGAACATTTTCTGTCAGATGCAGATACTCCAACTCGCTCTTTCTTAAATTTGTGTATATAAATATGAGACAGATGGCATTCGCAGCCTCAGTGCTGTGTATAACAGCCCTGATCCCAAACTGCCCTGCCATCCAAAAACAGAACAAAGCTGGTCTTTCGGTTGAAGGAATTGATTTGTGTGTTTACACATTTATTTACATGAATCGTTCAGCAGATAGGAAAATGGGAATCCACGCACAGCACCGCAATTCATGCTACCATAGCGAAAATGAGGACCACACGTTGCATATTTCCCGCAGAAATCTTTAAACATGCGGAAAAGTAAGTCTTTGATACAAATTGCAAATGCGAGTGTCATTTCAATGTTTATAAAAAATGTCTTGCTGCCTTGGAGGACTGCTAGGTGATTCTGCCAGCGAAAGCACAAAAGGAAAAACTCTAAGAAGGCAGACTTCAAGCTGCTCTTCATTTCAGGCTTTCTGTGCATGGGGTGACAGTTCGATACAGACTGTTGTTTTAGTGGGTTTTTCTTTCTTTCTTCAGAACTTTGATGTCCTGATATCTGAGTACAATAGCTTAGGGGGACACAGTTGATTAGCTGTTTGAACCTCACCCTTGTGTTTTTTTCTTTTTTTAATGACAGACTGCCAAGGAAAAAAACAAATAGTTGGGAGAATCAGTCAAATAACTTTGCCGCTTTCATTTGAAGGCCCCGGAGCGATTCAGTAAGATGTAGCAAGCCGTCTGGGACGCGGTGACATGGTGATATGAGGAATACCTTATAGAGCTGAGATTCTCGTGGCTGTTAGAATACAATGGCAGGTAACGCAACCATAGGAGTGATGAAGAATAGGGTTATAGACGGGGCTCCCATTATAGACCAAGGGTATGTCATATCGCCCCCCGGCTGTCCATAGAGGCAGTGGGGAGTTTTACCTGTTTAGTGTCAGTGTTTCTCCTTCATAGATGAAAAATTGCTCCAGCATTTATGAAATGAACCCGCAAATCCTTTCCACGAGACACCTGAAAGCACGACACTCACCTCCATCTCTTTGTACAGTCTGACACTACATGGACAAAAGTGTTGGGACATGTCTCTTAATCATTGAATTCAGGTGGTTCATTCAGAGCCATTGCTGTAAATATATAAAATCAAGCATCCAAACATGCAGACAAGTTCACAAACATTTGTGAATGAGAAGGTCATTTTGAAGAGCTCAGAAAATTCAAACGTAGTAACGTCGCAGGATGCCAGCTCTGCAATCAGTCAGTTTGTGAAATTTCTTCAAAAGTGGTATTATTGCAAAGTGGAAGAATTTAGGAACAATGGAAACTTTGCCACAAAGTGGCAGACCTCGTAAAGTAACAGAGCGGGGTCTTCAGTTGCTGAGGAGCATAGTGCATAAAAGTTGTCAACGCTCTGTTGACTCAATAACTGGAGTTCAAAACTTTCTCTGGTATTAACCCCAGCACAACAACTATACGCTGGCAGCTTCATGCAACGGGCTTCCATGGCCAAGCAGCTGCATGCAAGCCTCACATCACCAAGCACAAAGCCAAGCATCACATGGAGTGGTGTAAGCATGCTGCCACTGCACTCTGGAGCAGTGGAAATGTGGAAAGACAAATCATTTTCTCTATCTGGCAGTCTGATGAATGAGTCTGGGTTTGATAGATGCCAGGAGAATGCTACTTACCTGTCTATATTGTGCCAAATGTAAAGTTTGGTGGAGGAGGGATAATGGTATGGGATTGTTTTTCAGGGACTGAGCTACGCCTCTTAGTTCCAGTGAAGGGAACTGTTAATGCTTCAGTATACCAAGACATTTTGGACAATTCTATGCTTCCAACTTTATGGGAACAGTCTGAGGAAAGACCTTTTCTGTTCCAGCATGATTGTGCACAAGACAAGGTCCACAGAGACTTGGTTGGGTGAGTCTGGTGTGGAGGAACTTGACTGGTCCTCAACCTCATCCAGCTCCTTTGGGATGAACTAGAATGGACATTGTGAGCCAGGCCTTCACATCCAACAACAGTGCATGACCTCACTAATGCTCTTCTGGATGAATGGGCAAAACAATCCAAAATGGGGGGGGGGGGGGGGCATGTTGGGGGGGGCCGGCAAACCCACCACAAGGTAAAACCGTTTTTAAACCCCGGGGTAGAAAAAAAAGGGCGTGGTGATTGCGAACGGGGG
>JAODJX010000109.1:11985157-12026217 GCA_026776945.1 Isichthys henryi
CCCCCCACCCCCCCCCCCCTGCCCCCCCCACTGCCTCGTCCTGCCGCCCCCCCCCCCCACCCCCCGGGGGGGGGGGGGGGGGGGCCCCCCACGGGGGGAGGTGCCGGCATCACCTCGACACTGATCAAGCGTGTTTAACACCCGGGGTCTCTCTAAAAGGCAGAGAGTAGTGCTAACGGGGTGCGCAGATAGAGAGGAGTCTGAGGGGCGCATATCCACTGAGAACAGAGAGCAGCTCATATTTCCCACTGTGCGATAGAGCAACTGGCTGCAGATGGGTGGTTCCCGTAGTGAAAATTACATGGGGGCTTCTGTGTCCTCCCTCTGGATGCAGCCAGAGAAAATTAAGTCACTGGGCCCGTTACTGGCTCATTAACGCCGTCGCATCCCTTTGGTTTTCAGTGTCACTCTTCTTCATTTTGCAGCAGGATCATGGCGGAATAAAAGGTGAATAAGGAAGGTGGTGGTGCAGAGTTTACATGGTGTCATTGAAAACCGAGTTTGAAGAACAGAAATGTGGAGAGCAGCATGTCGACTGCTACATGTGATTCTTTTTTTCTAGTCGTGTGACATGGTTGTTTTCAACATTTTTGTAAATCTTACCTTTTGTGACTGATTCCTTTTAATTGGCAATGAAGGCTTTAGTTTGGCTGCAGCTGATAGTCACAGTTCACCTTTTAGCTCGAGGACATCCTACTCTGTACTTGCCTGCTCTGTGCAAAGCACTGAATCTCCTCAGGTGTTTTAAACATGTCAGTAGGTTTCTGCAGTAGATTAGTGGTAATTAGTTTTAACTACACAAAGCAGAAAATAATTGATACCTATAAGCAGATGCCAGTGACAGTGTTGTGCAATAGATGCTATATATTGCATATATGAGAGCTTAGGTAACTTTGTCTGACTGCCTGCTGTTTTAAAGGTAACACAGTGGCTGAAATCTTACCAGGTACTTGAATGTTTCTCTGAGGCACGATGTCTTCTATAGACACACATGCCTGGCTTAAGGGTTCAAACATCCCTAATTGGAGAACGCTTAGAATGTAAAAGCAGTTTTTTTTTCCTGCATGAACAATGGGAAAAAAGGAAGCAAATACTGTAAAACACAAATGAAATGTTATTTAAATTCTGAAGTAGTATACACATATAGTAAATCTCACTGTCAATTAAATACAATCATCGTTTCTGCTTTGGTTTTTTCCAGAGCTCCACCTACTGAGAGATTACGCAGTTTTGCAACATCCACAACGCCATCTGTATTTTTCCAGCTGCGTGCTTTTCGTGGTTGAGCTGCCAGAAAACACCACAGGGCGTAAGATCACCTTGGTAAGGCTGGCTGTCACTGCAGATTGTGTTAGTATCCACATAATCTGCCCCAAGATTCAACTAGATATAAATCTATGCTGGTGA
Source organism: Isichthys henryi (assembly GCA_026776945.1). Lineage (NCBI taxonomy): Eukaryota > Metazoa > Chordata > Actinopteri > Osteoglossiformes > Mormyridae > Isichthys > Isichthys henryi. Next base: position 11,986,565 of record JAODJX010000109.1, read on the forward strand.
TGTATTATTTATTTTTGAAAATAAGCAAACAAAAAAAAATAAAGTCAGTTTTCATACATTTCATATTTTGAATAATGTGAATTGAGAAGGTTAGTATGGAAGAAGGTTACTCTCCACTGTCTCTATACCACAGTACTATATTCTGGCTTTTTCTTTTGTCAATTCCCCTACTCAGGAATTGTCTAAAACTAGTCAACAGGACTAGGTACATTTATCATTATTAACGTTTAAAGGAATGTCCGGACAATCCAGTCAGTTCAAGGAAATGTACAAATTTTGGGTGTTTTAAAAGTAGGAACATTTCCCAAAGCTAGGATTGAGTTGGTATGCCCAAGTTCCCTAAAGGACAAATTAAACCTCTGATTTTTCAGTCCCATATGTGCCACTGAAATTATTTCTTCTGACAGCTAAGATTGCAGAGATTGTCTAATTATAACCTTGTGGGTTGGAAAATTCCCTGAATTCACATTTTTTTAATTTTTTTTCTATGTCTGTGTGTCCTTGGGTAGAATAACTCCAACTGCAACTTTATTTTGTTCCTGTAAAAGAATATATGAATTCAGTCAGAGAAACTCTTTCTAATATATTTCTAAATAGCCCTGCAGTTTGGCACATCGTGCGTAAGAGTCAGCTGTACAGCAGCTATTGTGGAAGTTGTGCTACTCACCTGCATAATGTAAGGGTTACGGCCCCCGAGGGTCTCCCAGGCCTTTCGAAAGAGGTCATTCCTTCACATGCACTCTCCAGCCAAATCTCCTACCTTAGCCCAAAAGCTTTGTTTGATCAAGCTACTAAAGCAGATTAGGCAGAAGCAGAGCGATACCATTTTTTACTTTGTCTTATTTGATCTGTCCTTTACCTCAGCCAGAGCAGTCGATGCCTGAGCCTGCATGGTGTGAATACTGTGAACATGGGCAGTTTGCTGGATACAGCCCAGTTTCCGCTGATTGATGGCTGTGTCGGCACTCTGACAACACTGCCTTCAAAAACCATTTTAATTGTTTTCTTAACATAATTTAAGAATCCTCATCCATTCAGCCATCTGCTATAACCACTTATCGAGTACAAGGTGACAGAGAGGCTGGAGGCTATCCCAGGAAACATGGGGCAGAAGGCAGGGGTGCCAGCCCATCACAGGGCACACACGCAAAATCACGCAGAATCACGCAGCATGAGCACTTTAAGGACACCAGTTCACGTAACTGCGAGAGGAAATCAAATGTCAGAATTAATAAAATTTTAATTGTGTAGCAGTAAATGTTTTGCGCCTTTTCTGTTTGAGGTCAACACGCACAAAAGCTGAGCTTTGGAATAAGACTCTTTATCTGAGTAAGTTATTCTGCATGAGGGCAGCTTCCAGCCCCGGATTTTTTTGGAAGCTGCCGCTGCCAGTGCTCTGCTCTTCCTGCTCACGCCTCCATGCCCTCAGCGAGGAGTCCAGGCTGTTCTGACCCACAGCAGCCCCCGGTAGTGTGGAGGGTGTGAAGTCACGGGTTTGGGGGGAGGAGGGGATGGTGTCCACACGCAAAGGTGGATCCTCCTCTGCTGCCGGCACTTGTGTGCTCTTTCCTTCCGATATGCGGAAACTGCTCATTTCCTTGGAAAGGAAATCCAGCCTGGCACGACCCTAAGCCTCCGTCCCGAGTCACGATCGGTCCAAGTAGGTATCCGGTCACACCATCTATGCCACATACGTGTTTTAGTGCTGTTTTCCAGGATTGTCCGACTCGCTATCTAGTGCATTATCTTTGTAAGATCTTTGGAGAAAAGGCGGAAAAGACGCTCGGTACTGAAGTGCGGAAAAATGAATCTCGCAGCGGGTGCTGTAAGTCATCCTGTGGTGTCAGAAGGTGTGCCTGCGGCTTTATAATCGTGAGAGTTTAAGCTCTGTTCTTCACGTTTTTATTTTGTCATCTTTCAGAGATTCGATTGGTGGGGCTTTTGATTGGTAACAGCCCTAAGCATATTAAATAAACTTTAGTGGTTGAATTATAAGAGAGCACTGGGGCGTTTGCCCTGAGGCTTCTGTGCAGTATCATAAATAAGGATATTTTTCAAGTCCTGTCCTGGGGATGTTCTTTTAGTACTTTCTCTTAAAGAAAATAGAGAGAAGCCCTTACAGTGAATTTCCCCAAGAGGCAGAAAAGCTGTGATGTGTTAAAAGGTCCAGAGGGGATTTTGTTTCATATTGAAGACTCAACTCTCTTATGTGAAATGTAAGTGCAGCACATATGTGTGTATCATGTGAAATAAGCTCTGTTCTGTTTTAAGCTGATCAAAAAACACACATAGTTCACTGATTTGTTTCTGCTCTGTCACTTACCGTTGTCATAATAGCCAGTAGGGGGGATGAGGGCATGTATGACAGGGAAATGCCAGATGTTCTGAGAAACAGTTGAGAAAACTAAGCAGTTCAACCTTCTGAGGTTTTGTTAGAGCTTATTTTTCTGCAAAAATTCCTGATGATTTCTGGTTTTGTTTCATATCCTGGTTTTTGTTTTTTTTCCTTGAAATAAGCCCATATGTTCTGCACACGGTCAGTCCCATGAGCTGCCAAATATGAGTGGGCAGAAAGTAAATCCTTTGCCTTTTCCTCCCGAGATCTGCCTGCATGGGGCACAGCAATCTGAATAAAGAAATGAACAGTTATTAATACAATAGCTACGGTAACTTTATTACAGGAAAATGGCAGTGAAGCTTTAGATAAAGTGGTATTTATAGACGATGTAGAAAGGAAGGATCTACAAAGTTCTCATGGCTTGATAAATGAGTGTGTTGAACACAATGACTGCTACTCAAGGGCGTTACAATATGCTAGTGGAAGGTACCTTTGATGACGCACATGCATGTTATAAAACACAGCAGGGCCAGGGTGTGGTGGGGGGGGCGGGGGGGGGACAGCGACCAGTGATTCTAGAGGGGGTCATTGAGGGACTGTGCGCATGAGTAAGCTGGCTGCATCGTGGTATATGCAACGCATGAATCATTTCCTCTAGCGGGATTCTGAAGATCTCCCACAGTACGGTGTGTTACAGGGGAGTCTGCACCCCCCCAGAGGACCTGCATTGTCAGAGATCCTTTCAGACCAGTGTTGCCCAGAAACCTGCCTTTCTTCATGGCAATGAAGAAGGGCCCCTTCTCCAGCAAGCAACGGCGTCAATGTATGCTGCTACTCGCTAAATAAAACATCTAACCCTAATCTCAGTGACCCCGTCACAGACCCCTCTGTGAGAACCGCACCCCTCTCCAGTAGATTCCACTCCACAGATAAAAATCCCTGTTACTCGCAGATTAAGGATGCAGCACGGTGTCGGTTAGCATGCAACGTGGGATGCGCCTCCTCTAAGGTTGCGCTTCTCCCGCAGCACCGCCGGCCTGGCTGGGAGCTCAGCTTGAAAGCACTGGGGCTTCTTCCTTTGTGTGGTGACCTTCCCACAAAAGCCAGTTCAGAGAGCGGGGATGTTTGGGGGGCACACAGGCAGGTCGAGTCAGTCCTGACGTGGGGGCTCACTCCAGCCCACTCCACCCAGTTGCTGCGTCCCTCTCATGAGCCAGGACTCCCGGCTGCCAGGAATCCCAAGAATTCAAGGGCATTTTTTCCCTATTCTGTCGCAGGGCTGCCGAACACAGTGACAGCAACCTCCCCCTATATCCAGGGGTCACCCCCCAATAATCAGTGCCCAGCACCCAACAAAAACAAGCTAATCATGCCTCTTTTGTGTTCCACCTCACACTAAACAGTGCGCCATTGTATGTTCAGTCTGCAGTGAAGCATGCCTCTCTCTTCAGCACCGCTTACTACTTACTGTTTCAACCAAGCAAAAACCCAATTCCTGCAGTAGCTTATCCCATACAGTCTCACACTGATGTCAGATTATCTCGCCACATATTCTCTTCAAGGAGCACTTAAATTATTTACTCCTTTTTTTATTGGTCTTTTGTTACTTCACAGTCTTCTCACTTTTTCCTGTTTCTCTTAATGTTCAGTCTACAAAATTTATTTGAGTGTTGTTTTTTTTGCATTGAAAACTGGAAATTGGCATAAAGACAAGTTGGCGGTCTGGAATGTACACGATGAGGCCAGTAAAAATTTGGGCATTGGGATCTGTATTTGGTCTTAACGCTCATTCATCATTTTGTTTATCTGTGAATAAAGAGTCAACATGTTCACCAGCAAATGAAGGCGACATGGCTATTTGGCTGAGCGTTTTGTCCCCGCGGGCACATTTCCTTTCCACCCGCACAGTTACACTAATTTGGGAAGCACAGCAAGCTTTTGGCCTCAGAATCAGTCCCTGTTACCAAATAACAAATCATGCCTAAGCTACTGTAAAAACTAATTATATCCTGAGATACCCCCCAAATGAAATAGACGCCTTTGAAGCAAACTGATTTAGAGGTATGTCAATGGTACCGTGGGGATACACGTCGTTTGTGTATGGATCCATTTTCTTTATTTATATATTAAAACGTCACTTAATGTAAAAAAAATAATAATAATAAGCACCGGTAGAAACGATTTTAACTTTGTTAAAAAAAATTATAATTCGAATCAATCATCCCTTTAGCGAGTTTACCTGCTGAAATATTTATTGCTGGGCATAAAATGAGTGAAATCCAGCAGCGTGTTCAAGCATATTCCAAACGTTAAATATACTGGCGTCCTGCGGCTGTTGATGGGCAGTTTAAGAGAAGCGGCGGGCATTCCTGGATGCCGGCATCGAGCGAGTTAATGCGTTTAGGCTGGTTTGCTTAACAGACTGGAGGAAGAATAGGCGAGGGTAATAGGGCTGGGGGAGTGTGGAGGTCTCGGCCGGGCTGCACTCGGCACCTGCCAGCACCTCACCGCAGACATTTGCGCAGTGCAGAAACTTTACCATAAATACGGATTCGTTTTTACCCCGTTTGGGTTTTAAGAAGGTGTCTATAGTCGGTGGTACATAAAACAAGAAAAACTACTTAGGAAAATCTTTTTCTGAAGTTTTTACACGGCAGCCCATTTCTGATCTGTCTATATAATATACCTAATCATAAAGTTGTGATCGGACACGATCGGGTTGAGCTGGCAGTGAGCTTTATTCCTGGTAGGCGACTCGCACCGAGAACAGCCCTTAGTTTCCAGTTTGAGGACTGTACCGTCATTAAGCCACAGCTTTACCTGCCACGGCTCTGAAGTCTTTCGCCTGCAACATCCGCACGGTAAAACAGCAAGGTATGCCGCAGTGTTTATTTCATTTTTTAATTAATAGAAATGCATGCATTGTACCTTCTTTTTTTACTTTTAATTATTATATGAAGTGTATTTAGTGTTGCGGTACGTTGTAACGTATTCCAGTCGACAAACGGCTGAGCAGGAACAGTGGAGTAGCATTTCGCTTAGGCTGTGGTGTCTGACAGCGAACTTTCGGGTACCACTGCATATATTTCTGCTCTTGCTCTTCCAGCCTTATATTTCCATAGACATATACTGACTTTAACGGCCACATTGATGTTGTTGCTCATAGTTTTTCGCTTTGTGTTGCGTTGTCGGAAAGTTATCTGTTCATCAGTGTTTCCCCTTTGCACACGTACTTCAAAACCAGAATTTTGTCTAGCAGTGTCACAGAGAAGCGCGTTTAGTAAGTAAAGGATTCATAATGCATACGCTTTTAGTAGACTGATTCATAATTCTTACTTCTTTCTGCTGCTAAGGCTATGTTTTGTGTTTGTAAGTTAAAGCCGCAACAGTTTTCATTTTTTTTACTATGGTCCTATTAAATATATGTTTATGATTTATGCGCCTTACGTCTTTATTTTTTGTTGGTGTTTATATGAGGCCGTGTCATTTCTATTTCTTAATTAATATTCTTGTTCTTGCCAATATTTGAGGCAACGTAAAAGTTAAAAAAAGAAAAAAAAATCAGCAAAAGTCTTTAGTTTAACAGTGAATTTGTGATCATCCTTGAAAATGAGTAAACTCTCCAAGAGATGTCTCGCAATTAACGATTAAGTTAAAATCGTATTTTCTGTCAGTAATTTGATCACTTAATAAGAGCGAGAGCGTAGACCTTGGTTGAACACTTGACAATACGTACAGAGAATATCTTGATGGATTGTTAGATTAAATAATAATGATGTGTGCTAATTATTTTTTGTCAGAATATATTATTCGCGATTATAGAATGAACTTTCAGCTGGCAGTCTACCAATAAAATAGAAATCCCAAAGTAGGATCCCTGTCAAAAAGTTTTTTATATATATTCAAACTGCTCACATAATATTTCATTATGTGTGTTTGTGGCACTCCTCCCTCCTGCGTAGCTCACAGCTGAAGAGGGGAGGTGGGTGCAAAAAATATTTGTATTTTGTAAATGATGTTTAGCTGATTGTCCCCCTGGGGCTTCAGTCACTGCAAATGGAAACAATAAATTTGAGTCTCTTGAAAAATTTATTATAAATCTGTACTGGCATTCATGGGTCAGCTTTAAGCCAACAGCCAATTTGTCTTTAAAGTATTAGGTTGACTGTTGCAAACACGGGGTTGCAAAACTTGGGACATCAGAGTCGTGCAAATAGCATTGAAATATTACAGCGCTGAGCAGTGAAGCATGTAGGTTAGGCTGGTAATGGAGGAGGGGTAACTTTGGGTTTGGATTTGTGTGCAGTTACAGTGTTATTACAGTGTTGTGACAAAGCACTGTCTCATCGCTGACCTGCTGGATCTGATCTGTGGACATGTACCTGTATTCAGATGGTTCAGCCTTCGCCCAAGTTCCATGTTCTCTGACCAGCCATGAGATACTATCACTGGGTCTGGTGCATTATGTGTTTAGGGTAATTTTCACTGCACACTTATGTGAATGACACATTCGTTGTAGTATTGGTTGCATAGTCATTCCAGAACCAATGGCTGATCTCTCATAAGTTTTTGTAATGTGGCTTGTCAGTAACAGCAATATACTAAAACTGAGATTTAGTTTTGAAGTTTTTGAGGAAGAGAGAGATGATCATGAGGATTATTAAATGGCTGAGTACAGTACATGGGTGGCCCCCTGTGAAATTTATTACGTTTGAATCAATATTTGAATTGCCTGTACAGTATCTATGCAGTGCCTATAGTGAATTTGTCTTAATGTTATTTCTGTTGGGGTCTGATTACTTAGTTCCAGGAACATAGTGATGGATTAGAGGGCAGTACTCATACCCAGCAAGACGTTCCATGTCAAAGGGTTGTGCTTCCATTGGCAGGTTTAGATTATGAAACTGTGAAGATTTTGATCCTACTCCATATCAGGAACCACTGAGGTCAGAGATCACCGTCAATCTGGTTTGGTTAAGCATCATGTCGGATGTGAAAGATGCCGCCTCGCATTCTGTGCTTTCTGGAACAATCTGTAGGTCATTTCAACAAGTGCGTATGTGAATCCATACCAGTTTAGCATTCAGCTTGTGAAGCTCTCTTATAAGTGCAGGAATATTGTGGCTCTTGATATTCAATGACAAAACCTTTAAATAATATTTCATATTTTCCCTCTGTTCTTTCAGTATAACTGTCTTTTCCGAGGAGGGTGTGCGTATCGCCTTACAGTTGCAGTTACTTCAACTTCTTAACAATTAAGGCATAATACATTAATTAATTTTTTTTTGCTTTTTTGACTGCTATAGTTCAAAATTCCTTTTTGGTGAAATGGATCACCGGATTTAACAACCATGTTTTTAAAATACGATTTTCTCCTGAGTGTCAGAACATCAGCTGTTGGAACATTTCCATATTCTCCTGTCTTTGAACTGAATTTACCCAGGGTTGCCAACTCTCACGCATCTAGTGTGACACTCACGCTTTCAGACTCTCACGGTCACGGAAGAGACCTTACAGCAAATCTGTATCATTCATTATAAACCTAAAATTAGCTACATTTAAAGCGTTGGGGTAGTTGGCAAACCATACTGAATATTTACAAGGTAATAAAACTGTTACATGCATGTAAATGAGTATCCGCAGCCAACTGACCAAAGTTGGTGACCCTGTATACCGCTAAGTGATATAGCTAATGTCATACATTTTGAACGTTCTCTGATCAGTGTGCAGGAATGAGGAGCACCGATGGAATGCTGGGATACAGGAGGACTGGTGACAGATGTATACCTTAAAAATGTCATATTGAAATAATAAGTTGTACCGTCCTGTAGGAATCAGATTTTGCAACCTTTCTTTCGGTTGCTTTTTTGAGCTGGATTTCGGGTGCCTTTGTGATCAAAGGGAGGCGTTTGTCACAGTCAGAAAAACTGCTCAAGTTTTGTCAGATCTGCTGATGAAATCCTCCTCGGAAGGAAGGGGAAGAAACACAAAAACATGAAAAGAAAACTTTTACCTTTGGTGACACCTTGCAACATCTGTGCAGGCAGGTCTGCTGTGCTTATATACACTCTGCCTTTGTTTGAAAGTCTATGCGGTTCATAAACCTCATTTTGAGCATCTTCAAAGATTTTCTGATCTCGTGCAGTTCTCTCTGTGCCTTCGTGTTTTTAAAGGGTTAGGAATTAAATCACATAAATAAGTGACCGTGTGTTCTTTGAATCACTTTTTTTAAATTATTTTGTATTATATAATTTTTTAATTATTTTGTGTTATATATTTTTAAATTATTTTGTGTTATATATTTTTTAATTATTTTGTGTTATATATATATTTTTTTTATTTTGTGTTATATAATTTTTTATTATTTTGTGATAGTAGCACCAGTTGTTTTAGGTGGCCTGTTTACTGGCTCCAGGTATTTAACAGCTGCATTCATCATTTTATTTTTTCAACTTATTAAAATTAAAATACAGTTCTGATGAAAATCTGGCAGACTAATAAAATCACAGGCAGGAAGTTGTCTTTCAAATAATGACCTTTGTCTTTTTCATAATGTCTTGGTCTCATTATCAGATAATGATTATCGAGCATTTCGTGTTTTCTGGAAGTTGCCAGGCAGCTCCTTACTGAACCTACAACTTGCCCTCCTGAGGCTGTTGCCATGGCAGCCCTAGGGAGGTTACAGAGGTCAAATGGGAGTCGAATGGGGCTGGCTCAGCGGCTCAAGCGGAGCGGAAACTGGCCTGGGAGCTGATCATTCAGTGCCATTGCTTTAAGCCTAGAGGTTTACTTATAGAAGTGTTTGTTTGTTCATTAATTTCCCATAAGTTGTTCCACATTTTACCACAATTGAGTCCATTTAAAATCCCCTTGAACTCAAGCAGTAGGATAGTCTTCCTCTAAAATGAGGAGAAGAACCCAGATGTTCTTTGCATATTTGAATATGGAAAAATAGTCAGTTGATTGCTATAAGATCCATTGTACTGTTGGGGCTGCATACTAGTGCAGTGTCCCAGAGACAAAAGACCCAAACTGGTATTTAAATGTTTGCAGTTCAGCAGTCTTGGGAGACTGTATTTGTGTTTTACTATTGAAGTCATACCTGTGGTCTGTGAGGACATAAAACATTCACCACTCAGTGAATGCCTGGCTTCGTGCCATTAGCATAGTGGTAAAGATGTTGACCAAAAGCCGAGTTACTGTATGTGCCCCACTGTACTAAAAGCTATAGTTAAGCAAGGGCCCCAGGCTTAAACAGCCTGCATACATGTTCAGTAAAACCCCATGCTGTGTGAGCTTGCTAAGTAACCGCAAACTAATATGCAGCTGGTGCTGACTGCACCATGAGCTGTTACCAGGTTGCTGACGCTCTAATAATACTTGATAAATGCTGTTTATTGAAAGTTAGAGAGCACTGGTGCATGACGGCAGGTCTTCAAATGCAGCAGCACCTGACACAGCTTCAGAATGTTAACCTCCAGCTGCCCCCCCTAAATTCTAGTGCAGCACTTCCAGAGAAAGAGACAATACATGGGCGTCAATGACAGCGGGCAAGGGTAGCTAATCCAGGCAGCTGCCACCGTGGGGGGGGGGGGGGGGAGGTGAGGCCGGGTGTTAAACCTCCATTCTGAAGATTCCTGGCTTGCGGCCAGCGATAGAGGCTGACGCGCTCATTGGGCTGGGGACTGTGGACCGAGTCGGTGAATTCTAGCAAAGGAAACGGCAAAGAGCGGCAAGTCTACACAGCGACAGAACCTGTCTGCATTCTGACTGTTCTCCTGATATCCTGACCGACCATTCCGTCGGGGACACTCCTGATTGAGCTGGTGGGCTGGAGAGAGCGCCCCCCACTGGCCACAGCAGGTGCCAGCGCATTTGTTGGATGGCAGGCTGTCAGATAACTGTAAGCTCAGAAAAAGCGCCATGATTTCCCAGCATACATGTGCCTGCACTTACATTAATGGTGGGCTGTGTGAATATAAAAAAGTCCTTTTTTCCATCTGTGAATATTGATATCTTTTAGTATAATTTACTATGTCTTATTTAACTTCTGAAATTAGAGAAATGTATACAGATAATTTAAAAATGCACATTAAAAGTTTTCAATAGTAAATGTAACTAGATAAAAAAAATCAGAGATCTTTTTTTTAATTTAAGAAGACCTGCTAATCGACGCAAATTTTCCACCAAAAGGGACCTTCGTAAGGCAACCTGATGGTAATAGATGCCGTGACTGATTAATTAAACACTTTCTACAGGCGTTTTACAGGCATCTATTTGGTCAGCAGACGGTAGTTTGGTGGGTACAGTGATGCGTATGGACTTGTAAACCAAAGATTACTGGTTTAGGTCCCAGGCATGGTGTGGGCAATCATGGCAAAGTATCTTGTCTGATATTTCAGAAACACCTGCACACACTGTAATTTTCCAGATACTGCCCCCATTCCACAGTGAACCGAATCATACCCTGCTCTCATTTATAAGAAGAAATTATAAGTGTGGTCGGAGATGATGGACCAGTAACAAAATAATGAGAGGATGTCCTGATTATTTATGTCACCGATGACATTTTTGTACGCAAATGCAAGCATTCAAATGACACGAAAACTAAGTCAAGCTTTGCTGTAAACCAGTCTGATATTGGAAAACAGCTGTGGAGTATAAATAGGAGCCACACGATGTGCTGGTAATTGTACAGGAATGCAGTGTTTATTGTGCGAATGAAAAGAGCAGGACCCAGTGAAACAGGTGTTGGAATGTGACAGTGGTGTAAGGGAGAGCGCAGCCAGATCTTTGCTCCTTCCCCTCGAATCTTCTCTAACTTGTTTGCACCATTACAGAAACAGGATCATGAGCTGAAAGGCCTGAGCTTTGGGAGGAGGCAGGGGGGTGCAAGATTTGCAACAGAGGCAGGCAGGGGGTAGCCAGTGAGGGGGCTGTATAAGTGTCCCATGACGTGTCTGTGTGGATGCCTGCTTTGTTGCGTTGCTAAGACGATGGCTGGCCCAGCGCCCCTGAACCCAATGTTGTCTCACGTAAGTCCGCAGAGGTACCTGTCAGGCAGATAGTGATTATCACATGGAGGTAGATGAAACGATAAGCCGTCTTACTGCTGCCTCATTTTTCAGGTTTTGAGGTGGACTTTGACCTCAGTGTGGGTATTTCACAGCCTCCAGGAGACCAGCATTTCTACTCTAACTCCGTTGTTTACCTAGATTCTTGAGAAAAGAATGACTGAGCCAACTCAATTAAGGTTTCTCAGTAATGATAGCAGCTTTGGGTGAATCTATCTATTTATTTCCTTCAGGAATTAAGCAGCATTTAAGAGAATCCTTTTGGTTGGAATGGCTCTCAGAAGCGCATGACGTGGGATTATGCAGGACAGTTTCATTTATTACTGGGCAGGACAGGGACGAGATAAACATCACCCAGATGCAAATGCAAACCTTAAAAAGCCATTTTGTTTGAGGAGATCATCTTGGCTGGGAACCCTGACCTCATAGTCAGGGTTCCAGGCCAAATGAAAACACAACATAACATTCTACAAATAATCCTTTTAGCAATGAGGGACAGGTAGAACTGATTAACATGCAAGCCCAGGTCGTCTGACTCTCCCTGCCATGATGACTGTGCTCCTCACCCTAAAGTTAATGACAACAGAGTGGTACTTAGAGAGCAAGTAGGGGAGAAGGGCTTGGAGACCAGTGGCTTCAAAGAGGGCAGATTAGATTGCAGGAACTCAGCAGTCTTTGAGGAGAGGTGCTCGATCCGGTATTTAGGAGTGAGGGAGCTTAGCAGGCAATTCCAAAGTCTGCCGTGCAGCCCGGATTAAACATTGAACTCCGGATCAGTGTATAAGGACTGGCAGCCTCCCCTACTGGAGGGGAACTGCTATCCCTCCATCTGTAGGCCCTTCCAAACCATCCGTCAGCAAACACCTTTAAGTGTGCAGTAATTTGACTGGCCACGTGCAGTAGTTGAGTCCATTAAGTAATTAAATTTGGATCAGATGTAAGCAGCTAACACTGTTACCCACAGAAGGGGGTTGGACTCCCACCAAAGTGCAGCGAAGGATGCTCATCGGGCAGCTCGGCACAATTCACAGTTTCACTGAGAGAGGAATGTGCATTACATCTGCGAATTAACCTGGAAAAGCAACCTGATAGAGCTTTGTCACGGTGGCCAGGCAGAGCCCAGTTTGCTAGGCTTGGTCGGAGAGCAGCGCATGCTTCCGCAGAGGAGAGTCACCGCAGTGCAAGTTACACAGATGACGCCCTGGGACAGGACTTGCCACCGGGCACGTGTTACACGCATACATGACACTGCCATGTCACCAGTGCAGGCGCATGTTTGGAAAAATATCGAATGGCAGCCATAGGGGCTTCAGTAAATAATTAAGCTTTCCACCACCAGCATGGTAATGTGACCTGCTGACCCCTTGACATGCCTCCCCCTGCAGATACATAACGGCTGCCCTCTAAGGGGTTACGCTAATGAGGTCTCATGTTAACGGGTGCCCGCTAAGAGGTTACGCTAATGAGGTCTCATGTAAACGGCCGTCTTGGCCCCATCCCTGTGTGTTTGAGGAGTGAACCAAGTGTCTTCCAGTCCTGCCACAGGCTCTGGCTTTGCTTGGGTTTTACCCAGCAGGTTGGAATCAGTTACTAATTGAGTGCTGTTTGCAGACCTGTATGAAGCCTAAAGTCACATATCTATATAAAGATCTGTACTGTGGTTTCCTTCGCCGACTGCTTGTTTAAGAAGTTGTGGTAACATCATCAGAAAAATTTGGTTGGTACTTTATAACCTAAGGCTGGGCGACCCAATTCTGCTTTGATATTCCTAAGCAACTGCATCAACTTAACATGCATTTAAATCCATTAATTAAGGCATCATATTTTAAAAGTGAGTCAAAGTGGAAAGAATAATTCTGCACTAAAGAATATCTGAAAATTTCCTTTTTCTTTTGTTGTTGCAGAGAAAATGAAAGAGTTTGATAGTTTTATTCTTGGACCAAAACACTGAATAGGAAAGTACAATGCCAGGTGCACTAAATCTTCACTCTGTGCTATAAAAGGCAAGGCTCTGCCTTGCCCCGGGTTCCAGTGTCTGTGTTTTCAGTCCTGCTAATGACTTGGAATCATGTCTGACCTTCAATTCATGGGTCTCAGTGCTCCATTGCTTCCATTTTCTGTTGAATAACGTGTAACCTCTGGCAGGCAAATATAATAACAATGAATGCAAGGTTGCTTGAGCCATTTTTCCACATCCTCGTGATTTGCAGAAGGAAAATTTTAACACATATAATTATTATAATAATAGAATTTTATTAAACATGTGCTGCATTGCTTCTGGGAGTCTGTCCAGTTCCAGCTTCCCTGTTGAATTTGTGGCCTAGATGTGTAAAACGGCCATATGGAGACTGCTGGTTCACCCGGCACCTAATCTGTGCTGATGCTGTTTGACAGGAAGCCAACAGCATTGCCACACTCCTTGTGTTGTGTTTCTACCTCCTATGTGCACCTCCTATAATACTGACAGACGGCCTTTTTCGGGAGATGCTCTGCTGTTTAATAACAATGGCTTCTGGTTAAGCTAACGGGAACTACATTATACACACTAGGCAAAGGAGGGGGGGTATTGGACTGCAGGTCACAGAGTAAACAGATATTCACAAGACGCGGTGCAGGTCACACGTACAAGCATGTGGGGGTGTTAATTTGCTCAGTCATTCTGTTGTTTGACATAGCAATGCTTATGTGAAGACCGTGGAATTCTGTTATACTGTTGGCAGGCTATTCGTTGTTATTCTCAAATATCCAGGAATCCTTTTCACTAGGCAGACTTTGATATAAACCTTAGATTTCGCACTATGGTTCTGCAGTACCAGCGGAATGGTTGAGCTTACACCTAAGGAAATCCAGTACCTCAATCTGTGACTCCAGGAAGGTGGGATACAATGGCAAGGACAGATTCCTCACAGTGACCTAAATGCCTGTAGAAGAAGTCAGTCTCAGATTCAGTAGAATTGTACCTCCGTTTTTACTGAAAACCTTTATGACTCTTATGCTGTGTTCCATTTACCTCAGAGGTCAGAACTCGGAACTGAGAATGACGTCACGCACAAGTTAAACGCATTCCAGTGCAGCAAGTTGGAAAGCCATTTAGCAATACCAGGGACCCGTTTCAAAAAGCAAGATTTCTTGCTTAGCCGGACAACTTGTCAGATTTAAGGTTCTTCAGTTTAAAAGGGCTTTATCTTTGTTTACTTACATTTAGCCTGGACTACCTTAAATCCAACAAATATTTCAACTTAGCATGAAATACAGTTCTAGCCCGGTTAATTGTTAGCCGTTGTTAGCAATATCAGTTGATAACAACACATTATGCAATGTTTTGCACATAAAACTCAGAAAACATAGCAACACGTCCACAGATAAGTTGAACAGTATTGTATTTATGACCGATTTAATGAGCCACAAATAAGACATAAGTGGAAATAAACAGTTTATAACTACAACTTTCACTCTGTTGATAAAGGTCGCAGCCATCTTGGATTCTGAGCTTGGGGTTGTGTCAATTCCTCCGAGTTCACGAGTCAGAATTCCGACTTGAGGGGGCTTTCCATTTGAAATTTCCACCTAGGAATATTGCATTATTTGTATGATGTTGTGCTGTCCATCCATTCAGCCTCATACCCAGTCTAAGGATGCAGCAAATCAAAAGCCAGACCCAGCAAGTGAAGGGCAAGAGGCAGGTACCTCCTGCACAGGACATCAGTCCACCACAATGCACATGTACAGACACACCTGAAAAATGGTCCCCACAGTGTCAAAATAGCAGGTTTTTATCTCATTGTTGGGACCATTTGGTCCCCACAATGTAATATAAACCTAATGCACAAACACACACACACACAGGGTAGTTTAGAGATTGCGGTTCATATTAACCACATGTCTTTGGACTGTTGGAGGGAAGGACAGCAGGAAATCCACACAGCGCTGAGAAAATCCCTCTGCTCACCCAGCCAAAGCAGACGCTGATGCTTTTCTATTACATTTCCTATACAGCTGCCCCACATCCCATCTGCAGTACACCCACCCTACCGCCCTGTTGCGACACAGCTGCAGGTCAGGGTCCCCCCGCCCCGACTATGTGCCTTGGAAGGGAGCCTTTCTGCCAGTGGAGTAACGACCTCCACACCCCCCTGGCCCCCCTCTCCCAGGGAGCGTTCTGAGTTCCATGCGCTTCTCTCTCAGCAAACATTTAATCACTCCCAGCTGAAACTGTCAAACGGTTTTGCTCATTTCTCCAACCTGTCCTACAGCTGTCAAGTTCAGTTTTCTTTTTATGAAACGTTACTTAATGCTATATAAAAGTAAAGTTTTTAAATGTAACCAAACCCATAATGTGATGTATTGTGCAACTAGACTATTGCCTTTTCTGTGACCCACCGCCACCCCCCAAGCAACGATTTGATTGGTTTGGGGTAGATTGGGGTAACAATTATATCATGATTACTTTTTTTTGGCTCGTTCATGCTGTGTAATTATTCCAATAGCCTATATAGGCATTCTTTGTCCTACTCAATAATGAACAGATTTAGAAATATATTTATTATAGATAATTATTGTAGACTTAAACACAGCATTTGTTTATATTTTGTGGTAGCTGCTGCAGGGTAGTTCTCACTGGGTGCCAGGTGTTCAGGGCCCTGCATCATCCAGTGCTCTTTCACAGTGACTGGCTCACAGCCACATTCTCAGTCACAGGGATGGCCTTCCTTGGATGCCCGCAGCCCAGACAGAAAGCTTTTGGCTGAGGTCTGTTGCGAAACAAGTGATGAACAATGAACAAACATTCCAGTCCAAAAAAAAAGCAAAAAACATCAAATTCTCCTGTGTTGTACCAACTTGTGCTGCTAGCTTCCTCTCTCTCTTTATGTTCCACTTGAAAGATTCTTTTAAACATCCTTTTGTTTGTGTCCCATTGAACATATCCACGCATTCCTTATCGCAAGTCTGGCTCCCATTAATAGAGCCTGCCCTATCTAGATTTGTCTAGTAAATTAGGCTTCTTTGGAAACTGACCCATAAACAGACTTCGAAACAACAGCTAGATTGTGACATAACCGCTGGGGATGAACACGCTTAGGCAATTACAAATGGTCCCACAGTATTCTCCTGAGCTTTGACAAACTGGATTTTAATTGTGCTTATCACATCTTGAAGGTACACATGTGTGCAATGGTCACATTATATGAAATTAAAACACTATTAGAAAGTTAATTGTTCCCATTGTCATGCCCCGATCGTCCGATCCTCCTGTGTGCCACGCCCCCTGGTTACCCACGTGTGATTCCCTGATTGTCTCCAGCTTTGTCTCGTTGCGTTGCTCTGTCTTGTTGTATTTAAGTCCTGGTCTTGCCTGTTTCCCTTGTCCGACATTGTGGTTGATGTGGTTGATGTGGTATGTTCCTGATTTCTCGTTCCCAGCCCCTAAGTAAAGTCCTGTTTGCCCCGTATTCCCGCCTGCTGCCTGTTCCTTACCCTCCAACCCGCACGATCGCCGCTCGCTCTACCCGTGATCGTGACACCCATAATTACGTTTACTGCTGTACTCCAGGCAACATATGATTTTAAAATTTTTAGCAAATTCTGCACACAGTATAACTAGAAAGCCAAGGATACAGGTACTATTTACTGTACAGTTACTATTTATGGGGAATGCATATGGTTCTGGGACCAGTCTGCCACCACAAACATTTATCTCATTAATATGACAACTCAAAAAGATCTTTTTCAAACTTTGGAGACACATAGTATAGGAGAAGGACATGATCAGGAACTGATTTTATATTGAGACAAATTGTACCAGAACTAAAACTGCTAAGTGGCAGCAAAGGGAAATGTGACTACAGAAGACACTTGACCTTGTGAGTGTGATAACTCAAAAAGTATTTGATGGATCTTATTACTACATTAGAGAAACATTTTATGTATGACCATCTATACCTTGTTTAATTTCGAGACATACAGCACCGAAAGCAGTAGCACGTGAAAATTGTATGGAAAAAGGTGTATATGTGTTTTCATGTGCTACCACTAATCGAAAGGACAGCTGCAAACACAGATCTGGTGAATCTGATTACACTGAGACAAATCACACAAAGTTGGACTTTCAATAAAGATTTTTTGGAGAGGCAGGGTGAGTGTGTAACAGGTCTATAGACTGTAGAGAAGAGTGGGGGTGGTGGCAGGTCTGTCTGGGGGGGGGGTCACATTGTTGTCATTCCAACAGCATCTTGTTTGTGTCAGTTCTTCTGTAACATTTTTTTCTAACATTCTGAAGATGTTTACGATGTAAAAATTGTTTTGGCTGAACACAGCTCCTCCCATTTCCCTTCATTCCTCCTTTTTTAAAATTCCCTTCCTCCCCTTTTTTCTTTTCCTCAAACCATTACCTGCCACCACGAGTCTCTATTTCAGCCATCCCCGCTTGGCAGTTGGGACGTGTGTCCCATCTCTCTGTGATTTGTAATGAACACAGTGACCCACTAGAATTTATATGTAGTAGCAGTGGGATGATAAGGGGAGCAGCAGGAGCTGTACAATGGTCATGTGACTCTGGGCTGCTCCAGTTGGGAATGACAGGTCCCTCTGTTATTAAACACTGGCAGTGTCTTATGCACAGAATAAGAATTACACGCAATAAGTCATAAGGTTCCCCAGAACAGGTTGCATTAATGAATATATAAGTAGATAAATTACTGGGGAACTCATTAATGGAAATGCAAATATAGTTTAATCCTACACGCCTAATACATAAAATTAGCAAAACGTAATTTATCAACAGTACCCTATAAAGTTTAAACAGACTGCAAATAGTAAGTCATAGTACACTAGACTAATATTGTTCAGTGAAATACCAGTTTGTAACATAATATATGGCGGTTAAAATAGTAGGACAGCAGAGTTACTTTGCATAGTGTAACTAAAATATTATTTTATCGTATTTAGCATATGAAGCTGAGCTCACAGTGATTCAGGTAAAAAAATTGCAGGCTCTGCAGTAGGAGAAGTCATTTTGACTTGAAACCGAAGATACTAGGTGAGTGAGTTTTGTGAAAAATAACTATATGGTCCTTCAGTAATTTAAAAGTAAAAATGCCCTAAGTTTACAGCTTGCAGTCAGTCAGGGACTGGACCTACTACTGCTGTCTGGGATTGACAGTACAGTAAAATCCAGTTATAATGGACTTCAAGGGACCTGGCAAAACAGTCCGTTATATCCAGAGTTGCTGTATGCCCAGAACTACAGGACACCATTTACTCACGACTCACCCCAGCAGACACACTTGTGTTAGAGATTATTATATTGTACATGTAGTAATCCAGTTTTACCTGACCAGATGCGTGACTATTAATAATCCCGACTACGTATCTTCGCTGGGTATCACCGGCACGCCACGCGCCTCGTGGGCGGAGCCTGCATGTCCGTTATAGCGAACAAAACTACAGCCGAAAGTGATTATAGTGAAATTGTTTGTCCGTTATAAGCGAAATTCGCGAGTCCGTCATATCCGATGCGTTTTCTGCATGTTCGTAAAGGAGCACGGCCGGGACCAGCGGACCTTGTCCGTTATAGACGATATTCCGTTATAAGCGTGTAACGGATTTACTGTATCAGAAGAGTTACATCAGCCCATACCACTGTTTTGTTTTGTTACCCTGTTGGTCTCTCTACAAATGACCATGTGGTTTCATTCATTTTCCCAGCTCCTCATTGTTATTTTAGGATTTTCGCCATTCTTCGGGTCCTAACCGCGCCGTTCTGTCTGCAAGGTGCAGGTGTTTTCTAGTGTGATTTAAAGCCGATAAAAGCACCTTGGGTAGGTGTAGCATCGGACCCATCAGGGCACAGCTTCCCCTGCGATTCAGTTCCTCATAACGAATTGCTCAGTCCACACTGCCTGTTACCTTCTGTGTGTAACTGAATCAGAGAAACTTTCACATTACTGATGATGTCCTTAGGGGACACCTTGATGAAGTTTCACGGTCATCTGTGGTGCACGATAAGCATTTAAACCTGCTAAAGGTGTGTACCTAACCTTATATGTTTTTGTTTGCATTCGTAAAATTACCCAATAGTGGTGTTTATGTTCTATCGCAGTTTCATGGTTCTGGATATATTATTAATTTACAGCATGATGAAGTTATAAACTCTGTTAGGGCCATGGACATATATGGCACTAATAGAAGAATGGAATTTGCCAGAGGTTTAATTAAATTGAACCGAATAACTATGAATGACATGGAATTTTTATGCGAGTCGCGTTTCTTGCAGGCCTGTATGGGTGACTTGTTTTGTCTTGCAAGGCTGGGGAATCTGTGTGACAGGGACTGAATCTCTGGAGCTGTAGAAGGTTTGGTCGCAGTGACAAAAGACTCGCCTCAGGAAAGGCTTGGACCTTATTCTTAATCCAGAACATTGACTGTCAATAGGAGAGTTCAGTTAAAGAATTTTAATGTGGGGGGGGGGGGAGTTCTTATGCATTCTTTTCTTTAAAGAAGTTTAAAAGCTTAATTGTCGGTGGTGGAAACCATCCACTAAAATGGCGTATCTAACATGTTTCATGTAAATGAAGCAGCACGATGATACTCATTGTCTTATTGCTGCAATATTAGTACTTTTTGGACAATGCTGAAACCTCTTGGTTTCCTGAGAGAAATGTCCTGCGATGTAAATGTGCCTTTACATATGTCTGCATGTGAGCTACATCACTCCTGAGGTCCAGCATGGCTTTTCCAGCCTAGCGGAGAAGCAGTCACAAGTCATTTACAAGAGTAACAGTATGAGAGAGATCTTTCCATAGAGGAAACACTGTGTAAACTCAAGGACCAATGAGGGCTCAAGACTGTTCCACTCGTCGCTACATCAGGATTAATATTTGTGCTGCTGTGCAAGGAAACATATAAATAATCTAAAACAGTTTTGCTCTATTATAGAAACGTGTTTATAAAAATATGGTTTACTGGGTCGACAGAGTGTTGATATTCTTATAAAAGTAGCTTTATTGGGTATTTTCAGATCTGCAGTTGTATAACCCCACACCCCCGCCATGGTCCAGATTAGCTGTGGATTCAGGGGTCTCTGTAGTTGCCCCACTGGCCCATCCCGCTGTGCAGTGACAGGGATTTATAACGGCCCTATGTATTTCTCTGCAGCATTCCGCTGCTTTCATTGTCACTTGCTGTTATGACCCGGTTGCTGTCTCTCCGCGAAGCAGCCCAGCTGACAAGCAGGGAAACGCTGCCGGATGCCCCACCAGGACGTGAAAGTCACCCGGCGATTACAGCGGGATCCCGCGGCGCTTCTGCACCCCACCCTTTATGCCTTTGTGTCACAATAGTGGCCGGATCCGTTTTTTTCTTCTTTTTTTTCCCTTTTCTGCAGCCAGTTTAGAAATACAAGATCAGCAAGTATTACAAGTTTTAGAATTTGGAATAAATCTTAATGTATTATTCTAAAAACATGAAAGTCCTAGTGACTACAATTTAGTGTTACGGTTTGTTTTTCAAGGATCCCTTTATAGGCAGCTCTGTTAAGAATGCTGTAGAACCAGAGATTATCTAAACTTCCTGCTGAATACAAATGGTTTAATGCAGCTGATAACGCTGGATAGGAGTTTTACTCATCTGACCTGTAACCTTTGCTGCATGGCTGCTTGTATTATTAGTTTGTACAACTTTTTTGTTATGTCTGGGCCACCTTCTTGACCTCCTTGTTTAACCAAACTCTTCAACCTCTCCCCCCCTTCTGTCGTAGGTTTCCAAAGGTTAACTGTGCTGTCATTGCTATGGCAACGGTACAAGCCTTCCTCGTTCTCTTGAGTGTATATTTCTGCTGTCTCCACACAAGCCCTCGCTCTGCGCCCAGAGTATATCTATCCTTTAAAGGTAAGCTGCCGCAAAATACTCGATGGGTTCACCACACTTATTAAAGGTGATTCTTCC
The DNA here is from genome assembly GCA_026776945.1 of Isichthys henryi. NCBI lineage: Eukaryota > Metazoa > Chordata > Actinopteri > Osteoglossiformes > Mormyridae > Isichthys > Isichthys henryi. The sequence goes on from JAODJX010000109.1 coordinate 12,007,919, forward strand.
ATTATTTGTGATATTTGTTTGACACGACAGTTTTTAGATCTTCCGTTGCCCTAATAGAGCTTAGGAGCCTGCATTGAATTATGGGATTGATCGCAGCAGCAGTAGTTGTTGCGATATGAGTATTTTGTCTTCTGTATGGGATTCTAAAAGAGGTCTCAGTGGGTGGCCATTACTGTATGCAGTAATAGTTGAATATTGTGTGTATTATTACTTCCCACTGAATGTCATCACTTTGACTATACTGCAGAGATTTCTTGGGTCCTGAGTATTGTTTCCAGTGGCAGTTTTAGACCATTTCAACCGGGGAGATGGGGGGGGGGTCAGAGACAGACTGTAGCCAGTTGTTCTGTTAGGGGGGACCAGATGTATTTGACTGTAATGTTCTCTAAATATAAATTACTATTATAATTAAAACCAATTAGTTACGTATTTATGTAATGTTTTGCAGCCGCATTGTACAGATCGCAGTAGTTTTACAATATGTGACTCACCCTTAATTCTTGTCTCTCTTTAACCTTGCTTTTCACCAACTGAAGTGACTCGACCACCTGCCGCAACTATAATGTAAATGTTAATAATAATGCTTGGAACATTTCCGTTAGTCTACAGTTGGTCAAAATCATGAACACAAAGCCTATTTTATAATAAAGTGTTAAATATCGCATGTAATGTATTGAATAATGTACTGAAAGTGAAAAACAGAATGGAATTGGAATACGCATCGTAAATTCGAAATATCGGAACATGGACCATAGTAACCCAGGGAACCCAGAGATCTACACGTATATTTCAGATCCAAGTAGCATATGTATTGTGGGGGGCCAAAGGTGGCCAATGTGTGTTTTCACGGGGGTGCTGCCTCTGCCTCCCCATCCCGGAATAGTCCCTGATTGTTGCCCTGTGCTGCTCCATTCTGTCCTTCTTCTCTGGCCACTCATGCGGTGGGCCTTTGTCTCGGATGAAGGATCTCAGGTAGATGAATCAGCTGTGACAGCATCATTAAAGTACATTACTGTTAATAATAAGGTGAGACAGGTGTCAGACAGCACTCCTCATCAGCTAAGGATTACAAGGGTACATTTGAGCACAGCACAGTACATAGGTAATGATGCAGTGGGCCTACGTAAACCTCTCAGACAGCTTAAGTGGGAAGACCTCTGCAGTGCATAAAGAAACTCAATGAAGGCGATTGCAGACAACCTTCACCATAGCTGTTCCACTTTAGTGCAGGTCACCAGTGCTCTTGCGAAGCCAGCTTTTAGATGCAGAATTATAAGGAAATATAATTTCCTAGTATTGCTGTATCTCAGGTGGCGAACAGACTTCTTTTGGGGAGCTGAGGTTTTAGTAAGATTCAGGATCATAAATCCAATCTCTGCTTTCAAACAGCAAGACAACACAATGTCAGGTTTAGACGAAACAAAGGTAATGAAATTTCTCCGCAGAAACAAAAACAATAGAATAACAAGGTTCGGGCTGATCTGTAGGTACTCTGTGTGTGTCTGTGTGTGTCTGTGTGTGTCTGTGTGTGTGTGTGTGTGTGAGAGAGAGAGAGAGAGAGAGAGAGTGGGTATACCTTACCTTATGGGGACATAATGTCCCGCAATGTGATGAATAGCCCTTTTTTTCCATTATGGGGACCAGTTTCCTGAAAATTCAATTTAATAAAAGTCAGTGACTGCAATGAAAAAACTAAAAATGCAGAAACTCTTGTATTTTGCTTGGTTACTTATGGTTATGGTCAGGGCAGGGTGGGGGTTAAGGTTGTCATAGTTTCCCATAGAAATGAATGAGCGGTCCACATAAAGATATATTTACCCGATGTGTGTGTGTGTGTGTGTGTGAGAGAGAGAGACAGAGAGAGAGAGAGAGAGAGAGAGAGAACCTTGAATTAAAACTGAATTTTCATGTTCATATGGCTTTTTATAGTGGTTAAATCTCTGCTGTTCTTTCAGGCAAACAGTGACAAGATTTGAACTCAGAAGTGCTTCTAAACCCCAGAGGAATTTAGATATTTTAATTTTGTACAGTTAGCAGGTTCAATGCCATATTATTTACAATGTGAATCAATCAACCGTTCAACACATTCTACAGCTTTATACGTGCTAATTATTTTTTTCTTGAGGATTTCCAAGAAAAACAAAGACCAAAAAAAGCCTTGGTGAAAATGACATGTATGAGAATTACTGCCATTCTTACAAGGCCAGACCTGGTATTAATAGAGGGTGATAACATTATGTTTCTTTCTTCTCATAACACTTTGTGCAGCTGGCAGGAGATTTTACAGATAACATATGTCACATTTATTCTCAAGAATTGCACAAAGTGAATAATCATTTATGTCAAATAATCACTACATTGCTTTAACTCTCTCCAGAGCTGTACTCTGTAAACTCGTACTGGATGTGATTTTACTTTCATGAAGGCAGAATCCCCCACCTTCCTCTGTGTTGTGCGCCTGTCTGGAGCTCCTGTGATTGGCTGCTTGTGTAACAAATGTGCCCCCCCCCCCCCGACATGAACGGACTCCCCTATAGAGGATTAACTTCTGCAGCCTGCTGGTTAAGCTATGATCCCACGCAACAACCAAGGCATGACTTCTAATGCTAGAACAGCAAAAAGCTGGCCAGAAATCCTTCCAAGCAGCTGAGTAGTTAGATAAACAAGGAATAGGGATCATTTTTGGGGATGGACAGGCAAGGGGGCTAATAGAGGGATTAAAGGCGAGGACATCCCTGGGGCCGGAGAGGAATGGAGTTGGGCAAGCGGAGGTGCCAAGAGGGGGGGTGATCTCACGCAGTTGTGTGCGTAGGCATCAGCAAAATGGATCGCACTTCTAGGAATAGGATAGGGCAGCCATGTAACGAGGGTATATATAGCCAGTGTGGTGACTGGATTTACCTCAGGAGAGACACAGGGAAGCCCCTGGAAGAATGTGAGGGCTCTCTTCCAGTAACCTGCTCCAATACGCCAGACAGACACCCCTGTCATGTGCCCCCCCCCCCCGTCATCTCCCCTCACACGGTTTTCCTGGACCGAACTGTGACCCTTTAGCGGTGTGTCTGATCTCTCTGCGTCCGCGCGCTCGCCTCGTGTACGGCCCACGCTCACAAGCTCTAGAAGTAACCTTGGCGGTGAACAGTACTGTGTAATGCACGTTTTACTCCTTCTACCACTAGTTACTGCAAACAATTTTCAGAATTAAATACCTTCTCTTTCTTTGTTGTATTTCCTCTCTTTGTCCCGCAGTCTATCTCAGCCGCTCCACCTCATCCACGCTACTCTCTTTTTCCTTTTAAACTCCTCTCTTTTCTGTCTGTACCCATGTTACCCTCTCATGTTGTTTAGATCAGCAATTTCATCCCCGGCGGCCCACATCCTGGCACCTAGCATCAGGAAGCGGGACAACAGGCTCTTTGCTTTTACTAGAACCGGGCGTATTTCCCAGGTTCCTGTGTTCCAGGAACGCCAGTGACCCTTCTTCTCAAAACTTTGGGGTATTTTTTGTTTTTTACCAGCCTTTTGCTACATCCCTGGAAAAAAACAGTGACAGATTCACTGTCAAAAAGCATTATAATAAATTAAAGGGCTTAAAATAAACATGTGAGGAGTGATTTTCCGTTTCTCTGTGTCACAGTCTGACAAACCAATGATGCAGTTCCTGTACTTTCAGTACAGCTCTTTCAGTATTCGGCAAGAAATGCTGAATCTTCCTGGCAAAAGTTGTCATTCTATTTTGTTAATTCTCTTGTGCAGGCTTGGCGAATTTTCTTTAATTCAGCCATTTTTGAATGAATAGTTTTACGCGAAAAATTAATACACACGTTTTGTTCCTGCCTGAATGGTAACAGTATTCTACCCTTTTCATTTTCTAGTTTCAGTTATAGTATAGAACCTCTTAGTATCTCTTACAAGCCTCTTTTGTAAAACTGCATTTTTGCTTTTACTTTTATTTTTTCGTATCATAAAGACGTTACAAGGATGCTGTCGAACAATAGCTATTGTAAGCATAGGGTTCACGAAAATTTTAAGTCTAAAGTCAAACATGGTGATGCAAATGGGCAAAAGAATGGATGGTAATCCTTTATTTGGGCCTGGATCGGCTGACGGGAAGGAGGTCTGTGACGCTTGATTCCTGCACCTATCTGTGAAGGATTAGCGGTACTGATGGTCCAGGAAAAGCACGGACAGTCGCCTGCAGTGATGCTCAAGGCGGTCAACTCATGGAACGTGTGACTCTTCACATACGAGATTTCCTTTTTCATTGTAAGGGGGAGAGTTTCTGAGTTTATCCAAGTTTGAAACAATTAAAAGTGCATAAATGTGCAAGTGATTAGCGGAGGGGTATGACTCCATCGAGCCGGAGAGAATGCCAGGGCCCACTCCAGGACTGCAGTTCAGAGCCAGGCTTGGGTTACAGCCCTCTCCCAAGTGAGCAGTAGTAGAATCCAAAACAAAGGAGGCACTTCACCAGCACAGCCTTTTAAAAAACTCACACGGGGAGAATTCTCAGTGCCAGAACAACCCTTGACCCAATAGCGGTGGCTCCCAGCCAGTGATTGGCCAATTTCTCCTAACTCTAGTAGTGGCACTCAAGGTAATTTTAAGAAGCCAAGTGGTGGTGATCAGGCGCGGGCTAATTGTGCACCATTAAGCTTTGTTAATTTAGTTAATTCTTTATGAGTTCCGGAAGAGAGCAGAACAATAAAAGGCCTGCTGAGACCCGGGTCTGTTTGTCAAGGCAGTTAATAGTGAGGTGGACCTCAAGTCAAGTGAAGCAGGTTTCATTGTCATTTCAACCATACACACAGTATATAGAGAAATGAGATAACGTTCCTCCAGGACCATGGTGCAACACAGCAGGACAAAGACAGAGCAACATCATAAGTGCAGACAGGACAGCGTAACAATACAAATTGACAAGACAAGACAACATGCAGTGCAAATTAACGCTGGTAACAGACCTCAAGTGGCCATTCTGGTTGTATCGGTTTAATGAGTCCACGCACCAGATGTGTCACAGAGAAACAGAAATCAACGCAGGCTCAATTACTGGCTGAGAAGTTTTTTTTTAAGGCCGTGAAAAGGTGTCTAAAAGTTGAGTTTTCAGAAATATATTTTTTTGCGTATTTTTTAGACTGCATGATGCTTTATAGTGTTTCTTCCTAGATTGATTGGAATAGCTGCAACTGTCAAGGGTACCGCAGTCATGACTAGGCCTGTCATTTCAGTGGTGATCGTTTCAGCCAATGAGATCTAATGAACTGCTGAACTCATAAAGACTCCATGAACTTATTTAGCCTGCATGTAGAGTAAAGGGATCATTAAATGTTTTGTGTCTAAATTTAAGTGCTGCTGTCGCTTCCAATTACTAACATACTTTGCCAGCCTATTTTTTTTTCTTTGTCTGGTTTTCCTCAGTTCAGCTACTGCAGCAGAACACTGTCAATCAGCATGGCTTTAATCTTTATACATCCTTATACCACAGTTTTGTAAATGTTATTTTCTTATTGGTCCACTATTTTCGCGTAATCACACAGGTAGTTCGAGTAGCCTAATAACAGTTTTATATTAATGTGTTTTAATGTTTTAGTAAACATGTCATTATAAATCCCTGGGTGACTTTTTAACCCATAAATTACCAGTCATTCTTATCAGCATAATTTTCCTTGATTTTCAATACTCAAGCATTGGCCTCTTCTAGCCAAGCCTTGCCCCCTCCAGTGAATAGCCTCGCCATATGTTCTGTCCTTATAAGGACTATATTTTTAAGAGCGATTAATAACTGTAATCTGAGAAATTAACCATTACTTGTTGATTCTGTTATTGGTTTTTTGTTTGTTTGTTAACTGCAGTATAAGCAGGACAATCCATTTCAAGGAGTGTGGTCAATGAAAATAATCAACTCCAACCAAGTTGTAATTGACTTTTCCTATAAACGTGCGCCTCGCCCTGATTTATCCATTACTTCCTCTGCTGTGGCAACACAGAAGAATTGTTACAGACTGATAAAGATTACAGCTTTATCTTTGATAATAACTGCTTCCAGCCCCCCTCCATCCGTAAAAGTGTCCAAGAATGGCTGGGCGGAGGACTGAGTTTGGCTCCTGGTTTCTTCGGATCTCGGGATTAGGTGGCTGTTGTTTTCCTCACAGGAGCTCATTGTTATACGGGGCTGCCTGAGTGGCCTGTGGCTATGAGACCCTTCAGGAATCCCTTTGAACCTGGCAGCCAAGGTGCAAGTCTGATGTCATAATGTGGTGTCTCACACGACGGGTTCAGTGGGATTCAGTCAACTCAATACCTCAGTTCCCTTTTCTCTTTAAAGGTGAAATTAATCAAGGTTCTTAAGAAAAAGCTGTTGAGCTGGGAGTCGGCAGAGAAACATTATGTAAAACTAAATCGCATTATTGATAAATCTCATGTATTCTACCTGACATCAAAAATTCCGCAGTCATGCTGTCTGTCCGTGTACAAACGGCAAATAAATTTCTCGAGTCGACATGTGCTTTAAGCCACCACATATCGCTCTTCTTTTTCTTTCTCCCAAAAAAACAAAGCTTTACATCTCTTTCTAAACACAGCATAATTATTTATCGTCTCATACTGACGCTGCCATGTTCATCACAGCGCAAACAGCGGACACTATCTGTACGGCTTCTGGTTTCCACTGAGATAATAACTGGAACAGATTTCACAAGTCTGTGGGAGATCGACCTGATTTTCGTAGAGACTGTATATATACATCCTTAGTTATATATTAAATCACAATGTTTTTTTCTGGCGGTGCCTGGTTTAAAAGCGCTGTTTTACGGAAATGCCCTCATTAAAGTGTGCACACATTTTCCATGCTTAACATCCCTTCATTGTTTCCAGTTGATGTGATATTGGTGCCTGAGATGTCGGTGAGAGGCTAAATGTCAGATCAGGATGACCCAGGTACATATCGGGGTTAGGTTTTGAACTTTTGCTGTTCTCCTCTTTAACCTGATTGGAGCTTCATTGGCAATGTCCTGTGTTTGCCACATAGCCTGGGAAGAGTTCCTTCTACCACCAGCCTTTTTCCTGTCAGAGATCCACCTCAGGTTATTTTAGCCCCAGGTTGACGAAACATCCTGTGCAAGGACTTACAGGAACATCATAGGCACACCTCAGCTGAGCTGGGATACAGGCCACCCGCATTGTCTGCCTGCCTTTTGCCCTTATTACCAAAAGCATGTCGTCCTCCCGTTAATTAGTTTTCTTGTATTGTTCTACTAATTCTTTAGTTCTTTCTCTCACCTTGCCCTCTCTCCATTTCTGTTCCCATATTAAAGTCAGATTTATGAATAATGGAAATCCGTTTGAGCGGCACTGTTCCCTACCCCACAGCTATGCAGCTTACAGTAAGCTCTGTCTGATTTCTTTCAGTGCCAATAAATAATATTGCATCCCTTCCTGGCAGTGACTCTAGGCCTGGTACACTCTGATATGCGCATGTGGGTGTACACTCACACACACATACACACCCTCGCGCGCAGATACACAGAGCCCAGTTGGCAAACAGCCTTAAATTCCACTTTGGCAAGGGGACTGCCCTGAGACTAAACCCCATCCCCCTTTCGGTACGCCTCTTACTCAGTTCCAGAATGGATGCAGTTCTGGTGGATTTTGTTTTTTTTCCTGCCAAATATGCTTCGCTACACAATCCCAGTATCTATGTCTCCGACCTACACGGAGGTCAGCTTACTTGGGCCAAGGAAGCCGATAGCAATAGCTTAGTTCAGCTACCTTCTGCCGGTCCCTTACGTCGAGCCGTCCAGCCGTGCTGCGCTCTGACCCACAACGGAGGCCCTGGCTCCGACTCAGCAAGGCTAATCTTCATGACAGTAGCATTAGGTCATCAGTCCTCTCTTGAGCCGTGATCACGAGCTGCTCTTTTTTAAGTTTATGCAGGACTTCACACGCCGGCCAAGTTTGGTTCTAGCGTGTTGTACACTGAGGATTTGGATAAGCCCATAGTCATTGGACACAGTGGCCCATAAGATTTTATGTAAAATAATCTATATAAATAAGGACATGACTTTTACCAGGATAAGGGGCTGAAAGATGGATGGATGGTTATATGAACTCACTGTTCCCCTTTCAGTTTCGACGACATATTCTTAGCTACTATATTTGAATTTGAGAATACAATAGAAACCTAAGGATCTTTTTGATGTTATTGTTATTAAAAAAGAGGGAGTCTGTCTTCGAGCATCTGTCCATCCCCTCATCCATCTACCATAACTGCTTATTCAGGGTCACACAGGTCTTTGCATAGCCATTCACCTTCCAGTCACTTATCAAGTAAAGGTTTACAGGAAGCCTGCTGGAGGTGAACACAGCAGAGTTGGGGGGAGGGGGGGGGTGTGGTTTTTAACTACAGAATATTGCCTCAAGGTATAAAAATTTGAGTTACTTTGGTTTGTTTTCAGTGGTTTCAGTAACAAAGCTCACTGGGAGTTATTTGCTCTTTGTTTTGCATTTATGGGGAACCTTCTTCTGAAGAATCCTCAGCCTGATGCTACTGGCTCTTTTATTAGTCTACAGGTGAGGCTATGCAGATATTTTTGCTTTGCTTTTTGCCTCCATAACAGAACAGAAGTGATTTGTGAAGATATTTGAATTTTGTTTATGGTGCAAGAAAATAATGACCTCTGTTGTAGTTGTCTACCAGACGGACACTGTCAGTGTCTCCCCCGTGCCCAGACTTGGACAGTGAACAGCCCCAGACCTGCACACTTGGTGCAATGACCTTTCTGGCCAGCAGGTGCATCTATAAAAAAAGATTCCCCCTCCCTTGCCGAAATTGTGGATTTTCTAGATAAAGCCGCTTGGAATGGGATGAGAGGACTCCTGAGAATAGCAGGCTCTCCCCGCCCCAGACAGCGAGTGGCAGGAATCCGGTGCTCTCCGTCAAGCGCTCCGGCCGGAATTCTGCAGATTGCCTGAGGATCACCCACACAGCTGTGAGGGAGACAGACAGACGGCCGCAATTCGCCACCTAGTTAGAGCCCCAGATACAGGCGCCCCAAACACACAAACATATACCTGGGCTCTCATTGGGCCACACATACGTGTGAAATACAGTCTGTCACTCTGGCCCAAGTGCTTGGACATGTCATTGAGACATTTTCTTGCCTTTTTGTAAAAGACCCTTTCGCTCAGCTTTGTATATTTGTTACTGACCTTTTTAATAATTACTTCCACCGCCTACATAACCATCGATGTCTGTCTAAAAAGCTTATTGTATAAATGGTGATGGGTAATACTAATCTGTACTGGATTTAATATGTCGATTCGAGTCTGAGGAATTAATATCACATTCCTTGTATTAGAAATGCTCTTCTGTGTTTGTTTTGGGGGAGGGAAAACATCTCTTACTAAAAATGAAATACAATAAAATCTGAACCGTTGTCTGCAACCTGTTCCAAGAACGGAGAGCGCTGACTGACCGTGACCTTTTCAACACCACTGCAAAAGCTATTTTTATTTATTTGACGTTTTGTGGCCCAGTCCGGACAGGTTAGCATTTGGAAGGGTGTGCAGTAATGCCACAGAGATCAAAGTGCTGCTGGAATGGGGTTAACATGGGTAATTTATAGATATGCGCCGTGTTGCTGTGTCAGACCCAAAGCTCGTCTTCAATCGCTCACATAGTCCCCGTTAGTGTCTGTCAGAAGCCGAGGGCAGTGATGTCTTTGTGTCCTTCTCACCGGAGATTTATGTCTAAAGTCGACATTCTTCCCTCCCACAGTTATTTCACTGTACTGTCTTACTATATATTGTCCTTCTGTAGACGTTTTGTTGCTAAATGGAAATTCTAAACATCTTAATGACAAACTTCCAGCAGTCTAGGTACTTTTTGAATTCTGTTGCCTTGTTTGATGGAAATCTTTAGCCAGGTCTGTAATTATCCAATCATGGGATGTTTTAGAGCTGCAATTTCATTTTTATTAATTCCATGGAAATAGCATGTCTAATGCAACATGCTGCTGGCCTGTTTCTCCTCAGTGAAAGTCAGAATGATGATGTAATATCTAGTGGAACAACCTGAGAAAGAGGGCAGAGCAGGTTATGTTAGCGCCTCCTGCTGGTACTAAGTGCACTTGGCATGCAGGCCATGTGCTAAGAGGTAAACCAAGCTGTACAATGACTGTATCCCTGTGCAGCAGAGTTGGAGATTTCAGGTCCAGAAAGTAAAAATTCAGACCAAGATTTTATTTCAACCAACCAGCTGAGTACTCTGTGACTGTGTCTCTTTAACCTCAACTGGTTGGTTGAAACAAAATCTTGGTCTGGATTTTTACTTTCTGGACTTAAACTTTCCACGTCTGCTGTGCAGTGACACTCAGAAACATTTTCCTGTTTGCCGAATCGTGCAGAACTTCTGGAGACCAAGACAATCCGACCGTTCAGCTTTTCCTTCAACACCAGTGACTATCGCATCCTGCTGATGGATCAGGACCAAGGCCGCCTCTACCTGGGCAGCCAGGAATACGTTGTGGCCCTCGACATGCACAACATCAACAAGGAGCCCCTCATTGTAAGGCTTTCATCTGTGCTGCTGACTGAGTCCAGGTTTAGCCTCAATTCTTGTCTTACACCAAATGGTCAGACTGTGGTCTCATGCTGACCATTTGGTCGTCTGTGTGCTGAATGTACTTGTTACTGGTCCTTGTCGTGTCAAGTGGCCACTGGTGTGTTTTTCTGTACATCCTGGTTCTGTTATGGTAATGAGTTTAATTAAAATCAATTCCCTAGTTTATTCCTCAGTTCTATTTTGCCATCCATCTAATTATCACTTCTGCACATGTATATACAGTCCTATTTATCTTTTATTATGTTTTTTTTCCACCTCTCCCTACTTTTAATCATTGAAATTCCTTTTTTTATTATTTGTTTTTATTTCACTGCTGTTTGTCTAAGGAGTAACGAGATTTGCATTCCATTGCAACTTGTATCTGTATAACTATGCATGTAATAAATATATGTTGAATCTAGAGTGTTTACGATATAAAACGGCATAATGTTGAGTCAAAATGTTTTGCACTTAGGCTGAGAAAAGACACTGCAAAATGCATAAATGAATGCATAGTAAAGGTTTGTTTGTTTCCTTCAGATTCACTGGCCTGCCACTGCCCAGAGAAAGGGGGAGTGCAGGATGACAGGAAAAGGGGGCCAGGTGAGTTTCGCCTGTTTTCTCCTCTGACTGCGCATTTCCAGTCATGCAGTTTCTCTTAGGCTGCGGATCATTGGCTGCATTACAAAAATATAGTGAGCTGCTTGTGAGAATAATGTCGTTCTTCCCTCCCTTCATCCCGCACGCCAGGGCGAGTGCGCAAACTTCGTCCGTTTGATCGAGCCGTGGAACCGAACACACCTGTATGCCTGCGGCACTGGGGCCTACAAGCCCGTCTGTACGTTTATCAACCGTGGTTGGCGAGCCGAGGTACCGTTTGCCGCCGATGGACTCGCCACCTGCCCCTGACATCAGAAATCGATCCTCACCCCCCCCCGTCTTTCATTCTTCTTTTAGGAGTATCTCTTCCGACTTGTCCCAGGGTATGTGGAATCGGGAAAGGGGAAATGCCCCTACGACCCTCGCCAGGAGAATGTGGCTACGCTCATCAGTACGTCATTATCTGTATCCACGTGATGCTTTATGGGCTATGCATGAGGTTCCCAGCGATCACTTTTCATTATTTCATCTTTCCTTCTCCTCTATTTTTTCTGCAAACTTCCTCTCCCTATTAGATGGAAACCTGTATGCTGGGGTTCATGTGGACTTCATGGGCACGGATCCGGCAATCTTCCGGACGTTGGGTGACAGACCGGCAGTTCGGACTGAGCAGTATGACTCTCGGTGGCTTAATGGTGAGTTTCAGGCGGACCGCATGTGCAGCAGTGCAGACCCTAAAAGGCTGGATCAGCCATTAAGTGTGTGTTCCTGTCTGCTCCTTGCTGTACATCTAGAACCGGTTTTCATCCAGACCCATCAGATTCCAGACAGCTCGGAGAGGAATGATGACAAGCTTTACTTTTTCTTCCGTGAGAAGACTCTGGATGCAGGGGGAGGGGGAAGCCCTAGTGTTCTGGCCAGGGTGGGGCGCATCTGTCTGGTGAGCTCAAAAAGGAGTGTACCTAGACTTCAATACAGGGACAAATATATACACACACTAGGGGTGTAGCAGCGCACATAATTCATGGCTGGGCACAAACCTCAGTTTTGGTGCACGGTTTCTGTATAACAGGGAAAACAGGATTTATTTTTAAATTACTTTTTATTAAAACTGCAAGCACAATTAGGAACAGTTGCAAACCGAAAGAAATGTGTCTGTCGACGTGTCTGAATAATAAAACCTTTTTTGCGCATCGTTAAAATATACGTAAAATAAATGTAAAGATCCAAAATATAACATACCAATCCCAAATCCCGTGTTCTCTAGTACAGAGTATTGTCACATATCTAGCAATAAACGTCCCTAATAGTAATTATTCCCAGGTAAAAGTGCCAGGTGGAGACTGGCTGTTTCAGCCTTGCTCTAGTCGTAAACACACTCGCATGATGTCTCAAGTGAGTTAGTGCGTTCAGTGTTTTTCCAGCGACATATCTGAGTTCAATGTAACAGAGCCCACAGTCAGTCTTGGTTTTATCAAATACTCCCTCTCCATGCTGGTGTAATTCATAGGGAAACCAAAATGTTCCCAAGCGGCCGATTATGACTATGATTATGGTTGTAATCAGCTGTAGTCATAACTAAGTCACAGCCGCAATTAGCATAATGTTTTCTGTGTTGGACATCTACTTGTAAATTTGGGTTCTACCTGTGTCAGTAAATGTTTTCATTCATTTTATTGTGCATAACAAATTGAAAATGATGTACTGAACGGTTCATGTACCATTATTGCCATAATGCAAAAATACACCCAGACACAAGTACACGTAACATCATTTTATTGATTAATAAATTTCCCAACTGTATCAATGTATAACTGAAACCATCTCCCTTGTTACCCCGTGTGGCCAGAATGATGATGGGGGTCAGAGGTCACTGGTGAACAAGTGGACGACATTCCTGAAGGCTCGTCTTGTGTGCTCTGTGATTGGGGATGATGGCGTAGAAACGTACTTTGATGAAATGCGTAAGAGCTGCTCCTTTTCAGGTCATTTTTCAGACACTTTCATTTGTGTTCTATCCCGTTTTAACATACTCTCTACTTTTTTTATCTTTTCATAGGAGATGTTTTCATTCAGCCGACTCAAGATGAACGCAATCCCGTCGTTTATGCTGTGTTCACTACAGCTGGGTAATGTTTTTCTCACAAATTATGCAATACAAACCAGGCCCGTACCCAAAAGTCTACTGATAGGTCCACAGTAGATTCCACCAATCGGTTGGGTCCCCCTCAATAGAATTCGACCGGCGGGGCAGGAAGCAAATTTCGGGGGGGGGGGGGGGGTGTGCCTGATTAGGAGCAAACAAAGTTCAGGGGAGGTTCAAACCTGTAATTTTGCTATATGAATTGCCTGATATAAATGTGATGTACACTGTAGACTGCATACATTGCACAGTTTGTTGATTTCCTAAGGAAAATGTGAACACAACATCTGCAGTGAAAAAGAGTTTACTTTTTCACTCTGTTAAAATATGCAAATAAATGACTGTACATTAAAAATGGCTGACACGTGTCGCATGTAGGTCTGCTCAGTGCTGATGTTCCCGGCCCTTTTCAGCCGTGTCGCAGCTCCCATGTGCGTGTTCACTGCTGAACTGTCATTCTCGCTTTCTGTGCTCTGTAGTGTTCAACAGTGTGTGTAACATATCACCCTCCTTCTCAGCTCGGTGTTCAGGGGCTCAGCCGTCTGCGTCTACTCCATGGCTGACATCCGTAACGTCTTCAATGGCCCCTTCTCCCATAAACACGGCCATAACTACCAGTGGACACCTTACACCGGCAAGATTCCCTACCCCCGCCCAGGCACAGTATGTAGTCTGGTCTTTTTTAGATTTAGTATTTAATAAATACGCCAAACTTGTGAAATTTTAAGTCTCTTTTTCCGTCTCCTCAGTGTCCAGGAGGGACTTTCACTCCTGGCCTCCGCTCCACCAAAGAGTTCTCAGATGAGGCTGTCAACTTCGTACGTGCTCATCCCCTTATGTACCATCCAGTTTATCCGCTTCATAAGCGCCCCCTGGTGGTGCGCACCGGTGTGGACTATCGCTTCACCACCATTGCAGTAGACCTGGTGGATGCAGTGGATGGGAGGTACGAAGTGCTATTTTTGGGGACAGGTGAGTTTCCAGCTCCACTACTGATCAGTAGTGACACTTCGTCACGTGTTTTAAGCCAAAACCTTCTTGAGAGTGAAACTTTTAATTGTCCCCCTTCTTATTTTAGACCGTGGCACAGTCCAAAAGGTGATTGTTCTTCCGAAAGACCTCAGCACCACGGAGGAGCTCACGCTAGAAGAGGTCGAGGTTTTCAGGGTAATGATCGTCTGCTTCTGCTGTTTCTAACTCGGATAGTAATCTGGTCTTGAAAAAAAATTTTTTACCCCCAACATAAAATTCACACCAAAATGTTGCGAAGTGTAATGGTGTTTTTGCGTTCTGTTCCTCTACAGAGTCCAGCTCCTGTTAAAACAATGAAAATCTCATCAAAAAGGGTGAATCAAAAATAGCATGCACTGTATTGGTTAACACTCTCAGGTGTTGTAAAGTTATAAGTACGTGGGGCCACATTAACATATACAAAGCTATGTCCGCTTGTTTCTCTGTGTTTCACAGCAACAACTGTACGTGTCGTCTGAAAGGGGCCTGACACAGGTGTCCCTGCACAGATGTCCCATCTATGGCAAGGCCTGCTCAGACTGCTGCCTGGCCAGGGATCCGTACTGCGCCTGGGATGGCGAGAGCTGCTCAGCCTTCACCCCAGCCACAAAGAGGTGGGGGCTCACCCCATGTTGCTGTCTGCTTTATTCAGCAGTTTACTCTTGTATGAATCGTTGTCTAAAGCAGTGTTTCCCAACTTGGTACTCGAGAACGCACAGACATTTTTTGCTCCCTCCCAGCTCCCTGCCAGACAGTCCACAATTTTTGCTACCAAGGGCTGGAAGGGAGCAAAAATATGGACTGTCTGGGGTCCCTGAGGACCGGATTGGGAAACACTGGTCTAAAGCAAGACATGTCTCCTCTTTGTGTGTCTCAGGAGGAGCAGGAGACAAGACATTAAACACGGAGATCCTCTCCGGCAGTGCCGAGGTTTCAATGCCAAAGGTGAGACAGGGAACAATCCTCTGCGGAGATGCGGCCTGGAGCATCGGCTGTAATCTGAGCTGCCGCAGGGATGCTGTGACGTGGTATCTGAAGAAAAATATGTTAAAACATATCGCAATATACCAGAGCTTAAGATTACTAAATAAGATTCTTATGTTTCTTTTAATGGATTTATTCTGCTTTTTGCTTTTCCACTTTTTTTCTCTTTAAAGCAGGTTATTAATATAAATATCACTTTTAAAACAGTGAAAGCCTTTAAATTGAAGTTGCAGTCTTGATTTGAGAATATGACAAAAAATAAGTCCAACAAGGCTGTTTTGCAGGAGAATTGTGTCAAAAGTCAGTCTTTTTATGTAACAGTGCCGAAATGTTTGCTAATCTCACAGGTTGGGAAATTCCATGCGAAGGTGATACTCACCTAAATCCCGCCATGACACCCCCCACCCCCTACTTCTGTGAAGTAGTTTTACTGAGTCACAGAATTTCTGTACTGGATTTTTCTAGTAAATTCACTTTTGTTAAGTTGAATGGCAGATCTGCTCTCTCTCAAATCCTGTCTTTCACCCAAAATCATCTGTTTTAATTCCAGTTTCATCACGCTTAGTCTGTACCTTTTCTAGTACTTAGCAGTAGCTTTTAACAAAATGTACCTTATATGATCTGAAACAAATTTGCATGAAAATTCTAAATAATTAACAAGGTTGTAACCCAGTAATCTTTGTCTCCCTTTGCTGCCCCAGTAGAGAATCGGCTCAATGAAACTGTTCAGTTCGGGGTGGAGGGAAGCAGTGCGTTTCTGCAGTGCCAACCCCGGTCTCCACTAGCTACTGTTAAGTGGCTTTTCCAGAAGGATGGCAAGAGGAAAGTGGTGAGTCGGGCCACAGTGACTGTCTCCAAAACACCGTTTCTGTTACTCATTACTTTGTTAATCTGCTATTAAAACATCCCTAATCTTGGCTGTGACGAGTCACAGCAGAACAGGAATGAGCTGATGTTGGTCTGCCGTGCTAAACTTTTCATTCTTTCTCTGCATCCCTTTTTCATATTCAATGACTCCTGCTCTGTCAGCTCAATCGCGACGCTGGGGTGGTTAAGACGGGTCATGGGATCCTGCTGAAGTCCTTGACCCAGTCAGATAGTGGGCTGTACCACTGCCTGGCCACGGAGAACAAGTTCAAGCACACGGTGGCCCGGGTGGCACTGCGTATTCTGGATCGCGAGATTGTGGATGCCCTCACTGCTCCTGATGTCCCATCTGAAGAGCATCGACCGCACCTCCATCCCTACCCCCTGCCACCGCCACCCCCTCCTCAAACAGTTCCGCCGCAATTCCACCCAGAGCCGGAAGTCCGGCTCATCAACCAGTACTGCCAGTCGTATTGGCAGCAAATCCAGCCCAGCCAGCAGTCTAAACGCACCAGCCGGCGCCACGTCGCCAGCCACAACTGATGCGTCTCCGCTCTCACTCCCAGCTGCTGCAGTCATCCTGGGCATAGACGGTCCCAACCACAAGGTGGCACCATGACAGAGCATGACAGGTGCAGCAGTCTGAGAGAGCAAACGCAGGGAGCTTTCAAGGCGTCACCCCTACATGGCCGAGGTTGGACCCAATTCTGGGAAATCGCTCCACCAGACACTGGCACACCTTCTTTCTTGTGCATCATAATATTGTTTCATTTAAGCTGCACTGTGTTAATCAAACAGCCAATGCACAGAATACCCACTAGAAATCTGCTCACATCTCAGATAGCCATGTTCCTAATTGGGCTGCTCTAGTATAACGATTTCTATCGGTCCTGGTTTATTCCAAAGCCAGAATACATAAAGAATTCCAAACAGGATGATAGTGACAAAAAATCATGAAAATTAAACCAAAAAGGAAGCTTAAGGACCGGCAGCATTTTATTGGGGTCTCATCAGAGCAACTACATTCAAAGTGTCAAGTCTGCTTGGGCTTGCCACTGACCAGCTTAGCGTTCATATTCACAGATTACTCAGTTAGTTAATGCGAGGAAGCCTTCCCTGATTTAAGCCGTTAGGTGGGGGTATGTCAGTAGATTGGTGCTCCTTTGGTCACAGTATTGTAGATGAAGACAGAGTGCAATTTACCTTTGCCCTGTAACCACCACGTAGGTAAAGGGACGTCATGAAACAGGGGACAGCAGCCGCTGCTCTTCTCTCTGCACGATTGACCGCTTCTGCTCCACATTTTTACCATTTAAAAACAAATGCATTTACCTGGTATGCTGGACAAGGAACCATGTACACAGCTGTGATCCTTGGGCATTATGAAAACCTAGCCAGATGCAGAAGGTATAGTGAGAAGAAAGCTAACTAATGATCAACCTCTGTGGAGGTTTAATGTTACCAATAATTGCACTGTATACCAAAACAGCATATGATGTTGAATAGTAGCGGGACTAGGAAATAAGAGCTTCCACTGAACCAGCCTAATCCAATGGAAGGGCAGGAGTGGACCAAAAAGATGTATTGGGTTGTCCCTTTGACCCTGGGATGGAGATAGCGGTGAATGATCTACTGGTATGTATCCTGTGGCCATAATAGCAGTAACAGGATTTTTGTCATGTGTAATAAACACTTAAAAAGTTAATAAAAAGGTGTAATGTGGAGCAATAAGGGCAGAATGCAGCTCTGGAAAGAATTAAGAGACCACTGATAATGGGGAGGATTAGTACCAAAAGGCTCTTTCTGTGACACATGACTTGTTTAGTGGACCAAAATAAGTTCTCATTTCCTGCTAGAACCAGAGGGATCCAAACAAAGTGAACAGAATCAAGCTACAATCTTGACTAAGAGTGCTTTGTTAACCAGCATGGGAGTAGAGATCAATAAAGAAACATGACTTTGTTCTTGATAGTCAGCCATAGGTTAGTTTGCCTGACATTCACAGGTGTTGATATAAGGGGGGGGGGGGGGGCAAGGGAATGTCTTGTCTGTGGTTTCAAAATTGTGCCGAAGATGTTTCAGCGTGTGTGG
>JAODJX010000109.1:12031347-12044286 GCA_026776945.1 Isichthys henryi
GGGGGGGGGGGGGGGGGGGGGGGCCACCCCCTCCACCTCCTCCTTTTCCTGCTCCTCCTCCTCCCTTTGGCTTGGCGGCCACGGGAGGTGGTGGGGGTGGGGCCCCGGAAGCACGCTGACTCTGTGGGGCAGGAGGTGGGGGCGGCGGGCCACTCCTTCCAGCGGGAGGTGGAGGAGGGAGCGGACCACGGTTTGGTGGCGGTGCAGAACTCCAAGATGGACCTGGAATAGGGGGGAGGGGTCCCGTGCGTCCTCGGGAGGTGGTCGGGTGTGGCCCTGCTCTGTCTGGTGGGGGTGGAGCACATTCTTGGAGGAAACCAAGGATAACATTTATCAGAGGTAATACATGGAGATCAAAAATGCCCCCATTCATAGGCCACCGGCTTCAATAGCAGGACTGTACCTCACACAATACACTTCCAGGGATTGTTCTCACCTTGTTTCCTCATTTCCTTTTTTACTGCCTCAAGGCCGCCAGACTGCTCAATGAAGTCGTAGATGATCTTTGAGGTCTTTGCATCTGTCAACTGGGCATCGCTGATGCCAGCACAGTTGAAGAGCTTCTTTAAGTCAGGATCTAGGTTGTTCGTCTACAAAAAAGCAAGCAGGCGTTGCTGTCAAGATTTGTCTTGAAAAGGTCTGTGTTAGGGAGGCCTTTCATTATTGAATCATTGATGGACAGAAAAAAATCATTAAAGGAATACATTTTATGAAATACCAATAGTCCCTCAAAAGTCCTGTAGGATTGTGGCCCTCCAGCACTGTTACTGTACTAAAGACGATAGTGCTTTTTATATTATACAAGGTAAGACACTGCTCACGCAATGTAAGGAGGGTTAATTTTGGTCAGGACAGGAAGGAATCTGGCTCTCTGACAATCTTTGAAGTTGCTTTCCTTTAGAAAATAAAAAAAAAAGTCTTACATCAAATCCTGCGTTAGGATCCCATCCTACGTGTGTTACATGCCTGTAAACAAAGGCAAATGCAAACATTATTTTAGTACAATTTACTACAAATATACGTCTGCTTGAAAAAAGTGTTTTTTGTTTTTTTTTTTTGGGTTTGGTTCATGAAGGTGTTTCATATCCTCCAAGAGATCCTGCTCAAGTATCTCAGCACATTTATCTGCTGGCTCAAACCTACTTAAAATCACTGGGGGCCCCAATATCAGCCTTGGAGATTTTGCTTCCTTTCTTTTTGTTTTTCTTCTCCTTTTTCCCCTTGCTGATGCAGGCGGGTGCTGGGGTCGGAGCGACAGTAGAGCGATAGCGCGATGGCAGGATGTCTGGGTTCTGGATATCCACCGTCGCCATTCCGTCCAGATTAGACATGGATCCTGACGCAGCACGGAGAAGAGAGCATGACTAGGAGTCACAGATGATGTGCCAGATAAAGACGCTTGGCGACGTTCAGTGTAAGAGGTTTGTAATAGCATATATTGCCATTTGAATTGCGTTGTATTTTATTTATGAACAAGCGGGCAGCAATTAGAAATGGCCAGTGGCTCCACACTCCCTTCTTTTCATCTTTCATGACTTACCATTCGGTGGAGGAAGAGGTGGAGGCAACCTTCTGTCTGCAAGGAGAACATAACTGGCTCATGCTGAGTAAGAAGGACATTTACTAGTCCTAAATAAATGGATCAAAATCTGTGAACAACCACATCGATTAAATATCATCAAATCGCAAGCCAATAATTTGTCAAGAAACCAGCTGATTTATACAGCCTTAAAAGCCAATTAGTCAAAATTTGAATAAAATGATAATAAAACAAGATTTAATTTTGACTTTCTTGAAATAAAGAACATGTAGAATTTCCACAAGTCTGAAAGCTTTGCAAAGTAGCGCTATATCATTGTGAGGTCAGCAAATGGCAATGATGGAAAAGTCAGAAAAAAAGGATCTACCATCAGCAGGGGACGATGTAGGATGTTGTCGCTTCTCTGAAGTTCACACAGAGAGAGTAGAAATGAGATGTGATTATCCACTCATCAGTATCTTTGTCAGAACGCTAACAGACGCTAATTCTGACAAGCTAACAGATGCTAATTCTGACAAGCTAACAGACGCTAATTCTGACAAGCTAACAGACGCTAATTCTGACATGCAGTTTTATAATAGCTATCCACTGCTAGCATTAGGAGTCTGCAATCATTCCACTTCACTTCTTGAAGTAAACAAGAGCACTTTCTGCTTGAGCTGTACAAACCTTGGCGATTGGTTCTCTGATTTATTTTGTCCTCCACAATTGTTCTGAACATTTCTCCTTCCTGCTCACTCGCAAAGTTTAACCCCACCTGACAGTCCTGCAGTACAAGAACATTTCAGTTTCTCAAACCTGTCACACAGCTGTCGGACAATAGAGGAATTTTTTGACAGAACATAAAAACAGTCAGGAAAACTTGCACTCATAATTATTCATAGCAGATTCATGTTGAGAAGTATGCAAGATGCATATCAGAAAACTACAGTTTTTAAATCTGCAAAAACTGATAACTATGCCCAATCTTTCCTACAAGTAAACTTTCCAGTTAATGAGATGACCTGACCTTAATTGGATTTAATGAAGTCTTAATCACATACCCACAGTCATGTACTCTCCGTATTACTTAGCATCAACCCAGTGTTCTACTATAGTATCGCTTGTTTGGTCTTTAGCTACTGACCTCTTAGCTCGATGGATTAGCTCGGACTTTAACAGGGAGACGTACGGAAGCTGAATACTTACATCTGCAGCAAATGTATGGAAGTAGGGTAAAGGACAGCTATACGACAGCTGGTTGTACAGCTCCTGTTCCCAAACCTGCTTTCCTTGCTGTGTAAAATGCAAAAAATTCAAAACCCAAAAATTCAATCTTTTGCTGTGTCATTATTTGATTTGATTTGGATTTTTTTAAATCACTTCCCATACAGAGCTATTCCACACAATAAAACACATAGCTATTTAAAAAGACAAGATCATTTTTGTACCTTGACATCAAAGAGACGGATAAAATAGGAGCGCTGTGGATTGTCCTTGATGAAACACAACACTCCACAATGCTGGACCTTCCACTCGTTGGGACTGTGAGGCAGAGCCATCAGTAACTGGACCACAGCTGTGGCCAAGCTCTGAAAAGACAGGACACACTCTCACAAATAGGTTCTGCTAAAGTGGGTAGCAGTGCTAACTTAGCTATAGAGCCCTATTATTCAAATCACGGTCCTCAAGGTCCGGGCAGTGCTGGTTTTTCAGCCTTCCTTTTTACCTGTCAGCCAGGTGTGAAGCCTCTGACCAATCAGAATCAGTAATTATTAAACTAACTACCTGGGAGAACTGAAAACAAGGCCTGGATTTGGAATCGAGGTCCAGATTTGAAGAGCGGTGCTATAGAGCATTTGGATAGCAATATCAGTAAAAGCAGAGGATAACCCAGGTTCAGAAAGTAAAAGTCCAGACCAAGATTTTGTTCCAACCAACCAGTTGAGTATGAAGAATCACAGTCACAGAGTACTCAACTGATTGGTTGAAACAAAATCTTGGTCTGGACTTTTACTTTCTGGACCTGCTGAACCCTTGACATGGCTGAGCATGGCCTTCTTGCAAGGGTGGTTCATCCACCAAGAACAGTAAGCCATTAATTTTTTTTTTAAAGGTTTTCTGTCATTTTGAATTTATTCAACATTTGTCATGCAGGACTGACGGGATCACACAGGCCATGAATAGCGGAACTCGTCTTCTGATTTTGAGTCATCCCATCAGAAGGGACATTCTGCTGGGCCTTCCAGCTCTGCCTTGCATTTATGTCGCATTTTTTTCTTGATGATGTGCACCAAGCCTCGCTACACAGAGGCCGATGATACCATACATCTCAGCACAGTAAACTGTTACAAAAAAAAAAAAAATCACATCTGTGGCGTGATGCTTCTGTTCTGAAACCACAGTTTCCCCTCCAACAGGGGGTTCGGGTGCACAGTGCAATGATATTAATAGCATAAACTCACAAATCATCGGTTGTATGATTTTCTTTCAGAGCTAGCTGGTGCTCTCACATCACTCCTACTCTCCCTCCTAAAATCACTCCATCCCTACGGTAACTGTATAATCTTAGAAGTGCATCATATACATAAAACCCATGGATATATCCTTCCATCCATCCATCCATTTTATGAAACCGCTTATCCTATTTAAGGTTCTGGGGGCCTGGAACCTCCCATGAACATATTTAAAGTATTTTATGCACTGTATATAATATTTTCAAAAAAGTTTGAGGTGGATATTATACACCGTAACATATTTCTCTTTCAGTTGGACATATATATACACTATATTGCCAAAAGTATTGGGACACCCCTCCACATCATTGATCTCAGCTGTTCCAACCACTTCCATAGCTACAGGTATATAAAATCAAGCACCTAGGCATGCACACTGCTTCTACAAACATTTGCGAAAGAATGGGTCACTTTCAGGAGCTCAGTGAATTCAAGCGTGGTACCTTGATAGGATACCGCCAGTGCAATAAGTCCATTCATGAAATTTCCTCACTACTAAATATTCCACGGTCACCTGTTAGTGGTATTTTAACAAAGTGGAAGCAATTGGCAACGACAGCAACTCAGCCACAAAGCGGTA
Source organism: Isichthys henryi (assembly GCA_026776945.1). Lineage (NCBI taxonomy): Eukaryota > Metazoa > Chordata > Actinopteri > Osteoglossiformes > Mormyridae > Isichthys > Isichthys henryi. The sequence goes on from JAODJX010000109.1 coordinate 12,035,963, forward strand.
GCCAACGTAAAATCTCAGAGCAGGGACAGGGCATGCTGAGGCACACAGTGTGCAGAAGTCGCCAGCTTCCAAGAGTCAATAGCTACAGACCTCCAAACTTCATGTGGCCTTCAGATTAGCTCAGGAACAGTTCATAGAGAACTTCATGGATTGGGTTTCCATGGCCGAGCAGCTGCATGCAAGCCTTATATCACAAAGTGCAGTGCAAAGGGTCAGATGCAGTGGTATAAAGCTCGCCGCCACTGGACTACAGAGCAGGGGAGATGTGTTCTCTGTCTGACAATCCGATGGACGAGTTTGGGTTAGGCAGTTGCCAGGAGAACGGTACTTGCCTGACTGCATTTGGTGGAGGGTGGATTATGGTGTGGGGCTGTTTTTCAGGGGTTGGTTTTGGCCCCATAGTTCCAGTGTAAGGAATTCTTAATGCTGCAGCATCTGAAGCCATTTTGGACAATTTCATGCTCCCAACTTTGTGGGAACAGTTTGGGGATGGGATGGCCCCTTCCTGTTCAAGCATGACTGAGCACCAGTGCACAATGCAAGGTCCATAAGGACATGGATGAGCGAGTCTGGTGTGGAGGAACTCGACTGGCCTGCGCAGGGCCCTGACCTCAACCCGATATTTAATATCGTGGTTTAAAAAAAAAGGTTTTTGTTTTAAAAAATAAAAGTGACATAAAGTAATCAAACAGAAGCAAGCACATATCTTTTTTTGTTACATGCAGTCTGTGTGTTTCTGTGTGTGGCTGACAACAACTTCTGATTATAGATACAGAGGAAGTGGCCTCACTAAGCACTTCCTGTAGAATTTAAGCTAACAGAGTAAAGCAAATTTTGTTCATGATCCATGATCATAGATACTTTATAGAGGAACAGGAAGTATATTCATTTTGAAATACCACTGTATTTATTACTCTCAGTAATAAATATTTAAATCATTGATGCTTTCCTTACTCTTAATTACCAGTTAACATTCCTATCTTAATGGCATTTTTTAGATTATTATTGTAGCTGAAAATTTTCTTACATAATCAAAATAAATGTAAAAATACCAATTTCCACTGTCTGATTTCTTCAATGTTTAAATCACAAGAACACCTTAAAACTGAGTGAAATCGGTGACCTCCAAGCAGAACATTTTAAATCATGACAAAAACTGTCAGGAATATACATTTTTATCATTTAAATCATATCAAGAGAATCATTTTATGGTCTAAGGTCTCACATTAAACTAGTGTATTTTCATCAGGAAGAAACATACTTGCATTATATAGGCCTTAAGATTAGTTCATTCCTGTTTATTGTCAGCAAGCCTTATAAATGGGTTTTGGGTATTTACTTTCGGTTATTTGCGCATACACGATTAGTGCAACAGTCTGGTGCATTTTTAAAAAGCAGAAATAGGGTAAAAAGCTTACTAGTTTAGTTATAGAGTTATGTAGTAAAAAAAAAAAAAAGGCCTTGATCCATTGGGCCCACTCGTAAGACTGACAAGGCCCACCGACCCGGAACCCCCTGCAGACGGACATCTTCCACTTACCACACATCTCCGCCCCAGTAGTTCGATTATGGAGTCATTCTCTTCATTGCTTAGCAGAGGACTGTTTTCCTGTGTCTTGGACTTCTGTCCTCGACTCATCGTCTCACGCGTCCCTGTCTCCTCCGCAGAGGAGAGGATAACGGCACACTTGTGGGATTTACCACCGAATTCTGCCCAATTGTTTCCTCAGCCTGAGCAGTACTCTGTCAGGGAGAGACAGTTTACGCAGAACTTCCGTATTCTGCAGGCTCTGGTGTCAGAGTTCTGTACCAAGACTGAGAACAGGAAATGAGGCACCACAGAGCGCTTCTTTCCGCTTTTGTCTGTTACGTGCAGCATACATTTCACATCTTCTGCTTATTGTGAGGATGGCACTAATGGTGTGTTTTCGTTTGAAGTTCCCTGCCGTTGCACAGGCCGGCATTAATTCTGATACAACAGCAAGGCAACAGATATAGTGTTTGTGCATTGACCCTGCTTAAGAACATAGTGGAAACAGTGTACTTTTACAGTAGCTACGTAGTGTCACATACTGCTTCAGCTGGGCTGACAGTAAGGACAGCAGCACATAACTGAGCATTACCTGCTGTCATGCAGACTGGCCATCGGGAAATTCGTGAAATGGGGACTGGTCAGTGGCAAAATGTATCAAGTCCTCCTGCCCCCCCAAGTGCTGGCCAGAGATGGAAATTTCAGGTCCGGTAAGTACAAATCCAGACCAGGATTTTGTTTCAACCAACCAGTTGAGTACTCTGTAACTGTGACTGGCTAAATATGAAATTGAAATCGGTGCCGCTTGACAGCAAATTCCCAGGCTGCTCTGTGCTGCGAGTCTCCATTCTGTCAAAGAGTCATGATTCTCTTTTTGAGATTAAGTTTCCTCTGTATGCTGTTCAGGTAATCTGGTGGTTGTACGTTGTCTATGAGTGTCACGTGACAGAAGAACATCCCATCCAGGTATCAGCCAGTGCTTTTTGAGTTAACTCCAGTTAACCAGCCATGTTTGCTTAAGCAGTTACTGGCAAGGGGTTCATGGGGATTTGGCACCATATTTGTGAAAGCTAAGTCAGTCTACAAATGACTTTAAGGTCTGGCTTCTGGTGGAAATTTATTTGTCATTCACATCTGTATAAACGATGCCAAGTATGGCCAAAAAAATACATTTTCTCACAGCTAAGAGTGAACAGCCAAACAATCACAAAATAATAACAACCATTCACCTTTATTGAAAAGAGATATATAATTCAATATCTACCACAAATCAAACATGGCCTTTGGAAAAGTCCAAAGTTTTTTTTTTTTAACAGTATGATGAAAATCAGCAATCACTTTCCTTGTGGCTTCTGAAATCTGAATTTCTGAACTGTGGGGTGATGGTGTGTCTGAGTCTGGTAAGGTACGGGGTAAAGCTTCTCTTTTTGGCATCCATCTTTGGTACACTTGTCATTACAAGTAGCGTTGGATCTAAACACAAGTTAACATGGGAATGCTTAACAGGATATTCTTCATCCACGACTCACCTCATTTCCAACCGAATGGATACCATGCATGTACTGTCATGTTCCCCCTTCCGAGATAACGATCAGAAATGCTATTTCAATCAGCTGATGTGTCAACTTCTCCTTCTAATAAAAGTCACCTTTGTGTTATACAACTCCTGCTTTTGATCGACTCCCCTCCCCCTACAAAATATATCACCTATAAACGGTGTTGATTTTGGCACTACGGTGCAAAGTGGGTCTGCTATGGCAAACATTCACAATAAACTTAAGAGATGGCTCGAGCATCAGCTGAGGTTGGCTGTGCTGTGGTGTTTGAAATACTGAAAGGTACTGAGAAAAATAAAATGCTTCTTCAGCTTCATATTTGTTATGAATTCAGACTGCAGCATCGATAAGGAATAATCAACTGAACCCAAATGGGTGAACGTTCTACTGGTACAAATATTGAAAAGCACCAACCTCTACCCAAATCAACTGGCAGGTAGAGATACCCCAGTAGGACCTAAGTTATATTACTATAACACACATCTTCAAATTACTAAATTCTAATTGTAGTTGTGCCTCTTTTTGAAGAGAGATGATGGTACTTTTGATTGCCCCTCCAAATAAATAGCCTGAAAGAAATATTTTTTCAGCAATTTCATTTCAAGTTTAAGGATATAATATAAATAAATCATTCCGATATTCTTTTATCTGAATGCACTTGGCTATTTTTCCCATTTTTAGAGCTAGAATTCAGTTGCACTGTAAAAAAGTGAGGAAGACTTTGGTCTGGATTTGTGTATCTTTTGAGTCACAGGTGACCTGCTGTGACGTGGCCTTGGAAATAAGTACTCTTCTGTTGGTTCATACAGTTTTCTTGGCAATAATACTAATTTGCATTTTCACACTCTCTCTGTTCTGTCAGCTTCTATAAACTATTATTTTGTTGGACACACCTTGATGAATCCAAACAAACACAAGTCTGACTTCTTTCTTGAAAGAAACACTCTTTGGTCATTAATGAGTTCTGCTTCCACCATAGAGGGAAATGAACCAGACAGCTTGTGGGAAGGTCATCTCACCATAGCTGCAGTTAGGAGGGGTTCAGCCTTTCTAGTGTTTAATCTGCTTGTCATATGTTGGGCTATATGAACTATATGAGGGGAGGTGTTCAGGAAAGGCTTGCTGTTTTTAGTATTGGTATCCCTGGTCAGCAGTGACGTGCTAGTGTCCGACTCCGCTGCGGTTCTCCCCGTTCACCCAGTCAAGGACGATGAAAGTCATGCTCATGATCATGAAGAGGAACCCAAGAGCTGAGAAGCAGGCAGCCTGAAGACAGAGAGAAAAGGAAAGAGTTCACATTAAAACGTAAATCATTTAAAAACAAAATGGCAGTGTTATTGGTACTGGCATTGGTACTGGTACTGGTATTGGTACTGGCATTGGTACTGGTATCGGTACTGGTATCGGTACTGGCATTGGTACTGGTATTGGTACTGGTATTGATACTGGTATTGGTACTGGCATTGGTACTGGTATCGGTACTGGTATCGGTACTGGCATTGGTACTGGTATTGGAATTGTGTAAGTGCATATAATTTACATATAGCAAGTGAGAACATGCCTGAATCTTTGGTCTAGAATTCATTGGCTCTTGGTCAATGGGGACAATCCGAATATAGAACAATCCAGGCAGGATGAAAATTAGACTGGGTGCAGAGGTGGCCCCTAGACAGGAACCGAAGAGAGAAAAAGATCATTCATCTACATAATTCTATTTATTTTCAAACAGACTGAACCTTTCATGAACTTGTCCAAATGAATTGCCCTTTTTTGGGTTCATAAAATTGTTTGACTAACTGACTGACGACTTACTATTTCATTATTAATAATTTTCATTACTTTTACTCTGTTGCAAGTAACTGATTAAAATTTGGAATATTTCGTAATTTTATAAATGTTTTCTGATAACTTTTTTTTAAGTTTACTCACATATATTTACAAAGGACGAACTACTTTTTACTTAGAGTTCACCCTTCTTCTCTCATTTAAATTAGTTTGTTTTGTAATTAATCATTATTATTTGGCCATCTGTCTGATCTCTCCCTTTAACCAATCAAGTATATGGAAGCAAATTATACTGTAGGTCAGCAGGAACTCCTTTCCTTGTCTTAGAAGCATAATTAAAATGGTTCCTTTCAGAAGGTTTTAGCAAAGAATATGTGTGATAATAGCAGTAATTTAGAACAAGAACAGAATCCCTGACCTCATATGCAATCAATGTTTAGTTTTAAGAAGAGCAATAGCTACAACCTGTGCAATTTATACAGGAATAGGATACATAGTCTTAGGAGTACATGCCATTTGAGGAAAGCCTGTTCTAACCAATCAGTTTGTAAAGATATTTATTTTTAATTTAAGAACCATACAGCTGTATTTCTACAGTCATGTATCACTTAACAACGGGGATATGTTCAGGCAAAATGCAGCGCTAGGTGATTTTGCGGAAACATCAGAGTGTAATTACACAAACCTGGATGGTACAGCTTACTACACACCTAGGCTATAGTAAACGTTTATAAGCAGAATGAGTACATTCTAAAATAACAGTACAGTTATTTTAATAAGTACAGTTTAGTAAATAAATAAATCAGTAACATGCTTATTACCATGCTGTACATTATTGTACATGCAATACTTTTTTACACCTGACAGTACTGTAGGTGTGCTTACACCAGCATAACGTGCGAGTAATGCATTCTGCTCTAACACTGCTAGGCGATATGAATTTCTCAGCTCCTTTGTACTAGAATATCATTGGACCACTTGCTATATAAGCCGTCCCTTATGTCGTTATGTGGTGCATGACTGTATAACGTCTAATACCAAGTCGTCGTGTTAATTAAAAGTCTGCAATAACAAATAAAAACGTCAAAAATCCCTAAAAAATAAAAAAGACACTAACCGATGATGCCAAAAATGTCCTTGATGTTTGGCACAAAAATAACAAGAAGGTTGACGAGGAATAGGAGGGTGACAGCAATGCCGACGTGCCGGAGCCAGTGGAAGGGCTTCTCGGGAAAGAGAAGCTGTAGGATGGCTCTACGAATCTGTAGGAGGGAAAGTTCCAACAAACCAATCCTACATTTACTGTGCGAAGGAAACACCCAATTCCTGTTGCATAAAAAACAATCCTCTAATTCTTGCTTATCAAGTTGTTTTTTTTCTTTTTTTCTCGACAAGTTTTATATTCTTACATACCTGTAGAACCATCCCTCTGCTGTTCTTATCCTCCAATGAGGCTCAACTTATCTACAAGTTAAATCCCATAATGCATCTGGCTGCAGTTACACGATGCCTTGTCTAAAATATCAAATAGCATGTCCAAGTCTCCCCCAAAATAAATCATAGCTCTTGCTGACATTGAAGCGTCATGTTAAGTAAAGGTGACAACTACACTAAACACGCAACATTTATGAGTCATCCCAGCCAAATCCAGAAGCGCACTGAAGCTCAGAGATAAAATTGTAGCACAATAAGTTTGCCTGTCATAGCAAGATGGATTAACACCAGGCTCTGGATGACAGAGTAACTTCCTACCGGGAAGAGGACCACGGGTACCGTCAGGGTGACGGCCAGCAGCACGGCCAGACGCACGCACAGTATGAGGACATCCAGAGGGTCCACTCTGCTGTACATGTGGAGGAGCTCTGCTTCCACGGTGACTAGAAGCACAAGTGACAGCAAATGGCATCAGATTACCTTCACAGTCCCATCGCATCTTTGCATGAATTATGGTCCTGCATGCTAGCCCAACAATAGTCTCTATAGTTTATTTGGTAACACTGGAAGCTGTCATCTATAATACATTATAGATACCTTCATAATGCATTATAATGGTTGGTATAAGAATTAATAATGCCTTACAGTATCTTTTATTGATAGTTATAAGGCATTATAGAGTTGATTATAATACTTCATACGCTCCAATGAAGCTCTCGTCTATAATGCACTATAGATACCTTTATAATGCATTATAATGGTCGGTATACAGTCATAGAGCATTATAGTGTTTACTATAATACTTCATAAGCTCCAGTGAAGCTCTCGTCTATAATGCACTATGGATACCTTCAGCATGCATTAGGATGGTCGGTATAAGCATTAAAGATGCTTTGTACTGCATTATGAAGGTATCTATAGTGCATTATAGATGACAGCTTCATAAACTCTTCATAATGTGTAATAAACATGGCTATATTATATTATGCCTTTTTACTGTATAAATATTTATGTTTATAATGCTTTATGAATGCATTATAATGTATGATTTACCGATACTAGCATTGGATATGGGGCCGATACAGCACTCATATGCTCATACTCGTATTCATAAAAACTGTCCAATACCTGGAACCGATACCACATAATTGCAACATTACATTAAAACTCAAAGCCACAGCATTTTCTTCTTTTTTTGCCGCCTAATCAGATTTTGGTATCTAGCAAAAGATTTGTCAACCCAGAAACATTTCGGAAGGATAAATGCAGAGCACACTGGCATTGGCAAGACTACAGCATCTGAACATTGTTGGTTTCTCATTTTCTTCCTGATGACATTGTGTTGGGTAACCCTAATCATATAAATGCTTTAATAAGCTCAGATAAGCCCATGTTCTCTTACCATAGAACGTGAGGTAGCCAAAGACAGCAGTGAGGAGATACATGGTAAACATGCCTAAGATGGAGATGTTGGCAATGTTCTGCATGCGCTTCTTGGTGGGGCTGGGGGGAGGACAGATATATGCAGTTCAGCATGTATGAGTTACAGACAAACAGAACACTGGTCAAGAGGCACCAACTGCATGGTTTATATTAGGCTGTCATTTTTCTTATTTCAGTTATATATAACAACATCTGATGTTTTCTATATGTTCACTGCAAATCAATGTTTTTTTGTATGATTATGGCTGCATTCATACCCAAAATGCAAGGCACTCAAGGGCAAAGCCTATAGAAAAATATAAAACTTTTACATGATTTACTATATGTGATAACATGTGGCTCTAATAGGAAATACATGTTTATTGCTTGTAGTTCCTTAACCTTTCACATTATTCTCATGAAAGCCATGTACTCTCCATATTCATCTGCTTTAATTACATATGAGAAAATTCAGTGAGATTAACTCAACTGTTATGTTCCCAGAAAAGTTGAAAAAGAATGTCTCTGTTATGCTCAACTCGTCCGCTCCTCCCGTGTGCCACGCCCCCTGGTTTCCCACGTGTGATTCCCCGATT
>JAODJX010000109.1:12044386-12073009 GCA_026776945.1 Isichthys henryi
AGTTCTTCGCCTGCCTGCCTGTTCATCACCCGCTACCCTGCACGATCGCCGGTCGCTTCGACCCCGTAACGTGACAGTCTCCTTATCAAAATACTCATTCTAGTTCTGTGGAACCGCTATCCATGATTCAACTGAGTTCATTCAAAGAACTGTGCTTATAAACTGTACTGACTTGCCTTGCAGTACGTTAATTTAATACGCATTTAGCATCAATGTAGAACTTACATGTTTGACTAAACATTAAATTATGTTTTTTTACATGAATAAACATGACTAACAACACATACATTTAATATGGATTGTAGAAGTCAAGACGTCTACCTCAAACATATATTATTAAAAATCATAACAGTGCTACTGTGTTTCAGTGGGTAGAAATGTGTGACGGGGCTCAGGGTCTCTCCAACGTACTTGTGCAGTTCCGTGTAGATGGGTAGCACTTCTGGGTGACACACAAAAGCAAAGGCCAAAATGGGGACTGTATATGCAGTCTGAAAATAGAGTAGAGTAGAGATACTTCATTAATCTCTGTGGGAAAATTCTCATCTTGCCTGCCCCATCTCGGTCTCCGTGAGTCACACAGACACATCTACAGGTGAGAGCAAGCTTGGGGGGTCACAGCACAGGATCAGCCAGCATGCAGTGGCCCCGAGAGCTGGGGGGTTAAGGGCCTTGCTCAAGGGCCCACGGACATGACTGTTCCGCCAAGACTGGGGTTTGAACCAGTGCCCTTCTGTACAGGAGCTTAGCCACCTGAGGTAAATACCAAACAGAGAGACACAGCAACTTTGAGGCAAATATAGGCGTGGACACAAGTCTGAATAAAATCATTGAAACTCTGATTGTGTGAATGCACGCCCTCATCCAGCTGGCAGGAAATAATATCTATGGCAAGATGCCCAAAATCTCCTCCATACTGAATGACTTTCTCAGTATGGCTGTAAATAACTCCTGTCCTTATGTGGCTACAGTACTGAGCTTTGAGGTCATGAAATATATATTGACAAGGTATTCAGATCCTTATTAGTATGAAGTAATGAAAAAAGTCCGACGCTCTCACCTGCTGGTTAATGGTGAACAGTTTAGCCTCACAGTCTCCCTCACCAGTGGTATTGAGAGAATGATTGCCGAAAGTCTCAAAGGGGCAGGGAATGTTGAACTTCTTGTATATAACCTGCGATGGGATTAAAGCATGTGTGAAACGTGCAAACCAGAAATTAAACGTTAGATCCATGGAATCCGGAGAAAGTAGATCATCGGTTTATATTTCTACTTATTTAATGTGGCTTATCACACACAAAGGCTTTTTTAGTAATGATGCAGGTAATTGTTTTTAAATGTATTTTGCGATAGTCTCGCAGAAATCAAAAAGCATGACATTTGCACATGTGCGCAGAGAGCATTTCATTTAACAACGTGCCAAATTATTGTGAGGCAGCTCAGTAATGTGCAAATGTAGGATCCCTTGAAAGATCAAGTGGATCTCAGGATCCAAGCAATGTCACATATTTCACATGTTTTTTTTACTTCATAAGTACTTTATTCAACCGATGCAGCCAGATCATTTTTATAGGCTGCGCTTCTTTATCAACTAAATCCTTCCTGAGGGTTGGTGATTGTTAGAGGGCTTGCTCACCGACAAACTGATGTGCCAATGTTAAGGAAAGCAAGGGCTCCTTTCCCTATTAGAGACGGAGCGTGGCCTCCTTACTCTCCTACTCACCGATATGAGGAAGAACACCATGCATGTGAGGGAGAAGCCACTGGTGTAGCCCAGGTACCCTGCACGCATCAAAGCAAATATGTCACGATAAATATGGCAAATATGTCACGATAACTCTCGGGGCTGCAGTTTGGAGGGCTGAGGAGCGACTGGAAAAGCACAAAGAGCAGAACAGCGACATACCCAGGTGCCTCATGAGAGCGAGGGGGAGGATAATGAGGACACTGACGATGATGATGAGGTTATTTCCATTGAAGAACCATTCTCTGCAAATGGAGGTTGTACATGGTCAAATATAATTCTATGAATAACTGCCAGTCCCCAACATGATGATAGGAAGAATGGAACAGATAGTTACAGCAAAACCAGAGTTATAATTGTAGCATCTTGTATCATTTGACTGTGGTTCTACCAGGTTCCTGTTATCCAATGGGGTGTTGAGTAACAGTGGATGTCAGACTGTAGTGCCAAAATAGGTCAGTGTTTGGTTTGTGCTGCATTCACCCTTGCCATGTCTGCACGTTGCCCTCACACTCACCCGGTGCTGGTTGGCCTGCCCAGAAAAGCCTGGATGACCAGAGGCAGCTCATACTTCACAATGAAAAGGTAGCTTGACATAGCTGTAGTAAAAGAAGACACGCTGGTTTTGATTGGCTCAGATCCTCTTGATTACTCAGAACAACTTTTTTGTTTTCTGAGCTGCAGTAGGTCAGACAGTCACGCGGACAGCCCACTCATGCTCAAGGCCACATGTGACGTATCATGTTTGCACTCAGACCCATTCCATTCAGAGCGTTATATTCTGTTGGACTTCTCGGTCCATTTGCTCAACAACGTCCTAACTAACTCTTTCTCGGCAAGAGACGAAGATGCATTAATTCAGTTCGGCGAAGTATATGAAAAGCAGAAGCTGACATGCCACTGTCATTCAAGCACTTGGCCTAATCCCAGGCTGGCTGACCTCCAATGTTGTGTACAGTGATGATGATGGCTGCCAGCACTTTCCCAGTATGACCAAAGGCCCGCTTGCCTAACTGTTCATAAGCACGAATACCTGGAAAAAAAAAATCTGATGAACTGAAGCAGACAGGTATAAAAATGCAATAATAATCCTTTTAATTTAAGCAGCCAACATCTAACGTGGTGTTAAATGTTACGTTTGATCTTTCTGTGATCTCCTTACCGACGACTCCAGCACTTTTCAGGAGAAGGTGGACAGAATAGGCTGACAAGGCTGCGATACAAGTCAACAAGATTCTGTGAAAGACAAGGAAATACATTTTTGGTACCTATGATGCATATGGTTTGTGTCACACAGTCCCAGCCATACTGGTTTGAATCTGGATCCAGCTTTGTTTACATAGAATCCGCGGGTTCACTCTGGAGCAGTGTGGTGGTGCAGTGGTTAGCACTGTTGGTGTGTTGGTGTGTGTTGCTCTTGGATTCCTTTGGGTGTTCTGGTTCCCCTACCCTCTCCCTGCAGTTTTAAAACATACTAAGGTGAACTGAAATTACCAAATTGCTCTGAGGGGTGAGTATGCCCTGCAATGGGTCTGGGCCACATCCTGGGTTGTCCCCTCCTCTTGTGCATGTAGCTTCTGTGATAGGCTCCAGACCTCCCCGCAACCCTGAACAGCACAGGTGCTTTTGTCCTGAATAGGACAAGCAGGTAAAGAAAAGGGGTAGGTGGATGTTCTCTGTGTTCCTCTGGTTCCTCTTGGTTCTCCATGTTTGTTGCCACACCCAAAAGAGATACTGCAGGTGAGGGGGTAAGTCTGTCCTGCAGAGAGTGTGTGGCAGTGTCTGCTACTCTGTGTGTCCCCTTTAGCAGACTGCTGTGTGTTTGCCTTATACCTTATGCTTCCCCGGCTGGCCTACAGTTCACTTCAGCCCTGACTGGGAATGTGGCTGCTGCAAATGGATTTATAGATGGATGGATGAGGTATAGAGACATCATTACACCCATAATCTTCTACTGCAAACATATTATAATGGGCTAAGCCAAATATCCTCCATATGACTCCATATTAAATTACCAGCCATTCCATCCCGTGGACCTTTCAAGCCTAATGACTGAAACAAAACCTTGTGACCTTTTACATCCCAGGACACTCGTCACAGAGAAATATGTGACCAGTGCAACTGAAGCTGCTGTAGGAGAAAAACTGCAAGCAATTATACAGTCAGGACAGCAGCTCTCATTCTATTTACTATAGTAGTACTCTTTGATGTAACACTCTTTGAGAATTATAGACGTACGATGCAGAATAAAGTCTAAACAATGGACTGTTCCTATTTTTTCGAACAGGTCTGAATCCATTATGGTGTCCAGGCATAATAATCGGAATCTGTTTGGAATAACAAACATACAAGTGATCAGCCTACTTCACCCAAGTGGGATCAGGCCCCTTCCTTGACTTTTCAATTTCATCATAATATCATTTTGTGATGAAATTGTAAAGAACTATTCATGGAATACATTAGGAAGAACAAACCTCACTTTGTATTAAGTAAGAAAAAACGAACCCCACATATTCAGTCAGTTTCACAATGGATTATTTTAAATTGAATCTGAGAAAAAGATTCAGCTATCTGTCTTCACAAATTATAAATATTCTGGGTTTGTGTATGACATTTTGTTCCAATAACACTGATCTTTCAGTTACCAATTAAATCCATCAATACCAAACAAAATTTGTTTGCTGAGGCTTACTAAGGATAATTATTGTCCCGTAGATCGGTGTCTGTTAAAAAATGAAATTCAAAAAGGTGTAACCAGTTCACCCACAGTTGAGCCATTTAATCACTGTCAGACTTAATGCTATCAATGAGAGAGACCTGTGTGGAGACATTCCTTGCGCCAAACAGGACAAGGATACAAAAATACTGGCAAATCACCAGTATTAAGCCAAAACACAGTAGCAAAAGCAATTTAAAACACACAGACGCGTGACAAAAACATGGCCGTAAGCTGACACCATGTCATGAGCTTTGCTGAGAGAAGTGAGGAAAGATCACCAAGCAAGTGCCTCAGCACTGGAACAAGCTGCGGGAAGCCAACCTGGAATGATGTCATTGAGAAAGACGCATCCGGCACAGGAATGGAATGCATGGTTGTTGACCACGCTGGGAGATGATGCTGAAGCAGAATAATGAGGAAGCTCATTTAGCCTTCAGCCAGAATGAAGAAAGGGGAAAGGCTTCCAGGAATCTGTCCTCTGCTTGGATAAGACCAAAATCTTTTTGGATCTGATGGCGCCCAAAAGGTATGATGTCCCTCATAGGAGGAGTACAGTGGTAAGTGCATGGGTACCACGGTAAAGCATGGCAGTATTAGAGTTCTAATCTAGGGATGTATGACTGCTGATGGTATGGAAGAACCGGTTTTCATCAATGGCAACTAGGGCTCACAGACGTACTGCAAGATTCTGAAAGAAAAGATATGACCTTCTCTCCACATTTTGGGTTACTGGGCACTTCTTCAACATGGCAACACTGACTGCTGTATTCGTAGCAAGTACAAAGTGCTGGAGTGGCCAGGTACGTCAACCGAAACCCCGGTGAGCACTTCTTTTTGAAGACAAAAGCTGTGCTATGTTTGCCCTCAAACATCACAGCACCCAAGGAGGTCATCCTGCAGGAGTGGTACAGGATAGATGAAACAGTGCGTCCTCGCTGACAACGATCACTGCACCCCTATAAAGTAACGATGGACATACTATGTAACAGATAATTTGTCAAGGGTGTTTGTCAAGGGGATTTAAGCAATGTAACATAATTTACTTCTTTTAGAAAAACTGTAAAAATATCCTTCTTTGTTGTCATTGAGTGCATGTTTAATCCATGTTAGTTTTATTGCCTTTCCATGAATTTCAACGATCATTACAGCCATGTGCCACAAAACAATGTTTCGGTCAATGACGGGCCGCATATATAATAGCAGTCCCATAATCACAAGGCTTGATAATGATAAGAAACAACTATGTTATTGGTTTACGAATTTCCTAAACTGTACTTCTTAGCATTATAGCAGAATGTACATTTTTACTTATTCAAAAAATGTATTGTAAAACAGTATTACGCATAGTGTGTAAATGCCTTTTTTGATGTTTGTACCGCAACGAAATTGTCTAACGACGCATTTCAGAGAACATATCGCTGTTCATAAGCAACATACTTAGGGATTAAAATATATCTTTCTTTTTAGAAGGGCTGTACTCATTTGTGTGGCAAACTGTACCTCACACCAACATAACATAATTCCACAATACTGTACAGACTCACTGTACAGACTCACTGTACAGACCCCAGGGTAAAACTGTGTCCATCTGGGTCACTATCATTTTATGAAAAAGACCAATTGCATGTGATTTAGCAGATGTCCGTGTCTCTGCTCTAGTCAGCAAAATCACAATTAAATCATATTTGGAAGCGTGTCAAGGTAAACACATAGGATCATCTTGATTAAACTGTAATGTGTTTTAATGAGTTTTGGAAGGTCGCACCTTTGAGGACTGCATTTTTTAAACCGCAGCCCTTGTCTCAACCAGTTTGTGACTTCAGAATGAAAACTGGTTTATCCGTATACTGGGGACATTGCGCCTGTCCTGGTGTGATGTCACATATACTGTCATTAACTAATGGATGTAAACATTAAGAAGCTTGACTCTTAGCCAGACATCATCCGTGCCAGGGCCGTGTCACAGACCTTCAGCAGGCTGAGATTAGTGAGGAATCTGAGTACATTCTGATTCTTTTTTAACAAAATATGCAAGGGAACCCTCAAGAGAAACATAATGTGGCAAGAGAAAAAATAAAAGTATGATAGTTTTGTATTTCAGTGGAAACATTGTGGTCGTGCTTTGGGGTGGAGAAGTTTCTTGGCAACGACACATGAGAAAGTTAGTATGGGGCCTGACTCATGTTTGTCATAAACTCACGTTAACACAACAGGCTCAGCAGAACATAAAGATGAACATTTAGCCTCTTTGGAGACCCAGTTAATCAGTCTGAAGACAACAAAAAGCAGCAGAGAGTTTATATTTACACAGTCAGCACTATAATTACCAAAAAAGAAAAATGAAAACAAGGCATCTGTCTGCCCCCATCATGAATTCAAGACATTTTTATTGTGGAAGACAAAAAATTCTGCTATAATTTGTCAAATGTAAGCAAGGAAGAAAACTATGTTTACGCCTGTTTGGGCAGAACAATAAACGATATTATCACGTGCTTTAAAAATTAAGTCAGATCTTTACAACGTAGAATATTAGACTTAGACTAGTATGAATAAATATAGTAAAGTATTAAAAGAGTAATAAAATGTGTCTGCTGGAATTTTTGCACATTCTGTATTTCTTTTTATGAAACATTTCTACACATTTTAATATGAATGATCACTGTAAAGCATATTTCTGGAAACGAGCACACAGCCACTAACGCATATTATAAGGGTAAACTTCTGCAATAGGAAACACAGCCACTAATGTATGTGCAAAGGTATACTTTTGGTATAGGGCACACAGCCACTA
The DNA here is from genome assembly GCA_026776945.1 of Isichthys henryi. Lineage (NCBI taxonomy): Eukaryota > Metazoa > Chordata > Actinopteri > Osteoglossiformes > Mormyridae > Isichthys > Isichthys henryi. The sequence continues at coordinate 12,051,641 of JAODJX010000109.1, forward strand.
ATGTACGTTATAGGGTACTAAACTTAAGTTCACTGAAACTATTTAGACAGGAGAAAAAAAAATCTCCCCACAATTGCTAAACCAACAGCAACTCTGCATAGGGCCTCTGGAGAGACCGGGAAGAGAAAGACTGTGTGGTGCAGTGGTTTGGGAATGTATCTGTGGCCCATATGACGTGGTGACCATTTAAGCTCAGTGACAGGCTTCATTCCTGGGTTGCAAATGTCTTGTATAATCTTTCACAATGTAGTCAACTATAGTTGTTTAAAAATGTCTCTGTTGTGCTACCTGCACCTTTATAAAATAAAAAAGCAAATAAACAAGCTGATTATTTAATGTGCCTGGCAATAATTGTTGCTATTGTAGAATTCTTAAAGTACAGAAAAATACACAAGTATATTGTAGTATTCTGCTACTGATGATTTGATTGGTTGTTATACTTGAATTGAATAGCATGTTAATTTATAAATGACTTTTGCCAATTGCTCTCTGAATAAGCTGTGGTGTGGTTAGCTTTCAGAAACTGTAGCATTCTTATGCCTGAAGTAATTTGCTGAACTCCGTCCTGCTACCCATGGTCTTTACCTGACAAGAATCGGACTACTTACAGGAAGAGAACGATTCCCGTGTTTGACATGGCGTAGGCCAATCCCAGAATTCCACTCCCCATGATGGCATTACTGAGGTTAAAGACAGACATTCCAAAAGAGGTCTTCCCTTCAAACTGTAATAGGAAAATGGAAAAGTGGAACACTGAAGGACACTATAATCGCACAGTAAGGTTTTGTATGTAGACCGTTTTGTACAAAATATTTTATGGATTCCAGGCAAGATCATAACAAAAACAATCAGATTGCACATGCAGTATCATTATATATGTAATGACCTGTTTAGGTGGGAGTAAACTTCGAGCTACACTCAGTGATTAACTTCAACTTTGCAGTGCGTAAACCTGGCTTACAAAGAACAGAACAGGCATGTTACCCAGGCATCACACTCACATCTGTAAACTGTGGCCTCTTCTTCCCATCGGTCTTGTGAGGTAGAAACTCTTCGCATTCTGCTGCATCAAACATGCTAGAAAAAAAGAGGTAAGAGTTCTTCACTTCACTCACGGACTATTTCACACAGCTAGCTGTGCTATTCTGAAACATACGAGTTGCTCATGAACGTGAAGATTGGTCGCAGTTTGTCTACGTTTATCCATGCTACTTAAACTGTCAAATTTTAAGTAACTAACTTGTGCAGTGAACTAAAGGCTGATTTATACTTTTGCATAGAAGGTACGGCGTAGCTGCATTCTCTGCTCCTAGGTAGATGCACACTTCCCCAGAAATGTATCGACACATCGCAGCAGCACAGGCTGTACACGAGAATAAATGCTTACGCAGGCCGAGGCATGATTTCTGCGCAGGCTGGATGCAGAAGCATAATTAGCCTTAAACTGAAATTTATTTAACTTGTTACCTGGGATTTTAACTAAGTGAAGAAATAAATAATGCATGCCCCTAATGTAAATATTAAAATATGCATTTTTTTCATTAAATATCATTTCCACACTGGAATGAGGATATCGTTCATATGCAGTGACAGTGGAACTCAGGAATCTCACTACCGAAAACTTCACTGGAAGGTACACATACCCTTCTTCCGAAGTCATCATCTTGTGGTTTCCATTGGGAATCTTCTGAAGCTCCATGTTGCTTTGGAAAAGGGTGGCAGTATCTTCAATCTGAAGTTTCAAACTCGTGGGTCAGTTTCAAGTGTGTTGATGAATTTTCGACGTTTGTGAAGCTTCAGTGGCTATGAAATGAAAATAAAAATAAGCTTTAGCTTTACTGCTGGAAAAACGTCACGACCTAACATTGCAAACATTTTGAGTTCTGTGTTCATTTGGGCTGAAAAGGAACTTGGCTATTTTTGGTAATTATTAAAATTGCTGTAGAACAATTTCATTTTTGTCTGAAGGGATGTTCCCGGGCGTCATAAGCACTGCTGTGAGAGACCGCAAACTGTGCCCAGGTGTGGGCAGGACCATGTGTGAACTTCCCACAGGCTACGAGCTTTGTATACGAGCCTTACACTAATGGAAGGAGCCTGGCCTGCAATCCACAATGTAAGCAAAGAATCAACAGCACCACTGACACGAAATAGGAGTCACTGTACATGAGGTAATCTGCAGCAAGAACACACACCGAACACAGTGCTATGTTATGAATTATTCCTCTATTAGTCATTAATTATTGGTGCGTCTATGATAAATACCTTGGCTTCAGAGTAACAACTATAATAGCTGGAAAATACCATCACGTGTTATTTTTCCACTGAAGGCTCCCTTTCTCCTCCACTCAGGATGTGTCTAGCTACTACCTTGGCAAGATTCCGATTATTAGGGAATGTCGTAAAAATAAAAAATAAATTAGTGCACCAGGGAAATTGACGAGCTTCCAGGGGACTAGTAAGTGACATTGTTGCCCTTCGACAATCCTGGAGCATTTCAGGAAACAAATCAGGAGAGACAGTATATATAGTATATGGTATAGTAACTACGGTTATCTTCTTCCTGAAGTCGAGGAGATTAACTTATTAACGTTTCCTCATTTTTTTCCGTTAAGATTTATACTGTTTTACGTACCCCGTTGCAGCGAAAGGCAGAAATAACATTTGCATGCTATTGTATTGTTCTTCAGCGGCCTTATGCTGACGTGGAAGCAGAATACAGTCCCGCTTCTCATGAATCTAGAGCATGAGCGTAAACTGCTCTTCCTGAGTGTCTGGTGAAGCCAAAGAAAGCGGCAGACTGCAGACTCCCCAGCACAGCCGAGGTGTTTCAGCGTGGGGACCCCGCGTGTCAGAGAAAGCGCTTATTGTCACATCAGCTGATATTCAGGGGACTGCGCAAAACCAAATATTTACGTGCAAAAAAAACCGCACCTCCTAAAGTGATTGCAGATTTTCGTTTCACCATTATTTGACAACAGTTTTCTTTAGTTAGAAAGGGTTGCGGTTTTTAAAATGGTCTGTTTAGTCTTTTTTTTTCGCGTGGGATATCTTCAGAATGTGTGAGTTTTCTATATAGAGCCAGTAGTAATTTGCCGAATATCGAGCTCAAAAAACAGCCACGGTTTACAGTTGCGTGTGATTTGGTCTGACGCCAAACGGTTATAATTTTGCTCCCTTGGCGAAGCATCTAAATAACAGCTAGTGGTCTGTTATGCGACGGCTTTGATACTTTGCCAGTAAATGAGAAGGGGAAGGGGTGCGTGACTGAGTGGAGGGCAGTGAGTTCATTGTTGATGTTTCCATTGCGGTAACTAGACTGTGAAACAGTCGATGCTAAGCAGGCACTATGAGCTTGCATTAGCACCGATCAGTTTACCTTGCATTATTTTAAACTTGTGACAGTCGAGGCATGTGGAGAGTGCATCTTTCTCCATGCAAATTAGAATGTGACGGTTTCAGCCAGAGCAACAGCTATCTAGAGGTTAGTAAATATGAAGGATACGTAATTCCCAGGAGGCAAACGGGCCATTATTATATTTAGGAATTTTTCGTTGCTATGTATATATTTGCCGTACACAGTAATTTTGCATGTAAATGCTTTTTAAATATGTTATTCAATTAAGATCTACTTTGACGGCGTTTGCAAACATTAGCATCATATTTGGTCAGTGGATTTTATTTCATCTTCATGAATTCATGAAGTTATTCTTTTACTCAGTAAATGTAAGGCCAAATTAGCTTTCCATCTGAAACCACTGAATTGCAGTACGTGTTGCAGTGCATTGCGTTTGAAATGGCATCCTGTTGTACAAATGTCATACAGCAACATGAAGGATAAATAGACGCAAAGAGCTTCTGCCAGTGCCTGGGTCTGACACTGCTGTCACCTGAAGTAAAGACGTTGGAAGTTTTACAAGCTTAATCTGCCTCGGGCTTGTGTGTAACCAGCTGTTGGCGATCTCAGCCTTGTAATCTAATGTGTCAGACAGCACCAGTAAGATAAGACTCACCTCACACCAACTGCAAATGCTCACATCAGTTTTACTAGATTCTGAGCATTGCGATTACAGCAATATAAGTACATTTAATATGATTGCAACTGGTAGTACTGGATGTTTTTCTTTAACAGTACTTCCCTGACATTTTGTTGTATTGTCTGATGACCATATCTATCAAACTTCTGCCATCATTTGACTAGGTGCTTAGGAGGCAGCTTCCGATACAAGTTACATTGTTTACTGATTTATTTATGCGAAGTATGTCTGCTTGGGTGTGGGCATTATAAGGATCTTGACTGCCACTCAGCCAAGGCCAGTGGAAATTTTTGTTGGTACAGCTTGCTGCTGTTGGAGACGTGACAATAGACAATTAACAATTACAGACAGAGAATAAATACAAGACACAAGATACACAATGGAGAGGGGAAAATGCAAGGTATGAAAAATACAGTGGTTTGTGTGCATAAGAGTACAGAATACAGCCTTCAACTTAAACCATGAACCTCACAAGTTCGGCTTCTGAATCACTATGCGATCTGATGTCACAAGAGGTTGCAAAAAAACCAAACATTATGTCACTGCAGAAACTGGCCTGAAACAGCATGTCAAGTCAATATTGGTTTATCATAGTTCTGTTTGATGATGTGAAATAGGAAAGAATAGGAAATTAACCAAACCTGAAAGCAATATAATTGAAGCCAATTTGCGGCCCACTCACATGCATAGCATATGTGACTTTCATTCATAATGTGTTATATTGATCTATGATTGCTTATATGATTGCATTTTATGCTTTAATGTATAGATTTGATTATTTGAAGGAAAAATAAGATCAAATACTTCACTTGTGATATCCGAACTATTATTCACTATTCACTACTGCTAACAAAAATGTTTGAATATTTAATTGGCTTCGTAGTCCAGTTCCAAAGTTTACAAATTCTAAATATTATAAGAAGACATAACCTAGACTGCATCATGGACTTTTTAGAGGTATGATTCATTGTGGATGACTTGGTTACCTTTATCTATTGTAAACTACATAATATAATTCTGCCAAATAACGTAAATGACAATCTAAGCTGGCAGTCGAGTTATGTTTAAATTACACCTTTAAATCGGTTACAGGTATAACTGCAATATTTAGAGTCCAATCACATTATTCACTGATAGTGAAATATTGTCACGTTACTACGTTTCACCCTTTCGTATCTGGCAAACTGCAGGCACGAGATAGTACTTCTTAAGGAATGTCAGTTACATTTTACTGCCAAACCCATGGCAGCTCCGAGCAAATCTTGGCTTATTTTCTTAAAGTTACATAATACAGGAAAATGAAATTTTCAGGAGTCAAGCATGCTGCATTGTGTTTCTGTGATTGCACAGCGTGAAACTTTCATGCCTGACAATGGAGTAGTAAATGGAGGAAATACAGAAGGTAGGTTTCTAAAAATGCAACTATAGAATACTTCAGAAATATTACTTTCTGGAAATTTTACTTAAAGAGTTTCAGGATTAAAAGATGCCTTTTTTAATTTAAGGAAAAGAGTCATTTAAAAAAAGCATAAACATAATTGCCTTCTTTTCCTTGGAAGCTGCTGGTTACCAATTTTTGCTGCCCATGCAATTGTCTCAACCTCTAATGTCATCACGGCTTTCAGCTGCAGTACATCAAGAGTTCACTTCACTTCAGTATAAATGTATTTACTGGCTCAGTCAGCAATGGGTTAATCTTCCATGCAAATCTAATGTGCTTATTCTTAGAAGATGAACCTTGAGTGTTTCGCCAGGTGTAAAAATAAAGTGATTGACACATTATAGGTACATGAACATTAATGACATCTAATGATGAAGAACAAATAACGACCTACGAGAGGGTGTCCCAAAACTTTTAATGAACATACTGACTGAGTCACAACCCTCTTCTACAATCCCAGCAATGTAAATGTACAATCCGGAATTCCAAGCTATGTTTGTAAAACAGTAACATAATCCCCAACTTATATCCAGCATTGCCAATGCTTTCCAAATGCAGTGACCTAGCATACTCTCACATAGCCTACAGTTATCTCCATTATATGACTGCCTATATTACTTAAGCATTTACATAAAACTGTATTGAGCTGTAAAACAGTACGGCTCAAGCATACAAACTGGCTTTTCCCTGAGTTTCCTTAAACTCTGAAATAAGTTTCCACCACATTCAAACTCCCAGAGCAACTCACCCGAGTTGAATTCAAGCAACCCTGTTTCAGAGTCGTCTTCAAAATTGATATTTGTACATGTAAACCTTTTTTTTTTACGTTCCACCAGCTTCTGTACAGCCACAGTGTTGATATCCAAATTGTCACTGAGGCTTTTTTCAAACATGTGAACAAATCTTTAAGTGTGGTATCCATTCAGCAAATGGTGGATGTGCGCATGGTCACGCCCCATTTTAACCCTTTTCATGCGGCTAAAGTTCCATGAGGTTTTCTGACGTCTAGGACTTTGTAATTGCATTTAAAGTGTTTTTCACAAAAATACGAATAGAGCAGAAAAGGAATAAAGTAAACATGTAGGTAAAACTTTTTTTTTTAGATTTTTTTTGTAGGTTTTAAACAGCCCAGCATGTTTGCCTTGTAAAATGTTGGGCTGCAGGCATGTTTCTCAGTTTGTTGAATGAAAGTATCTGGCTTTGCAGTTTCTCCAATATCTATTTAAAACTGCAGTCACACACTTCACTTTGTCCAAATCGCTCCCTCTTCCCTTCAGCCCGGATCTTTGCGGTGTTCTGCCCCATTTGAATACGGCACTTCTATTCTTACCCGTTTATGATTTTCTACAACCTCATACACTGCAAATATTGCAATTTTAGATCAGGTACTGGACGTTGGAACCAAGAACATTAAACTTAGAACACTTGCCCACTTTATTTACATTTCTTATTACTTTCAGTTTTGCGTTTGTGGTCTGTAGAACTTAAAATACTTTCCCATTTTTGGATTATGTAGATCCATAAATGTACATAAATGCACGCACAATGAGAACATTTGAGGACAGTGTTGCTCTTATGATCAGGAACATCCAGTGAAAGGGCCATTCTCCCCCCAGGGTTATGTAATGCATGTTCTGTCCACACTAGTCTGGGGCCCCCCGAGAGGTGCCAGCAGCCAGTCTGATGGCAGTGCAACACGGCTGTGAAACTGTGGCCAGGGACCTGAAAAACGCCCACTTGTGACTGCGACTGAGGACTGTATGTTCTCATTGGACGCAGCCAGAGGGGTTATGAAAGGCTTCTCGTTATTTCCTGAAAATCTTTTTTTTTTTTCTAAACAAATATCTGATTGGTCAGTATACCTTTCTTTTTAGTATTTCGTTTAGGGATGTAACTCTACCTGTTCACTCTAGCAGATTTAATCTTAAAAAGTTATTGGTATCACATTTTCAAGGATTTAACAAAAAAAACAGTGCTTCTATGCTGTGGGTGGAACTAAGACCTGGTCAGTATTCATAAGAATATTTATGTTGGAGTTGGGCTTGTTGCCAAGTCAAACAACATTTTTTCTCTCTTTTTTTCTTAACTGGAGACTCGTTTGGTTGGATTTCTCAACAGACACGGCCGACTCTTACAGCAGCATAATAGAAAACAGCAGTATGAACTGTGCGCTTATGGAAAACTTTTCTTTTTCTGCTTTACTGTGCTGACCTTGATAGTTTGTCAACAAAACAAAGAATGAATATCAATAAAAGTCGACATTGCATTGATCCACGTTTACTGGCTTTACGATCCCAGTAAAAAATGCCCAACACAACTCCAGTTTGTGTTTTCATGGAGAAACCAGCAGAAAAAGCCAGTTATGAGTAACTTTAATGTAGTATCATTTTTCAAGATTTTAAACATTTGCAACTCTGCAAACTTGTCACGACTAGATGACAAAGAAAGAGAATTTCTCTTAAATAGTTGGGTGTTTTTTTGCCAGAGTTCAAACACTATAGGAAGCATAGTTCAAATTGCAGTTCAGTGCCCTTACAGATGGTCTACAACTCAGCCAAGTTACCAACTTAGCACTTTACTGTCACTTTTCACCAAAACATTGCCAACATTTTTATCTAACCAACACCTATATCCTTATATAACCACTATTAAAATCACCTTTAAAATTTCTGTGCATTAAAAAACCAAAAAACACAGCAATGCTATGTTATTTTTACTATATTTATATAATTATATTTACATACATGATATGTTTTCATATTAAGTTATACATAATTCCTCAGAGTAAATAACATTCTAGATTACTTATCCATGTGACTGTAGAAGGCTAGTTAAACAGTTCATTTCAAAGAAAGGCGTAGCCCACAAACACGACACTGAATGCTATGCACAGCACAGCCAGCCATGCTAATGGGTCGTATCAAACGTTTTAGTGAAGCTCTTACACCCACTGAAAAAAGAGAACACGTCATTTAATCATGACATCATGGATTCAAGTGTTTTCACCTTCTAAATAATGACATATGCACACTTGGTCACATATTCATTATTCCTTCGTTTCACCATAGACGATTGACATGAATGCTGATATCTTATCTCAAGTCTATCCTCTGTGTTGGTTACTCTTCTTCCCCAAACTTCTATGGTTTCTGGAACTGTCTGCTCTGTTCACACATTGTCTGATGAAATGAGAGTAACGAGTGCAGATGACATTTCCTCAACAGTTTTCTATCAGCCAAGTAAAACAAAAGTCACCTCACCCCCACTTATACGTTTAAAGGATTTTAGTTTTCAGAATAACTATCCATTCGTTTTTCCACTCCAACTTGTCCTATTTAGGGACATGGGGGGGTCCAGAGCCTGTTCCGGAAGCTACGGGCGTAAGGCAGGAGTAACCCAGAGCAGAACACCAACCCACAGCAGGGCACACTCGTCAATCACACACACATGCAGACCTAAGGACAATTTGGCAACTTCAGTTCGACTTATCATGCTTTTGGACTGTGGGGAGAAACCAGAGAACCTGGACAACAACACAGGGAAAACATGCAAACTCCACACACATAGAGCTGGGGCTGAGACTCAAACCCTGGTCTCAAGAAGTGGAAGACCACCACCTCTCATTCCTCCTATTCCTTGTTTTTTTTTATTTTGTTCATAGGCATTAACCATTTGCATAGACAGTATAAACATTCTCTAATCTAAGGATATTTTGAAATTAAGGTGTATTTGCAGAGATCCAAATGTACTGACCATGTAGAGACAATTAGAAGCTTTTTAACTAAAGTGGGACATTAGAAGTATTTACTGAAAATAGAAATTTCCTTTCAAGTATTTGAGGACTATTTCTTTATCATAAATGTTAGCCAAATAGATTACTTTCCTGTGCAGTATGTTTACTAGTCGCTTTAAAATGCCGAAAAAGGGCCACGTAAAATTCAAATTACTCATATTGCACATCATGAGGTCATTTCTGAAGGCTCCTGTGAGACCCATCAGAATTTGAGCTTTTTGGAACAGGGACAAGTTTAAACTGGTCTTGAAACAAGGCAGGCAGTACTTGCCTTATATGAAGTCTTGCAACACATGAAATGACTCGAAAATGAGGGTGACTCAATAGAAAAGCACTAAAATAATAGTGAACGAGAATGGAAAATCTCGCCTGAAACCCTGGAAAAAATATGTACTATTATGGCGTGATCTTGCTCTGCCTGTAGTTCACACCCTAAATAAATCTTAATAGTCTACTTTTCTTCTTCCGTTAAACAGAAACCTTTGCATTTGCAAGCAAAATTCCAACAATGTAAACAAGAAAAAGGAGAAAAACTATTGCGGTGCCTCAGACAAGCCCCTGTTTTGGTTTTTTTTTTTTTCCAGCAACATTCGGACATGATCTCCTCCTGTCACAAGGGGTCGTTACACTTAAAGGCCCACGTGGCACAATGGCAGAGGGCTACGAGATGAATGTTCTTTGTTGTCCTACCTTCTCTGAAGCGGCAGATGCAGGCTTTTCAAAGCGGAGAGAAGTAGCCGCAAGTATTCAGATGTGTTTTTGTTTGCGTCTGGTGCTTTTCCTGGAGAATCTGAGGTGGGTAATAAATGAAAGCCAAGGCAAGAAAACACGACAGATCTGCAGAAAGGAGGCGAGCAAAGCAGGGAGGCCACATGTGGGCTAAAAGGAGGAGCTGCTCCAAGCAGGGGCTCAGGTTTCTTGTGATGTCACACAATCACTCCTAACGCTGGTCAAAGGGAGAATGGATCCTTCCCATAACAGCAGCACTAATGATCTGAACACATGCTGACTAAAATCCATGGCTCTGAGACCACATACAGGAAGCTCATTGTCTAAATCTATGATCAACTCTGTTTTCACATATTAAATGAAACATCAAGTTACATGAAATATGCTCAATTAATTGAACTCCTGCTGCATAAAAGCTGGGCAAATTTCTCAAGTTTTTTGAGTTTTATGAATTGCATTGGGCCCTACAAATGGTAGCGATACTACCAAGAAAATGTTCAAAGTATAATGTAGTAGGAATGCTGTAATAAACGTCATTCGAAGTTCTTCCAGACAAAACCAGCAAATATAATTATTATAAATGAAGCAGGAAATGTTAAATGATTCAGTGTTAAGTACTATGCAAATTTTAGAATTGATTCACTACAGTAAAAGAATGTAGCTAAGAATTTACTGCAGGAGACTTTACTGTCCTATTGCTTCAATAAATGATCACTTCCCAGATAAGCACCATTAATAAAAGACATCGCTGCCAATAAATAGAAAAAGCTGCACTGGATAAAACAAAAGTTTCATAAGTCATAGTTTTAGGAAGGGTGTCCGAAAAAAAGTACAAAAAGTAAAACTGACTTGCCAGATTTTCGTGGTGCAATACTGCCACTTAGAGACAGCACTGAGAAGCATGGGGTCACGCTTTAGCCAGTGTGATATCTGGGTGGCACAGTGCCTCAGCAGTTTGGGTTACCCATCTCCAGGGCTCTAGGGTTATGGGTTTGCATAGAACCTCATAAGCAGGCCTAGGGGAACCGACAGTTCTGAAAAGCTTACACCAAGTATCAGACAACAAAGACCGACAAGCTGTCTGGCTTTTACCCTGAACTATTTCAAGGTTACTTCCTGGACCTGTTTCGGGATTGTCATGGCTCTACTTTGATGAATAGTTTCCAAAAATGGATAAATAAATATACATTGGCGAAGCTGAACTAACAAGATGAAAAATGCATCAATAGTTTAAGATCATTCTAGGACACAAATTTGTTTCTGTTGCCTCTCACCACTTAAAAAGAACAATAACATAAGATATGGAAATATATTTAAGATGCCTTCAGTCCAGATGCACAAATACATAGTATATTGTTGATAACATCTACATACAATGGCTAACCCTAACTAACCATATTGTGTAAGCATGGGCGTAAATTATGAGGGGTGGGGGGGTTGTAACCCCCCCCCCCAATGATCAACCAACAAATACAAACCCCTTGACCCCTTTAAATGGGTAGAGACCTCAACCCCCGCAATACTCAACCCAAAGTTATGTCTGCCCTTGTGTGTAAGTATTGAGACATTATAAGAATGCTGAGATTTGACATCTCTACTCAAATTAAAAAAAGATTTACTAAAAAAAAAAAAAAAAAAAAGATTTTTTTAAGCAGCTGAAATGACAGAGGCTATAACATTAGTACTTTTATGCTGATTCCATTCGCATCAAATCACTGCTTTTAAAATCTGAAAGGCATTTTCTCTCTAGCCGATAGCATTTGGTTTCCCCAAGTGTGTCAGCACATCTTCAGGCTGAATCTGTTTGGACGATGCAGGCTGTACCGCGTTGGAAATGATACCCACACTGGTAACACTTAGTAAATAAATGGGGCACGAATGCTTAATAATAACTCAGTTACTACCGAAGTTCAAATCATGTAGTCACTGTTTGAGATAAAAGATGCGTTACCATCGATTAATGATGGACAAACATGAGATCAGTATTTCACTTGTGTTATTCATGACTTGTTCCTTCAGCAGTTCACAAAAGGTTTACAGAATTAACCTATAAGACTTGCAGTAATTTGTGGTTAATTAGTACATAAGTAATAGCATAATGCTATATTATTTGTGCCCCGTCAAGTAAAGTGTCACCAATATACCTTTAGAGACAAACTGGCAGAAATTCAGCTTTGCAAACAGGAATAGCTAAATATTGGTGAAAAGCCTCAGGGAGACCAAATTCATCTCACACTTCAAAAAATGTACATAGCTAAATTCTATCTATCAGTGTTTCACTGACATTTATAGATGGAAACTGTATGTTTAACGTGGACAATTACAGCAGCAGAAAAACACAAATAAGTACTGATTCACAACGTGCTTCTTTGTTTGGCTAGGTTGTTAAATTAGAGAGGAGTATCTAAAACGCTATGTAATTTGAGAAGTGTGCTTTCCTGTAGGGCTGCTTCTAGAGAGACGAAACCGACCCCCACAATGGTGGCCTTCAAGGTGGGTTTATTATGTCTGTTGCACGGCTTCTTCTGTTTTAATGCCATAGATGTCACAGTGGGGCTTGATGGAAGGACAATCCCAGTACCACTTACAGGACACAAGGCACTTTATTCATGCAGAGCTCACACATACATGTAACAAAAGGGACCACAGGGGGTCAAAACAAAGGCAGGTAGCTTAAGCGAGGACCAAACAGGGGCTGGAATGCAAGAATAAGCAGAGGGAACATGAGCAAAACCATATTTTACAAGTACATAAAAATTCACGTACAATAACCTACTAAAGAACACAGAAAAGGGAGGCACGTATGTATCTCTGAAAAAAATTAAGAGATCGCTCTATATTTTTAAAACTTAAAATCTGCATTTTAAATCCTGCATTTTAAATCCCTAGAAGCAGGACTGAAGACCCATAAAACAAGGAAGAAGCCCTTCATTAATGAGAAACAGGGAAGAGCCAGGCTGGAGTTTGCAACAACAAAAAAATTATTTTGCACCCATGCATGCCCATAAATTGTGAAACTGAAAAATCTGCTGTGGTCTCTTATTTTTTCTAGAGCTGTTTACATAGGACTTGACAAGAAACAGGTGCGGGCCATTTATAATAAAGCAAACGCTAGTGCTAACTAGGACTAACAAGGATTAGTTGTGGGTCATAATCATGAACGACTTAACAACTAGGAATGGGATTGTCAGTGACACCTGCTGGTCAAGCAGGGAAATGATGGACAGGACAGCTCAGGCCAAGCACTGATCCTGACAACAGAATTGTAGTAAGAGGGACCAGCAGTGCAAAGGACTTGAGCTACAGTCAGATCCATAATGGAGGACACAGCAGTTATGTCCACTTGCATCCATAAACAACACAGTTTCTCCCTCAGTAACTCTGGTTGTACAATATCGAATAAATCTTGAATTCTGCCAACCATGTCACTCTCATGTGATCCTGGTAGGTGAACGTTGGGGACTCCTGCAGATTTGTTTGAATATAGTCTCATATGCTCTATCATCACCCAATCCTGAGTGAAAAGTAATCCAGTGTGGTTATGGGATGGTAGGAGAAAGGACCAGGTGGAGGGTAATATCATTGAAGGAGACTCTGGCAACACAGTCTGAGACGGGGTGGGGTAGCATGGTATATAAAATATATATACATAAACTAACATTCCTTTTCATAAATTTGTACTTGATGTATAATACATCTTAAATGTCAATTAAGTTTAAATTAAATTTGGACTTTTGACTCTAAATAACGCTTAATGAATATGGTTGCTTGTGCCGGAATAGCTCAGTTGGGAGAGCGTTAGACTGAAGATCTAAAGGTCCCTGGTTCGATCCCGGGTTCCGGCACGAGCGCAGCGTTGGCTCCTTCCTTGGTTCCATGGTGTAATGGTTAGCACTCTGGACTCTGAATCCAGCGATCCGAGTTCAAATCTCGGTGGGACCTACACTTATCGTATCACTGTGTCAGACGTTCTTGCTTAACTTTACATCTACACAATAAATAAATACGGTAGCTAATACATTATATAATATTTTTCTTATTATATTGTTTTATTTCATTTTTAATATTATTTTAATCTTATGCATCCGTCCTTATCCATGGAGTAGCTAGAAAACGTATTCACTGCATGTGTATGTTCGCATATAAGTCAGTATATTTAGAGCATTAAACCGTTCACTGAGGTCATTACATAAATCATGAGCTCATTCCCCAGCTACTACATACTACAATTCCCAACCTGCACCGTGCAAACGCCTTTTGTATCATACGACCACAATGAGCGGTGTTTCTTGGGAATTACAGTTTCATTGTCTGTTTCTCAGGCGGTCTTGTTTGGCGATTAGAACTCAATTTCCCAGATATCAACGCCAAGGATTCCTCCTTGCATATGATTTCCTGCTTGCGTTCAGATGTAGAATTTAAGAAAGTGTCAGTTCTGCGAACTGTTGTTTAAGTATCTTTTTGTGGTTAAAGAAAAATGAAAAAAAGGATTAAAACAAACAATTAATAACATTTGCATAAATGAGAAAACGAGTGAAAATGTAAACTGAGCAACTTTGTTTGGCTAGGTGTCGTGTGACGCTGCAGAGAGTTCCTAGTTAGCTAGCTACATAGCTACAGTTATATCAGCCTAGTAACATAGGTAGGGACACTAATGAATTAATTTATTGCCGTATGGTGTAAGATTTTCTTTTTTCAAAAGAGGACGAACCTATAAGGTACCTGAAAGAGGCACCTGTTTAATACGATGGAGGAGGTTGATAGGATTTTAATTCATTCACTCAGACAGACTGGAACGTAAGTATAGTCGCTTTTCTATTCAGCTAGTAAACCGGGGTACCAAGCAGGATTGTCGCACAAAATCTCTGACAATTAATTTGTCATTTGGGTAGCCAGCTGCCCTAAAGAATACTTTTTGGGTTTTGTCAGTGACAAGACGTTGTTTCTCAAAGGCTAGGCAGTTCCGTTAGCAATTTAGCTACTCTAATTTTGTTTGCAGGGAAGTGGGTAACATTATCCCACGTTTCATTCATGTTACTGCTGCTTTTAGTGTCATTTGTGCGTAAATCTGCAGAATTGTTAGATTGTTATATCTGACGTTTTATTAGCAGTAGCTGGTTATATGCCGGGAGCTGATTAGTCTCCTATGTACATGTAGTTGTATTGCCTTCTAGTTAAATGTCTGCCCCGGGTAAGTAGTTAGAAAAGATCCGTTTAGGCGTGTTGTTTGGAAATAATATTGTAGTCAGTAGAGTCGGCGTGTTCTTGTGTAATAGGTAGTAATTATTCTTTTATTGGGAACTGCGACTGTGGACGTAGAAGTACAAAGACAGATGCCGAGCAGCGCTACTGCTGTAGTAGGGTGGCAGAGGGCTGATATGCTGGTTATGGTATTATAGCTGCAAGGGAAACTGGATTGTATTATTTCCTGGGGAACGTATTGCCCAGAATATCATTGCGCTTTATTTAATTCATGTGAAAGTCTGGCAGGTGACGTTAATGTTTAATGTAAGACCCACACAATTCAAAGAGTGCAGGTCGAGTGTATGGCTGAGGCTACAGGTAGGCAGTCTTTGTAAGAGTAAGAGCTGGATTCAGATGACGTCTTTAGTCGGAGGAGTGCAAGTTCTTAAGGCTAAACTTTGTGTCCATCTCACTATTTTCCAGCGGCTGTAAGTGTTCTCCTGTGAGATACAGGCTGCGTGTTTAGGAGCATGTATGAGCAGGATGAAGCAGCGATGCACGCGGTCTTCTCTCTCCCCTGTTTGCTTAGGGACGTTCCAGAGGATGTGGACAGTGTGAAGCAGTTCACCAGTGAGCTGATCGTAGGGGCAGTGGTGCGCTGTCTGCGCGTCATTGATCCGGCCTTGGGCAACGGCCTGTCTCCCTCTCTGCCTCCCGGCATGTCTGCTCGCTTCCGCCTGGGGATGAGTTTGGCTCAGGCTTGTCAGGTAAGGGATGCTCTCTGTAGCAATGGCTGTAAAGCTTGCAGCAATCTGCATTAGGTGTACATCCTGTAAATCTGTTTCAAAGTTTGGTTGAGTACATCTAAAGTGGTATATAGATTACCATTTTTAGTTTTTATTACCCTTTGTATGATTTAGACTGTGTACCCTTTGTCATGATTTAGACTGTGCTTATATTTCATATATTTGTTAATTCATTTAAGGTAGTTGTTGTTTGTGGAAACATTTTCACATGGCAATATTCATCTTGTCCTGAGACTCCTGCATCAGAGTCCCCTGCGACTTCCAGTTTACATTTTAGTCTGAAAGTGGGACGTTTTGTGGTCGTACTTGTGTGACATGGCAATGTGTGCCTAGGACCTCGGCTACAAAGGGGAAATCGGCTACCAGACCTTTCTGTACAGCAATGAGCCCGAGATTCGCTCCTTGCTTATGTTCCTGGTGGAGAAGTTGCCAAGAGAGAGTGCGGAAGCCTCCAGCCAGCCTGCAGGTATGCAGAGAAGTGCATTGCTCGACCGAACGGCCGTTTTTCACAATCTTATATAGTGGATCTTATGCCATCAGGGTATTTGCTGTTTTACCTTTAATGTATGTATTGTGGCAGTAGGATGAAAACTGCGTATGTCCACTTATTGACAATCATGACTGACCATAGATGGAATGCACCCATTGTCCTCTGTCTCTTGATAGTATTTGACATCTAATTGGCCAAGATGTTTTATGAAGTCATCTATTAAAGTAGTATTTTTGTTTGTAGTAGTTCTGTATTCATGACCGTCGTTTATGTGCATTTCTTCATATCGCTAATTGTAACAGCTTAATATTAACTAACTCTACCATCATTGTTAATTGTGAATATAAAGTGAGATTAGTTTGTGTCTTGTTAACACTGTCACACTGACAACAGTCCACGTACGTAAAACGTACGTGATACGTATGATTTAAATCATTAAAACATTCAGTGATGAGTAAAGATATGTTTCTGTTTGTGGTGCTGGGGATGTCTCATTTCCTTGGTTTAGGTGTATATGTGGTGTTTAGGTGTTTTTCAGCGGACAGTAACGATATAACTGTTGTTAGGAGTTTGTTGCTTCAGATGCTATGCAATTGTGCCTAATTTTGTAAAACTGTTCAAGTACTCCAAACTTTAAAAGTACAGTAGGCAAATAATTTTATAGCATCACCCAGTGATAAATTTACACTCCCCCACATCTCCCTCCCAGGAAAGTCAGCCCTTTTGCTGAAGTCCATTGCTGCTCAGATAAAAACTCAGCTGTCGTTACCCTGGGCGCCTCCTTCCTGCCGCCTGCCCCTCCTCTGCCAGATGCAGGTACACCAAGACCACATACTATTGTATTGTGCTGTCAGACATTTTTTACTTTTGCCTGGGGGGCTTCACTCTCTGTAATCTGTTTCTGGTGAAAATGTTCAGTAAATGCTGATCGATAAAATGTCTGTTTCAGACTCCAGGCCTGTCTACCGGTTTTCAGAGTCAACCCTTGAGTTTGCCTCATTGTTCAAGATCCTCTGGGAAAATCCCGAAAGGTATATCGGCATTCACGCTGAGGAGGATCTCGCACGATGAGATCTGTATGCGCTCTTTCCGTTACAGTAGCAACAGAATCGTGGCATGCTGGGGTTGTTCTAATCATCACCGTGTAACCTTTTGCAGAGGTAAAGGATTACTACAGGGATTTCTTACTACCTGTGACCGCCCAGCCTTCCCAGCATTCCTCGGTGCCAGCTTCTCTACTGGAGCAGCATGCCTTGGACCTCAGTGCTGCCCAGGAATGGGAGAATGAGTGGAACAGTCAGGGCCTCCTGTCCAGACTGAGCCCTGAGGTACGACCACACAGGATTAGACATCATGATGTTAGCATATCAATCATAGTGTTTTATAAGGTATTTAATTTGTAATTTAGTTCTTCTACATAGTTTGCCTCTTATGCAGGTGAGAAAATCTTCAATGAGACATTGCAGCTGGTAGCTGTGATTTAACTTTAAGGTCACTGCACAGCTGTGAGTTTCACTGAACCAGTTGTTGACAGCCAAAGCTAGCATAGAATCGGACAGGACGAAACAGAACTATGCAGTGTACTTAGTCTTAAGACATATTTCTTTTCTGCTCTGTACTTTGAAGTTTAATGACAAATTGGAGATGTTCGGAATGTAATTATATGAGAAATGCTGTGATCTTTCTCTGCTCTCCGCTTGTTGCTACAGGACTATCGGGCTCGGAAGCGAGCGCGGCTGCAGAAACGCATCGAGGATCAGCTTCGGGCTGCTGCCCAGTCCTGCTCTGACATCCAGAATGCGTCGAGATCGGGCCCCGATTTGGCGGACCTGCTGCAGTCCTTCGGAGGGGCCACCGGCGGGGATAAGCTCCTCACCAAGGGCACGCGGTTCACTCACACGGAGAAGTTCACCTTCACCCAGGTGGGTCTCCTTTGTGGTACCAGCGTGGGGCTCTCTGCACATTAATGTCTCTGTCTTGTTTTAAACAGAACTGGTTCAGTCAGCATAATAAAGCACTGGATATGATTTATTATGACGTTTCACGGAATTGCCTGATGTAGGATCCAGAGAAAGCCGTCCAGCAGATGGCGGCAGCAGTAAACTCGCTGCCAACTTCCCACCAATCGGAGGAGGACATTCGGGCCCAACAGCAGGAGGAGCTCGCATGCCTGCAGCAGCAGCTGCAGCAGCTCTCCTTGCATGTGGATGAAGTCGGAGGGGATATAAAGAGGCTCACTGTGGCAATCAGCAAGGTGACCACTACAATAAGCACTGAAGCATATTTAGCCTATTTGCATTTTATATATCTGTTATGGTCAGTATATGTGCTTGGTATGTTCTACTTAGAACAATGTGTACTTTGCAGTTTATTTCTCATTGTGGGGCCGATTTTTTTGTTAAACATTTTTGTAATCGCTGTAATGTATAATAAGACTTGTGTATTGCCTTGTTGATATAGCATAACAATACAATCATAAAATGCGTATGGTTTTGTCCGCGCGGACGTGGCGTCTGCTCTGGGTTTGCCCCAGTCTACTTGGGCTCCATGTCTGCTTCCAGCTGTCACCAGAATAAGCGCTTGAAAAATTAAGGGTCGGAATGAAACGCTTTTGTGCTGATCAATCTTTTTTTTCCCTTTCTATCTGGATCATATACCCTCTGTGACAGTTTGTGACCTTCTGCCTGTGCAGGTATCAGAAGAGCTGAACCAGCAGGAGCAGAGTAACACGGAGAAAGGAGCCACCATTCGGATCAAGAGGCAAACGGTGGACCTGCTGCCCGACGCAGACAACAACCTCACCAAGCTGCAGGTGCCCGAGGCCTGGTGATGGGCAGCAGGTGCCCGAGGCCTGGTGATGGGCAGCAGGTGCCCGAGGCCTGGTGATGGGCTGCAGGCGCCCGAGGCCTGGTGATGGGCTGCAGGCGCCCGAGGCCTGGTGATGGGCTGCAGGCGCCCGTCTGTAATAATTAACAGTCAGTTTAATCCAAAGCAACATGCAATTGGGAGAACAGGGTCAGCCAGTCCCTGCGGCATTTGGTGGAATAAAGGCCTTGATCAAGGGCCGAATGTGATTACAAACGGTCAGCTTCCAGGGTTTAGGGCTAGAGTGAGTTTGGAGCCTACACAGAAAGCGCAGTGCACAAGGCAGGGGACACGCTGGGTGGGATGCCAATGTAGTATTGAAACACTTTTTTGTGCTTTGAGGTATTTCTCATGTTCTAACAGAATATGCATTTTGTGAATATGTGGCTATAACATTGGTCAGGAGCCATATGCATATTCGGCTTGCGTCTACACAGGCCTTGGTGGACGCCAGCTCGCGGCGGGTGGCAAACCTGTCCTCGCAATGGGAGAAACATCGTGCCCCGCTGGTGGAGGAGCAGCGGCGACTGAAAGAGCTCTGCAGCAGTCAGGAGGTAGCTCTCATGTATATCATGTTGGCCTTTTGAAACCGTGTGTCTGTCATGAAAATGCATCATGTTTTCATTGCTGTTCTAGCTGGAGTCTTCACGCAAGCTTTCGGAGATCAAAGGCCTTCATGAAAGAATAAGACAATCTGCTGAAGATGCCAGAAAGAAGGAGGGACTCTACAAGCAGCTGGTGAGTGATTGGAGGATGAATGTCCAGAAATCGGTGGTGAAGGTCCTGCCAGGTCCTGCCCCTTATATCCTCCTGCTTCTTTTGACATGCGATTCGGTACTGAAACGTAATGAGGCTGCTGCTGCTGTTTCTCGCCAGGTAACCGAATTTGAGAACCTGCCCAAAGATGTCTCGCGATCAGCCTATACGGTCCGGATCCTAGAGATTGTTGGCAACATCAAGAAACAGAAAGAGGAGATCACAAAGGTTCTGCCAAATGGCCTTTGGGTCTATTCAGTCTTGCCATTGCTGGGCTTTGATTTTGGTTTTTAATCAAAATCATTGGTCTGAGTTCATAACTTTATGGAAAAGAATCTGGAATGTGAATCTTGGTAAAAGAGAAATTAAATTCACTTGCAGAGATTCCTATGTTTGTACTGAGGTTTTGATAAGCAGCATATTTACTTTTTCTTGTTAGATCTTGTCGGACACTAAGGAACTGCAGAAGGAGATCAACAGTCTGACTGGCAAGCTGGACCGGACTTTCGCAGTGACAGATGAACTAGTCTTTAAGGTTGAACATTTGAGCTTATTATTGCCCTCTGGTTCATGTAGTCATTTTGTTCAGTCATGCTCATGATCCCAGCTCCCTAAATTTGATGTGTGTTGATTTTGTATCCGCCCCAAAGCCGTCCTGTCTCCATTACTTCCTAATTTCTCCCACCTAACCCAGAAGAGGGAAACTCCCCGTACACCTCTTCCTTCCAGCCAGATACCAGCATCCTGTGGTTTTATGCACCTTCCCTGGAGATATTTTCAGCAATGTTATCTCGCTATGATTTTAATGTGCTTTTTAATGTCTTTAAGCCGCCTGATCTGTTTCAACTAACAGAGATTGTGTGCTTCCTGCAGGACGCTAAGAAAGATGAATCTGTTCGCAAATCGTACAAGTACCTGGCAGCATTACACGAGGTGAGGGAGAGATCGCGTCATCCCTGTATTGTGAAATGCAGTCAATATACAGTCATTTGGTGGGAAAATATTCCCATGTGTGTTGATAGGAATCCTGACTCACAGGAGATGCCTAGAAGTGAAATATAGAGCGAGGGTAAAAAGGGTTTTAAACAATTCAAATTAGAGTTCAGTATAGGGAATTGGCGAAATTCCGATAGATAAAAACATAGCAATGGATAAGACTCTTGGTCACATATGCCTCATGCAGGCAGCTGTTTCCATCCATCCATCCATCATCTCCCGCTTAATCCGAGGTCGGGTCGCGGGGGCAGCAGTCTCAGCAGGGAGGCCCA
>JAODJX010000109.1:12073109-12094419 GCA_026776945.1 Isichthys henryi
CCAGGCAACGTAGCTCCTGGGATCATTGGAACACGCAAACCCCTCCACCACGATAAGGTCTCGGCTCCAGGAGGGGAGGCAGCTGTTTTGTTACTGAAATTCATCGAGCCATGTTTGCATAAGTTTAACCCCTGTCTCTTTCACAGTCTAATTATAATGGCCACAATTGTGTTCATTCCAGAACTGTACCCAGCTGATTCAGACCATTGAGGACACTGGAACAATTATGAGAGAAATCAGAGACCTGGAGGAACAGGTAAGTAACAGCTGCCAGCATGCTGAAGCACCTAATGAGGTCGACACACATTCTGTAGTACTTACTTCATAATGCACATAGCACGCCCTGTGTATTTGCAGGCTGTGACCTGTGAATGGGAACCTAACATAATACATGAAAGTAAATATTAAGACACGTGTTCCTTAGATAAGGAAGAATGGCTCATTCTGTACTAATTCCCTTTCAGAATACTGAGCTAAAAAATGTGACAATATTATAGAATTACTTTAAAGTGATAGACTGATAAAAATGATTTTAAGAAGTTAATTAAATAAGGCACAATCAGCAAAGCCTTTTTAAAGGCAGTCAAGAAAAATGTCTATTGCTTTGTATAATCTGGGTAATAGGAAGGCTATTCCCAGGCTTAAAAGTGAGTTCCAGAGTTCTATTTGTAAAGGACAATCAAACACCTCCAGCTCCATAAAGTTAATGATACTGACATTTTGTCAATTTTACAATATGTGTTTGCAGACCACCAGAAACTGCTTTATTGACCTTGGGGGCAGCACAAAAAGAGCCTTAATCAGTCATATGGTGGGCAGTGAAGCCCAGTTTGGGCTACAATGACTTTGCATGCATAGCTCTGTCCGGCTGAACACCACTGAACACACTACCAAAAACATGTTATTGCTTTGAGTGTTTATTGTCCAATGAAACATGCATTAACACTAAATATTCACAGATTGAGACTGAGAATGGCAAGAAGACCCTCAGCAACCTGGAAAAGATCCTAGAGGACTACAAGGCCATTCGACAAGAGAATTCAGCTCTGGCAGCAAAGATCAGAGAAGCCTGAGACTGATAGATTGCTGCAGTGCTCCCATTGGTACTTGTTGATAATCTTGACTGGCAACCCACCTTGACTGCCTGCTATGGAAACAAGCACGCCATCTCCAAACTGACTGGCCCGTCCAGCTCTCCAGCAGGGTGTTCTGTAGCATCATTGCATTGCCTGTCCAGAAGAGTACCAAACTGGGGGAGGGAGGAATTTTTTGTACTAAAATTACTTTGAGGTCATTTTTAATGCACATATTTACATAACGCTAGTCTTGAACATCTTAATCTGTTGCCATATGATATGAATGGGAGCTCAAGGGGGCTGCTTTATGTACAAGTTGGTAGTACTGACAGCACTCCATAATACTTTGCCTTTAGTTTCTTCAATCACAGTGGAATTAATTGGATTGATCTAGTGCTGGATGATAAATATTGCATTACACTCAGATATTCTACAAGGGGAAATGAGGACCAGCAAATTTAATTTTTCTTGGATTAATTATTTGGATATTGCCAATATTTTCAGATTATTTTTTTTCCCCAATTTATCCAGTTTCAGCTAAAATTTTAATAGAATATAGACTCTCCAGTATACATTTTAGCTCACTGGAAATTTCGGTATGCTTGGAAGTATGATCCACCTTATTTTTTTTAAACAACCCAAATAAATATTGAATTGGGAATGACTATAATGAGAGTGTAAAGTTGCACACAGCAGCAAGTCGTGGGAATTTGCACTTCTCGAGAGGAGATTTTGGATGATATTTCTATATTAATAAATATGAGTGTGCTTGCTTTGGGTGTGTTCTTCAAGGTCCTTACTATGTATGACTGGTTCCACATCATAATAACCCCATTCCATGATAATGTGAAATGCTGGTGACTTGGTTCGATGGAAATGTCAGATCCTGTTCCATAATAACTAAACATCAGTATCTTTTAATTGTAATTTCTGAATTTGCCAGGGAGTTTGGATTATTTTAGAATGTTTTTCTGTTCTCCCACAATACAATCCACAAATCATGCTATTAAAATATTTAAATTTGATTTGATAAACTTATTTTCTTGTTTCTATACCAGTAAATTGGATACATACAATTTTGTGTGACTTGCTCTTGTGATTTTGGAGTAGTAGAGAGATCATGAGTGAGCTGTATTTGTCTGGGTTTTGCTTGTTTTAGCTTTAGTTATGTTTTTGTTCCTTTGAGCTCACGATGCTGCACAGGAACCCTTAAGCATTAATTTTGTTATTCGGCCATGAATCAATGGTTTTCAGTTAGTCCTGAACTAATCTGGAAATGACCAAATACGCAGTCGCTGGCTAAAGAGTGCAGGAATGGTCACTGTGATCATTTTATGCCTGGTGCTAAATGGCAACTTAACTAAATCCTCAGGAGGCCCTGGAACAGTTCAACTGTCACGTTTTATCAGTATTTTTCATTGAGGAAGTACTTGGATTTACATCAGTCTCACAGATAACAAGTAGAAGTTCAGCTCCTTGTTTAACCAAACCATATCATTTACACAAGACTAGCTGGGATTTCACTCTTTAACAAGATAATGCTGTTTAATCATTGTGTTTATTCAGTCGTTCAAAATTTGTTAGATACTGTGTTAAAGTGATTTTCATATCTGACCATGTAGTTGGATAGACTGGAATGAATATGGTTCTATTTCCAATCATCTTTAACTAGAATTTTAAGTGGTCACATGAATGTCTCTAATCCTGGGGACACGTTCTCCCAAAAACATTCAAGCTCTCCAATATTTCTTAGTGCTTTAACTTTGATGCAATTTGAAAACATACATTTGTTTGGAAAGTGGGTTCAGATAAGTATTTGTTCACCACTTGAAACCATGGGATTTTTTACACTCTTGTTTCGTTCTCTATGTTCCTCACTCCCTCGCTAGTGATCTTACTTTGGCCCTACACCTATAGGGTTTAAGTACTATGGATCTGTTTCCAGTATGATGAACTGGGAATTTGCTCTAGTTATTTGTACAGTTTCAAGTGCAGGCCTTAGCATTGTGTCATAGAACTATATAACTTGTTAGTCTTCCCCGGATTCTTTCCTAAATGAGGTATGGAGCACTTTCCTTCTCATACTTGTTGAAATTTTGTTTCATATTCAGTGTACTTTGGTTCAACTAATTATATTCCCATTGCAGTGTTCGTAATCAGTACTGATTTTACTTTAATAGTTTGTCAACAAAATCCAACATAATGTTGAAGCAGAGGAAAATATAGCCTTATTTTCTTTTTCTTGCACAATGGTCAGTAGGAAAGGGCGTTGGATAACACAAAAACTTTTGGGCACTTAAAAGTGTTCATTATGGTAATACCCGAAAGAAAACAAAAACACCACCTCTCAGCCTTTGATTGACATTTACAAAATACATCTAAATGAATGTTTTTATTAATGTTTTCCATATTCTGTGAAAAGTATCACAATTGTCATTCATGCATCTCTTCAGACTTTTTCATGGTTGGTACAGTATTAATGCTGAAATATTTTAAATGAATCTATACCATCAGTTGAACTAGCACTGTGACTCACAATTGAATGTGGCTTTTTTGTTAGGTTCATTAAAGTAAGAATTTTAAGTTTTTGGGTTTTGGTGTTATTTTTTTTTACTCTCTTTTCATTCTCAAAATGTTCCAGGATAATTTTCTATAGCAGACTTTCTTGTAATTACCAAGAGAAATATATTACCAATTCTTACTAACTACATAATATTCAAAACACCATCACCCTGTTTGTGATAAGTGGTTATGGAACATGGCTGAAGAGAAGGTAAAGCTGACTGCCTAGACCTAGTTTAAGCCTGTATATCGTGTAGTTAAACAGAATTATTGTATTCCCCAGACTGGGAATACAAATGGTTTTAGAACTGGACTGCTACAGGCACTTATCTCGTTAGTGTAATAACTCAAAAAGAATTTGACATTTTTTTAAACCTGGAACTGGTCAGACACTTGAAATTATGAGTGTGATAACTCAAAAAGTGTTCAATGGATCTTATTACCGTTCAGAAAAACGTGGATGAAGATCTACATCTGATTTTGTTTTGAAACAAATTACACAAAAATTGAAGCAGTAGCGCTAGGTGGCACCCAAGGATGCCGACAGTGGGGGAGGAAACTAGATCAAGAGGGGTCCAAAAGGGCACTCTGATCTTTAAATAATCTGCTGCAATAATTAGTCAAAAATACGTAATTGTGAAAACTTACAGATTGTATTTGTGAATTCCTTGACATGAGGTGGCAGGGGGGCTTGGAGATCATTTTGTCCCCAGGCACAAGCATGACACACAGAGGACCTAGTGACAGCAAAGGTAACAAGGGACGGCTGCAGAGGATACTAGATATAGTGAACACTCTAGAAATTAAATATATTTCCAGGGACATTTCATTTTGAAGCCCCCTAATTGAAGCAATGATACTTAGTCATGGCAAAGGCTAGAGCAATGTTTCTCAAATCAGTCCTCGTGGACCCCTACACAGTCCACGTTTTTGGTCCCTCCCAAATCTCCGAGAATTGGAAGAGGGTAAAAATGTGGAGTGTCTGGGGGTCCCCAAAGACTAGTTTGAGAAACACTGAGGTAGACAACTGGTCTTATGAACATGATTACGCAAAAAGTATTTGATGGGTCTTTTTTCAGTTCCACAGAAACTCTATATGTACTTTCATTTTGAGACAAACTGAATGAAAACTGAATCAGTGCCACATAGTGGCCGCACAAGAAAGGACACACATTTGGTGCACATTAAAATGAGACAAGTCAGAAAATTTTGAATTTAAATACAGAGAGATGGGGATAGTATGTAGGGGGGCTAGAGATTGTAGGGGATGGGGGCTGGTTGAGGAGTTGGATTAGATAGGCGGAGGGGGTGACAGGGGCCATCCAGGGAATAAATTATTGGTGTTATGACAGCATCTAGTTTCATATGGTACATGTTCTTATTCCCACAAATCCCCATAAAAGCAGCTGTCCTGAATTTTCAGAATTTCTTAATATGGATTATTATGATATTAATATTAGTTCTAATCAGGGATGGGATCAAGTCATTCCTTGGCAAATCTGTAAATTTTGTACAAACCCGAGCAAATACGGAAAATGGCAAAATGTGCCAATTTGAGGCTTGCAGTGGAATTTTCCCAAAGGTTTCGTTCACGACATAATGAGTGCATTAAGTTTGAAGGATATGGGTGTATGTCCAGGAAACGTCTTTAAAAGTGCATTTGCGCTTTATCACGTTGGATGAGCGTTCAATACACAATAACGCCTCGAGAAAACTGAAATTCCAGCGGCATGACACAAGCAACACAAGCCTTCAGTCACAAGGACGCAGTTTGGCTGTTGCTAAGTTATTTGATTGGCAAGCTCGTCCTTCAACCGACATCAAATTTGCCGAAATGGGCTGCAGCGATTGGCGGAAATAGTCCTTTGTTCCATATTTCTCCACCACACGGCGCGCGAGGAATTTCAAACGCCTTCAGTTACGTGGCTGTCGGCTGCTATCCGGCTTAGAATTAGCAGACCTCTGCTGCTCTTTGGAAATATCGCGGAATTAACAGTGCGGTAACTGGAAACAGGCCATTCTGCTTTTTAAAAGAGGAAAGAATATTCACCTAATTAGCTAGGTGAGTAATAAATGAATACACGCAACCCGTTAATGTATATAGCGCGGACTTGTGTTGAGTTATTATGAATCGGCCACGTTACGATTCTCCAGAAAGGACCGCTGAAGTCACTATATGTGATGGTTCTTGCTGATATTTCTACGGGTGGTATCAACGGTCTCTTTGGTTAAGTTTTCTGTTATCATTATATAGTTCTTTTTAACCGATGCAGAGCCAGCTAAACGCCCGCGGTTGGTGTTGCTCACAAGCTAGTTGGCTAAACTAGTTAGCCTAGTTCTTGGGAGGCAAAGTTTAGCGCAGTCATTTAGGACTAAGTTCTCTAATTACCTCTGAAAATAGACAGTAGTGCCCTTAATGGTGAGGGACGCAAATACTCGTTGGGAAGCTCTCTATAGATTATATATGTTTATATATAAAGAGTCTTTAGGCTGTTTGAAGGACTCTTTTGTCCTGTCGGCTGTGATAAACCAGTTCCAGTGCTCCGTGTGTATATGTTGGATGTCGGTTTTCTACGTAGGGGCAACCCGTGTTTTTGAATAACAAAACCGGCACAAATGGCGAGCTCTGCTCCGAGAGGATATTGAATAACGCTGCAAGCTGCTTTTAGTTTTACTTCCTGTTGCGCTGTTTGAGATGCCAGGGACCCAAAAAGGAAGTATTTATTGCTAATCTGAACAAAAACAGTAGTATAACATAGCACTACATTTAAGGTGACTTGTTCTCACAGTCGGCTACCTGGTATATTACATGGTGTTAAGAAATTCCCTTACGTCGTTGAAGTCAGATTATTGATGTATGCATCTTTACCATACACGAGATCTCACACTTTAATTTTAAAGCTTTAATTTACAAATCGCATGGATGTAATTTAAATTACAGCACTGACAATATGATTTTGCTGGCAGCTTCGTATGCAATGTATGATATGCGCTGCCTTTGAGAACGCATTTCTGGTGGGAGTGCACTTGGCATACTTTGGGGCGATGCTGTTTAACATCTTATTAGGTAATCCTCATGAGGTGCTGTTTATACTTAATATGGTTACATTGCATATAATTTGCGTGAATCAAATTGCTTAAATTATTGTTTTATTTTCGGGAAAAACTTTTTTTATGGGTAGTTGTAAGTCTCTCAGGGCTTTTTCTCATACACTTTTTCTTAGTGAAGGTATGTGCTGTGTAAGGCAGCTGAACTGAATGACCAGAAGTGCCCAGTGTGTCACCATGCTGGAAGATGGAGAAGCCGGTGATCATGTCCCGTCGCTGCGGGCGGAGGTGGAGCGGCTGCAGACGGAGCTCCAGGAGGCCAGCCAGCAGAACGAGCAGGCCGCCCGCTACGGCTTGGCGATGCTGGAGGAGAGCGCTGCACTGAAGAGCAAGCACAGTCAGCTGGAGGAGGAGCATGAGGCACTAAAGCAGGAAGTACAGCAGCTCCGAGAGGTTAGAGTGCTGCCCTACATCCCTTTGTGCAGCATATTCAGGACAGGGTCACATGTAGCCTATCCCAGAGGCAATGGGTGTGGTACATCCCACACAGCAGTTCTTCACAGGGCACACACAGGCTTCTTCACACTGGCATACATGCTATGGGCTATTTAGTGACCCCCAGGAGACAACCAAAATACCAGTAGGACATGGAGAGATGGGAGGTGTGAGGCTGCAGTACTCCCCCCCCGAGGCACCATGCTGTCCAGCCAGACTGAGGCTTGTATTATTCCCAAGTTAACATCACAAGCAAAGCTTATGACTACTCTTCTGGTGCGAATTCTGTTCTTTTCAGCCTTCGTTTAATGCCGGCGGACTTGTGAACCCGATGTACTTATTGTGATTTTGTTCCGTCAACTAGAAAATGGAACATTTCAGATTTGAGTCGGCTTCAGATAAAAGGAAAGCAAATTTCAGACTTCTGCTATTTGGTTGGCGGTTGCGTCTTGATGGGGAGGGAAACGGGCAACTGCAGCACAGTGTGAAAGGGTCTGTCCCTGGGGACATGTGCTTCTTGGAGTATTTCTTATGGCTGCATGGGGAAGTTCAGCAGCATTTGCCCAAATATGAGAGGCAGTAATTAAAGAAATCAGCAGTGTTTGATCGAAGATTTTAACTACTAAGACATTGTAGAAGAAGCTTTTGAATTTATCACCTTTTTTTCTTCCATAACATTTAATAGGATTGTGTATAGTGAAATTCACAGGGTACAGAAGTAGAAACGTTTTTTTCTATTCTCATTGCCAGTGTATTTTCTATTTCATCAGTCTTACATTTAACCCATGTAAACATAAGGTAAATGGCCTGGTTGCCATGGTTTACTCACGTTCCTTATCATGCGCAGTACTGTTTTAAGTGACTGTACATATAGTGTTGATTCAGTACTCGTGTCAATGTATATAATAAATACCTCATCAATAGCAGTCAAGTGGACCCTCCTCAATGACCATGTGTACCAATGTACCCCCCCCCCCGTATTAATAATCCTAATGTTACCCTATTGTTTGTTGTATCCACTTGCATTTTTTAATAGTTAATCCCTCTCCCCACAAATTTAAACCATGACTTAAGTCTTTGAGGCACTGGGGCCTCTCATTACCGTGCCATCAGAGTACACTGCCATATTTGTTTACACTTTGACTCTAGTTGGCCTATCTGTGGCTGTTTAGTTATAGTGAATCCCTGGTAGTAAACGGTTACCGTGTGGATGCCAGGATATCTAACGAATGTATCTTGGCTGGGTCGTAGGCCCTGGCGGAGTCTGTGAGCAACATGAAGAGAGCTGCTTCCGATGGAGAGAGTCGAGAGGAGATGCTGCTGCGGGAGTCTTCCAGCAAGGAGGCGGCCCTGGGGACCCGACTGGAGGAGCTGCAGCTGGAGCTCCGGCAGGCACGGCTCAGCCTGAGCAATGTCCAGGCGGAGAGCGAGCGTCTGGGAGGGCTCTGCGGCCAGCTTAAGACGGTGCGTCAATTTACACACACAGACACGAGTCAAACTTGATGCCGCATGGGAAGTCGTGAGAAAGTATAGTTATTTGTCAACAGTGTAGCCATAGCCTGACGCACAGCAAGATGCGCCCTTTATTTCAACCTTTCAGTTTGAGTGGGGTCCAGCAATGCATTCGCTTTAACTTTTACATTTAAAATTGATCCAAATAATCAAAACAGAATCCATAACAGGAATAGTTAATTTTTTTTGTTCCATATTTAAAATATTTTTATAGTTTTCCATAAATATATGCATTACGTGTATGGAGAAAAGTGAGGAAATAAATACTGAAGAACAGCATATATTGTGTCTGACCTGCAGCAAGGGCAGCATTACTACTGGCCCTATACAGATGAATTAATTTAATTTTCCAGCATAGGTATGCTTCTGTAGGGGGAAAAGCTCTGTGGATTTGGTTACTTATAAACGCTGTGTTGTCCCTTTTAAGAAAGGTAACTTGTTTTGGGAGATTTTAGCTTTGTGTTCACCTTGATATTGCTGCAGTTATGTGACTTCAGCACCCTTCTTTTATTATATACAAATGTCATCTTTAAAAAGACAAACACAAAAGCGGTTTTGCTTTTTTCATAATGAGAAAAAATCCTGTCTTAGGATTGTGAGCATCTGGAGACGGAGAAGGGACACCTACGGGGAGAACTGAAGGAGTACAAGGTTCGGGAGATGCAGCACCTCCAGGATAACGGTGAGCTGGAAGAGGAGAACGTCTCCCTGCAGAAACAGATCTCCCTGCTTAAGGAGAATCAGGTGAGCTGCTACGTTCCTCAACAGACATGTTATTTCTGAATATTAGAATGAAAATGTACCGATCCTGAATAAATATCAAATGTAATATAAGCATATAATATAAAATGTAATATAAGAGTCGTACCTATAAATTCTGGACCCCCTGACAAAATGTCAGCTTAGACCTCCCCAGCCAGTTTTACATCTAATTTTGCATATTCAATGGCCCTCTGATTCTGCCAGGGTATCAGTGCCCCTCCAACGCCCTGGAATTTTAAGTGAATCAAATTGCGTAAATCGTTCTTTTAATCATGTTCAGGTTAAATTTTAAAATTGTTAGTTGTGAGGAACTCCATTGATTCTTCTCTCTCATGTGAAGGCATGCACTGTGTGGGGTAGCTGAACTGAATGAGCAGAAGTGTGCAAAGCACCACTGTGCTGGAAAACTGAGGCTGGTGATCAGTCACTCCAGACAGCGATAAAAATAATCTCTGCTTCTGATGGGGAAAATGAGCAGGCATCTGACCTGAAGGTGTCCTGTGTAAAAATCCAAGTAGGGAATATGGGTTAGACCCTTAACTACCAGCGAAATATTCAGCCCTGTTAAGTTGCATCGGATAACTGTGTCAGCATGATGAATAACTATTTTGATGAGACCATTTGTTGAAGGGATTTGCCGAAGCACCTCCGCTTGTCAGGCCATGTTTACTGGATGAGAATATTGTGACTGTCTTGTGACTCCTATGTTTTCCATCTGGGCTGTGAAACTCAAGCCTTGTTGTTTTTAACGTGTGTTTTTAAAACACTAGTACTGCATAGGGAAGGTGACACAGGCTGAGTGGATTAGGGGTGTTTCCTTAAATGCATTTTTAAGTGAATTTACAGCTATATCCTCACCTCAATATTCAAACAAGAATCCATCTCACGTAGCATGTGTCTTGTCTAGTTTCCTCGAGTGGCCTTTCTTTAAGGCATTTTGTATCGTGCCTTATCTACATCGAACACATGCTCTCTTACCCTTGGGTGGTTTACGGACTTGAGTTTCTACTAATTAGCTATGGTTTCGCGATTCTTATTGACAGCTTGTAGAAATTCTCCATTTATCAAAATGTGTCATCAGATTTTTTTCTTGGCTACACATTAGTGGATGTATTAGAAGCAGTGAGTTTTGGTTACACTATGCTAATGTGTATAAAATGATGTTCTAGCTCTTACAGCTGTTATCTGGTATGTTTTTATTTTGATTTCTGTTTAAACATATGGGGAAAAATATACAGTTTATATATTATGTTCTGAATTTCCTGAAATGCTTAAGAAGAAAGGAAGTGTAGGCTAACACCAGCATTTGATGTGTACTGTAGGAAGATGGTGGTTTTGTGGCAATTTCCATGTTTTACCGAATTTTGTATTCATTGCTGAATTCAGTTTTAGATTTTTGGAATCTGTTACCTTTGCTTTTCCCATGTGGTAATAACGATAAGGCCCCTAGAACTGCCAAACACTGGAACATAAAATGTTCCGGTATGTACTCTTCCACTTTTTGCTCTCACATTCCTTGTGTTTCATCTCCTAACCCCAGGTGGAGTTTGAGGCCCTAAAACTTGAGCTGAACCAGAAAGAGGAGGAACACGAACATCTAAAAGGGCAACTGGCAGAGGCGGGCCGCCTGAGGGACATCGCAGAGCGCCAGCTCGAGGCCGCTCTGGGGACCCTTGAGGATGAAAGGGAGCAGAAGAACCACCTGCGGAAGGAGCTGGCTGCCCTGGCAATCAATCCCTTTGATTCTGTGAGCAATCTGGAACTTCACCTGGGCCAGCTAGAGGAGAGCACAGAAGAAGCTGGAGACCAGGATAGTGGCTATAATAACAGGTGGCCCCAAATAGTCTTCAAGGCAAATGGAGAACATTGCTGTTCCACCCCCAGGAACAGTGGCATCTTCCTGCAGGCTCCTGCACCAGGGCTAGTGTCAGACTTGCTCAGTGAGCTACACCTTTCTGACAGTCAGAAGCTGAAACAGCAGTTGACCCAGGTATGTGTTCCTCCCTTGTTGAAATCACCAGTATGGTCTTTTAGCTCAGTCTCTTTTGGTAGAAAAGGAGTGTAGGAATTTTAAAAGCACAGTGTACCCAGTGTCTCTTTGACTGGTTAGTCTGTCACTTGGTGAAGGTACCTCATGTTCTCCCTCAAACGGCTCAGTGATCTGCTGTTTCCGGCTTTACATAGACCTGTGACCACATCCTGTGTGAGTAGTACCACACCACCATTTTTAGATGCCCTATGTGCGCAGGAAAAGTGAGAATTATCCGTTAATGGAAATGACATTTAACAATCAAATTCTAACATTTTTGTCTTGTTACAATGAACCCCCCCCCCCTTCATATACATTGCTGATCATCATGCTCATATTTGTGTTTTTATCTACTCAGGCAGAGAAGGAGAAGGGCATTCTGTCCAGTACTGTCAAGGAGTTGCAGGAGGAGCTGGAAATTTGCAGGCAAACTCTGGTCGAAGGCCAGGAAAAGATGGCCTCTCTGACCAAACAGTTGGAGGTCCTTCAAGGGTGCCAAGACCACATGCATGGAAGCCAAGGGAATCCCGAAGGTGTGGAAAGGCCTGGTGTTGGGCACCATGGGGAGGGTGAACTGGTGAATGGTGTAGAACAAGAAATGCTAGCAGCTAGTGAGGAATCTCAGCTGAGGGAGGAGATAAAGGAGGCAACGGTGCAGTACGCCAAACTAGAAAGCAGGTACCAGCAAGAGAAGGAGAGATGGAGGGGTGAAGCCCAAGAGCTGGCAGAGAAGATACGGCAGTGCATCCAATCTAGCCACCAGGACCAGGAACGTATCCTAGCATTGGAGAAGGAAATTGGGGCCACCATGAAAGTAGCATCTGACTCGGAAAGCCATCTCAGCACTACGCAGGATGAGCTACTGGTCTTCTCTGAGGAGCTTGCTAACCTCTACCACCACATATGCATGTGCAGCAACCTCACACCTGTTCGTGTCACGCTGGACTACTATCGGCGTGGCGCACATGCCCAGCACAGCCACCATGGGCCTCTGCGGAAGCGGCGCTCCTCTGAAATGTTCGCAAAAGTGTCTGCCACCTGCAGTATGGACAGCAGGGCTGCCCCCTTGGGCGATAGTGGGGATTCTTCACCTGGGAGCCCTGGGGCCAGTAGCTGCCCCAGCTCCCCGACGCTGGACTTCCGGGATCCCACCAATGTGCGGAACCTGATGGCTGTTATACGGAACCAGATGAAGCACTTGCAGGTATGACCAGCAGTGCAGTCATGGTGGATCCAGAAGTCCACATTGAGGTCCAAAGGGTATCGCTTGAATGTGTTTGGGCCATTTTTTGGAGCTTCATGTCTGCAGTGTAACAGCATGCCTTTCATTAATTAGGCAAGCAATATCAGTCCTGTTCTCTAATGTGTAAGAGGATGAGCACTTACCTTGATCTTTGTCGATGTTTTCAAATGTGGTATAACTGGATGCATGACTGGATTTAATCTATATAAGGACAGCATGAAATGCTGTTGAAGTGAATGTCTGCTTTACTCTTAACTCCAGGTAGCATTTGATGCATGTCGCCGGAGGGGGGCTCTGTCCTCCCCATCTAACCTGGGTGTGCATGACACCGATATGGATACAGAGACTCTGCTTGAAGAAGTGCTGAAGCTTAAATCCCTTCTTAGCACCAAGAGGGAACAAATTGCTACTCTGAGGACTGTCCTCAAAGGCAACAAACAGGTGCCCTCACTGCATTACGCTTGTCTCCTGAGGGTTTGTTTAGTTTGTGGTGTGAGGCTTTATTAATAAACAGTGGTGTGTGCGTGGTGGGGAGGTGGGAGTGGGTAAGGTATGCTACAGGAAATGGTTCCCTGAAAGAAAGCTTTGTTTTCCATTGTTAATTTGCTGTAGTTTGTTTGTTCTCTCAATTGTGTATTTCAGTAAATGATGTGGTGAAGGTGATTGCTTAAACAAATTACCATTTGGCTCATCAACTGTAACCTGCTAACAAAAATAATCTCTTTTTTTCACAGACTGCGGAGATAGCCTTGACGACGCTCAAGACCAAATATGACACAGAGAAGAGTGCCATTTCTGAAACGATGTTAAAACTCAGAAATGAACTCAAAGCTCTCAAAGAGGATGCAGCCACCTTCTCTGCGCTCCGGACCATGTTTGCCAGTAGGTCAGTACCATGTCTCCGTCATACTGTCAGATGGTTCCTGTAAACATGCCCCTGGAATGATGGCACTGGCCGAGCCACACGTTTAACCGGTTCCTGCCATCAGCACTGAGGGGAAAAAAAACTTGTTCTCCAGGTTTTACAGCCCTTTGGGAGACACTGGGAAGTGGGTTATTGCCTGATAAGGATACGCCTGTGTCCTCTTCATGCAGAGCTGGTTACAGCTTTGCAGGAGCCATATCTACTCTGAACCCAAAGGCCTGTGTTTGTCCTCATACTATCTCAAAATATGAATGCTTGAAATTTGTGAATGAGCCCTGACCAGCTTGCTCTCTGAATTGAATGAAAAGCTGAGATAAATGGACCGTGTTCTCCCCGCTGTCAGACTGTCATGGAAGTGAACCAGCTTAAGTGGAATTACATTGTAAATGGACTGTGCCTGATGCGATGAGGTCAGCAGTAGCAGGTTGGTTCACTGCAAAACCAGAGCACTCATTTCAATTAGAGGCTGTTTCAGTGTCATTTTCCTATAAAACTTTCAAGCATTTCAGGTACGATGTAAGATTTTGAGAGGCATCACACCCAAATTGAAGCAGCCTCACATAGTGGCATCAAAGAAAAAGGTGGCCTCAAACACTCATCTTGTTAGTGCAATAACTCGGAGGTATTTGTAAGATATTTTTAAAACTTCATATAAGAAAAGGTCTAACTGATTTTGAGACAAATTGCACCAAAACTGAAGCGGTGCCACTTGGCGGTAGAAAGGGGAAGGGTGACTACAGAAGACACTTGACCTATTGATGGATCTTATTACTACATCCTAAAGCCATTATATGGAAGAGTATCTACATTGGCTTTCATTTTGAGAAATATCGCACCAAATTTAAAGCAGCAGCAATAGGTTACAGTAAAGGAGTGAAAGGACAGCCACAAAAACAATTGACATTGTGAACACAGCAACTCCAAAAGTATTCGATGGATCTTATTCCAGACTTCCGGGAACATTGTGGGTAGTGGTCTGAGAGCTATTTGATCTTGAGACAAAATAGAAGTAGTGGCACAAAAAGGGTGGTGAACCTGATTACTTTGAGACGCAGAAAGTTGGGCTTTTAATAAAGTCCCCCCCCCCCCGAGTAGGGCTGGTCGATAGGGCTACATCCGTTTAGTACCGAAAAGCTGGCCGAATGTTTTTCCTGTCATCTGAAGCCCTGCGGGTTACTGTGTATGCACAATATAATATCGATATATCACCCAGCCCTGCTGAAGAGGAGGATTAGAGTATGTTGGGAGGTGTGGGAAAAGTAGGGGTTAGATGGGGGCCGAGGCTAATGGGGGTAATAATAGCTATTTCTGATTTGAATTTTGCTCTCAGGTGTGACCAGTATGTGACACAGATCGACGAGATGCAGAGGCAGCTGGCCATCGCCGAGGACGAGAAGAAGACCCTGAACTCGCTGCTGCGCATGGCCATCCAGCAGAAGCTGGCCCTGACGCAGAGGCTGGAGGACCTGGAGACCCCCTGCTGCTCGCACAGTGGCCTCAGCAGCCCTCGCCGCTCGCGCTCCAAGCGGCTGGGCACCCCTCGGTCTGGCCAGACCTCGAGGAGCCCATGTGGCTGTTCCATGCGGCCACCAAGGACCAGTCCCCACTCCAGCCCAGTCAGGAATGGCAGCATTTAGGTGAGCAGCCAAGCCATTTTGATCCCCCTCCCCCCAGACTCTGTGTTAGGAGCCCTGTAAGCCCCCGCTGTCACACTGACCTACTGCTGCACCACTCTCAAACATAATCTTATCAACTTCATTCCACAATGAACTTAGTTTCAAGCCACAGTGCAAATTTCACAAAGGTAATCTTATCCCATTCTCCAGACAATGGCTCCACTGAATAGCTAGTATAGCAAATCAGATTTTTATTTTTTTTTTCTTTTGAATCCTTCTTGCACTTTAACCAGCAAAATGTCATCATGGCCACATAGTTTGAGGCTTTTCCTATGAGGAAACCCATTCAGATGCTTTGCATGTCATTGTTTTCAAGATCTATTAATTTTTTATGGCTTTCGGTGATCATGTTTTATGGGAGACACACGTGTCTTCTGAGAAGACCATAATATACCGCACTGCAGCCATCGTTTTTTGTTTTTTAGCAATCATGACAGGTGCTTCTGGCACTTTTAGTGATCACGTTTAACCTGCCTTGGTGCATCACATTTTATAAAATATTGATCATAAAGACCAGTTGCCGTCTGTCATGCAAACTAACCACTTTTGTTCTGATAAACCTGATTCGACTCCTAAAAAGCTTTCACACCTTTGCACTACACTCCCTGATCAGTGACCACAATTCCCTGCATTCTTTCTTTAGCTGTTGTACTCAGTTTGTGAATTTATAGGCTGGTGAGGAGAGCAGAATAAGTCATGGGACATGTTTTAGCTGGTTAAGGAGTGCCATTTGTTTTGATGCTGCAGTCTGAAGCTGTTTAATTTAAAGTTTTGTAAGAAACACCTGGGTATTTAAAGACTGAAATGCAAAGTCCCCCTGGTGGTCGTAAATGTGGCTGACATTGCCATCCTTTTCTTCTGTCGCAAGCTGCTTATATCCAGAATACAGTTTCTATATTTGTATGTAGACACAGCTGTGCTTGTCATGTCCAGGTCCAGTTTGTTCCCTGCTCTCTGGTTCAATTCAAACTGCGTCATTAATATCAGAAAGAAAATTGTGCAAAGTTAATGGGGTTAACTTTGTAAAATGTGCATATGGAAGAAATATTTTGGCTGATTAGGTTTCAGTGTTTACTTTTCTTGCAAATTCAGAAATAATTGCTAGTAGTGACTCCCAAGATTGCTCTCAATTTGGAATTGCTGACTAGCTGATGTTTTTGTGACCTTTTCAGCCAGTTTAAGGATTGTAAAATTTCTACAGAAATTTACTTCCCCCCCCCCCCCCACCCAGGGGAGAGAGAAAAAATCGGGTGCTTGGAGAAAGCTGTTCGCCTACCATCCGTCACGTCTGCTGGAATCATTCATCCTGATGGATGTCAGGAATCCTTCAAAAAAATGTTTCTTACAGCACACATCTTGGATCACTGCAGTAACCCAAGGTACTCCACAGGCTTTCGACTGAAGATGTGGGGGTTTCCACTTTATCTTGACGGGCAACTTTGGAGATGTGATTTAGCAGAAGCGGTCCCTAACTTTTTATTTCATGGATGCACAGAATTATTAAAATGCATAATGTGAAAATAAATGACATGTATGCTGATCATGTATAATGTATCATTTCTTTAAAGTTCAGTGATGTATTTATCCACAGCTGTTCAGGACATTCAGTAACCAAAGTGCTTAGCTACCTCTTTGTGTAGACAGTACTAAATAATCCAGAACCATCTTTTTGTTTCTGTTATGCTTTCCGTCCTACATGCAAACCAAACGTCCTTGTAACAGTTCCATGTTTCTCTGCTATTTTGCACTTTTTTTTTTCCGTGGGGGTGGGCAGCAGTTTTAATACTTGCTCAGAACAAAGAATGCATTTCTTAGAATAAAACTGTATAAACTAGTAAGATTTCCCATTTCTGCTGCACTTTTATTCATTGTGTGCGTGTGCGTGCCTGTTTTGTGTGCCTGCGTGATAATCCTGTGTGCCTGAGCAAGCTTGACTGCTCGCTCGACAACAACCACCGTTTTTTTTTTTTTTGAAGGAGTTCCCTGTGCGATTCATACTTTGCACAGGTCAGTGCAAATGCGAGGTTTGACTTGTTCTTTCTGAAGGCAGTGTGCTGTAGTGCCGAGGATGTTCCTGCTATGAAGCGTGAAGTGAGACCAGTGTTGAGGGGGAAAATGCTGTTTATCGGGGATTTTTCATTTGAGAAAGTGCCTTTATTCTCAGTTATTAAACTTGCCTATCGCAACAAACATTCGTAAAGTAAACATCTGAACCACTTATGAGGGGTTTGTGTGTTTGTGTGCGCGCATGTATGTCTCCATATGTTAAGTATACTGACTGTTAAGTCTTAATTTTGTGAAAGACTTAAGGCATTTAAAAAAACGTGCCTTGGTGTAGGATTGTTACCTTTCTGTATTTGAGATTGAAGATGTTCTGTTTTACTAACTGAAAATGCACAATGAACATTTTAGAAACATGGGTGGGTGATGTTATGTTAAAGCAAAGTTTGTATTTGTTTTCTCTGTCCACCAAAAAAGAGCTGTAAAGAATTTTGTCTTTCTATTTGATATGTAGTGTTTATACAGGAATGATTTAACTGTGTTTAGTTTGTGTATATTATATAATAAACTCCAACATAAGAAAATTGTACGTGCTGCAGTTCTTAAGAGCTTGGGACCCCTCCTCCCCTCCCCCGCCCGAAAAATGATCAATTAATTTCCCCTGCGATGTCGGCGATTAGTCGGCCGAAGGCAACCGCCTGTTTTGCTTAGAGCTGGTGCTAGAGAAGTGTGCAATTCACCACGTTTTAAAGTATACAGAAATATATTGAGTCGTTTGAACCAACAGTTAATCGTAATTGTGTAATTAACTTATGTACAGTAGCCATAAAGATTATTTTAAGTCGGCAACACAAAAGGACCATCTTAGTTGGCCACTAGAGCGCAGTCTTATCAATTCTGAAGCATACGCCCAGTGTAACTGGTAGTATGGCATTATCGCATTTTGAACGTTCCCGTGCCGATTAGATATCGTTGTTTATTTCCACTTAGTCATTTGGTTACCCCCACAAACTCACCTCTTCGCAGTTAATACAGTCCTATTTGCTTTGCTGAAGCAAGAATCGAATGTGTTAGCCGTTGAGGAATACGGCTCTAAGTTTTTGTGTATAGTATGGTGTGGTGGTGTGTATTTTACTTAAGCTAGTTGTGAGTCTCAAATAATCATTAGTGAGCTATTTGTGTACATGAGGTAGTATTTGTTAACCAGAAACTCCAATTTATCGAAGTGTTACCGCAAATCAATCAAGAGATTAAGCAAATATACATCCTCGACTCGTGAGAAGATGTTTGTTTTGTTGACTGCAATTTAGACGATTAAAGGAATCAATTCTGAGTGCTACTTTAACCCCATTGAATGCCCCAATTACTTTCGGTAGATTATGGACATTTCCGAAGTTATCAATTATGTGATCGGTGGGCTGCAGATGGTCAGT
Organism: Isichthys henryi; assembly: GCA_026776945.1. NCBI lineage: Eukaryota > Metazoa > Chordata > Actinopteri > Osteoglossiformes > Mormyridae > Isichthys > Isichthys henryi. The sequence goes on from JAODJX010000109.1 coordinate 12,091,872, forward strand.
ACACCTATTCATGGCAAAGCTGACTGGTGGTCATTCTTGAGTGACCAAGAGATTGCGAACATTATCTATTCACCGCTGATCACGAGCTACATTTCCTTTATTATTGAAGGGCTTAGGAAGGAGAGATCAATAATTCCTCAATTACAGGTCAGCTTTTTACCCTTCCTGTCGCCTGTGCATTGTTTTGCAAAAAGACCATTGTCGTTTAAATCAGAAATGCAGCATGCTAAACACGTTTCTATCCATATTATCTTAGCATTATTCGTGTTGTGGTTAAATAAGTATAACAAATGTGTTAATCGGTTTCATATTGCACAGTTGAAACAAACTGGCGTTATGTATAACCAAGCTACATCTGCTGGGGAAAAAACAATATTGTCTGTTGTACATTCGTGGAAGTAATTTCAATAATATCAAGTATTTAAAATCGGAAGAATTGGTACGTTGTTTTGAATAATCGCACAACTTGGAAAACAGCCTGTATATAACGTGCAAGCGCGATCCTAATTTGGTTCATATATGCAAAAAATATGATTTCCGTAACATAATGTTACTTCTAGCTGATGACCACACTTTCGAGCAGTCACGTAGCTCATGCAGGCAATCATAAACCAGGACCGTATTTAGCCAATCACAAAACTTAAAACAGATTCGGGATTTTACACCGAAGACGCGTATTGGGCAAAACGACATGTAAACATACCCCTGAAACATTCACAAGTGCCTTGGAAAATTGGCCTTCAACTATTGGGCAAAATCAAAATCAGTCACGGTTCTCCCTCTGTTTGATTGGTTTGCCGTCGTCTTTTTCTTTTGCCCCCGTCATTTTCCCCGCGGGGGTAAATGTTTTTGCCGCTGCTATTATTCATTCAGTACTGGCTAAGTCAACGGAGGGAAGGTGTAGAGTCAAGTAGGTGAAAAGATAGTTTCCGACGTGTGATTTCAAGTTTTCATGTTAGTTTTCGAATATTGACCTAAAATGTCCTGCAAGAAATTAGGAAAATTAGGATCTGCGTGGTGGCAGAAAAGTATGGGGACCACGCCTTTGTCAAGATACGCAAAAATTCAAGCTTTTGCGTGTGGAAGCCTGGCCTCTGGTGGTTTGGATAGCAATGGAGGAAAATGTTGCAAAAATGGCCCAAACAGCGAGCCGAACTCAAGTACAAATGGAATGTCCGTTCCTCCGTCGTCTTCCTCTCCGGCTCATAGGCACCATGTCGTGGGCAAGAAGCGTGGCGAGGAGTCCATCGGTGCATCTGGACGCTCATTTTCCTCCACCGCTCCTAAGATCGACCCAAAGATCTACTTGTGGGCTCGGTATAACGAAATGAAGCGGCTGGTGCACGGTACGTGGTGAAAATTCGTATCTTGCACCTTGTATATTTGATGACAGTGATATTTGCCATATGCACACATGTCAGTATTAAAGTAGACCCGTGTCTCCTTACCATGGTTTGCTAATGTTAGTGTAAATTCCCTACGTAGTTTTTGTACCTCGCTATACTATAGCCGCCTCACTAAATCACATTTTGCACATAGTTTGTTGATATCCCTCTTTATTGTCCACACCAAAGCAATAAATGGTGTATGTAGTGTAAATTATTTTGGTAAAAATCTCGATTTCTAAGAAATAGGTTTTACGGGATCCATTACAATTAAACCTGCTTCCTTTTTAATCAAATACTATTTGCGTAATTTTTAGTACCTGTAATATGATGTTCAATACTAACGCTTCCAGTGCATTTTTACAAGGCAAGTCTTGTGGATCAAAACAATATTGTTGTATTCATTTTCTTTTAAAAAGATAATTACGGTTTCCACCTAAATTGGTTTATCTAAAGATTTACACGGTGAGTCTTGAAGATTTGTCTCCGCTGATTGTAGATGCGAATAATCAATCACCTTAGAAAACCAGGGGAAAGTAGTAAACATCCTCTTTTAACTACAAAGTCACTGGTTCTGTGTAGTCTGTCTGCCACGTCCCCATGCTGCTGTTTGCTCGTCGGTGCAAGGGAGTCAAATAAATCTTCTCAAGGAGGCAAAATGCACAATCTCGTTGACTTTCGCTGTCCCTAATGTGAGCATTGCTTACGTTGATTTGGTGAAGTCGTTTGTTTTTTTTTCTCTCTTTTGCATGTGCAATACGCAGCGAAAAATACGTTGCATGCTTGCGAGAAACCGGAACTTGCTGGATCAGCATGTACCGTACAATATGCACACTTGTGGGTGGTTTGTGACACACCTCTGCAGATCTGTTTACATCTTTTGTTGAATTTAAACCAGTGGAATTAATCTAGGGGAAAATCTAGGCTGCTGCACAAGTTTATCTGGATTTTTGAAAGCAGTTTTAGATATTTAATTGCAACAGATTTGGGGAACAACAGCTTGAAACTTGAGTCTTATGTTTTCCCCTGTGTATTGATGCAGTTCAAACAGATATTAACTTAATAATTAGAACAAATAATAGAAATCTTGGCAATAGGTGGAAAATAGAGGGATTACATATAAAACTCTATATAAGGAACAACTTAATAACAAAGATCGAAGT
>JAODJX010000109.1:12108442-12136305 GCA_026776945.1 Isichthys henryi
TTATCTGCACACAGCATTGGTATTAGAATTTGAGCACAAATTGTCAAATTTTATAAAATGGAAATGTGTTTTCCCCCCCCCCCCCCCCCACGCACAAACATATTACTGTCAAGGTTAATATCATCCATCCACCTCATAAGCTGGGTTTCCCTTGTTTTTTGTTGTTTTATGCACTAAATTGTGCTTGTTTTTTTGTCAGCCAAATTATTTGGGGTTTGAGGGCCTGCAGACTGCTGAAATTATGGCTTTCATTACAATTTCATGTTTTTGCATATTACACGTGACATCCATCTTCCGGCTGTTTATCTTTTTCGGGGTTGCTATCGCAATAATCACAGAGCACAATCCCATCTGAGGTGTACACACACAAACACTAGGGGCAATTTAGAGATGGCAGTTAGCCTAATTATAACTTTGAATTACGGAAGGAAATACACACAAAAAGTGCAGAACATGTTGAGACTCCCAATCCCTCTCCTGCGAGGCGACCATGAATGTTTGATTCCCAGAGGGGTGTTTGTTGGATACGCCGCTTGAGTTCCCTCTGCTGGAACATTCAGGTACTGCAATTTCAAGCCCTACAAATATAACTCCGCTAAGATGGCAATCAGTCTGCGTTTGATGAAGACCTGCATCTGTTTGAATATTATCTTCAAAATGTGTGATAAATTACTAATAATATATGAAAATACTTTCTTATAGCTGCATAGGACAACCAGGTATATAAACCAGAAGGTTGGATGGACAGTTAGATATTTATACCCCAAAATATTCCAAATTAAAAGAAATAAGAAAAATGTTTGGCATATTTATGGTTTCTTTGATTTTTGAACACCAAATGAAAGGTTTGTGTGTTCCGAAAAGTTGAGCTGCTAAAATTACATGGTAGAAGTTTACTAACTAAAGTTCATAAATATGTTTACAGAGATAAACGTATAAACTTGAATGTACAAACATTACGAAGTGCATACAGATCTATGTGAATGCAACCGATAAACAGAACATGACACAAACATAGCTGTGTCATCTTGGAAACATTCTGATGAGGATGACGGTGATCATTATCAATAATATATACTAATATTTTTATATTATTGACAATAATCAAACTAACCACCATTAACCATACATGTGATGGAATATATGTTTATTTGGTTTATCTATTTAAATATGACCTTTATTTTATTTGACATAGATGTTCACATTTTAAATATTCACAGGTTTCATCACACTATACCAGGGTCATATGCTGTTTTCAGAAGACCAAGTTTCTTGGTGCAACCTGTGTGAAGCAATCTATATTCTGAAAAGTCTCTATGATAATGATACTTGATAATGAGCCTGTGTTGGCACTGCGAGTTCTACATATAAATCAAAGCAATCAAAAAGGGCTCCTTGGTATTACGATCTCTCATCCGGAGTCCCAGTGCCTTTGTCTACGTTCATGTGCACCCAGGAGATGTTCCAGACAGGCAATCAATCTGTAAATTTCCAATCTGCCCATGTGTGCCAGCGCTGTAGGGGAGATGGGGAGGGGAGGGGAGGGGGGGTTCTTGGCTGCTGCTGCAGTGCAGATGTAACGAGCAGAGGCTGGAGCAATGAGCAGGGAGGGCTGTCACCACTGCCGCCGCCGCACAATTACAATTCTCATCTCTCTGCCAAGTATTTCAGATCAGAAGCAATTACTGCTCTGCGCAGTTGCAGGTTGTTTCCATGCGACTGAAATGAACGAGCTGACAAGTGGGGAGAGGAAAGGCATCAGGGCGAGAGTCTGCCGGCTCTCCTGCGTGGCACAAAATGGTAGCGGACAGAAAAACGGGCTTAGTAAGTGACCAGCAGTCGGCAGACCCTGCTTGCAAGCTTGCTAACTGCTAACGACAGCAGAGGTACGCATGGTGTTCCCCCGCTGTTTACCACGTGCTGTAAATCATGTCTGTGCTCAGCCCAACTCTGCTAATTCTGCTGACTCATGACTCAAGTTTTCTGATGACAGTAGTGGGTCTCATCAGTAGTGAAGGTTAGTCCGCATACTGACTAGAGGTGTTGCAGCTCATGGACTGGTGCAACAGCAACAATCCGTCTTTCAACGTGGACAAAAACAGAAGAGGGAGTCCCAGATTGTCCACTCCCCACGAACATCGAGGGATCTGTGGTAGAGAGAATCAGCGGCACCAAATTTCTTGCCGTGCACCTGGCAGAAGACCTCACCTGGATTCTCACCACCACTACCCTAGTCAAGAAGGCACAACAGTGTCTCAACATGCTACAGAGGCTGAGGAGTGCATGGCCCCCACCCCATCCTCGCCACATCCTACAGGGGCACCATAGAGAGTGTCCTGAGCTCCATCACTACCTGCTTTGGCAGTTTGAAGACCCTGCAGTGGATCGTGCATTTGGCATCATCAGGACCTCCCTCCCTGGCATAATAGACATTTCCCTCAAACACTGCACCCACACGGCCTCTGCCAGAGGGTGCAGTTCTGCCAGGTTCAGCTTCTTCCCAAAGGCTGTCAGGACATTAAATATCCCACTATACTCCTAGTTCCTTGTTTTGCATTTTGCAGTACAGTCACTAGCAGTTCGTATGTTGCACTGTGGTCCTGGTGACACGCTATTTCCTGCCACTGTGTACCTGCATATCCATGCAATTACATTAAAGGCCGCTTGACTTGGCTTGATATAAGTATATATACATAATTTTCCATAACAGGTTATCCAGCCTGGAACTGACCCCAGGAAGCAGAAGTTTCAAGACTGGGGACACTGGTGAGGATACCCGTTCATCAGAGGGTGCACATGCATTATGGGTAATTTAGAGACCGCACCAAACTGCATGGATTTCTAATGTACATGGACTCAGAGGCAAACCCACATAAGCAGGAACTGCACATGCAAAAATCAAACCCACAGACCTGCAGCTGCCAAGGTGGGGGGGGGGGGGGGGGTGCAAACTAATGAAAACTGTCTGCGGCTTATAAGATGTTAAGATGGCCAATCATGGAACCTAGCACACATCCAGCGGGATAACGGCATATGCGACGAGCATGTCGGATCCGTCAGACCTCCTGCTGGTGGTCCTTAGTGTCAGGGTGTTTGTCACCAGTCTGTGTTTGTACTAAAATCCCTTTGAAATTTAAAACCCCACTCAGGCACACAAGACTGACTGTGAGGCGGAAGGCCTGATGCCGTAAAACATCTTCAAAACAAAATTTTCTTTTAGTTATAGGATAACTTATCCTATACCAATTGCTGGCCACAATACTATTTTAAGACAAAAAAACATCGATTTGACATTTTTAAAAATATCGGACATTTCTAAAGCAATGATCGTGTCTCAGTCGGGAACGTCTCTGCCGCCATAGAACCTGCTCTGAGTTGAAATATCATCTTACATCTTTGTAAGAGCAAAACAAAGTCGCTCAGAAGTTGTAATTCATTTAGTTGTGATTTGATGGGCTTTGTCACCGACGCTGCACTGCACCTCAAAGTTCCTGTGTGATTTCACACCCTTAGTTTGATCGTTTTTGGTGGGGGAAGGGATGAGAAAGATGCTTTAATGCCCGTAAAAATACATTTTAAAAAAAGTCTGTTTGCCTAGTGAAAATGTTTTGGATGCCAGTGACAGTCATCAGGTCGTTCATTTAGGAGTAACGAGGTGCCGCAGCAGGAAATTGAGGAAGAAATTGCAGAGTGAGGCTTCACACACTGTTGCAATCAGCCATGAATGACTGTATTCTGTCTGGGCAAGACCCCAGACAGTACATTACTTTCACCCATTGTCATTAATGTACACACAAAACGGACGGAATATTAAGGTGATAGAGACATTCAGCGAGGTTCCAAGGTTTACTCAGCTCTAGTACTATATAATAAAAGAGGAAAATGCAGTGGAGATTCAACAGCAAAGCACTTAACCACTGATGTCAAACAAACAGTCTTTTCAATTTTTTTCCATTAAATAAAAACTTAAAAATCTGCAACTCAAGGGATTTCTTAAAGTCTAACGTAAGTATTTCAAGGTGAAAAATGGCCATTCACTTTCCCAACATAACTGTGTACATGCTTGGAGCCTAATGTTTAGTAGAGGTAGAGCAAGACGTCCCGGTGGAAGTAGCTAAAAGCAATTATCTGTTAATACGCAACATTCCAAAGCCTCAGAGATCATTTATCTGTTTAAATTAATGCTTGTTTTTACAGAGGCATCCATAAAACTCAAGCGCTTCCAGAATCAGATTCTTAAATCTGCGAAACGGAATATAAACTGGGACCTACGTTTGTAATTAGAATAATAGAAAATCTAATTCAGCTACCAAAACCTTGTTTTTCGTCTATAATGCATGAGTATAAATATATATGAATTAACAGAAAAAGGCATTTAGTTTTCTTTGGGATATTTTAACTTTGACAGCCATTTCCAGTCAAGTGGTGACAAAGAGTGTGAAGTAGCTTTGAGTCGTAGTGTTTCTGCCAGTGCTTTGAAGATTAACTGGGAACAATGATACAGTACGAATGCTGACGGTTCCTCACATCCAACACAGCCTTAGCACTGGTCACCCGGAAGTTTTCCAGCCCTGATCTAAGTCCAAAGTAACCGGTAATTGGCCTTTAAATATATAAGAGTCTCCAGGTTTTTTGGCAAAAGCCTGCACCTCTCAGGCCTGAGGATCTTCCCGAGATTCTTGAAAATGTTCTCAACTGGGGTGGTGGTGGCTGGTACTGTGAACACCTTCTTAGCCACCTGGGATAGCTGGGGAAAGTCAGTAGCCTTTCGCTTCCAGTAGTGCAGCGAGTCCTCTTCGGTGGGCTCCTCAAGAAGATACGTCGCCAACTCCTGCTCAATGCTCTTGGCCTGGGAGGCGGGACGCTGCTTGATGAAGGAGAAGAGCTTGCTGCGCTTGGATGGCGGTGGTGTGGGCTCTTGGCTGGGCTCCTGGGGACTCCTCACCTGAACGTGCTTGGCCACTTCCTTCAGTAGCACCTGCCTGTGCCTCTCGGTGTCGCTGCTCCAGGTCAGCTTGAACTGGGGGTCCAAGGCAGTGGCTGTCACATACAGAGGGTCCTCCAGGATGCCCGAAAGTCTGCGGTCCAGAGACTGGGCCAGGCCCACCAGAATGCCGGTGCACTGACGAGTCGCTGTCTCTGATAGGTGCTTGCGTAGGCCCAGCACACACGGTACTGCCAGGCTAATAGACACATGCTTGTCTCCTTGCACCATATCCGTGGCCTCTTCAAACGGTTCAAGAACCTCCACCAGCTCCCTCAACACCGCCTTCTCAAAGCTAGTGAGTGTGAGGTCATGCCGGTCGACCACATCCTCTAGAAATTCGGCCGACTCCAGCAAGCGTCGAACCGTCTTCAGCTGGCAGTTCCAGCCCCTCTCTCTGTTGAGAGCATCCCTAATGACTGGGTCATCTGTCCCATAAGCCTGGCCAAGTTTCTCTGGTGCCACGGTCGCCGTCACATAGTTGTAGAGGCATGCTGCTTTGGTCAGGGCTATGGAGAGTTGAGGGGAGGTACGCAGGCCTTCACGCACACACAGTCCTAAGGAACGGGCAAAACAGTCAATGCGATGAGCGCCGAAACACAGGTCCAGAGAGCTATCCAACACACCTGCTCTTCCGGCTTCACTAGCTTCTCCAACCATGACATCCTCATCGCTGCTTTCTTCCTCTTCCTCATCTTGCTCACCACCATGCAAGCAAAAGCCAGGAAGGCGGAACATGGCACGGCTCTCGGAGGGGGAGGCATCTGCCACGACCCGGAAGACTTTCCCCATGATGCCATGGGCATGGGAGATCTCATCACACTCCGACAGAACCTGCTGAGCCGTATGGTTCCCGACAAGAGGTATGCATGCGAGGAGGGCGGACTGGATCTGCCATTCGGCAGTGATAAAGTGGCAGGTTACTCCCAGGTAGCCACCCAGGCTGCTGGCCACGCCCCCCTTCCACAGGTCCAGTGTGATGCTGCACGATTCAGCTGCAATCAGAGATTGCTTAGTAGCCAACTGGACCTGATAGGAATATCCTGGGAGGAGCTGCTTCTGGATGTAGAGGCAAGTTTCTGGGGTGTACCGGGGCTCCAGCAACTGCAGCAGCTCCCTAAAGCCCTCGTTCTCAACAATCTGCACCGCCTGCAGATCTCGGATGATCATTTTGGCAATGGCCTCTGTGATAAGCAACTGACGGGGGTCGTTTCGGTCAAACTTAGCCACAACGCCAGCAACGTGAGATGATCTAGCGGCCTCAGAGCGCCCCCCTCCATGCAGCTGCTGGACCGTCCCTGAAGCACAGGCCTCCCTCTTCACATCCTTCTTCTTCACAAACTCATCATACATGGCCTGATGCTTGCGCTACAGCACGAGAAAAGAATAAGTGAAAATATATCAGTTGATAGTAGATTTATAATATAATAATCTTTCCAAACACATTTGTTACAGATCTACATGAAAACTTCCGTACTTGTGGTCATAGAGGGTAGGACACATGCTGTACAGAAACATAACAATTATGACTGAAATCAAAGCATAGGATCAAATTACAAAAAGGCTACAAGCAGACACTGTCCTTTTAAAAGGGGAGATATTTCCAAACTGAGTAGAAACTGTCTTAAGCTCAGTATTACACCGGTAACTTGAGTAAGGCTCACTGGCTAATGGAATACATTTGTACAGTTTCAGCTGTTTAAATCCTGTATCTCAATTGCATAACAACGCAACGATAACAGTCTTTTCCATAACATACTATAAAAGCATTCTGAAGCGCAGTTTCAGTGTCAGTGTCAATCCCTGTCGGAATAAATACGCAAAATGTTGAACGTTGCGTCTGTCTAGCTAAGTAGTTAGCATGTCAGCAGCAGATTCGCAGATCTCTATGCCAAGAAAGATGCAAAAAATGACATGTGTCAAGCGGCACTCTGGGCGAGGACCCCTTGCAGCTGCAGTAATGTATCTATGTGAAGCATACAATATTGCACCGCCAGCCTCCCCGGCCCTTACCTTCAGATGCGTAACGAAGTTGGACGTTACTGACCGTTTCGCCTGAATCCTGGTTCCACAAGCCTTGCAATTCGATTCAATCTTTCCATTTTCCCCCTCAAAGACAATGTTAAAGTAATCCAGAATAGATACTCTCGAATTTGAAGCCATTGACAGAGTTTTCAACCTGCACTCGGAACTAAAAAGAACTTTCTGTCGACTAAAAAATGATGCGACCCCAGATTCCTTTCTTTATCGTCCCCTATGGACATTAAATAGATATGGCTGGCTAACTAGCTAGCTAACAAGCAAGCAAGGCAATTAATGTTGCATGGATGTGATTTCACGCGACAAGACGAGCGAAAGAAAGCATGTATCATATCTTAAAAATAAATCTTCCTTTTTGCATAATAACGCATTCATATACAGCTTCATATGCTAACAGTGGCCGGCTAAGTAGCTATCTGAAAGGTACCACAAAAGCCAAATACCCTATTTTTAATCCAGCGTTTCCACATCTGTAGCTAATCGCGCACAGCAGTTACTGCGAACATTGTAGACGCTGTCAAAGGCATTGAAGCCACTGGATTCAGTCTTCTCTGGTGAAGAGATAGCTTCCAGTGTCGGTGAAGCTGGCAAATCGGCAGCGATAGGGATTACTCTTCTCCCATAATCAGAGATCGCCTGCTATTGTCGAGATAGAGCACTCCCCCTTGTTTCCAAGTTCAGATGTGCAAGGGACGGTAGGTATGCACTCTAAAATGATATTCCTTTCACACTAGGATGTAAGGACCGCTGAAGTTAATCATGTCTGTGAGTACGAGGAAAACCATGGTTATTTCTATATTGCGAATATTTAAAATAATTTGTATATATTTATTCCACACCCCCCACACACACAAACAACACGCACACACGTTTGTATTCATATCTTTATGAGGATCGTACATTCGTTTCTGTGGGGAAAACCCTAATTCCCACAATGACGACCTTAACCCCTACACAGCCCTAACCTTAACCATAAGTAACCAAACAAACTACGAGATTTTTGGCATTTTTAGTTTTGTTATAGCATGCGGTTCCCACAATGAAATATGCACATGACCCCCCCCCCCAACACACACACACACACACACACATACACATACACAGACATGCTCATACATTCAGAATAATTGAAGCAGTATTTTTTTACTTCCGTGATGCTTGGTATTATTCGATTACTCATTATTAGTTGTAGGATATTTTATAATAACGTGCTTACATGCCTAGTTTTCTTTTTCACTTTATTACATGAAGTGCCCCTATACGATAATTACTTTCCACAGTTCCCAAAGGAAGCGCCTCCTTCTTCAGAAGACTTACAGTTTGCTTTAAATGGTCTCATGGTGTACACTCCGCTCTAAAATTACATTTTCTATGGCACCCCGCAATGCACAGTGACAAAAATTAAATTTATAATGATCTAACTGGCGACATATCACCACAACCCTTATTTGATAAGCGGTTATTGAAATCAGATGCATGGTCTTTAGACCATTGTTGGACCATCCACTCAAAAGCTGAAAGCGGCTTGTTCTTTTATATAGTGGTACTTTTTCTATTTACATCTTCTATGTACAATAGTTCTTGCTGCATAGGAAATTCAAGCAAAAGCATGATTTTAGCATTACGCGTGTTTTATATGGCACTTTTAAGCCATGCATGCATCCATTTTATACCAAGGAAGACCGGGTGCCGGGAGGAGAACCGCGTGAAACGGGCACTTAGAAGTAATCCATAACTAGTTATTTACAATACTGTTTTCGCTTGGAAAACTGCTTTATGAAAACATTCCCAATTAACCTGAACAGTTCGTATGCGTTTACCATAGAATAAGAAAGTTTTGAACCTGTATAGGGATTAAAAAGGTGTATATAATCTAATTATCTATAGATGGATGGATCGACGGGCTACCAGTATTTTCACCTGAAGCATGTATTCAGCTTTTGAACAAAATTTACGAGTAGCCTTCGTTATCTCTGTTGGACTGCACTGTAGCAGCGTAGGCTTCACCTTACTCCATATATAATTTATTATCGATTACCTACGTTTCAGGAACGGATATCTGGCAACGTTATGACATCATCACTGTTCTGTCAGATGCTTAGCATTACATCAGTAATCGTAGTTTAAATTTTAAGGAAAATAGATTGTTCGCTTATCGTATTTCAGTATTTATTTGCTTTGCGTATATAGTAACGCATTATACACTTAATTTAAAATTTAAAAATTTAAAAATATTCTTGCTTGCAATAATAACAACACAAGCAACACTGATATACACTTTTTGCGGATAGGGGCGTCGTGTCCCTGGTAGCTCGCCGTGATCGTATAGTGGTTAGTACTCTGCGTTGTGGCCGCAGCAACCCCGGTTCGAATCCGGGTCACGGCAGGATGTCCGTCCTTCCACGGCAAAAGGGATTCTTTTTTATTAGCTATGCATGTGTAAGATATATAGTAATCGTTATAAATTACTTTTTCTTTTGGTTTCCAAGAATGTTCATTTTGTAACATTACTGACATTTATCGACACGTTTTCGCAGAGTAGCGACAAAAATTAGTCATTCCTGTTAATCATTCTTATTCGTCAATTATTCTAAAGAATACGAATCTTTGTGCCTGTATAACTTGTAAAATATATGACACGGCTGTGAAATTACATATTAAGTTATACACACGCATATGCCCGGTTGATGAAAAAGGAACATTTTGATAGAACACACGCGCTTATCTTTCAAGTACATAGTAAACATAACAAGAATCCTGGACATTTTATTTCACATAATATTTTTTCATGAAAAGCTCTTCAGAATGGCTGTGTGGTGTCCGTGCCTACTGACGAGATACTGTATGTAATAGATATAAATGTCTACTGCTGTATCAAGACTCAAAGATTTTCCTACGCTATGTATTTAGAGAAATGGTCAATCATTTTGTAGTAAATTAAAGAGAGTTAATAGCTTTTGGATACCTGCATGTATGAGGTAATGCTAGCTCGCCGTGATAGTCTAGTGGTTAGTACTCAGAGCTGAGTATCTGTGATAAATCACTCTGTTTTAAAGTGGGCTTTACATGACAATTCCACTCTGCTATGATGTTTATGTTCAAATTCACAAAATTCAACAAAACTATCTGTACCATTCATTTTTGTAAACTAAATCCTCGAGTTTTCAGTACTTCCTTAATAGTGATTTAAGTGAATCCAAGGAAGACCTCTTGATGTTACTCTAAAGTGTGTCGTGCCAGTTTAAAGGATATTCATTTATTTTTTCTAATATATCAAAATATAAGGGTTGTAACGTATCGACGGTTGCGTTAAAATGAAATGCATATGATTGGTTATGTGATGGTTGCAAATAATGAGAGACGGGGACTAGTGGACAGACGTTAAATTTATTGTGTAGTTGAACGCCTCCGAAGCATTACCGCTGCAGCCTCGGTGATGTAATGCCCATGACGTCACATCCGGGAGCGCAATGGTGAATGGGGCGGCAGGCGGAGACAAACAGCTGTGGACGAAAATGTAATAAAGCCTACAGTCTGTTATATTTGTAAATGTGGATTTTTGTGAAAACGTTTAGGGATTGACGCAGCTAAGCATCTGAGCAGACGCCGCATCATGGCAGCTGAAGAAGAGAGGGGGGTGGTTCGTGTCCGAGTCAAGGTGAGAATAATGTTCATTTGGCTAGCTATATCAATACAATATCTTTGTAGGAGCTGTGCATTTCACAAACCTAAGCAAATATTTATCTTTTGGTAGAGGCTGTATACGCAGCAACGAAATCAGCTTTTTCTAATTTCATTTTCTGGTTTTCATTTACCTGTGGTGATGTCACCCATGTGTCAACCAGCCTGCCATCTCGCTTGTTGTGCCACATAACAATAAACAATACTGCATACAAAGTGCTCACTATGTTCCCACCGTTTTCATTATACAAGTAGCATCCTATTATTACAGTGCAAGCGTGAATATCGTTAAAGCTCTTCGATTTGTCTTTCATTAAATCGACGGCAAATAAACGTTGGCAACATGTATGGAAACGTATTGTTTATGCTACTATATTGACGCTAGACAGAAAGAAAATATCGACACCGCTGTTTACTATTAGTACAGTTAATTTTTCCTGTTGCACTGTTAAAAAAAAACATTATTATTGTATAATGTTTGGGTATATGGATAACTTTGTGTACGGTTTCTGCATTTTTAAATTGATGCAGTTGTTCTGCTAACGCTTAGTCGTTGCACACAGAATGAAAACGCACTATTGGAAATCACAAACAGAATCGGTAAATGTTATAATATAAGTATCGCCGGTGATGTAAAGAACCCCGCTGTACCTGCCAGCTGTAAAACGGAAACACATGACGTCATTTCCCTTCTGGCTTTCACCGCTGGCCTCCTCGTCGTTCACCTGATAGTAATAAAATATGGACAGTTTTCCAAGTGTGTAGTGTTTGTTACTCAGTACCAGTAACGACAGCTAAAGCTAAATATACCCTTAAGACCTGTCTGTGTTGTATGTATAATAATACATTTTAATGTTTAGGGACCAGTGGTAATCTTTTTCACCTTTATTGAGTAGTTGGTCTGCTTTGTTGCATGCAGACACACGCATGCACACGTTTTGTTGTAGTTTTAAAATATACATGTCATTGTTTACTGAGGTGATGGATTCCACACACAGATTTCAACCTGGATTTTACGTTGATTCCTATGTACCCTACATAGCTGCTTACATTCTCAGTACTTATTGCAAAACATTTCCTTAACCTCATATTACTCTCTCCCCGATTACCTATCTAGATGCATCTTTTGTACAGTCCCTACTAAACAATTACCTGTATTCTTTCTCACTAAATTCACCTATTTATAATTACAATTATTTACCTATTTATAATTGCCATCTAATTTGCACCAACGTGTGTATCTGGTTTTGTGTAACACCACCTTCAGGGGAGGAATTCATAGATACTCCTGCCGCCGTTTTAGAGAATCCTCAGAGGTTCCTGACTGTCTTGACTTTGGTTCTGTCCGGCAGAAGTGTGAGGGGATTCTGCCTGTGGAGTTTCGCTCCTTCGCTGTTGACCCCCAGATCACGTCTCTGGAAGTGTTGCAGCATATCCTTATCCGGGCCTTTGAGCTGAACGGGTGAGTAGAGGGCATATCGACCGAGGGGGAGTGAGATTATCTTAAGCACTGTGTTGGCCTTGGAGATTGACAGACTGTAATGACTTACTTGATAATGCTTATGTTTAGCCTACAGATGGCTTCTGTTAACAGTTTGGTATAAAGGTGCATGCTTGGAAAGAGCTGATTATCATGCACTTTCACCAGATCACAGTTTTCAGCCAAAGACAGGAAGGACTGTGTGTTATTCCAGCAAGGTCGATTGCTATATGCTGTATACATTCCGTTACACCTGCTGCAGCTCAGGCAGTGTGATGATATCGAACAGCATTTAAATATTTTAAACTCATTTTGTTACTGGTCTTGTGTGTTTTTTTTTTTTTACCCCTGTATGATAAAACCTATGTATTAGAAATCTCTCCTGGTGTCTATTCACTGGGGGTTTTGTCTGACCCTGAGGTGATCTGTATGGTTCTGGTTCAGTTCCCCCGCCCCAGTCTATACAAGTTTGTGCCAGCTGGGCTGGTGATTTCACTCGCTTTGTGTCAGAATTCTGTCACTTTTTTCACCTTGAGATTTATGTGGGGGTGTATTTAGAGGTTTACAGAGATAAAGGAAATAAACAAGTTGCTTTTATTGATCATAGGCATTTTAATGAACCAAAAGGATTCATTTTTGAGTTCAAGTAACACTTTTTGAGCTCAATAACATTTTTGTATATTGCACTGAAAAGTTATTTTGAATGCAAATGAGTTCAGCTCAGCTCTGCACATGCATCGTCATGTTCTAAACGTTTCCCATCTTTTCCTTAGTATTCAGTCTGAACATCTGTTAGATTCCTGAAATATTTATCAAGACAGAGATTTTTTTTGTATAGTGGTTTATAATTAGAGTATTCTGATAAATAATTTTTTACGCTACATATTGCGGTGGAACAACAGCGACATCTGCTGTTTTAGAAATGACACTGCTTATCCTGATATAATCCTATGGGCTCCTTTTATCCTCTAACACCACGTGTTGCTTTGTGAGCAAAACGGTTGGAATTATTGTTTTTTTTTTTTTTTTTGTAATTATCAATTCTTTTTTCTTCTAAGTCTATTTTATGAGATCATGGTGTGCACATGCAGTGGTTTCTCCTCCAGTGACCAGTTATTTCCAGTTCCAATTCAAAGTTTCACAATTGAAATAGTTTTGACCTCACAAAATAATTTGTTATGGATTCAGTTCACAAATTGGTCATGCAAAAAAACATCTGGCTGAAACATAAAGTGCTTTGAAAGACAGTAATTGAAAATGATTTTAAAAAAAATGGGGGAAAAAATTGCAAACTGCGTTCAATTCCTTTGGAAATATTTGGATGTGCCATTAAAATTTGCATTTCAATTTTACATTTAATACAAATTTTAATGTTGTTAAATTTTACATTTTAAACTGAACAAAAATGCAATACATTCTTAGGCCACTGACAGAGAAAGTTTGCTTTAAGGAAGGACAGACCTTCCAATTTCAAACAGATCATATCAATAAATGGCACTGGCTGGTAAATCCTGTCCTTCTTCTGCTCTGCCTTTAGGAAGCGTAACTTTGGAATTAGTTACCTGTCGCGTGACCGTGGCGGTGTGGAGGTGTACCTGTCATTACTGTCAGACTGGGACCTGGATGCTGCATTTGTCAGTGCAACGAAGCCCTACTTGCAGCTGAAGATGGACATCAAGCCATCTGAAGACAGTACGAGCCGGTCAATGGCCACATTCCATGTGAGTGTTTATTGTGGGATTCGACGCCATGTGACATAATCGTTTTTTCTGTTCACTAGGCCCCCTGCTGGAAGACTGGGACATAATTAGTCCGAAGGACGTGATTGGGTCCGATTTGTTGCCTGCAGAACGGAGATCTCTCGCTGCCGCCGCTCTCCCCTTCACCCAGTCGCTGCTGTCCCAGGTGAGCTGCTTCTTCCCAGCCCCACTGCGTCATGCCTTCCACTCGCCGAGGTCAACAAGGACGTGTTGGTTCCCTCAGGTTGGCCGCACACTGTCCCGTGTGCAGCAGGCCCTAAGCTGGACCTACGGGGAGGAAGTGAAGCCCTTCAAGCCTCCTTTGAGCGATGCAGAGTTCCACAGCTACCTCAACGGACAGGGCCAGCTGTCCCGGCCAGAGGAGCTCAGGCTGCGTATCTACCATGGCGGGGTGGAGCCCTCACTTCGCAAGGTCAGTGCTGCGTCCCGCCGGCTGCTCAGTGTCACTGGGGGGGCACCGTAATGCTCAGCAGCCTCACCGCTGCCCCTCTCATATGCCCTAAGCAGGTAGTGTGGCGGTATCTCCTCAATGTTTACCCCGACGGCTTGACGGGCCAGGAGAGGATGGACTACATGAAGAGGAAGACGAGGGAGTATGACCGGCTGAAGGGGGAGTGGCCGGCACGGGTGAACCCGGAAGACCTGGAGTTTATCAGGGGCAACGTGCTAAAGGACGTTCTGCGGACAGACCGAGCCCATCCCTACTACGCCGGGTCGGAGGACAGCCCGCACCTGGTGGCCCTCACAGACCTGCTCACCACCTACGCCATCACGCACCCACAGGTACACCTGTGTATTTACCTTATCATCCCGAAAGCCCAGCACCAACTGCGGGAGTGCAACGCCAGAGCTTAGCTGATTAGGCTGATCGCCCTGCTATGTGTGGGTGTTTTCTCAGTGTGTTCTTCACTGTACTTGTATTCTCTCGTACCCGTTTTATGTCAACTTCCGTTGCCAAAGACCAGTTCCAATACTAAGAACGTAAAAATACAGTAAAAATCTCCACATCTTAACCGACGTCGACGGCATCGTTGGCGATGCTGCGCATCTTTCTCGTCTATTTCAGTTCGTAACTCGCTGAAATCTTATTCTAGATTTCGTAAATTATTCTAGTATAATAAGATGTTTTACGATCTTATTGTAAAAACTTTTGTCGGAAGTATTAAAGTTTTTAAAATTAGGTTAATCTGAGACTGAAGGGAGAAGCTCCCCAAATGGCCAAACCGCCTCCCCAGTCAAACAGCTTCTGTCTGGATGTTAATCGGCTGAAAGTGTCTTCAAGTCTGATGTCATTGTTTGCTGTGTTCAGAGAAGGGAAAAGTAGAATCATTAGCTTCTGCTTTGGCAGTAAATCACTTTGTCCTGGGCATTGCCAAGATGACAGAAACACAATTTAATGCCATTTGTATATATGAGATGTCTTGTATAATGCTGAAGAACAATAATCATATAAATAGCTGAATTATGTCTTAGCCATCTAGCAGTGGAGATCTCTGTAAGGATTAATAGCGATTAATTGGTCATTTCTGTGCAATGACACACGTCCCCACTTTACTTGATGGCATCATGTAAATAACTGGCAATGTAGAGCAAATAGTGCATGCTAATATATTAAAGAATTCGTGGGCAACGGAGGAATGAAGAAGGTCAAAGGTACAGAAAAGTACTCAGTCATTGATTTGACTTGTTCGCGTCAAGACTTTGATCTGTTTGCTTGGTGCCTTTATGTGAACAAGCAAGAAGATGTTTGTTTGCCAAGAACCTTCAGTGTGAACAGTGTAAACGTGCAGTTTTGCTGTATTTTCTTCATTGTCGTCCTTTAAAACCTTTTAACGTTCCAGTGTTCCTCTGCTGACTTGCTTCCCCTCTGTTCTTAGGTGTCCTACTGCCAGGGCATGAGTGACATCGCTTCCCCAATCTTAGCAGTCATGGACAATGAGGCTCACGCCTTCATCTGTTTCTGCGGAATCATGAAACGCCTGGAGGGGAACTTCCACCCGGACGGCCGCCTCATGTCCATCAAGTTCCAGCACCTCAAGCTGCTGCTGCAGTATTCGGACCCCGAGTTCTATGCCTACCTGGTGTCCCGAGGCGCCGACGACCTGTTCTTCTGCTACCGCTGGCTCCTGCTGGAGCTGAAGCGTGAGTTTGCATTCGAGGATGCGCTGAGGATGCTGGAGATCACCTGGAGCTCCCTGCCCCCTGATCCTCCCGAGACGGAGGTAGAGCTGGTGGGGCCACCTCTGGAGACGGACGCCTTCCACGCCGACGGGGGCGGGGGGGCTCCAGAGCAGGAGGGGGACGGAGGTGACCAGGCAGGGGAGCACAAGGAGCAGCAGCGCAGACGCCACATGCTGAGGCCCTCGCGGGAAGAGGCAGACGGCGGCGGGCGGCTAGGCTCCGGCGACGAGGAGGGCGGCACCAGGAGGGAGGCGGAAGGGGAAAACGGACCGGCTGAGGTGGCCGGGGAATCTGAGAGCAGAGTGGTGTCTCCTTTCGAGAAGCAGCTAAGCTTCGGTGAGTTTAAGTACTACAGCGCCCGGCACGAGGACAGTTTCGAGCTGGATGACGACGTGCCGCCGCCCGGCCCATGGCAGGACTCTCACTCGCCCTCAGTTCCCGCCTCTCGGCAGCCCACAGAGGAGGGCGAGGATGACTCTGGGGAGAGGGAGCCTCTTATCAGGTGTGACGATAAACTCTCGTCCTCTGAGACCGAAGAGAGAAGCTCCCCGAATGGCCAAACCGCCTCCCCAGTCTCCTCAATCTCTCCAGTTTCCCCATATTTGCCAAACTGGAGGGACAGTCCTTCCCCCTCTCCAGCCACTTCCCCCTCGGTGTCCGGCTGGAGGCTGGCATCGCCAGCGGTGCCCACATCAAAACACGCCCCCTCCTCTTTATCGAATGGTGCCACGTCGTCCCCGGAACGGTCTGCTGGACGCTGCAATGCTTCGTTACCAACGTCAAACTCAACGACCGGAGCCTCGCCCCTGACCCCCACGGGGAGGCCTTCCCCATCACTCTTGTGTACCCCGAACCGGTCACTGCTGTCCTCCCCCATCTTGTCGTTTGGCAGGGCTCCTTCCCCGCCCAGCTCCACAGCCAACCAGCCCTTCTCTAATAGCATGATTCCCTCTACGTGCACAAAAGTGGCCGCCACGCCTCCAAGCGCCTCCCCGGCCTCCCGGCCCGAGGACACCCCCGCCAAGCCGGCCTCACTGCCCCCGCCGCAGGAGTTTGGCAAGGGGAACCCCTTCATGCTCTTCATGTGCCTGTCCATCCTGCTGGAGCACCGAGATCACATAGTGAAGAACGGCCTGGACTACAACGAGCTGGCCATGCACTTCGACCGGCTGGTGCGTCGGCATCACCTGGGCCGTATCCTGCAGCGCGCCAAGGCCCTCTTCGCTGACTACCTACAGAGCGAAGTGTGGGACTCTGAGGAGGGCGATGAGGTCAATTCGGACTCGCCCACCGTGGGGTCTGCTGCTGGCCACGTGCCCGCTGGCAGGTCGCGCTCGCCCGCTCTGCAGTCCCGGGCGACCTCGCCCAACTCCACATATAACCTCTCTGCCACCCTTGCTTCACCGTCTTCCCCCCTCCATCAGTCTTTCTCATCTTCCTGACCCCTCCCCCACCTCCCCGTTTATGTCCGTAAACACACAGTCACACCTCCTGCAGCCTGGCCTTTTAATGCTCCGTTTTGGATCTACCAGTCGTCACACCAGCCCACCTACAATCCTGTGTAGGGAGTGAAAATATAATGATTTTAATTGGTTGATTTCTCATCTTCAGTCTAGCCAGTGAATTTGATTAGTGTCCTCATACAAACAGCTGAGAGCTGTGAGGATGCCTTCCATCTTTTCTCTAAACTCGCTACGCTGTTTAAAATCCCAGGATCCTTTTCCCCTTGCTCAGAATAACGTCTTGGGAATGTCTCCGGATGGATTTTCAGGCGCTGGTGTTAATGATGCGTTACGTTAGTGGCTTGACCAAAGATCCCTGTTTTCTGGGATATTTCCATTGTTTGTTTGCACCTCCTCTTCCCTCTTTCAACATCGATCTTTATTTCCCTGGATTTCACCCCAGGCTCCACGTTGCTCCGTAGTCTCACCAGATAAGCCAGTGCAGGCAAGGATCTGTTTTTAAAATGACTAATGTAGCGGGACTCAAAAACAGATGCTCCCTTCTTAAGCAATATGTGCAATATTTGAAAGGCCAGTTGTTCGTGGATTTATGAGTATATCTGATGGTGAACTCGCACATCGAAGCATTCAACACTCACCTGGCATGGGTATTTTATTTTAATTTTATTTATTTATTTTTTGCATGGCATTTGTGTAGAAACTTTTCCTGCTCCAATTAAGACAATCGTCAGTCCCAGTGATCAAAGAGGATTGTCTTAAGCACTTTGGCTTTAAGTAAAGACATCCGAAATGTTCACAGAAGTTATTTATCTGGTATAATAGACTTTTGGATTGGTTTTTACAAATGTACAGTGTTATTTCCAGAGATAAATATGGTTTGTTCTATACAGTTTCTCTGGGAACTCAAAATAATTTGTTTAAAAATTAAATAAATACCGAATATTGGAACATTTAGTGCAGTATGGTTTGTTTGAACTTCTCTGTAGGGTTTGATACCTAACACATATTTGATTGCATCATTCTTTAAGTACAGAATGTGTGTAAGTTTTTTTTTAAAAATGTTTTTTTTAATGATCTTGAGGGTTGTCACGCTTCGTTAGTGGTCAGATTTGACAGAATGACCTAAGCAAACAAACTAAACTAAACAAACAGCTGCTCGTTTTACTACACGGGCTGTTTCCTGTGAGGGATGTGGACCCTTTTTATAACACAGTGTAAGTCCTACAAATGCCTCCTTGCCCAGTGCATAGTTTTCAAATGACTAAATTCAGACATATTTTAAACATTGACCTGCCGTAAAGGAAAACAAGTCTATGTCAAAGTGAAGATTTATGTATTATACGTAGTAATATGTACTTGTGTATATGGACTGAAATGTCTTAAAATCATAAAATTGTTAAATATATTTTTATATTGCTGACGTTTCACAGGACTATGAAAAGGGTGATGTGTAACTGTGTATCTATTTCTGGTTAAATTAAATTTGTCAAATTTGACCACTTATCGAGATGAGGAAGCTTCCAGAGCTAAAGCTCCATTGTGGAATTTTGTATCTACATGAGGACGGAAACAATCTAAAGAAGACATAAGACTCCAGATGTAACGAGCCGCAGCTTTTCACGCGTGTCAGAAGGGATTTCTTTCTTTTAATTGATTTGGGGCATTTCATCGCTGTGCCGCCAGCATGTCCCGGCGTTGCGTTCTCAGTGCATGTAACTGGCCTCTTGCAAATTTCTCCTGACGGTGCTGCTGTTCTCCATGACCCAGCGGGCTCCATCTTGGGCCTTTTTGTGCGTCAGTCAGCTTTCCGAAGACCAAGCATCACCCTCCTTAGCTGACGGCACGTTTTCTTCACTGCATTTATAAAGTAAATATGCTGTCCAATGTTTTGTCTGCATATTTGTATTTCTTTTAACCCTTGGAGGGTTTCGCTCTGCACTCCCTTATATGCCTTTAGCATAAGGATATGAGGTCTGCTATCCAGTCTTTTAGCTAACCTCTGCTTTCTCGGTTTCACACATTCTAGAAACTGCGTGAATGAGGGCCGACTCTGCCCTGCCATTTATTTTTCCTTCCTTCCTTCCTTACTGAGAGGGAACCAGAGTGCAGAGCTGCTCCGCCTCGCCCTGCCTGTGGTGTTTCTGTCTCATCTCTTTCTGTACATGTTAGGCTGAAGTGAGAATCATGGTGATCGACAGAGGTTGCAATTTTAAAGTGTCTTTCTGGGTCAGTATCATTTCGTTGCATAACTCGGGTTGAACTGGAATCCTTCACAGTTTTTCATCAGTACTATCACTTTGTTTTCCTTTGCATTTTCCATTCCAGGTGTTCAGTGAGGTTCAAATCTGTAATTTCAACAAGGACCAAAAAGGACTGGAGGCACCATAGGCCTTGCATAGGTGTAGATGTGCTATTTAAAACACACGGATTATTTACTTCGGTTTCTTTCTCTATGATGGTGTTCCAGATTTCAGCATTTACGCAACCGTTGCTTTACCCGAGTGCAAGCAATGAACATATTTGTACAATAAAACACTTAATGAAATAAACTCAATTTATTGACTTCCTTTGCTTGTTTAAATTAAAACTGCTTAACATAATTTTATTTTGGTGATTTAAAATTAATCCTGTTTTGGTGATTTGCAGGATAATCATGATCAAACTTCATTTAAAGGAGTCTTTAAACAAGATTATATAACTGGTAACATTGGAGAGGCAAGTTAATTTAGTCTAACAGCTGAACAGTTACCTAAGAGCATAATATGTTCCATTATACATCGTCAAAGTAAAATTACGGACAGGTTGTTGAGCTTTTATCTTTCTGTAATTTCTCGATGGCTTATTTTTTGTGCTTGGGTCGTTAAGGTATCACCAGCTGTAACATTACATGCCTATTAACATTTAGCAGTTGCGTCAGTAGTAACACATACTTCATACATACAGCTATCGAGTTAGTAATGTTACATGTTTATTAACACTTAGCTATTCAGCCAGTATTGCTACATGTCCATTAACGTAGCATTTATCTATTGAGCCAGTAATATTTCACATCCATTAACCTTTAGCTATTGAGTTAATAATGTTACACATCCATTAACATTTAACATTTGGGTAGCCTGTGCTTAAACCAAAGACGCAGTGTTTCTGAAGCTGATATCAAGGCTAAAGGCAGCGGTTCTGAGGAGAATTCTTCAACTCTACTTAATACCCATTATGCTTCGTCCCATATAGGTGAAGAATCCCTTATATTTAGCAGCTAGTGCACACTTGCATGTATTTTAAACGATCAGTGCCTAAACCCTGGATTTCAAATTCTAGAATCCATAAAGAAAAAATAACACTAGGGGGCAGCAGGTCTCCACACTGAACTGCACATAGCTGATTTGGTATTCGCACTGTCAATTGAATATGCAATTTTTGGATCAAAGAGTACATTAGAAAACATAATAGCATTTTACGGTTCCAGCTGGAAACAGCTTGAAGTTTGCATTTCACACGAGCGCCTACCCCACCCCCTTACCTGCCCTTGACCACTCCCCCTGTGCACAGTGTCATAAGCTGCCCCTCCCTCTTCCCCGGAGCAGCTTCTTCATTGAGAGGTATGAAGGGAGGCTAGCATTCTTTGGCACAGCAGAGCTTGTGACTTCATGCTCCGGACAGGTATGGGCTTAACACGGAGTATTTCTCTTGTATTTCTCCGGTGGCTTTTGTTTAAAGACAAAACAGCGGAAAGCTGTGATTGATGCCTTCGGTCTGTATCATTTCAGGTAGTGAAACTCTTGGTTGAATGCGTCATTGCGCAGGTTCTCTGGCATTAGGAAGGGGAACGTAGGCAAGCCAGGTATATTGCTAAAAAGTCAAGTTTGTTTTTAATCGAAATTAGTTTATACAACTAACTTGCTTGTAGAGCTCATTAGCTTGTATGGATAATTACTTTGTCAATTACTTAAATTATTAATTACTTTGACAATCCATCTGAAACTGCTGTTACTGTATGTATGAATGCTACGTGAATATGTCGCATTTCGTTATGACTATTCTTTGTGGTGTGTTATGTTATCAGGATAAAATTTCAGTTTCAGGTGTAGAGTCACTCTAACCTTGAAAATGCTTTCTGGGATCAACGGAGCCAAAGCGGCGTGTCTGTCAGGTGCGCTGATCATTCTTTTAAAGGAAATGAATGTTGCCATTATCGCTTATCTATCGCTGATCTGTCGCTGATCTATCGATGATCGCTTACCTTAAATGTTCACTGATCCTCAAATTATTGTCTAATTATAGGTCTAATTCAACAAACGCGTCAATGTTCGGCATGAGTCAAACATACCTTCCAGAGCGCAGAAATGTTTTTGTTTATTTTTATTATTTTTAATTTCCCTTTGAAACGTGGCACCTTTTCTACACCACAGGTAGCAAGAAGTTTGGTGCAATGTGGCCTGCGAACTTGACTAGTGCTATGCCTGGATTTCACCTTGCAAGATAAAGGAGAAATTCTCTGAAAGATTCCCCAAACCACTTTACATACCACAGGCTACATTTTAGAACACTTCAAGTTTATCTTAGGCTATTTTTGTGAAAGTAGTACATTATGAGTGTGAGTAGTGTGTAGTTTCAATCATTGTTGTTGTAAGTTCCAAGTGATGAAATTCATGCACCCTTTTCAATAACAAAACAATGTTGTTTTTTTTGAAAGCAGGTAAAGAATCATTTTTCCCAACTAAATGAGAAAATGTTAACCTTTCCCCACCTGTCTGTTTTGGAGCTGAAAAAAATAGCATCTTATAAAAAGTTGTACACTTTTGTGGCGCTTATGTCTCCTGAAGAGGATACTATAACCAAGCAGTACAGAGACATACGTATTTCATTATAAAAAGTGTCCTTGTTACTGTAAAACCATCGCTTTTTAATAACCAAAACTAGTAAAGAAATGTCATTTGTGAGATGAACCTTGAACTTGAAAAAGGAAACAGATTTGTGCAGGTTACATTTCACTACACCATGAAAAAACTCTTTTTAAGCTTTTCTAACGAACTACATCTGAGCCATGAAGCTGTGGCCAGTCGCATAGATTTACTTCTTCTCCTACCCACAGTGGAGAAATGTCTAAGGGAACATTGTGAGCTCTGGAAGATACGTGTAACTCGCGTGCCAAATTTCATCAAAATGAAAAATGGTTATGCAAAAACACCCTTTGGAACTTCATTGAATTAAAATGGAATTTACTCAAGAATTATTCAGAGATTATGTGCTTGGTGTCATGATCCAAGTCCTTCTTGGGGGGGGGGGGGCAGTCCTGTGGGTTGGGACAGAAGGTTGCGGGTTCAAGCCTCTTGGTCAGCAGACTGATACCCCCACTGGACCCTTGAACAAGACCCTTGAACAAGACCCTACTGTCTCCTCTAGGCCAGTTTCATGGGGTGGCCTCCTGAGAAGCTTTTCCAGCTGTCCTGAAGGAGGTCCCACATATATTCTGAGCACTCATTGGTTGCTTTCCGTCACTCTCTGGTGAAACTCCTCCAAAACCATTTCTACTGTGTTTAGGTCAGGTGGCCAGGTCATGTGATGCGACACGATCACTCTCCCTTGTAGGCAGCTTGGTGTATCCAAACTTTTGACCAGTACTGTAAATGCTGATGTTCTGGCCCTGACTCTGCTTCTCATAATTTCTCTACAGTATATGACTCCTCCATACTTCTATCAGAGCCCTAGGAGCCTCATTAGGAACTCTGTACCCCAATATCATGAGGTGAGGACCAATCTGGCGGTTGTGTTGTGGGGACTGTGCAGGCAGAAGGGTAAGGCTCATTGGACCAAATTTCATAAAGTAGTATAAGTATTATTCATGGCACAGTTGCATTTCTATATTTAAATCATTTCGCAATAATTTATTCAACTGCCTCAACTACCTGCAGGGTTGGGTGTTTGAATTACATCTCTGTACTGTATGTGTAAAATGTGTATCACGCAGAATCCTCCTGCATCGTAAAGGCATGGCATGTAGTTAGACTAATTGACATCTAATTTGGTATATATACTGCAGGCTTGTGCCCTGTGCTGGCAGGGATGGGCTCCAGGCCCTCCTGTCACCTGACCCAGGATAAGAAGATGGAAGGATGAGATAATTTACTCCTCAGAAAGTTTATGGTCCCATAATTTTGAGAGAAAATCCTTCTGTGTTGGTTCTGTTTCTGAATTACAGAGCTCTGACAGTGTACTTGCTTTGGACGGGAAGGGGCAATGTTGCACGTACATCTTCTGCAGGACTTCCAACACCATTGTCAGCTGCTGGCCGCTAGGGACAATGCCGGCTACCGCTTGGAGTTTGAGGTACAGACCAGTGCTGTCCGTGTGAGGCTCACAATACCCTTTGGTGCCATCAGACAAGGATCCCATATCAGGCTCCTTCATGCACATCTTAATTACATCATCATTCTAATCTTTGTCTGGAGTGTATGCATACTTAGAAAAATCGGACTTTATAGACTGTAGAGTAGTGGAGACGCTTGTTAATACTTTATGAGGTGGAAGGCACAAACGTCATACTTTTACACACGTTGCTGTTCTGTTACATAGTTTGCCGTCCATGTCGATGACCAGAGAGCAGTATAATTGTCACACTCGTTCAACAAAAGATCAGTCTGGCTATCACCAAACATTTTGTAAAGAATATTCTATATTGCCTACAGACACAGGATATTGCTGCTCTCGGGCACTGTGGTCCTGCTTCTATGATACATCATAGATGAATCAGTTTTAAGGATTAGCTGGTTTGCCACATGTAAGAAGGCAGCCCTTCCATTAGAGCCGAGAATATGGAAGCTGCACTCAGCACTGATGTTTCACATCATGTTTGTATACAGATCCCTCTGTATTCTGCAATAGCTCAATACGTACATATTTCTCTGTGCCCGTCTGTAGCGGCTGTCTGATGTGGGCAGTGACTTCAGCACCAGGGCTGGATACCTGCCTGCCAACAGGGAGAAGAACCGATATCCTCACATCCTGCCCTGTGAGTGTCTGTCGTGAAACTTAGCATGAGAAAGTGTACAGGGCAGCAGCCAGGCTGATCCTGATCGGCTTTGATTTCAGACGATCACTGTCGAGTGAAGCTGGCGCGGCAGAATTTGGAGTCGCACCTCGACTACATCAACGCCAGCTATGTGCCTGTAAGTTCACCGGACCTCTGTGACTCAGACCCTCTGCCTTCTAGCGCCCCCTGCTGAGCGGGCCTCCATTTCTGCCAACGTAGGGGGGCTCCTCCGAGCGAGACTTCATCTGCACTCAGGGCCCGCTGCGCAGCACCCAAGCTGACTTCTGGCGCATGGTTTGGGAACAGAACGTGCACGTGATCGTCATGGTGACTGACTGTCTGGAGAACGACAGGGTGAGTGAGGGCTTGTGTGTCTTTTGTTTTGTTCTGTTTTTTTTGCAGTGGTGGGTCTCATTCGCAGCCAGAGGCTGCAAACTCAGGGTTTGATCTGCAGCACTGTAGCTGTGAAGATGCTATCAAGTTCTCTCCCAGGGCCACTAAAAATAGGAGTGAAAACCAGTAAAGAAAGAATAGGAATTATTTCCCCATGTTGAAGCCTCAATACAAACTGGGTTGTATGTATCATGTTCTTCACTGTGATTCCAGTGTTTTGGCCACCCTGACCTTACACTAAAAGGCGTGTCCTCAGGTGCTATGTGAGCAGTACTGGCCCCAGGACTGTGCCTCCCTGTACGACAGGGTGACGGTGACCCCGCTGTTCCAGCGCCACTGTAAAAACTTCACCAGCACCACCCTCCAATTATCCCAGGTGAGCAGGAACCCCAATCTGCTCTCGGGCTGGATGTCCATCTGACCAGCGGGGGGGATGTCAGTGGGAGGATTCCCCAGCATGTAAGCCGAGTGAGTTCAGAAAGTCAAAGGAGGTGAAGCTGAGTGAGGCTGACCAGCTTGGTGTCATGGAGCAAATGTTTCAGCCCAGAGGACAATCTAACTTTGACAGAGAAAATACTTCCATCCTCCCTTCCCTGATGCTTGGCCATCCGTGAGCCTGATTGTGCTGCTTGAACGTGTGTGTTTCAGGCAGGCTGCCCCACAGAGAGGAAGATCACCCACTACTATTACCGGACCTGGCCAGATCGGGGAGTTCCCCAGGACCGGGCAGCCCTGTATGCCTTCACTCTGCAGGTCCGGCAGTACCTCGACAGTGACCCACGCGCTGGCCCGGCCGTGGTCCACTGCAGGTGCCTGATCACATGGTCCGTGCCTCTGTAGCTCTGCCTGCCCGGTGACGCTCGGCCTGACCTGTCCCTTGCTCGCACTGCAGTGCTGGTGTGGGCCGGTCCGGCACGTTTGTGGCTCTGCTCTGGTTGCTCCAGCTGTGCTCTCGCAACATCTGGCCGGACGTGAGGGGGGTGGTGCACAACCTGCGGAGACACCGAATGATGATGGTGCAAAGCCTGGTGAGCACTGGGTGGGACGCCCAGTTCCTGCTGAGCCTCTAACAAACTGCATTCCCAGGTCACTGCTAAATGGAAAGTAATCTGTGGTCCAGCCTCGTGTTTCAGTGTCCTACCGCTGCTACCTGCAGAACAGACCGAAAACTCAGCACCCTTAGTTCAATCACTAAGTTTCATATAACGTTGACATGGTTTCGTCTTACAATTTTCCACATCTCCCCGGTAGCCTGTATTTGGGCTGAATATGTAGACAGATGCTGGCGTTGGATTGAGTGCCAGTCAGTGCTGAATTTGGTCATTAACAAATCCATTCTCAATATCCCTCAGGAACAGTACATATTTATCCATACCTGTCTCCTCTACTGGATGTCCAAGGATGTGACCAGGAATGGGACAAGGTGGGTAAGATTATGAAAAAATACACACACACACATACATGTCGGGTAAACATATCTTTATGGGGATCGCTCATTCATTTCTTTGGGAAAAATGCTGATGCTAACTATGACAACCATAACCATAAGTAACCAAGCAAAATAGTTTTAGAGTTTTAGTTTGTTCGCTGCAGATTTTTATTAAATTGAGTTTTCCCTTATGGGGACCAGGAAACATTTTGTCCCCATAAGGTAAGGTATACCCACTCACTCACACTCTCACTCTCACTAAACTTCATAGTACTATTCTATGTCAAACAGTTTGCGTAATGGCCATTTGTAAGGAGTTCGCAAATGAACAACTAAGTCTAATATTTGGTTTTCAATGCAGCTACTTTTGTTAATAATTTAAAATAGTTCTGAGGGTAACCTGTATCAAAGGGCAGACATCTTACTGAGACATATTTCATCTCTAAGGAGAGGGCAGACCAGCCGCAGAACACACGAGGACGGGCAGACCACACAACCGTGCCAGGCCAGGAGGCCAGAAAGGCTGGAGGAGAGGCAGCGATTGGGGCCACGGAACAGAGGGACGGTCATCCACAGGCTGCTGCCCGCCAGCCTGATCCGGAGGCTACAGTCGGGCTTCTCAGCTCCAAGGTGGCGCTAGAGTGGCTGCAGGTCCCACCTTTTAGAACCAGTTGGATATGAAAACCGCAGAATTCATGGAATATGAAAGACTACGATATTTCATGGTGGTCCAGATGCTGGACACTCACAGCTAAGTTCGAGACTACAATAACGTGAAAAACAATGCATTTATGTGACACAGAGAAAACTGAAAATTAAAATTATTCATTTATAGCAGTCTTTGTGGGCTGGTCAGTGTATGCCAGAGTGTAAGTGTGACCCTGAAACACTGTGACTATTGCACTGGTTAGAGCGGAGAGCGACTTGAGCCCTCACTGAGACGCATACGGGAAGCTAATGGCGGCCATACAGATGGCCAGCAATCCGGAACGTCGGGTTCAGCCAGTTGGTGCTGTCATGCTGCATACCACAGCGAAGTCCCTGGGCGTGTCACCCGCACGAAGGACGCCGTGAGACTGAAGGAGCCACTTCAGGTCTTTTGAAATGCGGCCACAAGACTAGATCCCGTAGGTTTTTTGCACTTAAGTCTCAGACCTCAGAGTGATACGATTTTCATTACTTCAATCGGATAGTTCACAGGCGCTGAACCCTAAACTCCGCAGATGACCTACCCAAATGAAACTTAAGTCACCCCCAAATCGCCTGAACAGAAGTATCGCTCTGTCCATCTGCAGTGTGATAATAACCCGATTGATGTCCTCGGGACATACAGCTGTACTTGGACGATGTCACCGCAAGTGTAGCTATACCTGTAGGCCTGGGCTGGGAATGTAACCACATTGAGCGCGGGGGGGGGGGGGG
>JAODJX010000109.1:12138053-12163140 GCA_026776945.1 Isichthys henryi
ATATAATAATGTCTTTTATTACAAAAAAAATATTCAAATTAAAAAAAATAATTTTTTAAACACACCCGCCACTGCCCCCCCCCCCCCCCCGTGGTTTTTCTGCATCAATGGAAGAAAAGCCAACTTGGTGCAGAATCTGGGGGCGGGGGCTCAGCCGCCAACTGCGTCTCACGCGCAGGATGAGGAGTCGGAGAGCAGGAACGAGGGCAGTGATTAACGAAGAGGGAAAACGAAAGAGAGGCAGAGCACGGTCCACGTCATCCCCGGATTTGGCTGGGGCTGCTTCACCCTCCTGCTTAGTGAATGTTTACTGATGTCAGGGCGACGACTTCCTGGATCTCTCGCACCATGAGAATGCGCGTGAGCATGTGCTCCAGTTGCTCCCGCGTGATTGGCTGGGTAGAGTACCATATGGGACTGTTGGGTGCCACCACTGGTTCAGGTGTCAGGTAAAAGGTGTCGTTGCGGCCCTTTACGCTCTGGGGACTGAAGCCGGGGCGGGGGGGGTAGGCAGGTAGGGAGCCAAGGAAGAAGGTGAGGGGGGAGGAGAGAGAGACAGGTGAGAATGAAAGGTCAGTCAGGCAGGCATGCAGTACTATTTAGCTTTAGCATTCATTGGTGAAACATGAATCAGACCATGCAAAAACCTCACGTGTGCTGTTACAGGCCATACTTAAGATGACTGCTTCTAATTTTGCTCTGTATCTGCTTCCAGAAGTCAAAGGTCAGAGGAAGGTGGGGAAGGGGGCTGGCAGGTTTACAGACCCTGCCCAAGCGATACTTCACACGGTGCCAGGGGCCTGCGCTCCGACTCACCACTTGAAGAGGTAGAAGTCGTACAGCTTGATGGGGCAGCGCAGCGGGTTCTCCGGGTGCTCTGCCTGCTCGGCGTACATGTCGTCTGTCACTGTAAGAGGGGTCAGAGGTCACTGCGTGCCAGCCGACTGCCCTGCTGCAGTGAGGCGATCACACCCCCTCCTACCTTTCTGGCCCACGTGATGCAGCCCCACCCCTTTCAGGTAGCGAATGCTGGTGCTTTTGTCCTTGGGGTTCGATGGGTTCTTCTTGGTGTGCCGAAGAACCTTGGAGAATGCCACCTTCATGTGCTGCTCCACCGTCTTCAACTGGAAGTACCTGTGGGATTCAAAGGTTACATGGGGACCCGGGCAGACCCTTGAGCACGGGAGCCGCCCAGGCCACAGAGGAATGGTGGCAGGGGAGGAGAAACTCACTTAGTGTTGAAGAACATGAGCGTGGTGAGTAGAGTGGCAGGCGAGTGAGCACCCAGCTGTTTACACTCCCACAGCATCTCCTCCGTCACATGACTTGGGATGATGTAACCTGCCAACATGCGACATTGACGCTGTGACTCCATAGCCGTGACGGTAATCCCCGCCAGCGTGTCTCAGGGCCGGGAAGGGCACCTACCCAGTGGATGTATGCTTGGTTTCCAGCCATCCAGAACACGGTGCAGCCATTGGGAAAAACGTAGGTAGTACTGGTCCGAGAAGATGTCGTCCACCCGGCCATTTTCAAACAGGTACTGAGGAAGAACAGGCAGCGAAGAGGTGAGTGACAACAACAGAATGTGAAACAAACCAGCCTTCTAATCTGCAAGCCAGGTTAATGTGTCCACACTGAAAACATATAGAAGGACCCTCTGTGCCCTGATACACTCTCCATCATTACAGTCCACTCTGTTGTTTATATACATTACTTTTACTTCGTAGACGTATTTGTCCAAAGCGATGTACAAATGAGGCAAATGGCTCATTACAAACATATGTGATGTGACAGACCTTCTGTATACAGAGGAAGATGTAGTAGAGCACATCTGGATCGAAAGGTTCGCCCTCCAGTCCCCGAGCCTCCTGGGTCATCAGCGACAGGCCGATATTGAGCTCGGCCACGGCACAGGACACCAGGTCCTCCTGGAAGCGCAGAGGCTGCCGCCCTGTGGACACACAAGCACATGCTTAGCCTCTCGCAGAGCAGCTATGATAAGCGGCTAATGTGGCGCAGGCCAGACTCACGGCCGATGGGGGCCAGCCGGCTCTGCCCGTCCTTCTCCAGGTCTGCGTTCTTGCTCTGTGCCCACAGGCGCCACACCTCCAAGCCCTCCTCGGGCTTCAGGGAGTTGGGGAGGAGCAGTGTAGGGGGGGCCTGTGGCTGCGTCTCCACCTCGGCCAGCTGGACCGTCTGAGCCTGCTGGAGCAGGAGAGTACAGACTAGCATGTCTCCCAGGAGAGCCGGACCTTACACTCCCTTAACACAGCATTTCTCAGCCAGTTCGCGTTTTTGCTCTCATCCAGCTCCTTGAAGCCCGAGGAGGGCCTGGAGGGGACCGTTTGGGGGTCTCCAAGAACTGGGTCGGGAAACGCTACTATAATTAACCTGCTATGCCCTCCCTCTGCCTTGCTTTCAGGTACTGCCCCCTCCCACCAGCACAGAGACGAACCTGTAGTTGTTGCTGCTCCTGCCCCGCCGCCCCCTGGGCCTGCACCACCTGCTGCTGGGGGTCCCAGATGTGGACGGACTGCGTTGTGCTGGGGTAGGCCCCGGCCACCGTCTGCACGGCAACGGGAATGTGGATGTTCCCGTTCATGAACTGTGCCGGGAACAGAGTGTTGGCCAGTGTCTGGACCACCTCCTCCTGCGCAGTGGCTGTCGTCGTGGTCACAGGTCCCCCCCCCGGCGCCGTGCCGATGGCCAGCTTGCCGGCCACCACCATCTTGTCCTTGTCGTCAGCAGGGGAGCCAGCCACATGGACAGTGCTATAGGCTTCCTGCGGGATGGCGATGTGCGTGATGCTCTGCTGCTGCAGGTCGGCCCGGGCCGGTGCCGAGTACACAGGGATAGTCCAGGTCTCGCCCGTGGGGCTGGTGATGGTGCCAGTGGCGCTGTACAGGTGGGTGCTGTCCACTGTCAGCAGGTCGGGCCGCAGGGACAGGTAGCTCTGCTGCTGACCCTGGCCCTGTGGGATGGCCAGCACGGTGGCCAGCTGCTGCCCGGGGATGGCGTACGACACTGTGATGGGCATGTCCACCTTCCGCTTTTTGGCGGGCTGTAGGACGCCCCCCGCCCCAGAGCGCCGCTCCCCCTCCCGCGGGGAACCCTGCTGCTGCTGGGGCGATAGCGGCCCCACGGTCTGAATCTGGATCTGCTGTCCGCCGGCCACAGTCACCAACTGGGCCTGGATCTGCAGGGGAAGCGCGAGGAATTTCCCCTGATCAGCATGGCGGCCCAAGGGATTTGGTCACGTGGGCAAGGTGGGGTGAAATGGGGCAGGTGCCCCGGTACGGACCTGCTGGTGCTGCTGCAGCTGCTCCTCTGTGATCTCGCCATGTTGCACCAGCTGGCCGGCAGCTACCGTCTGCAGCTGGGAGCCGGCCAGCTGGTGCTGGGTGGGGCTGGGCACCTGGAGCACCTGTCCCACTGTCTGCGCCTGCTGCCCCTGGATTTGCACCTGTGGGGTGAATGAGGTCGAAGATGCTGTTTAGGGGCGGGGAGGGGGCATCAGGACTTGAAGCGCTAAGATTAGAATCAAGGCTGATTAATGCTTCCGCAGTGAGTCCACATAGAGCTCACACCGTGGCCTAAGCCACTGCACAAGTTTATAATTGTGTGCTGGTGTGTCTGTGTTGCTCTGCAATTACACAGTTAGAACACTAGGTGGACGAGCACAGGAGGTTCAAGTTTTAACTCCGTCACATGAAAAACAAAACTTAGCAAGTTCTTCAATTTGAATGATTGTTCCATTTCAGGATTATCTAATACATGTTAGCATACGCGCTCCGAGCCAATCATAATGATTTTTTCCCCTTGCTCTTTAAACCACTCAAATAGGTTTAAGAGTAACTTATTTTGAACTCCTTTTTTGCTTCATAAACATGATATTTATCCCAAAATAATCACGCCACAATGTGTGAGCAGCTGCAAACCGTAGCAAAAACAGCAGGGCCAGGAATGAGTGAAACACACCTTGTCCAACACTAAAAATCCCCACAGCTGGAAGCAAGAACAAAATATCTGCGTAGTAAGAAGTATGTGTTGCCAGGACACGTAATTACATTTTTGGGAGAGGCACACATTAGGATATGGGAACCTGGCTACGGCACATCTACGGCGTACATTCTACGCAGAAGCATAAATCAGCCTTTAGGCCCCAGAGCCAACAGCACCGCCTCCCTGCCAATGAACAGTTTAAAGGCCAATAAAGAGAGAAAACACGATTCAGCCTAGTTCACATTTAAATGCGCTAACAAATATATCCTCTAGGAGGAGCATGACTGGGGTGTTAAACGACGCTCCACAAAGCAGGATTTCTCAGTTAGCTGGGCTAACCTAAGCTAGAACCAATGATCGTTCAGTGAGAGTAAGGAGCATTCCTACTGGACAATCCTGACGTCTTGCTTAAGTTAACCCAACAAACTGAGAAATCCTGCTTTGTTGAACACACCCCTGGTAAGGCTGGGGAACAGGCAGAGATATACACAGAGGTAGTCGGCAGGGGTAGTGCACCTGCACTTGGATCTGCTGCTCTGAAGCCTGATGTACCGCAGCAGCCAGCTGTGGGGACAGCTGTGCAGATGTCACCTGCTGCGCCTGTTGCTGCTGTGGCTGTTGTTGCTGTGGTTGCTGTGGAGACTGTTGGACCTGTACCTGCACCTGTACAGACAGTGATAGAGGCACAAGAAAGAAAACAAAAACATTTCAATACAGGAAGCAATTAGTATGGTTTATATTACACTTACACCACAGTGTCGTTGAATTCTCAAACCTGATTGGTCAGAAGGCTGTTGATTTATTATCCATAACTATACATGTAGTGCCAGCCAGGCAAGTCATAGTAAATCAATGCATGATTACAATCTTTAATTCTAACTGACATTACTGGAAATTTCAGATATAGAATTTAAAAATCATAGAAACTATAAAAACAAAAGAAATTGCTGCAAATCACTTGGACAACAACAGTGCTTCAGGCTGAAGAGCAGGACCTGCGGTCAGTGATTTAATACCAATATGATTTACTGACGTAACACTCTTGTACACAAATCCAGGTGTAACAATCAGTAATCGATAACTTCTTACCCATAACACAGCTAAATACCGAGAGCTAAATTAATAAAATAATGGCTAAATATAGATTCACATTTATTTCCTTGTGTGTTAAAAACATGCATTGCCGTGCGTTACTTTCATAATCACATTTGTGTTATTCGGCTGCTTTTATCCAAGGTGGTTTTTAGATTTCCATCT
This sequence comes from Isichthys henryi, assembly GCA_026776945.1. Lineage (NCBI taxonomy): Eukaryota > Metazoa > Chordata > Actinopteri > Osteoglossiformes > Mormyridae > Isichthys > Isichthys henryi. The sequence continues at coordinate 12,143,316 of JAODJX010000109.1, forward strand.
GTTGTCACCCCACTTTATCGTCTCAGAGCCCCTGAGACTAGAACCATCACCCGCTAGTCACTCTTAAGAAATCCGTACTGCTTATCATTGCATTACTAATACTACGTGCATAAGGCTGTACAATGGCCGAATCCCATCATGGAAAAAAACACAAGAGTCCAGGAATTCCCCCAGAAATACTAGTTTAGCAACAGTCATTTTTCCCCTAATGACATCAGCTTAATGGAGAGAGAGCAGAGCTTAAACTCCTAATACATAGTTTCAAATTAATGAGTCATCATTATGTACTTGAACTTCAATGTAAGCCAAGTCCTGTTTTCATCTTTAGCTCTATAAAAGTCTTAGAGAAGCACAGCCGGAGATCAAGGCAGTCATGATGTCTGAATGCCTTCTAGACTCCTCTAAATTTTCACTAACTTTGAGCTTACTTAACATCTATTCTTCAATTAGGTGGAATGACTATCCAATAGAAAATAAACACAGTGGAACCTTGGTTTGCGAGCATAATTCGTTTTGGAAACGTGCTTGTAATCCAAAGCACTCGTATATCAAAGCCAGTTTATAAAAATAATGGAAACTCAGATTATTTGTTCCACAACCCAAAAATATTCATATAAAAATGATTAATACAAAATATAAAGTAAAAATACACAAAACAAATTAACCTGCACTTTACCTTTGAAAAGAATCATGGATGGTGTGAGGGAGACGAGACAGAGGAGGGGGGTTATTTTGTAGGATAACTTTCACTGTAATTAACAGAATCACTGCTATCTGTTGGCTCACTGGAATCTTTCTTTTTGTGCGATTTTAACAAGGAACCTGTCCAATGACAGCTGCTTTTGCCTCCTTTATAATTTCGACATTGCATTGTCATTAAACAGATTCATCGCTCACACTGCTACGCCCTTATTCAGGTGGTGCTTTGCTACTAAATTTTGACGAGTGACGGATGCCGACAGACCGACCACGGGAAACGATTACCCACAATCCTGTAGCTAGAGAGAGAAGAACCATCGGCTCAGCTGTGATCACGTGACGCTAGGCAGACAAGGCGTATACGCAACACTCGTATTGCAAGACCTCGCTCGTTTATCAAGTTAAAATTTATTTTAAAAATTTTGCTTTTCTTGCAAAATACTCACAAACTAAGTTGCTTGCGATCCAAGGTTTTACTGTGATCACAGTGAAGGCAAGATGAGAAACGACACACAAGTTGTTTAAAGAAAACAAGGAGGTGGGGTCAAAACAGCAGCACAGATACTAGTTTCTTACAGGACAGGCCAGCTCCAACAGGGACCCTGCCACCTCTGTGCTGTCGGTGTAGACGCAGTTCGCCCCCTGCTGGTACACCATGGTGGTGCCACCCTGCTGGAACTCCTGCAGTGCCTCTGGACCTTTGCTGGCCAGCGATTCCAGGAACTCCTTCATGCGGTGCTGTGGCACGCTGCGGGCCTTCTGCCGCACGTACTCCTCAAATGAGACTGTGTTGTCCACAGAGTTGTTCATGATGGTGCTCCTCACGTTCCTCCGAGGGAGATCTGACGACAGAAGGCTGGCATGAAACAAGCATCCTCAAGGTCTGCCATTACTCAACCACCCCCAAAAACAGACTGGCCATATAACATATGTAACAGCCAAAACATATTAATAAATATACAGGATAAAAAAAATAAAACATATGTTTCAAAATGTAACTGACACTCCTGTTTAAATCGATATACTACTCAAAAAAGTAAAATTAAATTATCTACACGTTAATAAACATTAGTTCAGCTATCCAATTTAACACACGCAAGTTAAATGTACAAATAAAGGTAACATAATATTCATTTCTTGCTATGCCATAGGAGTTTTCCAGTCACAGTGGTCTTTTTGGTTATATAAGGACAATTTGGTCTCAATGTAACAAAAAACGTTTCCCCTAAAGTTATACTTGAGAGTCACAGTTTAACCACAGTCCCGTTTATTGATCCTTCAAACCGTGAGAACATTCATGTCCCACCCCGGTGACGGGGGTCTGCATGTATTGGATTGTCAGTGACACCAAGATAAACAGGAATCACGCCGTAGGCATAGCGAAGTCACAGCCATTGACAGTCAAGCCTTCTAACCAAGCAGCTATGAGATTCTGACAGAACCGACAGGGAAAATACATCAGTATGTCAATTCCACTTACAACTACCTCACAAACGCATTGTGCATTGTTCTAAAACAAATGTTGCTTCATTAATTTTTTTCTTAGCCAACTACTTCCTGGAACTTGGTAGGGTTTATCTGGTAAAACAAATAAAAAAAATATATATAAATATATATATTATATTAAATATACATATAGTAAGGTTATTTTGTTAATTTTCTACAACCCTCTAGGAGTCAAATCCCCCATGCCGCATACACAATCAGTTATGGTATATTCGTAAAAATCGATCGCGTACTTTTCACATTTCAAAAAATCATTTCATCCTTTAAATAACGAACCTAGAAGAATTTTACAGCTGGAATCCTGCTCCCTCTTTTGGCCTCTGTAAAATGTGCTGTTCCCTGCTGAAGCTCTGCTTCTTTTTTACTGCTTTGCCCGATTTATTGTTGTTTTGAAGCATTCGCCGCAATCGTAATTCTGAAAATTACGTTTTTGTCTTCAGCCCATCTTCTTATGTGCGCATCTCCCCAAGCTACCTTAAATATCAGCGAAACAACCCGTTGCGCCAAAACTAGGCGTTCAAAAACAGTCAAACATTTTAACAAAACGCCACACAGTAGTGCGTTACCGATGAGTCTCTCCACGTGTCTCCGTGCATTTATAAAGATCATAACTGGTTAGCTGTACATATATGTATAACGCGGTCATTTGATTTGATCCGTTTGCTTATCTCTGTAGCATCCGGGAAAAACGCATTCCTACCTCATTCCGAACCGACGCTGGATTTATTTATCAACTATTTAACAAAATCTCACAGCCACAACGTCTTTTTTTGGCTAAAATAATTACGTATAATGACAACGTATTACTAAAAGCGAGAAGATTATGCGTAAAAAAAAAGAACAAAAAGCCATTTCCGGTCAAAGATGTAGCCGGAGAAAGTAACAAAGCTGGCCTGCTCCATAAGGACCTTGGAGCCAGCCCCCGAGCTTTCCTGCTACCCGGAGGCCGTTGTGGAGGGAACAAGCCTCGAATCGGGGCGCGTTCTCCAAGCCGCGCTCCTATCGGACTCGCGGTCCGGCTTCCGTGCGCGATTACCACTTATAAAGAGGAGGGGGAGAGCGATGCGCGTCCCCGTTGCAGCCTTGTAGACAAGCGCAGGTAATGGACGCGAAACAAAGACTGCAAAATGCACTAAAGAGGCCGTCAAACGCAACCACACGCACATGGTAAATATACACCAATCTCACTCCCATTGAGTATGAATAATAAAACGTGACTGCCTTTTCACCTAGTGTACTTTACACAGCACGTAGTGAAAAAGGCCATTCCAGTCAAAATTGAACACTTTGCACATTACTAATCGTGGTTCAAGCCAGAGGCGTCTCCCCCAACAACAACCTGTAATTAAATAATAGTTTAAGACTATTATACAGGTAATCGACTCCATAATGAATTACATTGTGCGTGGATACATACCACACTAAACGGAATCCTCGACTTGCGTATTACGTATGTAATTACCAGCTTCCCTTTCTTAATGCGGGGCAATAAGACGCTATAAAGTTCAAAGTCAGTTAATTCAATGGGAAAATACCCGTCAGACAGATCATTTGAGTTCTGAGAGTAACTATCTACTTAAACTGTAAAACAGACAACAAAAACGGTCTACATACCATGGTACCAAAAGAAGGCATTTTAACTCTTGATTTCGTGTCTGAGGGAAAGTTGCAACTGGCGGCCAATGGCACGATAACATTCAATGCATTTGCAAAACCCTATGTCATATCTGTTGAACAGGAGTCACACCATATAAAATAACGTCCTAAATCTGGGATCGTGTCAATTTAATAATCTCTACCAATAACAGTACTGAAGATGCAATGCGCCTTAACCAGCAAACTCTGTCCTTTCTAGGAAATCAAGTACTTGGAACTCACAACAATGAGGTAGTAAAAGCGATGTAAGCGTACACCACCTGCCCGTACTGGGCTTGACAGCTGGATTCGAGGTGTCAAGGAAGGGCATCCCTTTTAGTGCAGGTGCATTTTAAAGCTGACTGACTTGCGATAGCATCAGCTGGATCTTGGCGTCTGCCACAAAACTTCAGCTCAATGCGTAACCTCAAAGTCCAAATACAATTCTTTACAAGTAATCGATACGCAAAGTAAATCTGTACTCGACTTTACTACAGCAATAATCAAATATAGTTGGCTCCTCCTACATCATGTGACTGGTTAACCATTAACTGTTAACTAACTTAACGCATCTTATAAAAATATATACATTAAATCTAAAGGATGTGGGAGTAATCCATATCAGATTCCGATTCAAAATATAGGCTGTGGCCCAGCATATTTACCTCTCGAAAAATCCAATAGCTTTAACTATTTATGCAAGAAGCGGGTGAATGTATACATTTACAGACATCATATAACACAGACCACATCTATTACAGCACCATTTATCCATAATAAGAGTGAATGGGGGTGGCGGCTGGAGTGCACACGTATCCACCGTTCCCGTAGTTGTCACTTTGGCTCGTGCCTGCGGTCCCCCTCCCTACCTGTAATGCGCGCTGCCGCGTTCACACAACTGTAAACGCGCTTCTCCTCTCCAGAGTCACAGGCGCGTCACAGAATATACACATGTGGCCTGAAAATGAGAAAATATGCAAAGGAAATGCCAGCCACGCAGATCACCAAGCACAAAACGCCGTGTTTTTGTTCCTTTACGAGCCCTTACCTCTTTCCACCTCGGCCTGGGCTGCTCCAGTCTACTCCCACTGGGTGTTCAGTGCAGCCGATTTACAACGTTGACACAGCTTTCTCGTGGCAATAAGGAACAAATTCTTTTTGCGTATTATTTCTTGCCTGGCAGTACCACAGGTTTCTTGCAGTTCTCTATATTATTATTTTCCCCTTTTACTTCTACTCAGCTCTCACTGGGCGCCATCTTACAACCAGCCGCTCTCAGCCAATCCGGTGGCACTCGGAAAGCTCGCCATCTCTCGCGAGGCTGCAGCAGCCAAGCACTGAGGACTCACGGTAACTTAAAATGCCGAGTTAAAGAAGACTCGCTGCGCTCTCTTATAGCATCGACAGCACACGTCATTGTTGATTGGAAATAAGCATACCCTCAAATTCCGAATTCCGACCATTAGTCTTCATTATTTTTTTAGATTGACACGCAGTGGGACCCGCATCAAACTACATATGCATTGTTATAAAAAATTTCCTTTTGCTTTTTGTATGCAATTAAGGAAAAAGCGACCCAAGTTGTTTTCAGTATTTAAGAAATATACTCTAAAATATAATCGTCTGAAATGTAGAGTAGAGAGCACATAACTGCACCTTTAAAGGCATTCTGTCTGCCCCGGTCTGCCTTAAAGAGCCAGGCATGTGTCAGTGAGCCCTCCTCCCCCGTTTCAATCTTGCCACACACTACCTCTATTGCTCTCTTAAGGTGGACCTGAGATAGATCTACTGAATGACTCAACGAATTAAGCCTTCACAGAAAATGTGCCGTCTATGGCCATGCAAAGGTTAATTCCCACAGTCAGCCCTTAACTCTAGATTGTCGCTCTCAAACTTGGGACCAAACTAATGTACTGACATATGGATGGATGACTGGATTTTTAAAAACTACGATCAGTGAATCAAATGAACACTGATGAATTATAATAAGACGATTTTGGCTAAACAGGCATCACTGCAATCTCAGGTTGATTTCTTGTACATTTCAGCCAATAACTTAATACACTTCACAGCTGGGCATTATATTTAATGTTGGGAAGTCACATTTGAATAGGAAAGAGGGAGAAGGTTTAACCAATTCATAATTTTAAAACAGAACCAATATTTATTTATATTTTATTACCATAATTCAAAGATGCAAGCTTGCTGGGTGTCCAGGTGGCTAAATGCTATGCAACATTAGTAAATATAAGGCTGGTACAGTAACTGGGCTCACAGGCTCCAGACCACAAAGTACAAATTCAGGAAAAAAAAAAAGGTTCTGGGAAAAAAAAACGGTCTTGACTAATATGTCAACAAGTACCAAATCAGATCTTTCCTGGATCTTCTTTCAGTGTCACTGTCCTGTTGAAAACCAGCTAGAAAGACAGAAATCAAGTTCAGTTATTTTTTTATTGCCAAAGAGCTCATACATATAACTCCTTACTGTAGACAGAGTTGGTTTAGTTCATTCCATCTACCACCACCATCGTTTGCAAATATTACCACCCTGTGGTGGCTCTGAGTCTCTCACCTTCTCCTTGGTGCTGTCAGGGTCCATGGAGAAGTAGCCCAGTCTCTCAAACTGGAACTTATCAAACACCTTCGCTCCACTGACTGAACGATCCACTATGGCACTGTCAATCACTTGCAGGGAATCCTGGTAGAAAGAGTGGGATACCTGAGAGACCTATACAGGAACTCTTCCCTAAGAGACCTATACAGGAACTCTTCCCTAAGAGACCTATACAGGAACTCTTCCCTAAGAGACCTATACAGGAACTCTTCCCTAAGAGACCTATACAGGAACTCTTCCCTAAGAGACCTATACAGGAACTCTTCATTTTGGTGCATATGGGAACCCAGGGCAGTCAAACGACTTTAAAAATGAATATTTTATTCATCTTTATTACAAGTCAAGAAGATGGATGAAGCTGTTATTCCTACTCGCCTGTTGTTCATTTGACATTTAAAATGAAGAGATCTCTCTTCAGTGACTTACAGGGTTGATGTCACTCAGAAAGCCCCCAGGCACTACTTGTGGATCTTCCGGGTGACTATGCAGAAATCTGTGAGGTCAGGCAGTCAGACATGAGCGCAGAAGCACTAGCAATCGTTATCAAGCACTTGTACATTGGCATGCTTCTCCGTCCCTGTCAGCAGAACGCTTCCCTTCACTCACAGGCGCTCGTACAGGCGGACCTCACAGCGCAGAGGCCGGCTGACCCAGTGGATGAAGGCTTTGGGCTTCTCGGCTGTGACCGTGCTCATGCAAGTGACCTCCAGCTCTACCACCTTTCCATTATCATCCTAGAGACAGAACCACAATGGAGGAAGGGGTTCCCCATGGAGACGGTCGAGTTTATTAAAGCAGATGAGGTACCGAGCTTACCCTAATGGCCCGCTGGAGGGCGATGACATAGCCAGCATGCCTGAGACCCACTGGCTGATCAGGGGTGAGTCGCTTGTAGCCCTTCTCCATTACCTGTAGGGGAAGGACAGTGGTTGCTAGTGTGTTAGGATTAAAACTGTTACACTGCGTCTCACAAGTGGTTACAGTATTGATCGCTGACATGGGCTTTGCTAATGGCGCGAGGTCTGACCTCTCTGAAGTCGGTGCGTTCGATGTAGATGGTAGATGTGAAAGGAACGGTGTGACTGCCTCGCGCCTCATCGGCTGGGAAATCTGGGACCCGAATCTGAGTCTGATACGTTTGAAAGAAAAGTGTGATTAAACACACACGCATACACGCACACACACATTTTGAAAGCGAGGCGTCCTAGGCCGGTACCTCCATGTCATGGGGTAGGTTCGTGATGGTGACCTTGAGGGGCTCAAGGACAGCCATGACACGTGGGGCCGTGTCATTGAGCACGTCCCTCACACAGGCCTCCAGCATGTGAGGCTCCATCGTTGTCTGGGCAACAGTCACGCCAACCTGGTGTGGCGAGAACCAGTGTCACGCTAACGGCACTCTGCAGGATTGTTCTGGGCCTCCACCATGCCAACAGGACGACCCCTCACCCGTGCACAAAAGTTGTTGATGGCCTGTGGAGGGAAGCCCCTCCTCCTCAAAGCGGTCAGTGTGAAAAGACGCGGGTCATCCCAGTCCCTAGAGGGCAACATCACATTCAGCCTGCTACTTGGATACTGGTATAACACATTACCAGGAATGTTACGTTTCATATGTGCATATTTAAATTTTTCTTTATAATATAGATCTCAGTACATTCAAGCGATTATATACGAAAGTTGTAGGAAAAAAAATAGGAGTTCACTTGTAAATACAATGTCTTTCAAACAATCTTTGTGGAATTGTTTTCTAGTTCAATTTCTTAGTTGTTTATAACAACAAACAACTAAATTTAAATTTTAAATTTAATATACTCTAGGGATGTCCCGATCCTCTCTCTAGGTACCCTGATCTAATCTGTTTGATACCAATATCTGCTGAATTTGATTCAATATTTTAATAAATATTTAAATGTACATACAGGTACAGCAGGCACTGGTGCATTCTACATCTGAGTAAGATTTTGTAGTGTTCTTCCTTCTGATATTTCTGCTAGTGAATAATTACTTCCATTGTATTAAACACTTTATTGCAACCTCCTCTTGAAAGGGTGGCATTGCAAATATTGCAGGTAGCTGTTGGGCTACTTTTAGTTTCCAATGTAAAGAATTTCCAGATAGCTGACATCTTAATAGTATGTAGCCGTGGGCCTGAAGCTTACTGCAGTGTGTGACAGAGTCTTACAGTCTGCACAACTTGCATAAATTAAACGGACACAGCTAATAGCCTGGGCTTAGGATTGGGCTGTGGTAGCGAATACCGATCATTTGAAAAATGCCTGGTTCCCATCTTTGATATAAGTTCTGGATATCACTCATATGTTCTTAAGAAACTGAAACTCAACTGTGACCAGACAAGCATGTGAACATATTTCAAATGTTGCAAATTGGTGGCAGTAATTTCTTTCCTTCCAGTTGTAAGTAATACATTCACTAAATATATGAACTAAAAATGTCCTGGCAATTTTAGGTGCAGAATCTCATGAATTTAGGCCCTAACACACTGGCGATTTTTTTCATTCAAATTCTAATGCATTCACACTTTAGTACTTGGTGCTTTGGTAATATCAATATTATAAAACCCAGTGAAACAGATAGGTGATGGACAAAGGAGTGAAGAGTGATTTTTGACAACACAGCGGCGGATCTGCTGCACCTGACGGCCCCCGTCTCCACCAGCTTGATGATCTTCCTTTTGGAGACAACGGTGTAGGTGAGGTTAAGGCGGCCATATTCCCACTGCACAGGACAGTACACATCGAGGGCGTTGCATAGCCAGTAGTAGGAGGAACGCCTGTGTGACAGAGGGTAGCGAAAACACAAAGTGCTGTCCTGAATGTGGGGTTTCACCATTTCTCACTGCCAAGACAAAAACATCTCTACAGTTTAACATATATGAAAAAACATCAGCGAGTGTGTGATACCTCACCTGGCCTGAAACTCTTTGGTACACAGGGAGTGAGAGATGTTCTCGATTGAGTCACACAGGCAGTGTGTGTAATCATAGGTTGGATAAATACACCTATAAAGAGTAGGAACCAGATTAATACTTTTCGGCACCAAGTCTGGTTGCAGCATCAACATGACCTAAATAAATCCTAACTAAAACCAGAATCACCATCTATAACGTCCAAATGTAATATTTCATGGTAGGACGTTTACAGGCGGTAGCCTGAGATACGTTTGCACCCGGGAACAAAGGGGAGCCGTGTACAGGATGGGGAGGGTCTGTGCAAGAGCGTACCACGTGTCCCCCGTGCAGTGGTGAGGCGTGTACTTGATGCGGTACGCCACAGGGTCCTGCTTCCCGTCCTCCATGATCATTTTCATCCGCAGCGTGACCTCCCCCTCAGAAAAGAGCCCCTTCCTCATCCTCTCAAAGAGCACCAGAGACTCCTCGACTGGCCGATCCCGCCAAGGGGACAGGGGTGGGCTGTGGCCCTTCAGCTCCTCTCCACGCTGGTGACACACATAGGCGAGGCCCCTGGATGAGGGCAGAACAGCGCAGACAGTGACATACCATCCACATGACCTGTGATCCGGTTAAGTCACATATGATACAATACAGTGTCATCATGAGGAAGAAGGGGAAAGAGAGGCATCAAAATGCCCGATGAAGAAAGATGTCTGCTTGCACTCACCGGTGAATAAGATCCACTGCGAGGTCGTACAGCTTTTGGAAGTGGTCAGACGCGTGGGTCACTGCGTAGGGCGTGTACCCTGTTTGACAGACACAGTGAAGGTGCTCCATCACGTTTCCAGCACCACCCCAAACCCTCGAAGCTCCCCCATGCGTTCCAGAACAACCCGACATACGTCTCCTTGTTAAAACAGCCATCCAGACTCACCAAGCCACTCGACCATGTCGCGGATGCCTGTGAAGTACTTCTCCTCCTCCTTTTCTGGATTGGTGTCATCATAACGCAGGAAGCAGATTCCGCCATTGGCCTAAGTGGCCCAGGACAAACACAGGTCTAACATTACTGGGGTTCGAAATGAATTTTTAAAACCTATTTCACGCAAACCAGTATTGATACTGAGTGGGGGATGATTGCATTTTCTCTTCCTCACAAACTGCTTCTGAAGTCAAACTGGGAAATAGGAAATATATTCCATTTTAAACACTGCATTCAACTGCAGTTGAAAGGAGCTGGCTGAGGTGGTTTGGGCTTCTATCTCGGACGCCTCCTGGACTCCTCCTTGGGAAGGTGCCTCACACATGTCCAAAGAGAGGGGACCCTGGGGCAGACCCAGGACACACTGGAGAGATATCTCTCAGCTGGCCTGGGAGCGCATTGGTATTCCCCTGGAGGAGCTGGAGGAGGTGGCTGGGGAGAGGGAGGTCTGGGCATCCCTGCTTAGACTGCTGTCCCCGTGATCCAGACACGGATAAGTGGCAGAAGATACGGATGGATGGATGGATGGATGGAACGGGATACTGCAGTCAGGTTTGTAACTGCTAGTTAGTACTCCCCTGATACGATGTAAGATATATGGCCAATTTGCCTAAAAATTGATCTTATATAATGTATTACCAAAATCAGCAAGTCTTACAATGTATACTGGGAGCTTACAGTATTGACTGGGACCTAAGAGTTATTTTGGAATCCTGTACCCAAAAGACAGGGGGTTAAGGGAATTAACCCTTACGTACCTTGGCGTATCCAAAGTTGAAGTTGATGGCTTTGGCGTGACCGATGTGCAGGATTCCATTTGGCTCGGGGGGAAACCTGGTGCGTACCTGCAGACGAAGTTCAAGACCGCAAGTGATGAGAGCGAGTCCCGTGTTCGATAAGACAAACCTGAAGGCATTTCCAGTTAGCCCCCACTCACTCATCATCATCAGGTTCAGGCCTACCTGCCCTCCAGTGATCTCCAGGTGTTTCTTCAGCAAGTTCATGGTGTTGGGTGTCATCACATAGCCTTCCGTTTTATAGTTCTCCCCTAAAGAGGAGGACCGGATTGCACACGTAAATCCATCGGCACATCATAACCTCCAGCTTCTTTCAAAAGCCCTGGATGAAATTACAGCTTTGTCCTTGTGGTTGTGTATGAAATCACAGTATTGTAAAATACAGAAACAAGTTTCAGGAAAATGTTTGCAAAGGCTCGCATGACTGATCCCCAATACTGCTTTTGCTCACAGCTTTTTCAAAACGAAAGTTGAGAATAACCAGGTAAATTGGGTACAATAAATGTTTCCCTCACCGGGTTTGTGAAACTTCAAGGCCTCTCCTCTGAGCTGTTCCATTAAAGATTTGCCTTCAGTCTCACCTTTGGCACAGATAAAAGGCCAAGCAGCGACACTGGGTTACAAATAGTCACCTCACTGAAATGCAGACTATTACATTATACCGACACAGGATTCTAATGTATGAGAGACATTCACAGGCAAACCGATGGCCATCCACATCTTTTTCCTTCTTCTCGTTCTCTTGGGGTTTTTGTTTAGGAGCCTGGAGGGAAACAACATGCAATAGTATTTGCAATGCATATTAGCTATCAGCTATCGCTACTGTATTTACTGTAAAATAATTTAATGCATTTCATAATATTACTCATAGGGAAGATCTGAACTACTACAACAAAACCCAGAATATTACAAATTATTGATTAATACTGAATAACACTGCCAAGCCCATGTCTAAACAATGCTACTACAGTATTACTCAGAGTATCAGGGAGAGTTCAGCATTCAACTGGACGGCTCTGTCTCTCACGCCAGTTACCTTGGGCTTCTTCTCCAGGTCAGCTTCCATCTTTGGCCCCAAGAGGTGGAGGACCTGTCAGGACATTGAAGGAATCACATGCAGGGCACTTACAAGCCTGCCACATTTTTGTAAACATACAGTCATCTGTACTCTAGACTAACTCATCCAGACTAACCTGCATGTCAACCTCATTTTTTATCATTTTCCCATCAGCCCATTTCAGTCCAACTCTAGCTTCTCCTGAAGAAGAGAAACAGAAACTACTAATTTCAACATGTGTTACCCGGCATCATCTTAAGACAGGCTGTGTGCATGATCTCACCCATCAGCAGTCCCATGTTGAAGCGATATCTCTCTTTAAGAAGCTGATCTTTGTGCTTATTGATCACCACTTCCACCTAAAACACACAGCAGAGTGAGCAACCCTCATAGCAGACGGCAGCGTATGTCAGGAGTCCATTCGTATAAGCAGACAGTTATCAACGAAAGCATGTGGCAGTGCATGTAATAGTAATACAAACACCTTTACTTAACAAAATCAAGACATTCACGCTATTTCTCTGCAGCTATTCCTCACCACATCCTCGATCTGCTCTGGGGTGATGACAACTCCAACACCACACGCGGCATCAAACTCTTCCTGAACGACAGGACCCTGAGAATGATTCTTCAGAAAATCCAGAGCGGCTGCAAGATGTAAACGTACTTGGTGATGAGCATGGTCTAGTATCACGATCCTCCAATTCATGATTTTAGGCAAGTTTCTATTCCCAAATGGTGGTACAGTTGTTAAAATATAACAAGAATTGAAAGGTTCTGTGCAGACAATCTTTCAATACAGGAAATTATTACTATTGAATAATTATTATTGAAGGAAAAAACTATCCTTCAATGTATAAGTGTCACCCCAACTGTGAAATGCATGCCAAGGAATGTTGTTGTGCCTCTTTATATACTGAGCACTGTGTGCCAGATCAACATGTCTGTACCTTTACTTAAGTGTCTGCACTATTGTATACACAGGTCCGTGTACCTGACAGCTGCAAATCTGCAGTGATCTTGCGGTGGATGATTTGTTCAGTGAGAAAACGAAGGTGATGGGCGTCCTTCAGACGAGAGGCCACGCTGTACAGCAGCGTACCTATGGCTTTATCCACACCTGCGGGCCCCAGGATCTCTTGAGCCTACAGGGAACATGGAATATCAATCCCATCAGCATTCCTATCAAAATACAAAGGTGTCATCACAATTAATCTGCCTACGTTATCTATATATATGTTTTGTAAATATTCTTTAAAAGTAAAAAGCCGGCTTCGTCATATTTTAAAATATAATACTTTGTGAAAAAAAGCCTCGCACGTCGTCCTGCTTATTTTCAGTTCATCAACTAATTGAACAAACATGGATTTATTTCCTGTTTTACTGTAACACAGCAACAGGATATTAAACGGGAAAATTTACAGCAACCAATATACAAAGTTGACTTTAAACCCGAAGAGCCGATTAAGTTAAACATACGATAGAATAAACGCATGCCTGGAACTTGCAACTCCTGACCAACGTCAGCAGTACTGCCTCTTTCCAATTTGCACTTGACTTTACACCGCAGCCCGTCTTACCCGAGAAATTGCTTGCTTGAGCGCCACGGTGAGTGATTCATTTTTCAAAGTTTCCTTGGCTTTCTGATCACTTAGTCCAATAGAGGTGAAAAGAATCAACGTATCTGCCATCTTCTTCTAAAACCCGGACACACCACCGCATACCGATGAAAAAGGAAACTAACCTAAGAATAATTTTGTTCCTGACTGGAACCGAATCAGCAACTTCTTAGTAACCGATTGGCTGCCGTCTGCGGGAGGCGGGATTTACACTGATTGCGTCATCCAGACTTCCTGCCTAAGCATTTCCTAGGTACTGTATTCTGTAGCGTTGGTGATTTTCACGTATACTTGCCTAGTTTGATTTAAGATATCGAATAGTATTCGGCGTACAAAACTCAAATTAATTAATAATTCGGGTGGGACTGTGCATGAAAATCAAACGCAATCGGCATATAAGACGTTACTCCTCAGTCCGTGTACTAGAAAGGGGCGGTGCTTATCCTTCCACGTGTTACACAGCTAGGTAAAGTAAGAGAGTTCTTGTGTACTGAAGTGTACCGTGCAATTGCGTGCAATAGTTACGCTAGCTTATATAATATCTTTTATTAGACGTCAATTTATATATATAAAATGGGGGGGGGCTGTATAGGACTGAAGATCGCGTTGGTTTTCTTGTACGCATGCTAAGCTGTCAAAAGACTATTAGAAAGTTACTGCTCTTGGCTTTGGTGTAATAGTTTAATTAAAATGTATTTTTGACGTGCTATATTCAACCCATAAGGGTTGAATGGTCGGAAAAAAAGTGTTTAGTGCGCCAGTTTGAATGTTTTTTTTTTCCACTATTTTTACAGTCACGTTTATTTTATGTTGTGTATTGGTTTTAATAAAAACTTCGCTTCCGGGATAAACTCCGGGTACCCGCAACCCTGCATGTTATGTCAATAACCCATTGTAGAAAATGAACGAATGAATGAATGATATATGCAATAGTACTGCATATATACATATAAGTCTGAACTATTGGACATATACTACGACATATATGTATATTAGGATCTAATGTATACCACTAATTAAAAATAATTTTCTTTTGTTATACTTTAAACTTTTGGAAGCAAGTCTTTTGTTTTGGATTGCAAATATGTGGTATAAAACAAAGTGTACTTTCTTTATTTGAAGGTGGTACTGAATGAATGGATTTTACTTTGTCAACTGTATTGCAGGTTTGTAAGAGATACAGCACTTTGAGAGCCGTGACTGCAGAACAGTCCCCATGACCCAACATGCTGTGTTCTCCGCTGGAGCCAACGCGTGGCGATCTTTCCGCTGTCCACGGTCGGAGCTGCGGCTGGACTTGACGCTAGGATGTGGACAGACTTTCCGGTAACTTCACACCACTGCTATAGAAAGATAATGGGGGAAAAATCACGGTAGCATGTAAACACACATCAGGATATAGGAGAGCATAAATCAGTATCCAATGTTTATTACATTTTTGAATCATGCATCTTTTTTGTGCTATTTAAACAAATAAACAGGTAATATAATTGCTGAGACATACGACTGGCATGATCAATGTGTGAAAAGTAACTTAAAAAAACTTGTATTGTTTTAGGAACTTAGTATCTCATGCAATAAACAGTTGGCATGCATGTGCTAGCTATTTATCATACTTAAAATGCTATACTGAAGATTTCTTTATTGCATCACTATTAACTAACACCTCTTAATGAGTCTGTAGTATTGCTTTGCTGTTAATGAGGTTTTAATTTTTTTCATCTGTTTTTCTGTGTTTGTACTCCCTTTCTCCACCAGGTGGCGTGAAACAGCCGACGGGCACTGGACAGGGGTGATGGGAGGCCGTGTGTGGACACTGATGCAGACAGAGGACAGCCTCTGGTACCACACTTACGACTCCCAGGTCAACACAGCGAGGCAGGCTGGCAGGAAATGGCCTGGGGAGGGTGAGCGACTCGAGACTGCGAAGAAACTGAAAACACATGCAGCAGATGTGAAGGAGGAGCCGGAGGGAGGCACGCAGGAGCATGGGGAGGCGACCTCTCAGTGGAACGGAGGTGAAGAGGAGACCCTAAGAGATTACTTCCAGCTAAAGGTGTCACTGGGGGAGCTATACAAAGAATGGACCTCTGTGGACCATCACTTTAAGGACATCGCCAACATATTTACAGGTAACAGCACCTTGGAACCTGCAGAATAATGTCTTATGTGGCATGTCATAATACACCTGGTTTTGTATGATACAGAAAGGCTGGCATTTGTGCTGGATATATGAAATGGGTTTGCATGTAGCTACACTATATGTGTAGAAGTACTGGGGCAACTGACCATTATACCCACATTTGGACAACTGGGGTTGTGTTTCAAGAGATTGGGTTAAGCCCCTTAGTTCCAGTGAAGGAAACTCTTAATGCTTCAGCATGCCAAGACATTTTGGACAATTTTATGCTTCCAACTTTGTGGGAACAGTTTGGGGAAAGACCTTTTCTGTTCCAGCGTGACTGTGCCCCAGTGCACAAAGCAAGGTCTATAAAAACATGGTTGGGTGAGTCTGGTGTGGAAGAACCCGATTGGCCCACACAGAGACCTGACCTCAACCCCATCAAACATCTTTGGGATGAACTAGAACAGAGATTGTGAGCCGGGCCTTCAGGTCCAACATCAGTACCTGACTTCACAAATGCTCTTCTGGATGAATTAGCAAAAAGTGCGACAGATACAGTCCATAATCATGTGGAAAACCTTCCCAGAAGAGTGACAGCTGTTATGGCTGCAAAGAGGAGACCAACTTCATATTCATATCTATGTATTTAGAATGTGATGTCATAAAAGTTTCTGTAAGTGTAACAGCCAGGTGTCCCAATACTTTTGTGCATTAGTGTAAGTTCATTAGCACTTTGTATGTGTTTCTGTTTGCGCATAACGATGGAGCTCAGACATGCGGTTGCACCGTTTCCTGTAGGTGTGAGGATGCTGCGTCAGGATCCCACCGAATGCCTCTTCTCCTTCATCTGCACCTCCAACAACCACATCTCCCGCATCGAGGGCATGATAGAGCGGCTCTGTGCCAAACTGGGAGCTCCCCTGTGCCGGCTGGATGGCACCTCCTACCACGATTTTCCTACTTTGCACGCTCTGGCAGGTACCTCCTGATTTCCTCAGATGTTTATCCTTTCATCCATGTCTTCTCTCATTATTTTATATGACAGTCGATAGATTCATTTTCAGTGACTTTAATGGAAATGTAGTGGAGCATTTATCTATTTTCCTTGTTTGCTTTCTTGTGGATTGCAGTGAGCGACATTGTCGTCTAACCTTCAGGGTTAGGAGCTCAAATGCACCCCCTGCTGTGTGTTTCTGGAGTTTGCATGCTTCCAGTGCACTGTCCAGTTTACTCCCGCAGTCATAAATCATGTGGTTAGGTTCATAGTGTGTGAATGTGCACTGTGATAGATAGACTGGGATTCGGTGCAGCGACCCCTGCCTTGTACTCTATACATCCTAGGACACTGCTTCAGGTTCACTGTAACCCTTTATTAGATAAGCAGTATGGAAGCCGGATGAATGTTGTATACTTGCCCCTTTATATAGCTTGCAGTGTTCAATGCAATGTGAGCAAATGCATGTGTTTTGTAGCCTTTATTTTAAGCTCAGAATAACAATATGATCATAAGTCATTGTGTGAACTTGCCATGATCACGCATGGATGCCAACGATCTCCCACCCTGCAAAAAACAGATGGCAGCGTGGAAGCAAGTCTCAGAGACCTGGGTTTCGGTTACCGCGCTCGCTTTCTGCAGCAGAGCGCCAGGCAGATTCTGGAGCAGCACGGAGCCGACTGGCTGGGTGGCCTGCGCAGTGTGCTCTACGAACAGGCCCGCAATGCTCTCCGCACCCTTCCTGGGGTGGGCTTCAAGGTACCGCGCTGCTGCTTACCTAAAGCCTGCTGTGTGTCAGAGTCTCTGTCTCATTTCGCTCATCTCTCGTGTCCCGCCTGCTCGTTAGGATTTGTGCCGCATGTCTAATCACCTCATATGGATGGGATCCACTGCCCATTGAGCTCACTGAAATTCCATATATTGTTCTGACTCGTGATGCAACAAAATTCTGCTGTGCAGGTGGCAGACTGCGTGTGCCTGATGTCGCTGGATAAGTCTTGTGCGTTGCCTGTGGACACGCACATGTGGCAAATCGCACAGAGGGACTACAGCTGCGCCGTGGCAACAGGCCGCAAGACTCTGACAGACAAGGTCTACCAAGAAATCGGTGAGGGTGCCAAGTCTCCATCTGTCAATGAGCAATGAATCCAAAGATGTACCTTAATCAGGCTTCTATGAGGCAGTCTTACAGCCCCAGTTTTCTGATACAGACAGTTAATATTGTTCTTTTATTTCTATGTAGGAGACTTTTTTAGAAAGCTGTGGGGTCCTTATGCTGGCTGGGCACATTCTGTGAGTAACGCTTTGAGATGTATGGAGCAGAGAGCTAGGGGGCGAAGGTAAACACTTTTTAAGGAAGACTCTCTCCTCTCAGGTGCTGTTCTGTGCCGACTTGAAGAAGTTCCAGAAGCTAAAAGAACCTCCAGTAAAGATGGAGGCAGAGGGTGATGAGAAGGAGAGTAAAGGAAAGACGAAGGCTGAAAAGAAACATGGAAAAGCGAGAGCTAAAGTGTGTAAAACGTGACGTTTTGGTGAAAAAGGAAAATGAGTCTGAGCTGCTGTTGAAGATTCACAGACAACCTTGAAACTCTCTTTAAGTACTTTTTATATGTAATGTATATAATGTAATATGTAATGTTTTTATTTGTACCTTTTTATATGTAATTCTTTTTTGCAATTTCTATACAAAAGTTTTAGATACTGAAGTTTGGTAAAAGAAAAACAGTACAAAAAAACAAAAACGTTTGTACGTATCTAATTCTCTTGAATTAAACTGATTCCAACTGTAAAAACTGTATGTTTTATCTTTGCCTAACTGGCCTGTCACTGGCACTGGCTGTTCAGCCAAACATTAATTATGTAGTTTTTGCACATTTGCTGATGGTTAAGTCTGAAACATTAATGCACCGTGAGGTTTGAGAATCCTGTATGAAAACAAAAGGCTCTTTTGAACAAAGAATATCCAATATGTTAAATGTATAAGCTTACTTCTGACAAATGATTTTCAATGACTACAGCAGCATTTGACCAACTGATTGGTTTTAACATATTCCTTCAGGTTAAACTGAAACCACTACTCTAAACCCCATTTGTTAATTTGTTTTCACTCAAAAAAAATAAATAAAATACATTATTATGGAAATTATGAAGTACAATTATCTGGACACTAGGTGGCACTTTGAGAAATGCAATCATGAATTGCATGAGTGTTACGCAAGTATCCATTACTCTGAATATTACTCCTTCAAGTAAAACCTTCATTGGCAGCCAATCCACCTTTGTCTGATGCTGAAATAGCTGACTGCTCTCCTTTGTCCGTCTATATCTATGTGACGGTATGCATGACCTAAATATGTTTGTGAGGTGGGTTGAGATTTATTAAAAAACATTATCTTTGATGGTGTGAAGTACGCGACGGTTCATCATACAGACACAGTATGTTTGAGTGTCACAGAATATTAAATATGTCATTTGGACACATTGAAGTGTGTGTGTGTGTGTGTGTGTGTGTGTGTGTGTGTGTCTTTTTTCCAGTATATTTTCCAATGGGCTGTTCACACCATTTTCCCCCTGAAACTGGGTCTCTCCTCATCGTGTGATGTGTTGCATTGTGGCAGCACTAAGGATACAGGAAGCATGACAGAACTGAAGAGCCTGATTGTCAGTTTCTACAATGACCGTGTGTCTAAAACATAAAGATCCGTCTAGAACATAAAGAGTCTTTATATATTCATATTGAATGTCTCTATGCCTGTGCATGCACTCATTTGCCATGTAACTCATGTACCATGTAACTCATGTACCAGATTCTGCAGGAGTCACTTCTGATGCTGGCTGTGGCTGAAGTTATTCTTGTGAGGATTGTGAGGCAAATCTTCTTGGTGT
>JAODJX010000109.1:12208069-12226346 GCA_026776945.1 Isichthys henryi
TACCCGGAGGAAACCCCACGACAACATGGGGAGAACATGCAAACTCCGCACACATGTGACCCAGGCGGGGATTCGAATAATAATAATAATCAAATAATACATATGATTACTGCATGTACACAGCCTCCCATGTCATAATTGGTAGGAAAAAACTCTACATGCCTTTTATCAAAGGAGCTACAAGTGTGAGAAGTTGGACTGAAAGGTTTGTTCAGCAAAATGCATAAAATCAATTGAAATTTAAAAGCTATAGTTTCAAAACTATTAGACATACAGATCTGATATTTGGGATTTCGCCATAAGTATAAAGTGCTTACTACTGAATTGCCCCCCCCCCACAATTTGTTGTCCCTTTTTATGTCACGTCTTCTGTGAATTGTGCTTTTGCCTTTGTACAGTCCTCAGAAACCAGGGGGAAGCTGAAACATACCCTGCTGCGTTCCCAGGTCGCTTCTGATCTGGCCAAAACACAGGCTGCACGCTTCGATCTGCTGCTCCCTGAGGATGCTGGGTAATGAAATTCATAGTTTCCTAGTCTGGGAAGGAACTACTCGGCCCGGGAATCACCGCAGCTGAAATGTGTGACTCGGGGCTTTCCTTGTTCTTAACTGACACCAGGTTTTTGGAAGCCGACGAAGATGAGGAAACGTGCACCATTGAGCAGGAAGATATTGCAGAAGCTGTAGACATCACCTCTGCCACAAAGGTGAGATTGAGGCTCTGCTGACATTTTCTGCTGCACGGTTCATGGAACTGACATGGTCAGTCTTCTTACTGTCCAGAATCCTAGTTGGGTTTATTTTGCTACCCTAATGAAAGTGAACTGTTACGTTTCTGACCAGCATTTTGGCTGCTACAGTAAAGCTAACGTCACGTTATTTGTTAAATACTTTTTTTGCATTCAGTACAAAACAAATGGACTCATTGCTCAGGTAGTGCTGGTCGTGTGCTGATTTTGTTTTTTAACTTCCTGCTCTCCACAGTACTTCAATCTGTCTCTCACGCAGTTTGGCCCTTATAGGCTGGACTACACGCGAAATGGACGGTAAGTTTTCTTTCCCGCAAGTTTTGATGGAGCTGGTGAAAAATATCCTAAACTCGAATTTGCGGGTGGAAATTAAGAGGGCATGTGGACCATGGTTCGAAATGGAGTTCAAAAACGCATATTTTAAAAATAAATAGGCTACAATAGTATATATATTTTCACAAAATACATGGATTAAAGTGTTCACGTACCATTAGGGGATAGTATGTCTCTTGGTCTTTTTGCCGATACCGTCATGAATTATGCCTGAAATATCTTCCCGTGTGGTACAGCCATCTTTTGCTGGGTGGCAGACGGGGTCACGTGTCATGCTTTGACTGGCAGTCCAAACAGCTGATGTGTGAGATTAACGTCATGGAAGCTGTGAATGATGTCAGGTAAGTCTGACAAAAAATGAAGTTTGTAGATGCACGTTTGCCCATGCCATATCCCCCATGATCAGCACACGCTCCGGACACGACCACACGCTCCGGACACGACCACACGCTCCGGACACATGGCTTTTTTCCAGCTGACTTTTCCACTGGTCTTGTCTGAGCCCACAGACACACTGACCTGTCATAACCATGGCAGCTGATTTAAATTACTGGTACATTTACCGTTTAATAATAAAACTGTGAACTATAAAATCTATGCTGTAGTTCATTCTGAGGGCAGCATGTCATCACCTTGTGCCCTTTTGTGTACCAGATTTGGAATGAATCTTTAGTAAATCATGACAGTGATGTTTACAATGTGGGGGAAAGTAAATCCCTAGATTGGCTTTAGTACCCGTGCATTAAAATCCACTTCTGTATACGGTCATGGCCAAAAATATTGACACCCCTGCATTTATGTTACGGAAAATGCAGAAAATTCTCCCAGAAAATTTGGTATTGTCAAGTTTATTTGTTTTGTTGGCAAAAGTGATGCTCCTTTAATTTGTAATTCCATTCACCTGTAGCTATTAACAAGTGCTAGCAATATGGTAATTCCCAGTTGCAACCAGGTAAAATGGAGAGATGCTGACTCAGTCTTGTTTTTGAGCTTCTGTGCGTAGAGAAACTAAAGAAATACACATGACAACACCAAAATATTTTGTAATTGCAACAATTTTCTTGAAGTGGTATGTTTTCTGACATACATTTGTAGCCTTGACTGTATCTGCTCCTCTAACATTTGCTTTGCCACCAGGTACAGTGAGTTACTGTTGCTAATTGTACTATTAATGCTACATTGTAGGATTTGGGAGCGTGGTGAATGTTCTTAAAGCGGGTAATCATCGCTGTTCCTGGCTCTGTCATCAGCTCCACCAATGTCCTTTTTGTTGCCCATTTTCAGTCAGTCTCTCTTGTCTTGGCCTCCAGGTGGCTCCACACTGAGGCCATGTTTGCAGTTGCTCAGAAGAAGTGGCTGTATATCTACGACTCCTCTGGGATCGAGCTGCACTGTATCCGCAGATTCAACGACGTTCTCCGCATGCAGTTCCTTCCTTACCACTTCCTGCTCGCTACAGCGGTGAGTCTAGGGAACTTTTCTACTTAATAGGGGGGGCTTGTGGTGTGAAGGAGAGAGTAGGTGGGGAGTTGAGGGCAGCGGGGACACTGGTTGTTTTATGCATCATAGTTTGCCAAGGGTGGAAAATAGTGCCATATATGGAATAGTGATTTTATTCATAAAGCAAACAAATGAAGGACTTAATCCAAGGCAAACAAAATCGCTGACATGATCACTGGTATGAAACTGAACCTTAACCTCGGTTCTAGTTCAAGAAGCTCCTGCTAAATATGTCGCCAAAGAAAATTCCTGTGTCTTGTGTTTACATTAACACTGTATGCCGCATATTTCGGTTGTCATGGCAGAGTTCCACAGGGTTCTTGCAGTACCTGGACGTGTCTGTGGGGAAAGAGGTAGCCGCTATATGTACTAAGGCGGGCCGCCTGGATGTGATGGCGCAGAATCCCTACAACGCCATCATCCATCTGGGCCACCCCACTGGCACGGTCACCATGTGGTCCCCGAACCAGAGGGAGCCCTTGGTGAAGATGTTATGCCACCGCGGGGGTGTGCGCTCGCTTGCCGTGGATAAGACTGGAACGTAAGTCACGCTTTCAGCTGCTGACAGCTTCCCGTCTCTCACACTCTCCTCCTCTGCCGTCGGCTCTCGAGTAACGTTGACGTATCTGTCCTTCAGGTACATGGTGACCTCGGGGCTTGATAGAAGGTTGAAGGTGTTTGACATCCGAGCATTCCGGCCCTTGCAGTCCTACGGTTTGCCAGCAGGGGCGTCGTGCCTGTCTCTGAGCCAGAGGGGGCTGTTGTCTGCTTCTACTGGAGACACTGTTCAGGTTGCCACTTCTCCATTGAATCCCCCTCTCAAAATTATACATGCAAATAAATCTGGAAAAACCAGACTTTATACAGAATATGCCAATCTTGTACAGCTCTGGAAAAAAATTGAGACCAAAATTTTTTTTTCCACTTATTTCATATGTTATGGGTATGATTTTGTATAAAAAAACTCCAACCTGGCTCTTCTGTTTCTCATTGATGAAGGACTTCTTCCTTGCTTTATGGGACTGCTTCTAAGAGCCTGATACTCACTGTCCTAGCAGTGCACTTCACACCTGCACTTACTGTTTCCCTTTTCTTTTTGAAGCTCACTTGATGTCATCCTCTGATTCATGAGAATCTGTCGGATAAATTGACGGTCATCTGGCATTAGAAAGTCACTGCCTCCCCTTTACCTGGCTGCTTTCTGGTCATTCCCAGTGTCTCCTGCTTAGTCGTTTTGACCCTGGAAGCTCCTGTCGCTCAGTGTAACCTTCTGCCAGCAGAATTAGGATTAAACCAGGATTTAAAATTTCATATTCTTACAAAAATAAGGAGTGCACTCTTAATTTTTTCCAGTGCTGTATAATCTTCCTGGGTGCCACTTTACAATTTACAAGGCTTTCCATATAAAGGGATTATGGATGGTTTATAATCTGGTTATTAATTAGGTTGTTTCACACTTTGTAAATTATTAACAGACGATTTTAAACAAGTTAACACTGTGTTCTTTTTATTAATGAGTTGCTACCATTTACAAGTGGCGAAAGGGAGCTTTATTGTAAGGTGGTACCTCTTCCTGTCTTGTGTGATTGACATGAAAGTCCCTCAGACTGTTGGATGACCCCCTCATACATGGTCACAGGTCTACAAGGACGTGTGGGGGACACCTGTGAAAAAGCCCTACATGGCTCACCGTGTGCATGGGTCAGTGTGGGGGGTGCAGTTCTGCCCCTTTGAGGATGTTCTGGGCATCGGACACTCGGAGGGCTTCACCAGCATGATCGTCCCAGGTCAGCTGATCCACTTAGGCCACCTTTATACACTAACCCTTAAAGCACTACGCACATCCACACTCGTCAGCAGCCTGCAGTCTATAAGGACCCCATCTTAACATGCGAAACACATGGTCCAGGGTAGATTTAAGTGCTGTGTAATCTGAAATGGTTAAAGGAGGAGGGCTGCAGGGCGTAGATCAGTATTACCTGCAGTAACTAGCTAACTGGCTAAGTAATTGACACATAGCTTTTAATGCATTGAGTTGTAGTGAGAGTTTGGTTCATTGTGATTTAGGGGATCTGAATGAATTGCAGGCTTTGTTTCAGATACCCATGAAAATGTCATAGAAGGACACTCCTTTAAAAGAAAAGAGAGATGAGTGTCGGGAACATACAAAAACGGACCATCCAACCCAGTCTGACATGTCATTATAAGGCAGTAGTTTTGCAGAAAGGAATTATTGTTCTATGGTGATATCATCTGGCACAACTAGCATGTGAAATGCAGAATGATTGAATTTCATGCCATTCTTTGAAATAACCAGTTTAGCAATTTGGAGTGAACTCTGCCTGATTAGGACGATGGCCTTTCCTTTGTAAGCCACCTTTTCCTTTAACCCCAACATCAAATAAACTTCTGCCTGAAATGTAAACTGTCTCCAGGCGCTGGCGAGCCTAACTTTGACGGACTGGACGCGAACCCATACCGAACCACGAAACAGCGCCAGGAGTGGGAGGTCAAAGCCCTCCTGGAGAAGATCCAGCCAGAGCTGATCTGTCTGGAACCAGCCAAGCTGGGAGAGGTGGACCAGGCCTCCTGGGAGCAGAAGCATCGAGAGAAAGTGGAGCGGCTGGTGAGTGCCTTTGTCACCAGGCCTTCAAGCTTCAGTTTAGCTTTAGGGACCCTTGTGTGGATTTTCATAATTTTCCAGCACATCAAATGATCTGAATTTTATCGGATTAAATGGTAACACTTTATTTGATGGAACACAAATACTTGGTAATAACTCACTATTGAAGTACAGATTATGAAGAAATAGTTAGTACTTAAGATAGAAGATGCATCACGATTCATTGATGATATACGAACATGAGATCATTATATCACTTGTATTATTCATCACTTGTTCCTTCAGTAATTCTTTAATAGTTCTTTCAGTAGCTCACAAAGGTTTACAGAATGAACAGATATAGTGACAAATATAGTAAATGCTTGATAAAACGTGTCACGATTCATTAATGATTATTTTGCTTGATGAGTACATAAGTAATAGTATGATACATTATTTGTGCCTTGTCAAGTAAAATGTTGCTGATTTAAATATAGAGAATTAATTTATATGTGCCCCAATTAAATTTGAACCAAGTACACCTTATGCAGTCCTCAACATATTAATTCTTATTTGATCTTTTCTTGCCAAATCAACTGAAGAGAGCTGGACACGATGTAGGTTCCTATTCTGAGAGTCCTTTTCTGTTTAAAAAAAAAAAACGTGAATGATATTGATAATGATCAAATTCATGTGGCCTTCAGATCAAACTCCGGTCAGCAATATGAGTGACACTAGTAATTCAGCCTACGTGAGTTGGAGGGCCTTGGCTGCCATTAGCCTTGCACACTGCTCACTTAAAGGCCCGTTTCCCTACCTACAGGGATTTGACCCACTCGCCAAGGAGAAGTTTACGCCACGGCAGAAGAAAAAAGGCCGGAGTTCAGCTGGGAACATACAGAAGCGCAAGAGACAAGTGGCACATGAGGATCAAAGGGTAGGCCGTTCATAAACGCATTCAGACATGCAGCACGCATGTTCGTTTGTGTGAACTCATGGACTGCATCTGCACTGATGTATCCTTGTAGGCCGTCTAATGTTCCATGTGTTTGACTTTATAAAGCTCTTAAATGAGACCTTTCAGAAGAAGTTTTGACCCCCCCGCCTTTCTTGCTGTCTGTTCTTAGGAGTTGACGAGAAAGACTGTGGAAGAGAGACTGATAAAAGAGAAAGAGATGTCGCAGAAGAAGAAGACGACGACACAGGGCCAGGGGTCTGCTCTAGACCGATTCAATAAGTAGGGCAGTGGATCTGTGTCCAGATGCCTCCTGGCAGATATTATGGAGAGTGTCCAATGAACTTCTGTTCCATCGCTTAGCTGGCCTGCAAGAAAGTGGCTTCACTGGAGAATATTAAGCTGAGCTACGGTCCCTTTTTGTAAGAATGTACTTCCATGGTGGTTACTTGTGTATTTCCTAAATCCCATAAGTCACACCAAACAAAGTCCAATAAATATGTCATGATTTATGACACAACAGTAAACAAGTTCCAGTTAAATTAGTTAAGATTTTAAGCTCATGCAATTCAAATGAATTCCCAAAAGAGGGGGAGATAAGACTTTTATTTATGACATTTTGAATGAATACAGAACGTGGTATGTTTGACATCCAAGCAAATGGTCGTGTAATCCTTCTTGGTTACCCCCTTTTTTTTATAAAAAAAAAAACTGATTCACTCTTCATGAGGACATACATCATCTTTCAAGTCTAGGAATTTAGAGTATTGCTAGTCTCAAACATTTTCCAGGGTATGCTGTTGATATAGTCAAGTGCAAGACTGAAAAAAAGCTATGGAAATCACTATGGTAACAAAATGCTGTCATAAAAGCAGTGCCACTGGAATACTTAGCGAAAAGCGTGTTTGTAAAGCAGTGCGCAGTACAGTGAATGCAAGGACCAAGGGCTGGGTGGTATACTGATTCATCCAACACACTGGTTTTAATTTCTAGTCCAGTATGAATTTTTCATATATCGCTGTAGCGTAACTCAAATGACAGCTGTAACACTGCAACAGAAGTGTTACATATCGCTGTGCGGAGCGTCTTGAGTGAACCCCTTATAACTGAGACTTCCCTTCTTACAAACAGTTACACTTGTTAGCACAACAATTTAGAACTAACGCAATTACTCAATTGAACTTGCATTACTTTATTAAAAGGCATTAATTAAAATTTTCCTTCTCGCTTACTTGGCAATATGGCGGAAGAAGGCGCATGCAGAATTGGGGTCCAAATATGGAGGGAAAGCAACATTTATGTATAAGCACTTAACATTAAAACTGAATGGAAATGAGGTAGTGTGTCAGTACAGCAAAGAACAACTTAAATATCACCACAGCAGGACTTAAATGCAAATGCATCTTAAAAGAAGACATTCAGGTTTGACAATCTGAATTTAGCCATACATTTGTCCCATTTAGCCCCTCAAAGTAGCCTAGCCTGTCTTTCTCATCACCGACTCAAATTATTTTTGATTATGATTCCTGTGACAGAACATTCGCTGCTAAAATGAAGGTTAACCCCATCATTCCGTGGGGAGTCCAAGGCCTATTCCGGAAGCAATGGGCACGAGGCAGGGCACACCCCACGACGACATGGGGAGAACGTGCAAACTCCATACACACGCGACCCAGGCGGAGACTCGAACCTGGGGTGTGAGGCAACAGTGCTAACCACTGCACCACCATATACAACTGCCCCACATAACCAGTTAATTTTAATCATCTTTTGTTAAGGTATTGTGTGGTTTGAGTAGGATTGAACGATTCTAGAGAAAAGTCACATTGAAATATCTACATAGTCAAATAGAATAATTTTGCAAACATACAGAAAGTAGCGCCAGGAAATCACTTGCTTTTCTTTAATTGTCACTATGAAATACAATAATTCTATACTGCAGTATATGAATGTCTTTCTGTGACTAGTTCTTGCTCACTTTTTCTCCTACCATTCTTTGTTTAATTTCTCACAAAAGCGCCACGCAATCTTACGAACCAGTCCAACAACAAGGACGAAACTGATTATGTTGTCTCGGAGGTTGCATACAATGTTCATGCAAAAGCAGAGCTGGTAAACATTAGACTGATTGTTTTAAATGTATACGACATAATGCAGAAAAGGAATTATCATTAGAACGGCAACACTTTCCATATTTGGTTTCCTATGACTAAAAATGTTTTAGCGCAACTTATTCATGGTTTAAACCCAGCAGACAAACACTGTCCAAAAACATTAAGTGGGGTGCCTAAATTTACCGTATTATATGTGAAATATTTCTGCCAGTTGCAATTATGTATACATGATTTATAATACTGCATATAAATGAATACTCGATGAATCATCAAATTAATTGGTAAATTACTTGATGATTGATATAATCAAAAGTAACAACGCTGCAACAATTCACCATGTACAGTATAACTGTTAAGCACTATAGTATTTACAGCCTGTGTCTGAAATTTTGGATTACAAGTAATAGCCTTTAATTAGGACTGCAATTAAATGCATATCCATAAAGCAAAATGCCGAATACTATCGATTTATGATGGTAATAATTACTAAAATTATGTCAATTAAATAAGCATGTTGTTACCAAAGTAAATTACGGTAATACTCAATAAAACATGTCTCTGTCGAGCTGAATATACATTAATAGCTTTATGAAACATGTCGGTCATGGTAACAATTAAGCTAAATGTACATGATTTTTCACCTTTCAAAAAACATCCGTAAACAAATTTTATTCCTGTAAACAGTTGCTGTCACGATACGGGTGAATTTGAAAAAATGAATACGGTGGTACACCACGAAATCGTCAGAATCTTAAGAAATACCACAATACGTATTTTGGTCATACCACCCACCACTACCAGGACCACAAAGCTACCTCATTAGGCCTTAACAAATAAACATAATGAATCCTTCTCATCAGGTAACATCACCGAGTTCTTAACTATATCTTCAGTCAACCTGTTTTAAAGTCCAGATTAGGTTTCTGCAAATGACACCTAACATCAATATTAAGCCCGATTCTCCTCCCGGATTCCAGAATATAAGATGTACCATTAGACTTGCACAATGCACCCAGACAGCATTTCATTTGGTCATTTTCAAATCTTTTGAACAGATTTGGTTCAGTGGGCTTATACCCTTTTTTAAACTAACCAAACTCAGCCCTCTTAAAGTGGAGCAACAAGAAATGAACTCTTTGCATTCACTGTAAGGTCATTTGAAAAAGGACTGTTTTATTTCTGGTCTTCTTTCTGTTCATACTTCTTTTTACCAGCAGCCATGGTTGTTTTTTCGAGCCTCCCAGTGCAATAGCACGTGATATGTCTACGGTAAGCCTAGAGGGCAAAAATACGTGGCAAAAGGCGAAGTGGACCTGGGACGCTCTATGTTCACAATGCAGAGAGCAAGCGAACCGCAATGCGCACTTGAAGCAAACCGAACTGAGACCACCTCCTGAGGTTCGTTTCAGAGAGGTCTGAGTTCATATGTAGTATTCACAAATGTGCAAAAAATGCTGACTAATTGCACCGAGTTCATTTTGTAGGCTGAAAGGAACGAAGTGTGAAAACACCCTAACAATCTTGAGAGTACTTTTACAACCATGGTTGTTTGTCGAGCATCCCAGTGCAATAGCATGTGGTCTGTCAACCACAAGTCTAGAAGGCTAAAATACGATGGCAAAAGGCGAAGTGAACCTGGAGTGTTTCAGAGGGGTCTGAGTTTGTTTGCAGTATTCACATTTGTGCAAAACATACCGACTCCATTTTGAGGACGGAAAGGGACCAATTGTGAAAACACCCTACATCGATAATAATGAAGTAGGCGTCGAGGAACCTGAGTTCACAGATGCATTTTGATGCATGCGTCAAGCCTACAAAGGGTGTTTTAACACATCATACACTTTGCCAGTAACAAAAAATATAAAGAACGCAAAATGCAAACAAATCTGCAAACAACGTGGTGTTCTGTGAACTTTGCTTATTTCCTAAGTGTTTTCTCCTTTATTTTTCACGTTTGCTTCCATAGCTCCCCTTTCCCACCGATCCCTCTTGTCACAGTCATCCCAGGGTCATTCCTCGCCTTCCCATATCAGATCATTAACAAAGGCTCTGATCTTGCAGATGCCCAAAGATGCCTTCAGACTAATCCAAGAACAAGGAGGTGGGGATTGAACCTCCTTCCATAAGGCAACCATCTCTCTGGGGGGAGTGTGATGCACGGATATCATGGCCTGGTAGCAGCAGCGGCTGTATGGCACACCGGGGCCACCGGAAAACAGGGGACAGTGGGACGGGACAATGCCGGCCCCCATGGCAGACAGCCCCATAAAGACGTCCTCTGGGGGCAGGGGCAAGGGTATGGGGGAGGCGTCGCTAACCTGGGAGATCTTTCTGGCGGCAGAGCGGGACAGTACATATGCAGTTCCGCTGCAGTAGTCAGGGAAGACCTCTGGAGTGTAGGCTGCGGCAGGCAGGTAGTGCCTGCTGGTGGGATTACGCTTGGGAGCCACACGCATGTGAACGCGGCCCAGGTACAGGTCACTCTCCGCACTATGGCTCTTGTTCAGATAGCGCAGCAGGGTGCCAGGGTTGAACAGGACATCGTCGTCCACCTTGGCGACATAAGGTGCCTGCTCACAGAAGCGTCGGACCCAGCTGAGCATGGAGAGGGTTTTGAGAGTCAGGTTGGAGTACGTGTCCAGGAATGGACCTTGGATAATGTCTCTGTGATCCTGGGCCTCTTCCTCAAGCCGCTGGGAGAGTATTGGGTCATTGGTCTGGCCCACCATGAATAAGGTCATGACCCGCTGACCCCTTACTTGGGTCTCGCCCCCCCAGGTGTCCCGGATGGCCTGTCGCGCCTGTTGGTGATGGGGTGCGCTGATGACCATGGTGATGAGGAAGGGCTTAGCGCGCTGGCAGACAAGTGGGCTGGGCATCAGGAGGTAATCGTCAGGGGGGCTCTTCACCGTGCCGTAGGGATGCCCTACCCACGGCCCTACGGCCACATTATTCCTACCTAGGGCAACAGACCAGGACTCGATGGTATCCAGAAAGAGAACGGACAGGCTGCAGAGCAGCGCCATCAAGCCAGCTACCATACTGCCCCTTCGCTTCCAAAGTGGGCCTCTGCAGCCCCAAGGCCCACGACGCACCATCCCAGCACAGCATACGTGACTCCACACTCCCACTGGTGTAAAGCCTCTGCCGCCTTCTTATCAAGCCTCTCTAACTCTCTGCACTCTCCTTCCTTGTGCCAGTTGGCTCTCACTCTGTCTGGTGCACTCAGGGTCATGTGTTCTGCACATTGCAAAAAAAAAAGAAAGAAAAATACATGGCTTATGCATGACATTCAAATCCCACTCAAAATGCTAAAAAAAGTTCTTAAATTATGCAAAGGACTCTCCTGTTTTAATTTGCATTAAATGGTGACACATCCTCCATATACTTACACAGCAGATTTGGTCCCAAGTCTCACATAAAAATAATATTTGATGAAAATGTGTAATATTTTATATCACTCAAGTGATGCACTGACCTCATATATCGCCCAAAATGTTTAAGAAAAACTTTAATTTCTGAAGCTGCAGCTATGGAGAAAAATTCCCCAAAAACTGGAGATTGAAACTCCAAACGACAGGAAATGAGCACAATGTGTTTCATTTTCGTTAGTTTGAGTTCCAACAGGAATGTAAAAAATGCTGTTTTGGATGAAGAAACTATTTCGTGATCATTTCTAAGATAGACCACAGTAACCCAAACTGAGATCGCAATCTCATATTTACCTACTTTTGCCTACTCAAATTTGCATATTCAGCACAAGGTTATTAAGTACAAGGGAAACGCACTCAGATACCAGCTGCAGGAAGCAGAATCAGTTAAAACTGATTCTAAAACTGACCATAATATTTGAAATGCAAACAGGTTACGAAGCCCTCCTTTAAGTTGTTTTCCTTGGAATAAAAATGTAAAGATAAAATAAGATTAACTTTATTGGTTCAAAGGAGAAGTTCTTGAGCATATAGCAGAAAGGTACTTAAACTGCAGACAAGCATATAGTGCAAACTGATGTGTTTTAGATAAAAAACATTTTAGATGACTGATGATTTTTTTCCTGTTCTTGACTAAACCAGCATAATTTTTTACACAGATAAAACCCTGTTCTGTAACTCAAGGATACAGTAAATTTCTGTTAATCACTTGTTTTAATCATGAACATAGGCATGTTTACTGGAGGGGAGGGGAGGGGTGGAGGGTGGACCTCCCCACCACACACACACAGGAAAAAGCTATGTACTCCCAAACACCAAATTAGCAACTCCCCAGAGTCCAATTGTTGCCTTACTTGAAATGCTGACCACAGCAGACCTATATTAAGGCATAGATAGCTTGGCCCAGAGGCAGATTCACTGGTTATGTGATGACGCCCCTGACAGCCGCTTTTACAGAGTTTAAGAAAAATAACAGGTTTGCTTCGTAGGACAGTTCAATAATTTTGTGATTTATTTTAAAACAATTCGAGCACTTACAGATACATATTAATAACGGAAAATTCACAGAAATGCGAACTACATTACGCATGGTCTTTCAAAATGTTGGAAATGAAATATTAATATGACATCTGTAATGCAATGTGACGGATCTTTTACAAAAGTCTTTAATTCCATATCATCCTTATATGAACTCATACGTTCTCAGTGTCACCTTCCCATACATCACTTCTATGCAAGAATAAGCAGTTCGTGGTGAAATCATGCGTGTAAAATGCCACTAATTATACGAGACGTGAATTTTTCAATATGATTATGCATCTCTATATAAATTGCATTATTATGGCCCTATTTAAAATCTCGTATTAGTCTCTCATGTGCTTCCAGGACGTTTTGATCTACACGTAATTTTTACAAAGATATCGCACTTAAAAACGTAGCCTACATTGTTTTAATGTCTTTGTTATGGACACGTTTGCCGGTGTACTAACATGTTGACGATTCCTGTTCAGGTGAGATGTACACTTAGCTAATGTTTTCTATTAGCTAAGTGTACGCGACATTGCCAGTTTAAATATTAAGCATGTACTTAACGCTTACTTGTAAACATCTGAACATATATACAAAGGTTTACCATAGTTTACAGTGTTTAAAATATTTTCATTAGCATTTACTTAATAGTCCAGGGTGTATCTGTCTACCATGTGTCCCAAACTGCCGGGTATACATTACATGGTCACTGGCGAGCTTCACCAGAATAGGCCTGACCAGAAGATGGATGGATGGATAGAAGGAAGGAAGAATTTCGTATTATATCGCACAAACCTTATTTTCAATGGCGAGGCCTCCTTCACGATCTCGTTCAGATGAGTTCCATTCCTATATTCGTTTTAAATGGTTGCAGCAGGATAACGGGCAATGCTCAGTGGCATCCGCTGACTCACTGCGCCGCAGCTGCTGGCGCCATCTACAGGCTATGTCGGAGCAATTCATGTTCATATCCGTTTCCTAAGCCAGAACTGACAGCGGCGTTTCCAATGACCTACATTCTACGTCTGTTGAAGATGCAAAGTTAAAAACGAAACTGACGTCGGCTACTTATTCGCAGCTCACGAATCATTTGCTTCCTATTCGCAGTATCTTATTCCGGGGCAGTAGGTTCTTATTCGCACAACTCTTTATTGCCAGTATGTGAACATACCGGAATCAGTTGGGGTTCGACTACCGTTGACTGGATACAGTGAAAACAGGAACGAAGAACTGTTCAGTGCAAACATGACAGAGTACAATGGGATTAAACAAACACATAGATATATACATACATATATACATACACTAAAGTCAAAAGGTTTTGTACACCATGGGTTTGTACCACTTTCCAATGTGTTTCATAAACTGCAGATTTTTTTATTAAGTGTTGGAAAGTTGAATAAACAACTGTAAATGAAAAAGACAGTCAAATAAAACAGGTTTCCTTTATAACATGGAAGAGTATGTAACAGTGCATGTCTGACATCCTATTAACTGGTTGCGTGGTGATGGCATAGTCAAATCCTAGGCTGTCATTTAAAATTACTTGTCGAGTGTTTCATCCCATGAAATAGAGCAGTATTTAATGTACCTTGTAGAAAGAATGGTTGTTACTAAATTTAAAACAATATCGAGTGTATTTTAATAAATGTTCAGCGAGCAACATGTAAATGTAGGAGATCTTAGTGTGTGCAAAAACTTTTGACTGGTAGTGCACATACATACATATAGAGAAACATACATACATACATACATACATAGAGAAACATACATACGAGAAACATACATACATACGAGAAACATACATACATACATACATACATACATACATACATACATACATACGAGAAACATACATACATACATACATACGAGAAACAAACATACATACATACATACGAGAAACATACATACATACATACATACGAGAAACATACATACATACATACATAGAGAAACATACATACATACATACATAGAGAAACAACTTGCACTTCATAGAGTGATAGTGGCTGGGTGAACTATGCCAAACTGGGACATTTATGGGTAAAAATCGCATGAAAGCCATTTCCTCAAACCTTTTTTTCTATTAGCTGCATGTCTTGAAAACGTTTTGTGAGAACATTAAAAAAAAATCTACGTATTATTTAAAAGTTAAAAGGGATAAAACAGAGAGGCATGTCACTTCTTGATATGCTAGTTCAGCTAAACTGGGACAGTGATTTATTGTAAAGAGAAAACATACTTTAATTGTACAAAGCAATATTTTATTGACCAAGAAAACAGACCATTAATAAATTCATTGTAACCTTTTGCTCATAATATCCAAGATCTTCAAATCTGCAATTGTTATACACACTTAATTTTAGTCTAAACATAAAACGATTGTAATCATAATGGAACTGGTATTTCCGGCCAGTCTCAATCAACCGGTTTGCCACCAAAGAAATTAAGTATTATCTTTTTATCGTATTCTGATCTGCCTAGAAACGCTGGTCAATCGTGAAGTACCCTGAGCAAAGTAATGCCCCCAAGCACTGCTCCCCAGGCGCTGAAATAGCGGCCCCCTGCTACGTCACATATGGGTTAAATGCAGAGGACACATTTCGTTGTTGTGCACTGTGTGCTGTGGTGCATCAATGACAATCACAAAATTCTAAATTACCCAGGTATAATGTGTTTTTTCTTTTGTGACAGTAACTGGAAGCATAGCACAGTAGGCCAATTGTAGGCCAGGCGAATGTGATATACATATTACATAGTAGGTGTGCTCACATAAGGAAACACTGTCAGCCTGGCCCAGATTGGTTTTGTACTTAAATAGCTGGAAACATGCCATTTTGAGTGACTCAAACTGTAAATCAACTGTAAGTGTGGATTCTTATTCAAATGAATGTGTACAATTATTCACCATGCCATGCTGCCAGTTTACCGTTACGAAAGAAATTCGCGTTATGCAAGAGTAATCCGACCATTAACATTACAGGGAGACTTGTGAAAAACACATGTGAAATTAATGTGTTTCATCTTAAACGTTTTATTCATTCATCATTTTGTATTTTCAAAATGTAGCCTTATGCCTAGCGAACTCCGCCCTCTGTGGAAGCTGCGGATAAGAAGGTAACTTCAGCCGCGGAATAAGACCCTGCGAATAATTAACAAGCCAAATGAATCTGAAGGTGCGAATAAGGAGGTATATAACGTCAGCCTCGTACCTTAAAAAGGTAGTAGACAAACTCAAATATCGCAAAAGAATATCGTGTTTTTTTTGTTGCGAGTAAAAAAAGAACTTCGCAAAACCGCAAAATCAGATTTTGCAAATTCGTAGATACACTACCTGT
Source organism: Isichthys henryi (assembly GCA_026776945.1). Lineage (NCBI taxonomy): Eukaryota > Metazoa > Chordata > Actinopteri > Osteoglossiformes > Mormyridae > Isichthys > Isichthys henryi. The sequence goes on from JAODJX010000109.1 coordinate 12,224,123, forward strand.
ATATAGGCTACACATTTGCTCATTTCACATCCTCTTTTCCTAACGATGTTTTCAAAGCGTACATAAGAAGAGGTCACATTTTAACCGCTTTTATAACGTAAATCCCTGTTTAAGTGCGATATTAATCTAAGGGGATGACAAACGACTCCCATTACTGAAAACGCAGCCTTTCCGAAATTTTGTCGATTTCCTGAAAATGTCTTACAAATTTCACGGAAACACGTACAGCTACAGAAACCAAATTATTCACAATTTCACTTTATCGCCTCACAGAAAATTGCGTACAACGTTAATGGAAACGCAGCAGTTTGGCTTACTGCTAACATTAATGTATCTCCCAGTCCCTTCTTTTTTCAACACAATGTCCCTCTGAACTGCTTCAGCCACACAATCGTGTCTAATACGAATTATGGAATTGTGTGTTTGGGCTCTCCAAAGACCACAGCAACCTGATCACTTCTTTGATAACGTTACTATTTTTGTTGGACCCACGTTCATGATTTTGGTAAATTTATAATATGTTTTATTTAGCCTAACATTTCTATGCAGCTAAATCGAATAATGCAGGCAAACGGAAACATCCGCATTTAAACGAACCTGTAGGAGAAATGTTCGGCTGCTTCTTCCACGTAGATGCTGTCTAAATGATTTAATGAAAAGTGTAGCGACTGACAAGTGCAGCAGTGAGCAACGGGAAATGAATGCGCCCAACACGAGGGGCACAACCCATGGGAGGAGTAAAAAAAATAGTTGAAAGTTCAGTGTATGATCTGTTCTCAGTGTTCCGGCGTGTGTGTGTATGTGTGTTTGTTTAACTAAATTTCAGTCACGCCCACTGCCATGACTCACATACCCCGACAAAGAAGGCGCGGAACATGGGCTTTGGAACTGAAGTTTGCAGCCTGCTATACTTTTACTTGGTCCGTCTCACGACCATGAAAATTCTTCGACAAAAAACGAAATGTTACGGTGAAATACAGTGTTTGTATTGTGTGCAGAGCAATTGACATTACCGGAACATATTGGCTATCTTAAAATAATAGAAGTAATTTATAGCTCTGATTTAATGATCCCTCAACCATTCTCCCACAATAGGCATTACCGTTGCAATTTTAAGATCAAATAAGCCTAACACAAAACCAGATGACATATTTTGAAACCTTTCAACTTTACTGAGAAATGTAATCATACGTTAATTCTTTAGCTGTTTGTATTTGTTTGTATCGTCTGTTATATTCCCACATGTGGTAAGTAGACGTTTGGCTGCTGTTTGCATTTAATATATACTGAAAGTGACCAACATTCTGCTACTGTTCTTGAATCAGAAATGTTTCTTTGTGAAACTTTTTTGGCAAAAGACTTTCTGAGCCTGTATTTTTGTGAAAATTGCTATGGTATCAGGAATCCGGGCGGGTTTCGAGTGACGTGTTGCTTGAACCTTCCCATACGCTTGTCCGCCTGTTTCAATCCCCTGTAATCCTGTTTGTTCCTAGCCTTTGTTCTCCAGTTTAATGAAACCCCATTTCTTTCCTAACCACTCCTGCTCCTGAGTCCTTCATCCCTTGTCTCATGACAATACATATTTTTGAAATGTATGTGATATATAATGTATGGATCATAATTATGAAGTAGTAACTGTAATGTGTCTTAAAAAATGTAAATAGTCACTCTACTTTGCTACAATGAAATTAGATTACAGAATCACATTACAATGTAACATGCTATGACCCAACAGTGGTCTTTGAACACTGTCATGTTGTACAAAACTGCTCTTGAGGGTCAAGTTCACATTTTTTCTGTAGTTGGAGAATAATTGTAGCATGTTTTTTGAAAAAAAAAATACTCAAATGAATCTAAAATGTTTTGATACAGCCACCTTTATGAAGATGTCTAATTGCTTAGAGTTATTTAATGTTTTAACTTCACTTTAACCTGCAGTTAGTCAAGTTCCTTTACTTAATGCAACCCTGTGCATTGACGTTTCACTACTACGGAGTGTGAAGGCAAGTTAACTTGAAAAAAGAAGTGTTCACACAATAAATTATTTTTAGTAAAGTTTTATTTAGGCTTGGTGTAAATAACTTGTCTTCTCAGATTCACGTCACTTAAAATTTTATACTAACTTCCATCCATCCATTTTCCAAACTGCTTATCCTACTACTGGGTCGCGGGGGGTCCGGAGCCTATCCCGGAAGCAATGGGCACGAGGCAGGGAACAACCCAG
>JAODJX010000109.1:12241433-12253135 GCA_026776945.1 Isichthys henryi
ATATGAATCGAGTTTAATTGTGAGTGACATGGTGGCGCAGTGGTTAGCACTGTCGCACCTCTGGGACCAGGGTTCGAGTCTCTGGCATGGCTCCATGTGTGTGGAGTTTGCATGTTCTCCCCGTGTCATTGTGGGGTTTCCTTCCAGTACTCTGGTTTCTCCCCACAGTCCAAAAACATGCTGAGATTAACTGGAGTTACCAAATCGCCCACAGGTGTGAGTGAATTGGCTATGAGTGTGCCCTGTGATGGGTTGCCCCCCCCCCATCCTGGGTTGTTCCATGCCTTGCACCCATAGGCTCCGGACCCCCCGACCCTGAATAGGACAGTTACAGAAAATGGATGGAGTTTAACTGAGTTCTGGTTAATACTTCATTTTGGAAGTAATCAGAATTACCAAGGTGTAATTTTATTTTGTAAAACATGGGCTGCTTTGATTCTAAGTAGATTTAATTCCCCCCCAAGTACTCCTGAATGAGATTTTTTTTCCATGGTGCCCCTCAAACTAGAAATAGTTATTCTTTTACATTCTCAAATGTTTTGCACTTAATTTTTGGACTCAGTAGTTGGCCATTTTACATTATTTGTGAAGTACAGTATATAAGCTCCGCCCACACTTTTATGTTCTACATGAAAATGTCATCATACATTTCCTAGATGTCAATGTCTGCACGTGTTTTGATTTCTGTCACAGGTACTTGATAAATCCACAGAAAATTGCATCAGGTTGTGGTTTAGTTATTGTTGTATTTGTTGCCTGTGGTTTTTAGTTAATGTGTTTTAGATGTTTTACGCTCCCCTCAGTAGTTTTATTTAGGTCTATAGCATTAGGATTAACAATGCAAACGCCCCCCCTCCGTGTCTGCACTGTAATGCTTTCATCACCCCCATTTCTGTTGCTGCCATGACAATCAAGCGCTGTATAAGAGGCATTCATTACTTTTTGAAAGCCTGGAATTTTGTTGTCTTTTTTAAAATGTATTTATTGTTCTTGGTGTTTTATATTTTCTCATAAAGAAAATATGCAGTGGATTTTAATACCCGTGTGGGCCTTGATTTGACAGTTCTGAGAGTGGCTGACACTGTGGGTCTTACACCAATGCATCTTTCCCAAGTTTTTTCCCGTAAGATTACATATTCCTGATCCCAATGTAAAATCATATTATTGTAAATATGTATGTGTGTTCGCTCTATTCTACAAGTCGCGCGTTCCGTTATTAATGCCGTAAGCTTTTGCATTTAACACTTTGATTATCAACTGTATAAATCCAAGGTTTTTACTGCACGCTGATTATTGAGATATGCGTATTGAGATGTGATCGATTGTCTATATTTATAGGTCAAAAGAAATAACTCTTGATTTGTCTTAAAACTATGGTTTTCTCACTAAAGGACTGGTACTGTAAGTACTGATGCCGATTTCTGCAGTTTGACGTGGAGTGAAAGGAACCATGTCTGTAAAAGTAACATATTATAAGAATCAGAACTAATGTATATCTTAAATTTTTAATGATAACTGTATGTATGTCATTCACTTATTGGGTTTTAAACCTTCCGAGACTGTTGTATATGACTGGTCTTTTATGTGAATTGAGCTTTGTACTGTACATGTAATTTCATTAAAATGAGTGCATGTCCTTTTTTTAATCTTAAAGTTTTATAATAATCAGTGTCATTGAACCAGAAGAAAAGTGGCATTGTTGTTTTTGTATATAAAGCATTGCAATGCATGAAGTAGCTTATGCATTTTATTAAATGCCGTTAAAATGTGGAGTTATGTTGTGGCTTAAAAAAAATCCGTACAGAGCTGTTTGTATGATTAAATTACATAATGCAATTAAATGCGTTTGTTTTATATTACATCTCCAGTCCAATAGGTGGCGGCATTGTACTTTTTGGTAGGATGAAGAACGTCTTTTAGCACTACCGAAGAAGAGTGGTTTGGGAAATGTGCATTAAGGTTTTCATGTTCCAGCTGATAGTGAGGGGATAAGTGTTTTTTTTTTTTAGCCATGCCTATGAAAGGACGGTTCCCCATTCGGAGAACCTTGGAGTACCTTCAGAAAGGAGATGTTGTCTTTAAGAATTTTGTAAAAATCATGACGGTTAATTATAACACGCACGGAGAGCTGAGTGAGGGGGCAAGGTCAGTGTTATTCGTGCCGAATTTTGCTATTCTGTATTGCAGCAATACCATTGTTTGAACTGTGTGTTAACTGATTTCATGTGTGTTTTGCCTTTGTAGGAAGTTCGTGTTTTTTAAAATCCCTCAAATTCAATACAGAAATCCATGGGTCCAAATCTTGATGTTCAAGAATATGACGCCATCACCGTTCCTAAAGTTTTACCTGGGTTCGTATGTATGTATGTATGTATGTATGTACAATGTATCTGCACGTAAGTATACATATACGCAAATAGCGGTAGTTGTGCAGTGTCAATTAACTTGATTGCGTTTCGTGGGATTGTTCAGGAAGATCGCAGTAATATTAGTTACCTAAGATCTGGCGATAATAAAGCGCCAAGATATTGCAAGCATCTTTTGTTTAGTCAGTTATAAGAAATAAAATTGAAAAAGCTCATTACAGTAATTCCTGTTCCAGATGATGGGGAGCAAGTTTTGGTGGATGTAGAAGGAAAAAATCACAATGAAATAACCCAACACATCAATAAGATTGTTGGCAAGACACAGTAAGTACAAGCAGTAGCATCGCATGAAATCCTTTAATGCTGGAACCTTAGATTGTGAGTCTCTAATGACCTGCATGTAGTCTTAGGAAAAACAGTTTTGATCATTTGTAAATCTGTTGGTTTTGGGCTGACATTGGAATTCTTTGTTTATTTGTTGGTTCAAATTAACAGAGGCTAGTGACATAGTATGCAACTTTGAAATTTATTTATTTTTTTAAATGAATGTTCGAGAACCTCTCTGAACATTGGTTTTAGGTAGGTGTCTAATCTTTTTTGTCATTGTCTCCTCCTCCATCTCGTCTTGGTCTCTTTAGAGAGGTTCTGCAGGCAGAGGCTCTGGCTGCCATGGTGACTTCAAACCCAGCCAACTTTGGGCACAGAAAGTACTGTCTGAGGGAGTGTCTGTGCGAGGTAGAGGGGCAGGTGCCATGTCCGGGCATAGTGCCTCTGCCCAAGGAGATGACGGGCAAGTATCGAAACCAGATGAAGGCAAGCCAGGAGTGACGTTGATACAGCGAGACCTTTGTAAATATTGAACTCTGGTGGAATATGTTTATGCACAATAAAAAGAATGGACTTGTAAAAAGTTGCAATATTTTCGGTCGACAACCATATGATCAATGTGTTGCATATGTAAAAGTATTCCCCATGTTCCAAAGTTTTTAATCAGTCATTTCAAGTTACAGGTTGAATTGTCAAAACACATGAAATAGAAATTCCGTACACACTGAAATGTTACACAAACAGGCCACCCATGCAGCATCTTACAGTACTCATTAGTTAAAAATGACAAGTTTGTTCTTGGGTGAGTTTTATTACTGCAGAATGCAACTTCTGATGAATGCAAAACGTAACAGGTCACAGTCAAGAAAGTTACTTGTTTTATCCATGTACAATTAACAGATTTACATAAGAAACGTACGGTTCTTGGTTCATTCAAAATGCAGTAGTGTGTTTTAGTGGTGCATTGTGGGTAGTCAACATATCATATAGTTTAGTAGGATTTTTAACAAGGTCAGAAAAAACACCGGGGATTGCAAACGGTATAATACTGCTACTCTGTATCAAATTAGTGTTAAATGCTGATGAATAAACCTGAAAAAAGTGCAGAATCCAATACTGTCACTCAAACTGTACACGTCACATCATTTACAGACTGAGAGATGATCTAAAGTTTTGACTGGGTCTTAAAACAGATCAATTTTGCTGATATAATCAAATGAAAATCGAGATTTTTGGTCAAATGAATATTTGTGGGATTTGGGCATTCAGTGGCATTTGAACACGCACAACAGGAGAAACGTTTGCTGTATTACCCTGTCTTCTGGCTGGTGGTCAAGACAAACATTACGTAACTCAACCCGCAATTTGCTTCTCCACATTCAAATCTTGATATAGTAGCAACATCCTTCATGACAACTGTGGCATGCTGTTCATGATGCTCCACCACAGGTAATAAGACGTACGGATGCCTACATGAGGGACTTCATTCAGTGTGTCTTCCTCCTCTGCTCCTTCAGAGTGTGCTGCAAGTCTCGCAGGTTTTCTGAGAGTAGCTCCACCTCGTCCTCACGGCCGCTCAGCTTGGCGTCGAAAATATACGCGCGGATGTTGTCGATCTGCTGGAGTAGAAGCTCCTCTTCGATGACGTCCTCGTCTGGCATGTCAAAGGGGTTTGTGGAGGCCCCTGCATGGACAGCTGGAGGTCTATCCTTGGTCTCACTACCTTCATCATCCTCATCATCAAAGGGGTTTAGCCCCCCGTCTAGGTCACCTGGGTCTGATGGCTGTTCCTCTTCTTCATCTTCATCAAAAGGATTGTACTCTTTCTTGCCATTGGGCATGTCCTTCTGAGCCTTTTCTTTCCGGATTTCCACGGCAAAGGGGTTGGATAGGTCCTCTGCCAGGGGGCTGGAGTCGTCGTCCTCGAAGGGATTGAGGGAGGCAGCAGACATGCTGCTTGGTTTTACAGTTTGGGCCGGCGGCTTCTCCTCCCAGCGTGACGACTGGGGAGGTGCCTGCTCCTGACAGGGGAGCTGATGGGAGCCCTTCATGGACTGGGTTTTGGAGAGAGGGCTGATCTTGGTCTTGCTGGTTTCCATGTACATTTCGGTGTCCTCCTCCCCTTCCTCCTCCCAGCCCCGTGCAGGCCGTGCCTCCTCCAGGCTCTCCTGCTCGGCCAGGCTCTTGGACAGCTCGATGGCCAGGTTGGTCTGCTGCTGGTCGTACTCGTCCTGCAGCTGCCGCAGGTTCTCCTCCAGCGTGGCCACCTCATCCACTCGCTGGGCGGCCCTGGCCTGCTTGATAAAGGACTGTATGTTGTCGATCTGCTGCAGCAGAGGGTCCTGGATGTTCTTCGTGTGCAGCGTGCTGGAGGACGGCAACCAGCCCCCAGCCTTGGTCATGATGGGCTTGACCGGCTGGGGAGTCTCTCCATTGGTACTGGGCACTGGCCTTGTCTTTTCCAACTCTGACCTCCGTTTTTGTGCTTCTAGTGCAGCCTAATGGTACAAGAAGAATCTTGAATTACTGCTGATCGATTTTGGGCAGCCCTGTGATCATCCTGTTTAATTTCAGATCGCTTAAAAGAAAAACATTCCTCTCACCTGTTTCTCCTGCTGCAGCTTCTTCTCAAGTTCTTGTTTCCTTTTCGCCTTCAGCTCTTCATATTTCTCTTTTGTTGGGAGAGACATCAATCCTAGCAGTTTCTCCTGAAATGCGATCAGAAACCTGTGTCGCATGCAGCTCCGGCCTGCAGTGAGCTGTCCGGGTCTCACCGCAAAAATGCCCGTTCTGTGCGGTCTGTCTGCATGAAACTCACCTGTATGAAGAGTGTAGCTGAGTAGCGGACCATCCTCTGCAGCTGCTGGCTCTTTGGGTGGGGTGGGGGTTCATCGTTCATTCCAAGGATGAGTATCTTTTTGCTGCGGGGGGAGGAAATTTGAGCATTTTAAAGTTGCAACTAATCCCGTCGTGTTGTACACATTTCCAATCTAACATCTGTACCTTAGAGCATCGATCAGTTCGTAGTACTTCTGGACTTCCATCCGCAGGCCATTAGCGCGTTCTAGGTTGAACGTCGTCTCCCCAGAACTGCCAGGAAATAAAAGGACATGGATTAACAAACACAGATCAAATAAGGTTCCATAGCACTTTGTGCTTTGGACCCTTAATAACAGGAGAATAAATTACAAAACAGGAGCGTCTCACTTGAGGGACTCTGCCATTTGTATGTACTCCGGGGCCTTCTGCTCCACCTTATCGATGCAAAGCCTCAGCTTCTGATGGAGGACGATGGAAAAGGAGATGTTAGCATGGTGCGGAACGTGCTGAAAGGGGTGAGCGATTTAGGGCAAGACCGCGAACCTCGTAGAGCCGGACGATGTCGGGCACATGCTCCTTCTCCTCCAGCCTCTCCTGCCTCTTGAGCAGGGCCTCCACGCAGTGTCCGCAGCAGCGGATGCGTTCCTCATCCTTCTCCTCTAGCACAGAGCTCACGCTGCTCAGGCTGCTGATGCTACCGCGCCGTGAGCCCTGCGTGCTGCCACCTGCTGGAGGGGACTGGGACTTGCCCGGGCTGCCCGAGGCGGACAGTGCCTCTCGGGTGCCACTCGTCAGCTTGTCTGCTCCCAGCCGACCCAGAGAATAGAGGCATTAAGCGTGTTCGGGCTGTCACACTGTACTTCTGCCATGAAATGTGTGGTTTAAAATGTGACATTGGGTTCCATGTAGATTTTCCTACCCTTATATCTGGATGGCAGCATGTTTTATTTTATTTATTTAATAAAAAGAAAAAACTAACTTGTTATACAAACAATTACTCCCATGTATCCATGCCTGGATATACACAAGGTAATTTACCATCAATTACTACAGTACAATGAATAGGTCTATAAATGAATAGGTTGCAAAGAATTGCAAAGATTGGTAGAACCAGTGGGAATATCCCCCACAATAAAATGATAAAATTTGTCCTAAATAAGTATGAAAATACAGAAAACATTTTCATGAATCATGGCATTTTCTTTTTCATTGCGGTAGGATGCCATAATGCTTGGGATGGTCTGTAACAGACAGTGGACTGGGGGGGGGGGGGGGTGGCGGCTGGGAACCCCCCATGTGGAGGGTTTTTGTGTTTAAGTTACAGGAAGCATTTCAGTGTAGCACTGTGAGCTGTGCGGCCGTGTGCGAACATGTCTGCTGACTCACATGCCAGGGGGAGGGGCACGAACTCCATGCATTTCTTGCACATGATAGAGCCGCACAGGCGGCAGTGGTGCCGTCGGTTGCGCATGTTGAACCTGTTCCCGCAGTCTGGGCAAAGTGGCACATCGGAGTCGTTCACCCAGGAAACCACCGACTTTTCGATAGCTGCGTGGCGGCAAAACAAGTGGAAATGATTCGGGGGGGGGGGCTACACTAATACTGTGTCAGTAACGGGACAGGTTAAGGACAGACTGGCAGCATTTTTGAGTTTCATATATTCACGGAACCACCAAAAGCACAATTTACCTCTAATTTTGGCAGCATCAGCACTGGTCCGGTCAAATGACGTCAGCTGGAAAATTAAAACACAGGTCAATTAGTCAACAATTCAACAATTCAAATATGTGGCATTTTTTTTTATCCTGCTCAACCGAAGAGTTCATGACCACCACACGAAACAAATAATGTCAATTATCTAGCAGAGTGGGTGTTAAGGCCTGGGATATACTAGATGGTAAGTTAACACTCAGTACTTGTAGTTGACGTGTTGAATGCAGAAGAAATGGGCAGAGATAAAGATCTGAGTGACTTTGACAAAGAGCCACATCGATATGGCCAGACGACTGGGTCAGAGGATCCACGGCAAATCTTGTAGGGGGCTCACAGTCAGCGGTGGTATCTGCTGACAGCAGTCCAAGGAGGGAAGAACCACAATCCAACAACAGGGTCTTGGGCGACCAAGATTTATCGATACGAAATGTAAATTATGTTTATCCCGTCTGGAATGAACCAAGAGAAGAGCTACTGTGACAAAAACTGCACAAAATATTAATAACTATGGAAGTAATGCTGTATGTGGGGCTGGGTAGGTGTGGATGAGACAGTCGATGTTATTTGTTTCGGCTGGTCATAATGAATCAACTCGTTTGTGTACATCAGGGCAATTCGAATCACAGTCCTCAAGGTCCAAGCCCTGCTGATTTTCCTGTAACCAGTAATTACTAATCTAACTACATGGAAAAACTGAAAGCAAGGCCTGGATTTGCAATGGAGGGCAGATTTGAAAAGCCCTGGTGTGCATGTATGCATAGATAATCACATCTGCAGAACAATAATGAGGTGACTGACATGGACTCACTTTTTCTAATCTGATGACTAGCTTGTTGACCTCAATGACATAGTGGTCTATCCTCGCCGCCCTGTACTTCTTGAAGGTGTCGAGATGGCTCCTTGTTGCTCCTAGACATGATGAAAGCTCATTTAGAAACATCATCCACACCCTTAAAATAAGAGTGTTATTTGGACTGTATAAATTAGGTTTCTGCTATCTTGTCCTTATGACTTCCTCTGCCAGCCCCAGAAGCATGAGTCTTGTTCCTCCCAAGGTTTCTTGCTACAAGGCTTCCTTCTCACTGTCACCTCTGGCTCGCTCACTGGGGGCTTTGGGCAGGGATAATGTAAAGCTGCTTTGAGACAATGTAATGTTGTGAAAATGTGATAGAAAAATAAAACTGAACCGAGGTGAAAAGTTCTCTGTGCAAATATGAACCTCTAAAAAGCCAGATAGGATGACATTAAGCCTTTGAAAAACCCTAAGTACAGTCACCCTTATACCCAAAACCTTCTCTGTTTCACTTTCCTTAAGGCTGTCAGTTAACGTTGTAGATATTTTGTCAGTCAGAATTAACTGCATGCCCTAAAGTACCACCCTGCTGGTACCCTCCCCCGTCGTCTCACCCAGCTCCTGAGGCTCCCACATGAAGGGGTCCACTCCCCCACAGTAGAAGGACTCACAGCCCCCAGCATCAGCCCGCTCATCCCCATCCCGCCTCAGCAGCTTGCCTGTGGCTCTTTTTGCCTTCTGCACCAAGCCTGACACACAACAAAAACACACTGGTTGAACCCAGGCCACGTCTTCAATGCTGCCAAATGAATGAGGAGGGTGAGATGCTGCAGCTCACTCTTCAGCTGGCCCTTGACGTCACGGTCGTCGCCAGAATGCTCCCCCTCGTAATGATCCTGTAGCTGGTAGAAGGACTGCAGGTCCTTCAGACACAAGGGGCACAAGAAGCCCTCCTTCACCTCCCCCTGGCCCTCGAAGGAAGCTGCATATCCCGACGCCATGCAGGGGGCGCTGTCCACTCCAAATGGAGGTGTAAGCACAGGTCCCGATGGCAAACAGCCGGGTCACAGCAATCTCTCATGCTGCGTCCATCTGGGAGCAGCGGACACCTCTCACATGCTCCAGGCCGCTGCTCCCCAGCCCTGCAACACACAGTGGGGGGACAGAGGTGATGTAATGGACCTGGGATCCCATCTGCCCTGCCTGGCACCCTGTGATTTCTGACACACAGACTCACCATGACCCTGTGTTGGACAAGCTCTATGGAAATATGGATGGATCTTAGTGAATAAGGTGCTTTGAGAACAGGGAGTAAAAAACAACCAGCACTACAAAGATGACATGCAGCAGCTGGCCAATTATAATGATATATCTGTACAGATACATTTTTAGACGCGTATGATCGATCTTCAACGGATTCTATTTCCACTCAGATGAAAAAATCAGAACTTTTCTCGAATGACTTCCCAGAATGCCCATCAAAAGTATGAAACTGCCATTCAGTTAAAAGAATAATGCCGATTTCAATGTGACAAGTGTGGAAATATTCTGAAGTGCCAAATGAAAGCTGCCCTGCAGTGACTTGCAGCATCTGCAGTGCCAGTGATTCGTGAGATGGCAGCAGTAGGATTGCTTTAAAAAAAGATAAATTTGATAAAGCAAAAGGAAAAGCATTTAGTGCAAAACGGCGATTTTACACGGATCTATCAGGCAAAGAGAAAGAATCAGAAACCAGAACACTGTGAAAAGAACAGGAGAACTTCTTTGAGACAGTGGTGTAACTAAAATCATTCCATCAGATGATTAGCCCAGCTCAGTGTGAGATATTAATGCAGGCTTCCTCCAGTTCACGTAACTTTTGGTACCTATTCATACCAGGGTTAGTGAATCTCAAAGCTGCTGCATACATCACTTTCTAAGTAAAACTATAATTAGTTGGACAGTTATATCTCTTTGGTCAGTGTTCTTGTTTACAAGAGATTTTTATTTAAAGTATGGTTTGTATATTTTGGTATTCGTTAAAAATAAATTATTAAAAGAAAGATGCAGTGCAGACACACTTGTTTTGCTAATGTTAATGTAATTATAAACTGTAAAGGCAGTTTCAGAAAAATGCAAAATGTCAGAACAGAACAGGATGAAGAGCAAACAGTTTTTTATTGAAATGGGATTATAGTCCCTTTGAATACAGGTCCTTGGCAGCAGACAGGGTCAGGAATCAAAGGAAATAGTAATCAAAGTCGCTGTCCGGTCTGTGCCGTTCACACAACACGCATCATTATAGTCTACGCAACTCATTGTTTTTTAATGAAATGTCACTGAGCTGTCATATCACTACCAGGAAGTCAATAAGGCACATTAACTGAATAGCAAAGCAATGGCAAATGCCTTTATGACTTAAGCAAAAATTTATAAGCCACCATATGTGCAACACTTACAGTGTCATAATATCATTATGTAGAATGCACACACAACCGCTCACCTAAAGCTAAATAATAATCTGAATTTTAATAATAAGAATACTATTAACAATAATATCATTTGTATTATTGTTGCTGTTAGAAGAAAAAAAAATCTTATTTGCTGAAAAACACCCATCAACAAAAACTAACGGACCCAAATAAAGACCGAGTGTTTTGTGAAATATGCCAGCAAAGAAATTCATTAATATTATTGAATTTCTTGTTCTAGACTGCTAACAAGTCCAATCCATTTTAAGAACGCGTTTTCTAACAGTAGCTTTGTTATCTAACCGATACAACTGGCAACAATGAAAGGGCAAATAGTCTATACTTAATATTATACTCTGCAGACTACATAATTCATAATAAAGTCAGGTGTTGTATTTATTGCCGTCTGTGAAACAGAATGACTACTGCAGACTACAGCCATCATTTGTGAAAGGAAAACAACTGTCTGAAGTTTCAAGAAGGTTACTTATTTATATACGGCAACGACATAAACCAAGACTATCAGACTATTATCAGACACTTTTGATGACAAACCAGTCCAAGCACACTGCTTATAAAACACAGCAAAGTAGCTAACTGGCTCATAAACAACACAAAACAGTAAGCCGACGGGATAAACTCCTTGGCAGTTTCATCATTGAAGAACAACAATTTGAAAAGCAAGAAAAAGACAGCCAACATGTACTTACAGATAACAATACAAAGATTAACAATTCTTTCTAGAGAAGATAGCTGAATATCAGCTGAATATCTTCAACAATGCAGTCACAGCCCCACAGACTGATGAAAAGGTTACAGCCCTTCCCAGTCACATGATAAGTCACATGACTGTACCCTCGCTTCTATGTACGGTACTACATGTAGGACAAACCGAACTAAATGGATATCGAACCCAATCATGTTTCATTGTTCGCCTTGAAAGATTAAAGTATTAGGGCCCGCGGTATACGAAGGTTTAAATTGCACTTAGAAAGTATATTTTTCTAGTGTTCGTGTGCCACGAAAACCAGACGTCATCTATTATGGGCTGCAAGAACGTGATCTTTAAAAATAGTTGAAAGAGATTTTGTAAGCGTGTTTGTGAAAATAGTATTTATGAACATTGGCTCCTGCAACCGGGGCGGCATGGTGGTGCAGCACTGTCGCCTCACACCTCTGGGACCCGGGTTCGAATCCCCGCCTGGGTCACATGTGTGCGGAGTTTGCATGTTC
>JAODJX010000109.1:12283140-12300811 GCA_026776945.1 Isichthys henryi
CCCCCCCCCCCCCCCCCCCCCCCCCCCCCCCCCCCCCCCCGGCGGGTGTGTAGGTGTGTGTCTTGGAAGGGGTGGCGGGTGGAGGCCGCGAGTATGTGTTTGGGGAGATGGCGAAGTGGGACGAGATAATAAGCTGGAGAGTGAAGTAAGCACACGGCACTGCACAGGCGAGTGGCGGCGTAATGGAAATCCAGAGTGCTTCCTAACAGCGTAATAAACCGTGCAAAAGAGAGGTCACACCCGCCACAGGGCCACCTCTCACAGCATCCCGGGGAAACAAGCAAGGTGGGTGAGGAGAGAAGCGACACTCTCAAAGCCGTCTGCACACTGCTAAGGCCAAAGGAATATATCCACAATTCAATATACAGCACAATCACCTAAAATAATACGTGCGATAAGCACTGCAGATCTATATAATTTACTTGATTTTTTTTCCCCACCTCGTTTTTGCATTTTTGGACACTTTTCACAGCTCATTCCTTCAAGATTCTGTAGTTTCACGCTGAACTTTGAAATGGCACACATACTCAGACGGTACACACGCCTGTTCTGGGGAGACGGGAACACCCCACACCTGAAGAAAGCAGAACTGGAGATTCACATTCCTACATATGTGGATCCATAAAGAATCTATTGTAATAATCCATTGGAAAGAAGTTTTTCAAAATAATTTTTCCTAGATCAAAACGGAGGCCCACTGTGGTGGGAAAAGCGCTGTCTGTTATATAAGACAAGGAACTATGAAGATTCATTTGGTTCTAAATAAACGTAGAAATTTAGGATTTCATACCACAAATTGTGATGGTTAATTGTGTTCACCTCAGTACTCCAGCAATTATCTGATGACTCTCATCCTGGAGGCTACGACTTAATACCAAATGACGGAAGTTATAAAGGAAGTTAAAACCCATTCATGGAAAAAATGTGTGTAAATGTGTATGTGTAAATTGCATGAAAGTGAGCCAGTATGAGTTATTTTCTGCAAATGCACTGCGTTTATAGTAATCATCTGCCAGCTTCTTTTCATTTTCATTTAATTTTTGAATAACTGATTACATTGTGTGATAGGACATAATACTTAACTGGTGGTAATTCATTACAGGAAGTTTTAGTCATTTCAGATCAAATGACCTCATTCCTTGTAAAGTAAACGTAACGTTTAATGGTTGTTAAGGATGCTCCTGATGACAGTGTCTTCAGGACCTGCTTCTAGTAAACAACCTTGTCTTACTCTTCAGACAAATAAACAGTGGGTCTTTTTTAGGTTTGCCTGCGAATGGTTCAGATGCAAAAACAAGTTGTTGTTCTCCACTCTTCTTATGTAATTCTTTGTTCTCAGGACTTGCCTTATATTTGTCTGCAGCAAGTACACTCAGTGACAAAAAGAGTTAGGCACCCAGACGTGGTGAAAATGAGATCAGGTCAAATGGACAACAGAGTTGGCAGTATGGGCACACTACTGGTGTGGCACTCCCCCCCCACCCCACACCCCCCCCCAGGCCTGGATACATGCAGTGATACGGTACGGAAGGGAGTCATACAGCTGTTCTATCCTCGTCTGCGGCAAGATCCTGCAGATTGGCACTGGGTCTGAGTTGACGTCAGAGCTGATTCCAAACATGTTCCATTGGGGGACCTGGCTGGCCACAGGAGGACCTCAACATGACGCAGGCAGTCCATAGACACACATGCTGTGTGTGGATGGGTGATGTCTTGTTGAAAGACTGTACCAGGGTATTGTCTCAGGAGGGGTAAGACATGCGGACGCAGGATGTCACTGACGTAGCGCTGTGCCATCAGGGTCCCCTGAATCACTACCAGAGATGACCTGAAGTCATACCCTATGGCTCCCCACACCATGATGTCATACCCTATGGCTCCCCACACCATGATGTCATACCCTATGGCTCCCCACACCATGATGTCATACCCTATGGCTTCTGCAAAACATTGACTGTCATGGATCGGTCTGGGGAATCCTTATCGTCATCCCAGCCCCACCCTGGGGATTCCCACCGATAGGGCTTCCCTGATGTGGCAAACCCTATTGGCCCGTTTTTCTGGTTCTGCCGGTTGCTCCGGTTTAAGACACACCTATCCCAGCTGTTTCAAGTTTTCTCTTGATCAGTTTTCTATTTCTGGTGCCTCGGTTTGTTGATCTACGTGAGATCTTCATGGTGTGCCCTGAGTTCGAGTAATTTTCCCTGTGTCCATTTTCCCTGTGTATCGACTTCTGCTTTACCTCCTAGATTCCGGGTTTCTGCCTATCCCTCTCAGTACTGATGCCGCTCGCCTGACCCTTGCATGGAAGACCGATCTCGACTTTCACCTCAACCCTCCTGGAACCGACGCCGATCACCCGACCCTCGCCCGGATTACCAACCACGTTTTTTGGCTCTGCCCCTCGGTTACCTTAACCTGAAGCTGATCTGCGTCAGTGTCTATCTTCTGATCCTTACAACATTGGCTGGATTGGTCTTCTCCCCTCAGCACCTCCATATGCACACATAACGGTCATCTGTGGTAATGCAGAACCGACATTCACTGCTGAGCATGGTAAACTTGTCACCAGTCCAGGCCTCCTGGCTATGGCACCTCTGCAAATGCAGCCGTCTCAGCATTGGTGTTAATGGCAGCTTACGCATGGGACGGTGAACCCGTAGTCCAGCTGATGCCAGTCGTCAAGACACAGTGTGGGATGACATGGGATGTTGTAGAGAGTCCAATACCTGTGTCTACATGACAGGTGCAGATGCCTGTAACGCTTGCCGCACAATACGACGATCCTCCGTTGGTGTGGTCTATCTTGGGCGACCGGAACCTTCATGACGTCTGTGGATGCCCCACATGCTGGGTAATTGCACGATACGACCACCTGGCCTCAAGCAAACTCACAGTGCGAACCCTATCAAACTTCGTCAAGTGCTGGTCATGCTGTCTAATGCATCTACGAGGCATCCTCTGTATCTGGTGACTAGATGTGCCAGCTCCTTGTAAATCGAATCACTTACATACCCAGTTCTGGTCTGCAGGTGTACCAAATTACATACAAATCGGACCATTACTTCTGGGTGCATAATTTTTTTGTCACTGAGTGTATTTCAGCATGTTTTGCTTGCATCGTGTTTTGTGCTTCCTGGCATAGGCATGGTGAGACCTTATATTGCAGTTATGGAAGATCAATTGATGTATTAAGAGTCTTATTGCATCAGAAATAATTGTTCTTTTATTGTTTCTTAAATTTGTCAGCTGGCAGACGAAGCCCGCAGGGTGTGCTGTGTTGATACAAATCTATCCCAGGATCCCTGAGACCACGTGCTGTTCAAAATAACTTCATTCACTTATTACATGTATAAATAAACATACACAGAATGCTCAAAGAATGTTTTGGGATGTCTGCTTAATTCTGTAAAAATGTTGCAATTTTATTGGTTTCATAATAAAACCCCATGGACAAGTAATTTTTAACATACATATAATCATTTTAAATGTACGTTTTTTCATTGACTCTATAAGCTACTAACTGCAATTGTAGTCTTTTGCTTCCAAAAGAGATACTCACCACAAATGTTTGGTGTTTTATGTTATTGCAGATCTGGTACTGATTAAAAAGCACCAAATGAGACCGTTTGATAACAAACCTTTTATCTTAGAAAAGCTCTTCTAGAACTATGATTTGGGTTTAATTTATTATTGCTAGAAAAGAATGTATTACTTAATATTACCGATTGCTTCTAATGTAATATATATATGTTTTGTAAACAAATGCTTAAAGTAATGATTTTGGTTATAAAGCAAATAAATTTGCCACATTTTTACTCAATTAAGCAAGCATTCCAAGACTTTCAGCGAGCACCGGATATGTGTTCCCTGTATAAGGATGTGCAGCCCATGGTGGAACGGCCTCTTCCAGGCCTCCTGGCACGGAGGACCGACCATGTCAGGCGTAATGCTAATAGATTCCTGTGTATTTTAGGAACAATAATTAACTCTTATTAGCGTGCATCTCATCATGGGCGCTACTCTAACAAGGGGAGACAGAGCTGCCCTAACCCTTTGAAGGGGTCCTCTGAGCCCGACACTCTTGTATGTCTGAAGCAGCTTCTTGCCATTTGATCCCCTCATCACTCCTGTTTGTGTTTCCATTGACCCCGGCGTCTGACCCAGCAACCAGGACGCCCCCCTGAATGCGAATGTGTCGTTTCCAGAGGCTTTTGTCAACCCTTTTGACAGGTTGGACAATCAAGCGCACAATTCTCCAAGTAGATGCAAATATATATGACCCCAGTTCTCTGTCGTACATGAATGGAATGCGATTGGATCCTGAGCATTTTCATATTTCTTAAATCCATGGCTTGCTTACGGGTAATGCAGTGACGGGTCACATACCCAGAGACTCACAGAAGTGCATTCAGCCAGGAAGCGGGGATTCGGCAGGGACCGCTGTGCGATTCCGCCCTGTACTGGGGGAAGGTTCCTGGTGTTCCCTGCATGCGTGTGTGGCGGGGGCCTGCTGCCTTGTGCTCTTAGCAGGCGACAATAGGCTCGTCCTGATGTGTGGTTACAGAACACAGCTTTTCCCATGGAAAGGAGTCCCCACAAAGACAGGATTACAGGTGTGTGTGTGTGCATGTGTATTTTGTTTATATTACACTGTGAGGACCAAATGTCCTCCACTAATAAATAATAAAAACCTCTTATTTTGACAAAGATCTGTGAATGCAATCAAAAAATTAATAATACCAATAGTCGCATATTTTGTTGGGTACTCATGGTTAAGATTAGGGCTGGGTAGGGGTTAAGGTCAAAACTCAGGGATCAGTGTCTATATGACGTGCCTCTCATTTGTATGTTACAATCAATGCAGTGGGTCAAAGACAGAGCTGACAATCCTCTGCTGCATGCAGCCATCAGTCACTGTCCTCGGCTCAAACAGCCCCTTTACTGACAAAACTCCACTGACTCTGATTCGGCTGCTGACTGTCTTAGGGTGTGAATAGGCTCAGCTTGGTGGACTTACCGAGGTTGTGGACTATATGTTAAAAGGGATAATGAGACAGTGTACAGTTCTCTGTGTTTGCTTGGCTTTGGGATGCTTTGGTTAAAATGCAAAAATGTAAATATAAATGGATATAGATACAGGGTGATATGCTGGCTCACTGTGGCCTCACAGCTGCTGGCTTTTAGGTATCCTGACCTCAGCTCAGTGTACGTGCAGCTTGCAGGTTCTCCTTGTGTTTGCAGCTTTCATCCGTGAATTCCAGTTTTCTCCTACAGTCCAAAAAAAAAAGTACAGTTAACAAACTGGTGTTTCTAAAGTGCCCATTATACACTGGATGAGAGTGTGTACTATGATCCAAGGTTTTTCCCTGCCTTGTGCCCTCTGTTCTCCCTCTTCTCCGTGTCCTTCCAGGGATATTCCCAGTGTGCTTCCTGGGGTATTCTGCATGTGCTTCCTGGGATATTCCTCATATGCTCCCTGGAATATTCTCCATGTGCTTCCACTGATATTCTCATTACTGGATAAGCTAGATGATGGATGGATACATGCATATTTCATTTTACCCCCCATGCCACGCAGATGGTATTGACCATTAGCAAGACAAAGAAAATGAAATGTGCAATTCATTATCTATCAAAACAATTGGACCCAGAACAATGGCAATAACCATGGAAGCTTTCCCTCTGCGATATGGGTCTATTCTCCGTCATGTAAAATGTTAAGAATGATATTTCATGCTCAGTATTTCATTTGTTTTTATTTGAAATACTGAATTAAATCCAGAACACAAAAATGAACATTTTCATCATTGCAATTATCAGTTCCTTCACGTACGGCCAGCTGAGCAATTTACAGCTCTGCTAGGCTCCCTGAAAAATATCCTCCCTGCGCTTCAAAGCCACCCATAATGCATCTCGGAAGGTTATGAAATAACACATTATACACATTTACATGCAGTGTGCTGCTGGTTCTTCCCAGATGTTGGTTTTACAAGCACAAAACACCAATTATGTGTACAAATCTTAACAAAATAACCTCAAATATATTTTGTATTATTTCACTTAAAATTTTAAATATCTCTATTTCACTCTCAGTCTATGATTCTTGGTTTTTCTTCAGAAATGAGGAAACGCAGGCAGTTTGGTTTCTTTCCCTCGAGTCTCTGGGCTATATTGCAGGGTTTCCCAGCTACTGAGTTTAACAGCGTAGTAGGTGGTATAAGACTGCAGTAATCGCAGACTCATATAGGAAATGCACCCCATTCACAAACCGTCCTCATTTGAACAGTCGAGTTGCAAAGATGCATGGAAAATGGCTTGAGTTACCTCAGAAGGGTGTCAGATTAAAGGTTCCGCAACCAGACAGTGACCTAAGGTTCCCTGACACTCTCTGCCATCTTTACTTTAATAGGCACTTCCCTCCAGACGCATGTGAGCCCGCCGGTGCTCGGATTCGGAGCCTGTATACTATCCAGATGACGCGACATCTCACAGCGGCTCCATATTAAGGTTCCTCATTAGCGGCTCGAAGATGTGGGATTTTCTCTTTCTCCTTGCCGGCCATCCATCACCTTCCTGCTGCATCACCCTGCACCATCCGTCACAGTGGTCTGTCTAAACGCCAGCTAAAGGACACCGACCCTGAACTGATGAGACACCTGGGTATTCCCGGTTGACTCAGATCACCCAGGAACACCGTGTGAGCGATTTCAGTGTTATGCCCACCCACGTCACTCAGCCTGAACCGAAGGGGTATGTATTTCAGAACACCCTTCTTCGCTAAACCGGCCCGTTCCGTCCGCAAACGCGGCTGGTGACGTCAAGCACCGCAGTGGCTGTGGTCATTTGGGAGAAATTTGAAAAGTTTTCACTGTGCCAACTGATTTCACGTATGACGGCTGTGGAATTTAAATCAAATAACAGCTGACTTCATGTGAAAATATACTGGTAATTTGCAGCAGGTGTCAACCCAGGGCAGTAATATGAAATCTCCCTTAGTGTAGCTGAGAAGAATCGCTTTACATTTCGGCAGAACCAGCCCATCCACCATTACAGTAACTTACAGTGTTATCTCATTCCTACCTTTCAAATGGTTATATAATCAAAGCTTTAACCTGACATGTTTCTGAATGCAGTCAGATCTACTCCAGCAAGGCAAGTAACCTAATTTCCCCAAGTAAGATGAAGCATTTATTCGATATAAATCTCCAAGGGTTGGGGAACATGTAACCAGGTTCACAGTCAGTACAGCTGAGTTTATTAAGTTTACAGGTAGGTGCAGCTGAATCATATAGATTCTCACAGGTAACTTATGATTATTATTATTTGAATTGCAATCAGCTTTGTATAGTATGGTGGGCAACTTCATTTGTTTTTAAAGCTGTTGACAACCAGACTAACTGAACTAACTGATCAGACTTAAGAATTTCGATTCTTAAACAGTTGATTAGATGTGAAATTAGCTGGATGGGTGTGATGGTCTATTTAAAAGCACAACCTTGTTTTTTTCGGTACTGGTCACATTCTGGCTAATTGGGGCCATGAGGCACTTAAGGTGATGACGGGGCAACCAGGTGAACCAAAGGGCAAACTCCTCTGGACCTGGATGATCGCAAAAAGTTGCCCATTGGCGATTAAAGTTTTTCAAATTGAAACTTGCTGCCTAATATCAAAGTGCCCAAGCAGCATTGTTCAAAATGTTGCCCTGTGTATTTTCACCTTTAGATGAACAAAGGCAGAGAGTTAAGCAGAGCAGTCCTCGGGAAGCAGCTCGGCCAATGAGGGCTTTCAGAACCCTGGACAGCAACCCAACAGCCAACAAAATAACTGCTCCATGTCGCCTTATCAGCCAATGGCCCTTCATGTGGCAATTCTCTACCCAACCAGATGGTGGCAGTTAAAGTGGTTTTCGAATTAGAATAACTGCCTTTTATACAAGCCTATCTTGCATAAAGATCTGGAGGACACCGAATGATGGTTACACATGGAACTGGGGCTCTATGTATAGAAACACTGTTTCGCCATAAGAATGCATGCAGCGCTAATGCACATTCACATCACTCAGACTGATTTAAAGGGGTACGGATTTCAGAGCACCCTCTTGCTAAACCCGCCTGTTCTGTCTGCACACATAAATACTGTAACCGTTACACATACATGCATACATATATACATATACAAGCAATTGTTTTGAACCTTAAGCAATTTCTCTAAAACAAATCCCAATTTAGCCACTAATTATGGGTAAATGATTCAAATAAGCATTGAAATTATGTGTCAGATTCCCAGATGAAAACACTGTATATTATACCGGCAATCTCTGTCAGTATATTTCTTATAATGTATAATGCATATTTATATATTTCAAATATCTGAAATTCATTGCCTCTTAATTGGAAACGGTAATTGCCTATTAGGATTCTAAACAGGCAATATAAACATGCTTCATCAAAAATTCTGAAGGCATCATACAGTTTCAAAACTGCTTGGTTCTTCTCATCGGCATTTTATTCTCAATATTCTCTAAACAATATACCACAATGAGTGATTAATGACCTAGGAATTGATTTTGCTTTCAAGCAACTGATCTCCTCAAGGCTGATCCCCAGAGTAAAGATGGTTATGGGCCTCTCATCAGAGAGGAACCCCCACCCCTTCAGGCCATGTACGGCAAGCGGCGCCGGAGGGAAGCTGCAAAAATCACCAGGGACCCCAGCCACCACTGGCCACGCACTGCTCACTGCGCTACCATCAGGCAGACAGTGCCGCAACATCAGGAGTTGGACCAGCAGGCTCCAGGACAGTTTCTTCCACCAGGATGTTGAACTCCAACTGATATCAGCCATCCCCAGCTCACCACCCCCACTCCCCACTGCACTAGTGAATGCCTCTGGATCACTAAACCGCACTGTATTACACCTACAGTCTGTCTGTCTGCCCCATGGTATATTGTAAGCATACTGAATGTATGCTGCACTGCATGTGTACTATGCTTTGCAGTTTCATTTGTGCATAAGTAAAGTTGTATATTGTTGTACAGTTGTTTTACGTACAGTTTGCTTATACTGCACTGCTGAAAGGAACTTGTGACCCAAGACTTTCACTAGTTAATCCATTTTAGACAATAAAAGTGATTTGATTTTGATTAAAAAAGGGGCTACATTAGTATCTCACATGCATCTAATCTATGTTCCTATGATAAGGACCATGGAAAGCCTGGCAGATTCAGGGGGCTCAGCACTGTGTTGGAGCCCCAAAATCTAACATCAGGTGGCCCCTGCTTGACAAAATCTACTGAGGGTGTCCAAGGTGGCATTTCTCTAACTGCACGCCTGCCTGTCCCAACATATCAAACCCATATTTACTGTACCCCACACACATGGCAATGCTGATGCAGCAGATGCTCCCCTAATGGCACTTTTGGTAATCCAGCATTTCTCAGCTTCTCCCAACACTCGCTCTCTTTTAAATGTAAACACATGCACTCGTTATGCCCAGAAATCAGCAGCGGCAGCAGGCTGCCCGGCGCCCCACTGGGGGCCGTTTGTCACTGGCTAACCTTGGAAATGCCTCATCTCCTCCCACCATCCACTTCACTGGCTGTAATTCTTCTTCCATCATGATCGTCTCTATCCTCATGTTCAGTTTTCTCGTTCTCTCCTTTTCCACATTTTGACTTTATGATCGGTGGAACATTTTCTCATCAAAGGTTAAGACGAGGCAGGTCATGGCTGTGCCCCAACTTCAGTTAAACAAAGCAACAGTGGAAAGCTATACTGGTCATTGCAGGCCAGACTCGGAGACGGTAGAGGATCAGATTATTTCCTTTATTTTTATCAGAGTTGGGAGTGCAAACGGTGTAAGAGATGCATCTAGTTCACACATGACACGAGTAGAAGAAAACAACTCAGTCTCACCAGGGCGATGGTCCCCAAGAGGCACTGAATAAACGAAAATGGTTCTGACCTACGAGCGCCTTAAACGGATTGGCCTGATTTACCAGAAAGAATAAACAGCTTAAAGAATGAAATGAATGGAATTTATCAAAAGATACTTCTTCTCCTATCAAATTTTTCATGACAAAGTATGTGCTATGTTGTCAGAACTTAAGTGCCTATTAAACTCTCACTGCAAAGAATTGTGTTTATGGGAGATGTGAAAATGTCATGCGGTGATATTCCTGTGTTTACAACGTGATTATGATCCTCATTCACCTTCTAGAACTTGAGAGGGGTTTCTGTGCAATGAGAAGTCAGACAGCGGGATAAATTGACCAGTGCTCCTCGAGCAAGTGGTCTCTCGGCATAATATTTAAATTGAAAACTGCTCATTCTTCATATAAAACCACGTTAAGAGGATCGTGAGTAGCAAGCAACGCATTCCACTTTCTCGACCTTTAACTGTTCTGTCTACCTTTGGGGTGTATTACAGGGTTCTCTGCGAGGAATCGGTGCCTGGACCTGCGGGACAACGTTCCTAAATGTCTTACACCAGGCCATCTGATACATGGCCCCCATTTTTAAATGCCCAAAACTCAAATTGTATGGATACAGCGATTCCGTGTTCTGCTCCACAAACAAGCACCCCAGAGAACACTGCATCTTCTGAGGTGCGGCTTTTATAGTGTGTTGCAGTCAGTGCATTGAGCCCACGCACCGCAGTAATATTAGCCATGGAGAAGAAAGGCTGACAGCCACAAACTTCCCTAGATGCCATCCAGGGGTTGTGGGACTTTTCGGGCAAACAAGCACAATCCATCTGAAAGAAAAGTCACGGCAGTCAAATCACAGACATGCTGTAAAATCAAGTTGCTATGAACCATTGTATCTAGGCTGGTCTAGTAGATTTTACAGTGTTGATGTGTATCTGGATACTGAGTTCGTAATAGACCACTTCACTTACGGGAGCTGATCCTTCTAAAGCGTCGGATCGCATAGTAATGTGGCCGCTGACGTGATATAAAATGTAGAAACTAGCTGGATTTCGAATTTTCATGGTCTGGGCAGATTTTTTAAAGTTCACGTTTACGTTTCGCATAGCTATCCAGTTAATTATGAGAGGCAGAGCAAGAAAAGCTGTTTTGACAGTCTGCAGAACATATAGGCCTAAGTAAGAAGACCTGAGCTATTTTGCGAGTGACATCGTTAACAACGAGGCTTCCTGTTACAGTCAAACATGTTTCTGTTTCGAAAATCGCTTTCGTTATCCATGTCATTGCACGTTTGAAATATTTTGCTACCCAGAGACCGTAAGACAAAACATTTTTTTTTCTCGGTATAGGTTTATAGGTTACTAAACGTAAAACATTTCATTACACTTACTAGCCCCCTTTTCCAGTTTATTTACTACACTACAATCCGATATAATTATTTATATATGCATGCAAACATTTATATTATGGTAATAAAACACAAAATTTAAAATGCGAAGCTCTCGTTGACCCTAAAAACTAAACACAATTAGAAAGCACATCAGTAATAGTCTATTTCGGAAATAACCCACAATGGTGTATATGGCATAAATATCATTTGTAAAATTTAGAAACCTGTGAAATCATTGTTTACCATAATACGTAAGGTTGGTAAGGTAAGAATACGGCCCAGTTGTTTTTCACCAGGAACGTGACGTTACTTAGGCTATACTATAGGTAAGCAATTTGTCGCACATTGAGGTTGGTCCGCGTTAAGCGATGTGCTGTATTCCTGTACTACTCGGCTGTTAAACAAACATCCATCCATCCATCCATCAATTTTCTGTACCCGCTTGTCCTGCTCGGGGTCGTGGGGGTCCGGAGCCTATCGCGGAAGCTATGGGCGCAAGGCAGGGAACAACCTAGTATGGGGCGCCAACCCATCGCACACTCCGCTATGATGAAAATTTCATTTCAAAAATACATTCAGCTATTGTTTTCACTATTTTTCAAGCAGTTAATTTTGCAATAGGGCCACCTGGAGGTAAAAATCCAATTATGGCCACTGTGAACTGCATACGACGTCCCTCGTCGTATTATTGCTGGCTCATTCAAGTTATCCGTTTAGACAGTTTTGTGAACACGTTGAAATTAAGACTAAATTGATTATCTAGATATTTTTTAATGAGCTGTGCAATATAAAAATGTGGGGTTTTTTTGTATTTAGTATGAAATAAAGAATTAATGCTAACGTGGGAATTACGTGCTGAGTGATCTTGGAGCGAAGGGTTTTACTATTTCTAGGGCTGCTGCTCCCTCTAGTGTTAAATATTTGAACAGTGGAATCCTAGACTATGTTTTAATCTGTATCGTACAATGTTTGGCGTGTAATAAATTTACCTAAACGAACATCATGAAACATTTTCCTTTTTCAGATTAAATGATTCAGTAAAATACCCCAGATATTCTAAGTAAAAGCAACTAAGATTGCTTGTAATTATAGTCTTGTCAAAGGGACCTTAAAAGGTACATTTACTTACAGCTAAAAGTACAGCTGTTAGACCCTTGACATCACAGTCCCAATGACAAGTAATTGTACCTTCAAAGGTACAAATTAGTATATTTTTCTTGACAGCGTAGTTCTGATACTGAACACAAGTCGATTACTTCTTTAAGGCCCAGATTCCTCCATATGACACCCTGATTCCACATTATAGACACTATTGACAATTATTATTAAACAACACATTTTTTGTATGATCACTACTTTAGCACAATTTGTTACCTTATTTTTTTTTGTTAAAAGTAAAATAAAATAAAAAACTACACAAGTAACAAGCGCACCATGCATTAAACATTTGTCCAATTGCGTCGTAGACTGCGAGTTTGCCGTTTGTCCTTATCTGCCTGGTAACTCGCTCTCACTTTTCAGTTCATTTGACTCTTCGTGTCAGCGGCGGACAGATAAATCTGAAGTACACTGTGAGAAAAAAAACTGTTTGTACCTTTGCTTGTCATTTTGGCTGTAGCCCAATGTAGAGTCTGCTAATTGTACTTACAGCTGTAGGTAAATGTACTTTCTACTTTAATGTAGGGTACAGAAATGGACTCTGAGGAACATCCCCAAGGTACAAACAAGGTACATAAATTTCTATGGGCAAATAGCTAATCCCAACAATGACAACCTTAACCTTAGTCTTTTGGCATTTTTCAGTTTTTTGATTGCAGTCACAGATTTTTATAAAATTGAATGGCTGGGTTACATTTAAGGTACTGTCAGCCAACATAAATTATCGTGATTTGATGGATCAAATAAAAAATACAATAAGGCAGCATTGGAAATGAAAACCTATAAAAGTCTTCCCTGAAAAATGTCACTAAAATGTTTAATTCACAAATACACAGAGAAGAATTGAAACCATATGTTCACAAGCACAGATTGTTTCCATGATTACACCTGGTTGCAGATTAAGTAGGCCTACATAGGCAGCAGTAAAGGATTTAATTGCAGTGCGTTCAAAAGAGTATTTCACTGCCTTAAAAAAAAAACTCTAAAATATTACTATCAAGAATTTACAGAGAAAACAATTGAATAGGTTCAGTTTTATATAATAATTTGACACCAATACAGATATGTACATATATTTAGGTGATAAGTAGGTGATAGTCAGGTAGCTTAATTTGAATATTGTTTGTTCATGAACACTGATTACAATCTTAAAAAAAATAATTGGCGTCACCAAAGCACCTAACCAATAGAAACACGACATATTAGCAATTTCCGGTTACGCGCGCGACTGTTCCGGCCTAGTTTCATGCCCGAAGTTACGCCCATGAAGGTCAGCCCCTCCTCGCGTCTTACGTAAGCACGTCCTATGGCGTCATCGTGGGAGTGCTCCATCAGACGATATGACCACTCTTCGGCACAGTCTACGGCGCTTCTGTAAGTGTTTATTTAAAAAAAAAAACGCCAGGTTTTCACTAACGCACGTGAAGTAAACACGTAGCTCACTCTCGCTGCGTAGTTTATATGGAAGCCGGTTGCCAGTGTCGGATTTATATGTGTAACGTAGGCAGTTTTATAAGTGTGGGCGCCACCTTGCTATCGAGCTAGCGTGTTAGAAATCACGGGCTCAACTTGTGTGCGTGTGTCTCGGCCAGTGCTATGCACATAGTTCAACATGGTAAAAAGGAAGATTCGTGTGAGCTGGCATTTCCCACGGAATCCTTTCACATTATGGGCGCTGATTGCATCTCGGGTTTAAGCTGTCAGTTGATGTAATATCTGTGTTAGGAAACGATGCTGTGTCCTGTGCGTATTGCCACGGGCAGCCTGCATTTCCAGCTGGTTAGATTACTGGCCAGTGTCCCCCCCTCAGAAAAAAAACATCTGTAAGAAAAACACTGATTATGGATACAGATGAGAAACTCCAGATTACCGTCCTGTACTGTTATTGTTATGATCTGAATCTCAGTAGTTTATACTTTAGATAGGTGACATTCCAACCAGTACTGAAACGTGTATCATCTCCCATGCTCTTTACTGCTTGGTGTATTTAATGTTACGCAGTGGATGGAGTTTTAATGAAAGCGATAAACCAAATTTACACGAAAACGCGCAATTTGCCACATATTGAAAATATACAAATTTTGTGCATTCGGGGATGACAACTTATCCATGTTAACCATTCTATTTAAATACAGTGCATTCAGACGTGAACTTAAGTTCATTTTGCATTTCATTCACGAAACAAAGGAGAGCGACAGTAGCTTTTACCAAAATTCCCGAGTGAATGACCCAGATAACGTTTAAACAGTGTGTGTATATATACAATGAGACGGTACACGTTGGACTCTATTCAGTGTGCGCTGAATTAGACCTTGTAACTGTGAAATGATGAATTAAGCACGGACAACGGCCAAAGACTGTCGGCGCGATCCTCTGTGCAAATGACAATGAGCACTGCGAACAAGGCTGCCTTGTTTTTCATTTTGTTACGTGCCTCTTATTACAAAATACAATGACAACGCTGTTTGGGCTCCTGGCAGTACATTTTTATCGTGTTATCGATCACTGCACGTTTTTTTATCTAGTAAAAAATAAAAGGAGGTGGCATATGCCTTCGAACTCAAAACGGTCAACTTTGCTGGCAAAGACCAGCCGATTCAACCGAATGCTCGATACTGAGGTGTGTATAATACGTGCTTTTTTAACTTCGGAAAAGGAGGAATCAAACTTTTGCGATTAATGAATAAGACTGAGAGCGTGACAGGTGTGTTTTAGATTATGATCTAGTTGCCTTTCGGGCTCATTTCACAGTACAGAAACAAGCCGGGTAGCACCCGGCAGCTTGTGTCTTGAACGTCAGTTAATTTGTGTTATCAAAAAAAGTACCTGCGTGGGTTAAAAACACATTTTCTTGCACATTTGCATTTGAGGACATAAATATGGAAACACTTAGTACCACACGTGTTTGTGGAACAGGGACGATGAATCGTCTAAATTTTGCCTGTAAGTTACTTTTCTCGTATCAATGTATAACTCATACTTTAGGTAATAAACTACATCCTGCAAATTTTACAGACGTAGTGCAAATATTTGCATTTCATAGAGAAATGGCTGTCGTCATGGTATATCTGACAATTCTTAGGCAATGTAACAAAAATAACCTTCTTGCGATTTAGCAACTCGTGTCAGTTTCAGGTGCCCTGTGATTGAGGGCACATTTCGGCTTTGAGTAGCATGCCTTAAATTATTTACTGTTTCATTGATATGAACTGAGTAATACTTCCGGCAGTAATGGTGAGACTGAAGTAAAGCAGGTTCTCTTTGTGCTCTCTGCTTGCTCTTGGGTTCTGAGGCTGTCTGTGCTCCACATTCGTTGCCTCACTTCACTGTCGGCATGTGGTGTTGCGTCATTGACTCTGTTTGTTGTACATGGGGTGTGTTAATTGCCTGTGGGCCTGCACTTCCTGGGCCACCCTTGTGTTTCTGAAGGTCCACCCCCGCCTGGGACCCTATGCCCCTTTGGTCCCATGGTCCCTGCTCTGTTTCTCTGATAATGGCCGCCTTGAGCCTACAGCCGTTCTGACTCATTCCTTTGAGGTGAGTGAGTTTATCAGACTCTTAACAAGTCTGTTATCTGGAGGTGGGAGTGTTAGCTGTGTCTGTCTGCTGTCCGTTGCTTTTGTTGTTTTGTGTTTTTCCGGAATTGGAATCATTCTCAAGTGAGTAGGAGAGAGAAGAGCCTCGGCACTTAGACCACTGAAATATTACTTAACGCTGTTTCATCCTTTAAACAGCAGTCTCATGAAATGCAGGCCTCCTGGAATAGGAATCAGACGGTGGTGGGAAGCAGTGCTGCTCTCTTGCCTGGGGTTTGTGTGTTTCCATTCGAAATCGGGGAAGGCATCCTTGTCCTCCCAGCTATCTTACCCACAGCTGCATCACCACATAATCGCGTGTCCAGCTGCTGAAGGTACTGAAGGCTGTCCTCTTCCCCCATGTTTTTTGTGCCGAGTGTTTTAAAAGCAAACAGCTTTGTACTCTTTTCAGCTGTGCAGACAAGAATCCCTTTGAAGATACAAACCAATGTCAACTCATAGGTTCAGTGTAGCAAACAGTAATCATTTACTCTCTGGGCTCTTTTAGTATCTATTCTATATGACTTGGTCACGTTAGAGGATTTTAGTCAACCAGTTCTAAAGTGTAATCCAGTACTGGTTTTGTTCCTGAAGCATTTTTTGGCTCCTGTGTTAGTGTGTGGCACTTACAGGCAGAGGTGGAGATTTCAGGTCCAGAGACTCAACTAGTTGGTTGAAACGAAATCTTGGTCTGGATTTGTACTCTCTGGACCTGAAATCTCCACCTCTGCTTACAGAAGGAGCCCCCCCAGGAATGAGGTTTGCATGGTGCTGCTGTAGTAGCAGCAGGGGGCTCCTCCTGCCAGCTGCTCCCAGTGCCCTGGATGCTGCCAGATGTTGGCCTCATCTCTCCCAAACATGGCATCAGTTGTCAAGGCAACCGGCCATCACCTTCACCTGTACGATGTCACTATGGGTTAGTGTCCAGATTAGGATCCTTGTGCCGGGTTTCAGATCGGAAGATTACTGGCTTTTATTGTGGTGACTCAGTAGCTGAGTGGAGGTTTCGTTACCATGTGACTCGTGTCTTCGTGTGTGAAGATTCCCAAAGGCTCAGGCCGTCAAGTGTAGCATCCAGCAAAGTCAACAGTCAAATCAAGCAGGAGTTTAACTATTTGTCCCATGGGTAACTAATACAAAAAAACCTGTTTTAAAATCTACTTTGGTGTGGGTATTGTTGTGCAGTTAAACCTAAAAAGTGGCCTGGGAATTCTCATTTTCCCCATTCAAGTCCTTCAACTGCAGGTGATTCGTAAATTGAGCACAGTGCGACTGCTAAGCACGCGTGTGTGTCAAGGGAGAGGCATCAACATGCTGTTGGCTCCACCCCCCATGCGTACTCATGTGGTGAATGATGAAGAGGTCCATGGCTTCGTAGATGGTGTCTGTAGCAGCCTCAGAGCCCGCTGTGGTCATATCCCTTTTTTTAAAGTGCACCAGTTCAGGGTGTGAGTTCCGGGTCATGAAAACGCGCCACGTCGCTGTTGGAGGTGGAAGTCCTCAGTCACTCCGTCTCGGGTGTTGGCCATGAGGGTGTCTCTGTCAGCAGCGCAGGTGAGTGAAGTTCCTTCGGTGGGGCTTATTTTGGTCTGGCTTGTGCCTCTTCTGGTGTGTGGG
>JAODJX010000109.1:12337314-12359954 GCA_026776945.1 Isichthys henryi
TACCCGGAGGAAACCCCACGACGACATGGGGAGAACATGCAAACTCCGCACACATGTGACCCAGGCGGGGACTCGAATCCGGGTCCCAGAGGTGTGAGGCAACAGTGCTAACCACTGCACCACCATGCCGCCCCCCCCATAGATCTCAATACACATATTGTTTTCCCGAGATCTAGAAATTACTATATGTCTTAGAATATAGATGCTGGACTTGCCGGTAACGATAGAATCTATAATTGCAGATGGGACGCGGGGTGTGTTTGGGGTCCCACCTGCTGCAGGGGCACTGACTCTCTGCGTTCCCGGCAGGTGCGAGCGGCTGGAGGAGCAGCTCAACGACCTGACAGAGCTGCACCAGAATGAGATCCTGAACCTGAAGCAGGAACTGGCCAGCATGGAGGAGAAGATGGCCTATCAGTCTTACGAACGAGCTCGCGATATCCAGGTCGGCAGCTGGCCCACTGTAATGTTGTCTTGCATAGCTGCAGAACCAGTTCCTCACTTTTCCAAGAAGCCTGAGAACAAAAATAGGCCAAATAGTTGCAAATTCATAACTATCTTCGTGTCAGATGCTTTGGTAGTGGTTGCCTCAGTTTGAGTCTTGTTTATTAGTGCTGGTGCCCATGTCATCTTCTACTCCAAAATTGTGCCAGGTAGCATGGTCATCACCTTATCTGAGTCTGCTCATCTCACCCGTGCCGTCCCTGTTGACATGAAGGTTCTCCTGGTTACTTAGCTGGCCGCTCACGTGCTGAAGTCTAAATGACCGTCTTCTGGTTGCCTCTTCAGCTGTAATGGCTCTTTATTGTAACAGTATCAATGTTTTCAGTAAATACACATATGATCCCTATTAAACAAAAGTCAGATCACGTTCCCCATGAAACGTGCCCTTTGTGTCCCCATCCTTGACTGTCCCTTTTGTGGATTATCTGTACCGCAGGGCACATGCATTTGTGACTTTAACGCATCCCCTCGGGTGGAGGTGCTCGATGGCTGCGGTGATTGTCCCCGTTGTAAAATCGGCTGTTGTGCCACAGAAATCTGTGGTGTATAATTACAGTCGAGGAGGAGAAATGTGGGTTAATACCTTATTCGAGAAAACACAGGTTGAAAGAAGTGTGTGTGTGTGTCTGGGTGTGAGGAACCCTTTCCCCTACTGTGTGTCTGTGTGTGTGTCTGGGTGTGAGGAACCTTTTCCCCTACTGTGTGTGTGTGTGTCTCTGTGTGTGTGTGTGTGTGTCTGGGTGTAAGAAACCCTTTCCCCTAGTGTGTGTGTGTGTGTGTGTGTCTGGGTGTGAGGAACCTTTTCCCCTACTGTTTGTGTGTGTGTGTCTCTGTGTGTGTGTGTGTCTGGGTGTAAGGGACCCTTTCCCCTAGTGTGTGTGTGTGTGTGTGTGTGTGAGGAAACTTTCCCTTGGTCAGCATAGGTCAAGGCCTCATTTTCTGTACTGGTGGTTATTTTGAGCTTGTGTGCTGCCCTTTCTGGCTCTCTGTCCACATTGTCTGTTTATGTCAGGATATGGGCCACTTCCATCTTACCTGTACCAAATGATAGCCAGGCTTCCCAGTGGAGTAACACTTGTGGTAGAGCTTCGGGTCTGGTACTCTAGAAAAGGCCCCTGCTTGGTGAAATAGCACAAATAAATTTTTATGGTTAGCAGTAATGTTGGCTGGTTGTGTTTCAGAAAAGCATGGCTAGTATTGGCACAGGCCAGGCCTTTGTTGGAGTCGACTGTTAAGTGTGAGTCCAACTAATCTAACGCACTTCCATGTGTGTCCTGCAGGAGGCGCTGGAGGCCTGCCAGACGCGCATCTCCAAGATGGAGCTCCAGCAACAGCAGCAGCAGGTGGTGCAGCTGGAAGGCCTGGAGAACGCCACGGCTCGCACCCTCCTGGGGAAACTCATCAATGTGCTGTTGGCCGTCATGGCTGTGCTCTTGGTGTTCGTCTCCACGGTGGCCAACTGCGTGGTGCCTCTCATGAAGACGCGCAACCGGACTTTCAGCACTTTTTTCCTGGTGGTCGTGCTGGCGTTCCTCTGGAAGAACTGGGAGGCCATTTCAGGATACATGGACCGCTTCCTGCAGCCCCCCAGATGACCGGCTAGGGAGACTGGTGGGAGGAGCCAAACACCCGATCAAACAATCTCTCTGATGCTGAGGACCTACAGCATGGAAACCACAGAGCACAATAACACTGTGGCAGAAGCTGGGAGAGGAGATGAAGAGAGGGGATGTTTATATTTAAATTGTGTTTTCACAGAAAGGAGTGGATTTGTTTACAGTTTTTTTTTTTGGGGGGGGGGGTGAAGTCGCAAAATTAATATTATTATGTAATATTTTATTTCCAGAAATTAATCACGTTATGTTTTTGTTATAAATATTATAATGATAATTATTATTGTTATTACTACTACAACTACTACTGCATTTGATCTGGTTGACATGTAGCATCGTGCGCTCATTCCCACACGTTTCTGCCTGCCCCCCCCCATCCTTCTCAGCCTTACTCCCCCTCCTTTGATCTCATGCACTTCTTCTTCGGCTGGGAAGTGCGTCCTACAAAAAAACAAGCACATTCCTCAGTGACCCAAACAAGGATTTGTTTTAATTTATTTATACCTTCCGCTTCCTGTTTCCCAGTTTCCTGTAAATGGAGTGGATCTTCACCACTGGGTGTGGCTGATTGTCTGCGACCGATGAATGGAATTGCAGATGAAGAAAAACTTGGAGCGGAATACCTGAAGGTTTTTGGGGATAACACCTCTCTTGTGATTTTTTTACCAACACCTGGTTTGGAGAGGAATAAATGTCCTTAAAAAACTGCTGTTTTCCCACAAGCAAAAAAAATAGAGACAAAAACACAAACATACTTGAAGAGCAGGGTGCTCAAAGACTCAGTGCTTCCAGACTGTTTTAGTATCCATAAAATAGTCGTTTTTATTTTGTTTTTATTTTTTAAGAGGGGAGAGAATATTTAAATTAAAATGAGTGAATAATTTATAGCACGGGAGGCCATTGTAAGGGTAGTGAGAGCTGAGGCCCTGGGCCATCAGAAGGAGACAGACCCCCACTGAACCTCGGGAGTTCAGGGGATCTTGGTGCAGCGTTTCCACTCTTGCAATGGAAGCAGGTGTCCCTGCAGCCTGTGCGTTTCTCCGCTGGCCCATCGGCGTGCTGTGCTGCTCCTTCGTCTCACCAGTCAGAAAGGAGGGTTACTGTGAAAGATGCCAGCCGGCTCAGTATTGAGGAAGGACCTGTGCGGTGCAGTCAGTGTTGACTGAGGGCCGGGGCGTTAGGTGGTTAGCGCTGTGGTCTAGTGTTACAGAGATGTTCTTCAGGGCAGCCCACGTGACACACCAAAGGCTGCCATTCCCTCAATATAGAGTTCACGTTGTTGCATTCATCACTTCCTGTGCCAAAATTAAAAAAGCATTAAATCATACTGCTGATACCGTGTTACGTGGCGTGTATGCGCCGTAAAGATTCCAGCTAGATGGTGGCTAATGTTTACAAAGAAAGCTTGTACTGTCTGACAGATGAAGTTTAGGTAATCTGCGGAGCTGTTTTGCTGTTGTGCCTGAACTCAATAGCCATTAATGCAGTGAAGAATGTCACAGCGGCTTAATGGCCCCCGAAAGCTCCTTCCCCCAGCAAACATGCACTGCGAGTTCTGCCAGTGTGATCACTGCAGCCTTCATGTCGGTTGCTAAAGCCATGACCTCAGACCCTAAAAGTACACATCACCTGCTCTTTGTACTACCAGTTGGGTCCTGGCCATCCAATTGGCCTTTTATTGCGTACGATATCAGGAACTTGGCAAACTTGGTGGGGAAGGAGATAAGAAGATGCCCTTTAGGGTTCTTTTGTGGCAACCTCTCAGTCGCTTGATTGACCTGCTGCGGCTGTGAATTCCCAGCGTGCTTCTGTTTCCGAGCCCTGGTGCTGAGCAAACGGCAGACACTGGTCTTTCTGGTGGCCCAGGTGCAACAGGTTGCATGAGTGAGCAGGGGCCCTGCTATTGTCCCGGGGCATCAAATTGGGGGAGGGGGGTAGGGGGAGACTTTCAGTGCCTTCTGTTCTTTTATAATTGTGTGAATAATAAAGTCAAGCATTCCTGATTTATCTGCTGAGACAGTATCTTTTTTAAACGAATAATGAATTAAGGATGTGGGCTAATAGGCAGTATTTGCTTGGTGTTGCACAGTCATGCACCTGT
Source organism: Isichthys henryi (assembly GCA_026776945.1). NCBI lineage: Eukaryota > Metazoa > Chordata > Actinopteri > Osteoglossiformes > Mormyridae > Isichthys > Isichthys henryi. The sequence continues at coordinate 12,341,533 of JAODJX010000109.1, forward strand.
AGTTTGTCATTGTGTATATATGCAGAACCAGATGGATGGAAACCAAAAAAACCTGCAGGTCTTTGTACCATGTTTCCACGTTCGGCAAACACTGCAAAGCAGGTGTCCACGTCGCTTGGTGTTTTCTGCTTTACTTGTTCAAAATAGATGGATCGAGCTGCTCTGTGGGTGTCCATTCCCTGACTCTGGAGCCTTCCTGCGGGGTGGTGCACACACCCTGCTGTCTGTGCCGCACGCATCAGTCAACATGGGTGGTCATTCTTACCCCAAAACCAGCCCGGTGTTTGTAGCAAGGTCAGGTCAAGACACGTGGAGTTGCGACTTATGCCAAATCGCGACGGAGATGGGCTGTGTGTGTGTGTGTGTGCGCGAGTGAGTGTGATCCCGCCAGATGTGGCAAGTCTTCTTTTGCAAAATTCCCATTCTTGAAGCTTGGCTCCGACACTTGACAAGGGTGCACGTTTCTTATGCAATAGGTCAGCACAGTTTTATCTCTTTTTTGTTTGTTTTCCAGATCAAGTGATGATGTACTTATTAGACAGGAGCCTTGGGTACGGAGGCGTCAGCAGACAAGAAGGGAAAAATAGCAGGGCAGTTTAAGGCCGTTCCTCTCCTGCGTTTATCTCTTTTATTGGTTATTAATTGCTCCTCTTAGTGGGGATTCGAGGAAATGCCAGGCAGCATCTTGGGAATCAAACATCCTAAATAGCCAAACTCAGAAAGAGGCACAAAAAAAAAGATACTGTCTCAAAAATCCATGTCATCTCCATTGCAATAGCTTATATGGCCTTGACTCGAGACTCAGAAGTATCCCGTCAGTCGCTGGTTGTGACAGTATTTAAAGAAACTCAAGCTAGCCATGTGTTCGTGCGTGTCGTGGACAAGCTGGCTCGCTGTCAGCAGTGCCGTAGGTCTTATAGCTAATCGCATATGTATGACTTACAAAAACGAAAAAAAACGAGCTTGACAGTGCAGCGCCGAAATGGCGCCTTTTGAAGTAACTGTAGTTTTAGTATTGAAGCTGCTATCTGTAAGGGAAAGAAGATTTATATTCATGTCTTGTTCCAGTCTGTCAAAGCATCTGTAAAATAAATTAAAAAGAAATAAATAATAACTTCAGTTGTTAATTAATATGATGCGGCTCCTTTTGCAGGGAGACCTTCTCTATATCTGAAAACTGTTGGCTATTTCTGGACCTGTCCTTTCTGTCTTTGTTTTTCGTCTGAAAGGTGATACATGCCCAAAATTTAGGTTCGTATGAAAGATGCCAAGTTGACAACTGTTTAGAATACAGTAAGATGATCGTCATTGTTATTGTTGTACGTTAGCATTTTAACGATTGTCGATTTAATTGCAACTGGTAATACTGACTCGGAAAATCAACTTAATGTAGCCAGCATATAAAGATCGTATCCTGGAATTTGTGGAGTGGGGGTGTATTTTGCTATTTCCGTTCTTTGCACTTCATAGGTGTCTCGTCATACCTGATTTCGGGGGGGAGGGTGTTTTCCTCGAATATTTTTGGGGTTCTACCGATAACTCCAGGTTCCTCCCACGGTTGAATAACACAATTGGTCGACTCATATGCGTAAATTACGTGGAGGATGGTGGGGTTGTAGCCCTCCCCAAATAAATCACAACCAGCTAATAACCCCCACTCCACCTTACCCCCGCCCAATGTTCCAGGCAAAGTTACGCCCTTGGGTCGACTGACGTTTCTAAATTGCGCGAAGTGTGCGATCGTGTTCTCTGTATTCTAAGGTTTACACATTCCACGCTAGATGGCGCACTTTGCCTATTACTGTAACTATATATACTGTGTGTGTTTCCGCTTGGCAACTTTCAAGATGGAATATTCAGTCTATCTATTCATTCATCCATCTATCCATTTTCAATACCCTCTTGTCGTGTGCAGGATTACGGGAGTCCGAAGCGACGGCCGCAAAGCAGGGAATAACCCAGGACGGGGGGGGCGCGACACGCACATATGGTCCATCTGTAAACTACAAATCACCGTTTTTGGAGTGTGAGGGAGAAACTCCACGACCACACGGGGAGAACATGCAAACTCCACTCACGTAACTTGAACTTCGTTGCCATGATATAATTAATGAAATATATTAAACGTAGAGCAAAATTAGATGTGGAAATTTAAGTGTACCTTCACTAGGGTGATTAATGAATTATTGAATAATTTGGTTATACTGTAAATTGAGAATTTACACACTGTCACCAGCAGATGTCCTTCTACTCCCAGGCTAACAGAGACTAGGGAGCCTGTGAATTACAGGTTGGTTACTTGGTTGCTGTTCTCACCCACACTTGGCTGCGCAGTTCATCTGTTGCATTATGTGCTCAGACATGCATGTGGACAGTGAGAGTGAGAAGACTGAACAAAAGGCCAACGCTCACATGAACTCCGTGGTCTGTCTGCGTATGTAGGAGGTACAGAATGAACTTGGAAGAGACTAGCAGGAGATATTCTGACTAGTCCTCGATAAAATGTAGAATTATAATAATGTGTGGATCCAAGTTGACGGCTCACGGCCAAAACAGCCAGGCATACACAACTTCGGTTCTCTTGGCAAAAATATGGAGTGAAACATAGTAAACCAATCTTTGGCTTGGATTTCAGGGATTGTTTCTACGTGTTATCTAGCCTAGAATAAAGCCAGAACACCCTCAGGCTGAAACTCTTATCATACTAAAATCATCCCGATTCATTGTCGCACATGTTCGTCTTTATTCGATAATTACATGTTAAGCATGCCTCTAAGATTGGGTATTCTAATTATAACAGCTATAAATAACCCGCCTGTGGCCTGCCCTTGACGATTTACTCGTACATGTTGCTAATTCACTGTCCGTTTTGGTATTAATGAAATCTTAACAGCAGAATAACTTCCAGATACCTTGCTGACAGAAACTTAAGAGGTCTTTGTTTTATCTAGCAGGAAGCAGCCTGGGAGGGTCGAGAGCTCTACTCCCAGGCCACTCATCTCCGTCACGGAGCGGATAACCCTGCGCTGTTTTCAGAGACAACAAGGAAAAGCGGCAGACTGACTCTCCCCACCGGTCACTTGGGACGGAGTGGCAGGATGTAGCCATCCGCTCTTCAGTCTCAGTATTCACACACTCGGGATTTTTCTGCTCTTTTCCTGAAGTTTAAACATAAAACTAATTATATTTATGACATACAACACTAAGACAGACACCTTTCTGAAGCATGTGGGTGCAGCGTGAGATACGCCAATCTATTACCCAACAGTGATGTCCCCTGTTCCCCTACGTGACCTGCACTGTGAAAAGTATGCATTGCGTGGCTGACGTCATGAGTCAGCAGTTGACTCCGTTGCTTACTGACAGGTACAGGTAGGTGACAGCCGAGATCTTAAACACTCATGCAGACGACACGCCAAACCCGACACAGATGACCACAGTGCGATATTGCAGTGTCAGTAATGATGGGTGCTTAACTTTGCGATCATCTATATGCTGGAACTCCCTGGTCCAAGGTGATCAGACTCCGTGTATCTGTCTTATTGGTCAGGGGTCCCCAAACGACAGTGCTGAAAACGATGGGGGGGGAGTTGGGAATTCCAAGCATAAACTCCTGTATATATTTGTAGGCAACGCCGTTTTACAGTCCCTTGCGTTTGCGCGTGCCAGTCGCATGAGGAAGAAACGGGAAACGGTTAAAGTGATTAAATTTAAATGAATCCCCCCCCCCCCGCGCAGGTCGGCAGGTTTTACTGTCATTGCAGCCAGAAATTGTCACATTTTAGTTTAAAAAAAGTTAATAAGTATTTTGCAAACAAGTTGATGCTGGCGAGATTTCCCTATAGGAATATATATTATAATATATATTAATCGTGTTTTGCCGGTTCGGGTTAACCGCTTTTGCGGTAGTTAATTATCTGCAGTCTGATTCCCTTGTTCCAAAGATAATACATGTACATAGGCCTAAATTATTGTTGGAATCATCCGTACAAGTTCATGTGGACTTAATAGTTACATCATTTTTGTATAGCACTGGGGGTGCCCATTTAAAAATCTTTTATTATGCTGTTTCATAAAGGTGTAAAGTCCTGACTGTGAGACTTGGGATATCACTGAAGGCCAAACTACATTTCCTCTGCTTTGTGAATTATAGCTCCTAGTAATTCTGCGTTTAAACACAAGACTAAATTATAGGTGCATACAGTTGCATAGAGTTTAACAAGGATAGCATACGTAGTGCAGTAATAAAGGGCTTTTGTTATAATGTTCAGCAACTATCTTTAGCTTCCATTTGTTTTTAAAGTATTATGTTTTCGTATAAGTATAAAGTTTAGTGTTTGGCTAGTATAAAGTTACTTGTAATTCATTATAAAATGGCACTTGTATGTTTCTGGAATTGTATTAACACGCTAACGGCCTACAACTGCGGATACAAATATACGTTATTTAAACATCTACTATAGCATCTACATGTGGCCTGTTCATAAGTTCTCAATATTAATGGGTTTATAACACAATCGCTTCAAATAGAAACTCAAAGACTCAAATAGAAACAAACCAAAAAAAATTAATCGTGTTCCTTGTTCTTGTGCATGGCTAAAAAATTATACCATATTCTAAACCCGTTTTACTGCACGGTATTACAGTTTCTAAAATATATTGAAGTGTGCATGATAACACTAAAGTTGTAACAGGTTCCTGTAGATGAGGTGACCTGTTCGGCGGGAGTCTTTCTTTTTCTGGGCTGCATCGGTGCGGTCGTGCAAGTAGCAACTCGAAAGGTAGCATATCCGACAACAAATAAAACAATACCTGGCTGATAAACTATATATATGGTATTTTTCATATTTTCCGTGCGCTGACACTTACTATGCCCCACGTAAGATTAAGTGAGCAAACAGCGTGTCGTGCTCTAGTTCAGTCACGTATGAGCAGGCGTGACCTGAACGAAGCGCCCCGTCACACTTCTTAGTCAAAGTGTGACCCCCCCCTCCTCCCCCAACAGCGGTGAACCATGTCACCCTCGCTTAAATTACCGGGAGGAGGGGGTGTATCACCTTATGTGGGAGCTCTTTTCCCGACGACTAGTTTGTGCCTTATCTCGGCACTTTCCTGCTCCATCACGATGTCCGATTAACAGCGACGGTACGGGGGCCAAGATAAACAGCCCCAGACCACAGCCAGTTGCTTATCAAGTCCAATAATGGCCTAATCTGGGCAAATGGATGCTCCTCCGGGGAGCTGTTTGTGCATGGATTGTGTTTTGCAAATAAGGCAAATGGACATCGGACATCTGACATATCACTGGATGTACTGGGTGAAGGGTGTTCATTACCATTCAGTAGGTCCCATATAATTTACGGTACGCGGAATTATATGAATCTCAATTATGGTTAAGCATAACTTCACTACCCAGGCATTAACCATAGCCCACCTGTGTAAAATTAACACAATGGTACTTGTTTTTAGAAAAACAACACGCAAGTAACAAGATTCTCGTTTCGTTCAGCGATGTCGGTTTAATTAAAACAATTTCAGAACAGCAGATGATGATTTAGACAGAAAACAACTCAGGTATACTAGTCACTGCGAATGGACACGTCAATATGCTCTTTGTATTCGAAATTTGCTGTTACATAACCATATTTTTGCCTTTAGAAGGTATATTTGTTTCGGTATATCCATCTGTGACCGCATAATCGCCCTAAACACATTTGAATCGACGGTTAGGACCAGATAGTCTTAAACGTAAATCAATACAAATGTAAATAGTACAGATAACTTATCGGAATTCTGGAGACTTTTATTTTTGTTCACGGTCAAAACCCCTCCCTTCCTTGTGCCCGATTCGTCTTTTTCCAGTTCACAATCGGAATTTTGTTAGACATTGTTCATTTTAAACAGTAGGACGAGGGGCAAGGTAGCTTATCTTGCTGAATTGTATACGAAACCAAGAAATTAACTTCTCTGGCATTTCGAATGAATGTAATTTAATATGCTTGTTAGTATGCTCTAACGAGTACACGGACCGTTATCGTGTACCTGTAGGCTAATATCTGTACTGTTCAATTCGCACATCGTTAGCCCACTTTTACTGAACAGTGTCAAATTGCACATACGCACACCTACATACAAATTACACAACCTTAGCGATACTGTCAATGACTGCGTTATAAAAATAAAAGGCTTTGGGACACTGACACTCGTGACAGTTGCTCTAGGACAGAATCGGTTTATGCGTAATATAAAATATTTCTTTTTCGAATATTATTCTCGGTACTGAACCCCCAGACAGCAGAGTACAATGTGTTTTCACCACAGTCGTAACACATTATCTCATGACTTTTTTTTCACCCTCCCTCATTCTTCTTCTAATAAAATATAAATTTTTAAACACAACTTGGAACAGATAAGTCCTTTTCTTTTTAATAATGCACTTTGTATATCCCAGCCTGAGAACTTTAACAACTGTTGTCAGTGGACAGTTTGTATACTGTAAGGTAACATTTGTGTTCTTAAGTAAATTATTCGCTAATGATTAACTTGTATGACTTGACAACGGTAACTTATATGTTCAAGACAGATGCGTGTCTAAGGCAGTCAAAACTTGACTTTTGATATGTCTTTTAGATGTTAACACATATATTTGCTCTTGATATGGTAAGCCGGGAAATGAAAGCCAACAGATTTAGTGAGAAAATATGGGGTAATATTTTTTTCTTATTTCAGTATCGACTAGCAGAAATGTGGGGCGGTAAAGTGCCAAGCTCTCGCTTACAGCGGCGCCGCGCTACTAAAAGGAAGCACGACTCTATATCACGTCATTCTGTGCTTAGGCGTACAGCAGGAAACAGGTTTTCCTTTTGGATTGTTGTCTCGAAAACATCTGAATATTTTTTCCTTGTTCAATGCACCCCTCGGCACAGAACACGCTGAAACCAGCCAGAAGGAAAAATGCCTCCTTCGGAAATAATCGGGTCGTGTCTTCGCGTCTTGTTTCTGCTCTTGAGCTGGACTTCTCATCAGCGCTCTGCCAGCTCTCTACAGATCCAACAGGCTTTCGCGTCTCCGAATCAGACCAATAATTTCGTCGTAGATGAAGTTTCAAAAAAAGTTTATTTGGCGGCGGTTAATACGATTTACCAGCTAAACAGGAGTTTGTCAGTTGAGGTGCAAAGGCAAACCGGACCGGTGAACGATCATTTCTTGTGCCATGCTCCCCAGCTTCCACAGGCGACCTGCGAGCACCAAACGGCTCCGACCGACAACTTCAACAAGCTGCTGCAGCTGGACCCGGACCAGAAGGTGCTCGTCGTGTGCGGATCTGTATACCAGGGATTCTGTGAGCTTAGGAAAATGGAGAATATCTCTCAGATTGCAGTTGATTTTCCACCACAGGGGGAAAAAACAGTATTTCCCAGTATGTTGAACATCGCTGCCAATCATGCTAACGCCTCGACGGTGGGATTGATTTTCAGAAGTCATGGTGGGAACACCAAACTTTTAGTGGGAGCAACATATACAGGTGCCGGTTCTTCGTTTTTCCCGAAAAACCACAGCAAAGAAGATCTACGATTTGAAAACACCCCAGAGATTGCTATCAGATCTCTAAATATTAAAGATCTGTCTAAGCTTTTCACATATGATATAAATCCTTCAGAAGACAACGTCTTTAAGATAAAACAAGAAGTCAAGCAGAAAAACACGCTTAATTTCGTCCATACTTTCATACAGAAAAGTTATTCTTACATTGCAATTAACAATGACGCCAATACGGGTCACAAGGAAAACCAACCCAATAGCATATTGGCAAGAATTTGTTTGGACACCGAAAATCCTCGGAAATTATCCTCGGAGAGCAGAAAGCTGACGGAGTCGTACATCCAAATGTTCCTACAGTGTGGATCCAATGAGAACATTTATAACAGAGTTTTGTCAGTGTACCCGGCAGAGATCAATGTTGCTGGAATAGGACCGGAGCCTTTCTTGTTCGGAGTTTTCGCGAAATCGAACAAAAACTCGGCCGTGTGCGCCTTCAGGTTCGCAGATATCGAGGAGACCATCCGACAGGGCAGAAAAAACTGCTCCACCTCGGCCAGCACCGGGGAAGTCCGGGTGCTGGACAGTGTCATCCAGGGTTCGGGCGCTGTGTGCGTTCAAAAGTCGAATATTGTGGTAAGTTGCTTCTTTGATTATTTTCGCTGGTTTGTATTCATTATGCCACCATGGACTACAATTGTGATTTATAATGCAAATAATTCTGTAAAATGTATGTGAACTGTAGCCTGTACTATACAATCCACGTATCGTGACAAAAGAAAACGTGGGAATTAGTTACTAAATTGTAATTACGCATAAATTTGTTGTAAATCTCCCTGTTACACCTAAGTACTAATTTTAGGCAAACCATCGCACATAAACACTACTTTAGGCCTTCTGATGCTTCGGCGTAGACAAGTGATGATTCACACTGTATCTGGCCGGGAAGTTTCCGTATCACAAGTGAGAGATCTGCCAAAACACGCCAAGGTTATGGGAACCGCACTGGGGTCTGATTTTCTTTTGTAAGCCAGTTCCCATCTCTTGGATCAGCAGTGAAAGGCCGGATTCAGTCTTTAGCTTTGACCAACAAATTACATCAATTTTACAGGCCCAGAATTAAACCTTCTCTCTATGCCTAAAGGGCATAAACATATACAGTAACACTACCAAATAATAAACTTAAGATACACTAATCTGCAATTTGTTGATAAATCATTCTAAAGCAAATAAAGAAATAAACTATTTAGCAACTATAGGCCTACATAACACTTTTATAATGTCATATATACCTTAGAATTGAATAGTGATATTTCTATTAAGAATACATTTATAATTATTCTAGTGACGTTGGCATCATAAAATAGGCCTATATTGCACGTATTTCATTACGTAATTGGTAACCTCTGAAAAAACTATCAGTCTCGGCTGTACTGAAGAGCAGGGTAGCCAATGTATTAATAATAACACATTAATGTCACATTTGTAATGTCAAAGTATGAACAAGTCTTCACTCTTAAACGTGTAAAATCCTTGCTAGTATTAGCTAGTAGCTCAGTTTTACGCTTGTCGCTCGTTCCCCATTTATCGCCGATGGACGGAATGATGAATGAATAATTTCACTGTGTAGTTAACGTTTGACTTCGCCAGACTAAAGTAAAACCAAATGCTTAGTGAGACAACGACGTTACAGCGAGACACTAGAAGGAGCAATAAACAATTTAAGGAAATTCGGGAAAGTGCCGTTATGGTACCCGTGCAAAACTCTACAAGTCTTAACAGTTGTATGTGGAACTTTGTGTAAAGCTTCAACTTAAAGAGAGAGGCTTAATAAAACCCGCCTTCAAACTAAAAACTCTTGCCTTACGAATGTGTTAGCGGGTTTTTTTTTTCTCCAAACTGTTATAAATATATTATGCAATACATACTCTGAGCACCTGCAGGTTTTCTCAGGCAGAGAGAGACTCTTGCATAATGCGATGCATAGGAGTCCTATTCTAGATGAGAGATTCTCTTTGTCGTGGCTGCGACCCTTCGGTCTTCGCTTAGAAACGTTGCTGCAGACCCGTACTGTGTCTGGATCTCCTGTTATAACGTGCAAACGGAGGAGTGCATGTTCGAGATATGGCGATAGATGAATCATGACCTTAGCAGCTGTTTCTAAAGATCTGTATCACATAATGACACACTTCCCTCAGATCATCTGCCTAAGGGATACAACAGAGCCGAGAAACGTTAGCTGGGGGGTGAGTAGCTGAGTTGGGCAAACGGTGATCATTCCCGTCAGGAACCGATAAAGAGCACAGTAATGTTTTAAACAATTAGAATCAGGGGTTCTACAATGATGTGTCTATTTCGTTACTCGTTGTTTTAGTTTTTTACAGTTTTGTGTGCAACAGTGAGGTAATAGGCCTACTTTGCCAAGTGAGAAAAATATTTTAATAAACTTACTTTTACACCGTAATGTAGTCATGTCGTATTATTTTGTTATACAATTTTCTCCAGGTAGAATGCATTTAATGGCGACCTGGAAAGTCTTCATGACTAAAACTACTTTAGGAAAAGTTGACATTTAACATTTTTTGACTGCCCCCAAAAACAGACAAGTCAACTTTACAACCTTTGTTTCCAATTATACTCTTTTCTCCCTGTATGCGGTACTGACTAAATCTCCTCATCGTTAAAATGCTCCTGCATTTTCTGCTGCATTTTAAATTGCATTCCAAAAGTCCTTTTAGGGAGCCTACAGAATGGGAAACTATAAAAGAAATATGACTGGATTTTGTGAGAACTGGGCTTTGCGAGAACCCACAACAGAAAAATGTAGGTCATACTGTTAAAACAGCATGATCCAGGCTTAATGCCGATTTTATTAGACTTTCCTTCCAAGATAATGTCGCTGCCCCCCCCCCCTTTTGTCTACCCATATTTAAATGGTGGTATCTGCCACTACGGTGGGCTTAAGCTATAAAAGAATAATATAAAAAAAAATTTGCCACAAATAAACCTATAGGAATCATACACAGCCGCAAACATGATTATGCTTGGTGTTACATCATTTATAGTCTGAAGTCTGTTAAGTTTCTGGATCCTTGCAACAAATAATAACAAAATGTGGAAGTTCTAAGTAGGACTGACTGGCTTTTATGGTCGGTTTTGCTGCTACAGGCTTCTCATCAGCTGGCGCGCATTGACTGACTGCTATTTACATCCCTCGATGACTTTGGCGTGTTATGAAACCTGTTTAGTAACATCCTTGGTCCTCACTCTGTGGTGTGCGTCCTACACCAGATGACACCAAGCGCTATACAGTTAGTGTCGAATCAAGTGCCACTGGAGATTAAAGGATCATTCTGTTGCCAAAACCAGACCTTCTGCGACAGACAAAATCTGATATTTTCAGTACAGTTAAGAACCTTTTATTGATGGGAGACAGACAATTTTCGATAAGTGCGGGGGTCAGCATGCGTGGGAAGTCATTGGCCACCCCCAGATTTCAGACATTTCATCTCTTTCTGAGTCAGCATGCAGCAATGGCTCTTCAGGAGCATTCAAGCCCATGATTCAGTGTTTTAGTTCATTTTGCCCCTTTTCTGGAAGCAACTTAACCATCACATTTCATGTCCATGGCACCACTGATTCAGGGAGCATGTATAATCTCATCACTGTGGAGACTGTCAGGGTAATTATGTCAAAATGATATAATGAATCCCGACTTGTTTTGCAAACCTTCTCTGAGTTAAATTTAATAAATCTTCTGTCTGTAAATTCCTAGTTTGTTTGTAATTTGGGTTTGCTTTGTGCAGCTGTAATCTGCCGAACATTTCCAGACCACTGCAACCCATTCTGCTCTCTCTTTTCTGTGCAGCTGCAGTCGGAGCAGCTGGATTGCGGGGCTGCACACCTGCAGCACCCGTTGGCCCTGAAGACGCCGCTGGTGTCCTCCCCACTGTTCCAGACTGTGGGGCTGACCTCTGTTGCCGTGGACAACGTGCACAATCGCACCGCGGTCTTTTTGGGAAGCAGCGCCGGCAGGCTGTGGAAGGTGAGTGCAGATAAAGACCAACCGCTCCTGGCTGAGCTCAAAGTGGAGCCACGTCACGTCGAATGAAAGAGCAGCAGATGTCATATTACAGCCAGCTCTGCTTACGATAGTTATAAAACAGAAGCCGTGTGTATTTTTAAGAACCATTTTTGTGTTCATCTAAGTTCATTATGTTTAAGATGCGTCTGTCTGTAATTCATCTGATATGGAAATTTGAACATAAAACAAAGAGGGTCGTGTTCTGGTAAGAATGGCCTTTGTAAGCTGACCTGTCACGTGACGGAAAGTTTGGCATCATCCAGTTAGATGGGTGTTGGTATGTATGCATGTGTGTGGTACTTAGTTAATTGCTTTAACAGGGGATATTTGTGCTCCAATTTGTGTGTGAGCCTTTGGGGAAGAAAAATTGTGTGAGCTGTGAGTCTTCAGTATTTTTCTTATCTTATGGTTCACACTCATTGTATATGTTCCTCATATGCAGCTCTAGTGTCTGTCAGCTTTTTAAAACAACATTCCAGTGCAATCATGAAATTACTTTAAAGGCTCCCTCCTTTACCCCCTTTAATTTATAATGCTCAGTTTCCCGTGAACACTTCCTGCTATAAAAAAGTAGAGTAGTCTAGACCATGTCTCCCAACCACGACTCTTGCCATGCACTGTGTACACTGGTTTTCCATCTAGTTAAGCTCATGGTCAGGCATCATTTGAATGTTAATTCAGTGCAGTCTGAGATTCGAGTGAGTGGCCGAATATGTTTAAGGATTTACTGAAGATTGTCATTTAAGGACTTTTGGAAATAAAATACTTTGCCTTCATCAGATTCTTTATGAAATATCAACAAAGCAGAATGTTTTTCTTAATTTAGAGTAATCAGTTTTTAGTTAGTTGATTAGATACTACAAATCATTAGTTGTTGTTAAAAGTTGATTTGTTTGTAATTCCAACAAAAAGCTACATTTCATTAAGGACAAAGAGGAACAAATCGCACTGGCAATGTTTCTTACACTGGTCTGCTGTGTAGTAATACACTGAGGCTCTGTCAGATTGCTGTATACTGTGAGTATTCGCTGCTTAGCAGCTGGTTAGAATTTAAATGGCTTCTTAAGCAGTCTAATACAGCCCTGAGAACATTTGCTTATTTCAATTCTTGCTTGAGTCTGAACAGATTTATTTTTGCAGATGTTTCTATTAAAGGTTGTTAAATGAAGCTGGAAAATCGCATCTCTTTTTGTGATATAGATTTAGGTTCAGGGGGTGGCATGGTGGTGCAGTGGTTAGCACTGTTGCCTCACACCGCTGGGACCCGGGTTCGAGTCCCCGCCTGGGTCACATGTGTGCGGAGTTTGCATGTTCTCCCCATGTCGTCGTGGGGTTTCCTCCGGGTACTCCGGTTTCCCCCCACAGTCCAAAAAAAAAAAAACATGCTGAGGCTATTTGGAGTTACTAAATTGCGTGTAGGTGTACATGAGTGAGTGTATGGTGTGTGTGAGTGTGCCCTGTGATGGGCTGGCCCCTTATCCTGGGTTGTTCCCTGCCTCGTGCCCATTGCTTCCAGGACCCCCCCGCGACCCAGTAAGGATAAGCGGTTTGGAAAATGGATGGATGGATGGATTTAGGTTCAATTAAACTAGTAAAATAGCCCCGTTTTACTATGCAGAGGTATTACATATGAAATCACATTTAGCCAAATAATTACTGATACTGGACAGGCCTTGTGACATCCCTGTCTCAATTTGCAGTAGCAGTTACCAATGGACCATTTCTCAGAAGGAATTAGCTTTGTCTGAATTAGTATTTTTATTTTCTTGATTGTTTATTTGGGTCATCAAATGAAGTGCTGATACACAAACCTGTAGTCTGCTGTTAAAAGACACAGATCTTGGTTGATGCCAAGTTGTTGTGAAAGCAACTGAATTTCTGAAAATCATAAATGATGCTTTATATAAATTTTAATTCAAGGCACTTATAAATATTTAGCCATTTTCTCGATTTATAGTTCATAGCGACAGTCCAGTAATGCAAACCCAGGAAAAAAAAGGAAATCTGAAGTGATAATTCAGCTGTGGTGTGTAGCGTTTGCTTGATTTTATTTGAAATGCTTAAAATAAAAGTTTGAGGCGGATCATTAATCAACAGCTCAATCAGCTCTAATTAATTACGATATCAGCTGGACAGAAACCCAGCACACACACAGCATGCCGTGAAAGCCGGTTTTGGGAAGCTCGGCTGTACGTGCTGAAATAGCACTGCCTGAGCACCTTGTGGACGCGCCAGCTACCCATCGCGTTCGCCATGCCAAGGAGCACAACATGAGTATGTTAATTGTGTGAGCTGTGAACATGAAGTAAGTGCAGTCTGGTCTAATTTCCTATGTGCAGATGGCAACAAAGGATATAGATTAAGAAATATAGCGTCTGATAGTGATGGAGCCTAGGGCTACAGTGTCGTTTTATATATGTCACGCTGTGGCTTGATTGATTCTGTGAATCTACCTCCAGTGGCAGTACTAACAACACAAGCTACCTAGGGGCTATAAAATGAAGAATTCTTAATGAAGAGTTTTTTTTTTATTTTGCTTCTTTCATCCCCCAGGACTTTGGTCGACTTCCCTGTTTGCACAACATACACGCTGTTTCTCTGTTTGTAATATAAGTGAAGAGTGAGTGCATATTCCAGTTCTTCTTCCACACGTTCTTTGTGTTTTATGCGAAGGATAAATGAAGGATCGGTGCATTGCGGCAAGCTTCCAGATGTCATTCAAATTATGTTTGAGGAAGAATGGACTCAACCCCACCGCCATAAAGTTGGAATACTTATGGGTGTGGCATCCCGCTTACCATTGGAAATGAAGACTCACATGAGACACTTACGCAGATAACTCTCAAGTAGAGCATTAAGCAATTTCTGTTTTCTCACAAAGGAAGATGACTATGAGTTTCAATAATCTTCGAATTGTTGCACAAATTTTATTCATAGTTTTCTCCTCGTATCTGACCCAGCTGTCTACAGCATCCTCAATTCCCAACTCAGATTCAGAGTGGATGTGTCCTCCGGTGGCTTCCTTTACAATGCAGTTTGCAGAATCTCTTCATCCTTTATGGTGAGACCTCACGACCCACTGAGAGACAGGAAAACAATGAGTTAAACCACTGTAACCCTCACTGCTAATGATGTAGTCGACAGTGCGGTCTCAGGAAAAGGGTATTATCTGTGCTTGTTAGCAGTATCATTACTTGCCTTTCCCAAATCATTTGTACATTTTATAGTTCCTTTGCTTGCTATCTTCAAGCATCCAGAATAACTTTTTGTAGGACTTCTTTGCCTGGCCTGCCACGAGGTTTATTTTGATAAGGTGGGCCAGCTGTATCCCCTCCCCCATGGTCACAAGATAAATTCTTCAGTGTCGACTCACCTCACCTTGAGGTGAACGTGCACAATGGCCCATCCAGGAGCTACTGTTTGTTTAGTCTCTCTGGTTTTGTCTGCAGTGCCACATTTTACAGGTGTCCTTGGCTACCCTGGTTTGTTCAGGCAGAGACATGGCATGGCAGGATATTCAGCAGGACCACACTCTTTGGTTACAGGCATTTGCAAGGGCAGTATTTTCTCCTTGCATGTAGCGTACTGCATTTACCACATAGTGTAACGTTAACTTAAGTAATGGTGTTGGGTGAACAACAGGATATTAACAGTTTCTATTATGACAGTGTGAGCTTCTCAGAGAAGTGCCTGGGTTTCCTATAAGTGAAATAACTGTTTGCATCAGTACACCAAAGTGCACGCCTAACCACCAAAAACACCCAAAGTTGCGATGAAACGAACAGATGATTTACATTGCTTTAAGAAATGACATGGTCACCCCAGGATCTAGGAGTTAACTGAAGCCAGGAAGCTGTAAAACAATGAACCACAAAGAATGTGTTAACTTGAGATTCCTTTCTTCAAGCAAGTGCTATAAATGTGAAGGACTGAGGCACTGAAATGTTATCATGTATTTGAATGTGGTTATATGGTGATGCAATGAGTACCTAGATATTGTGAAAACTGCAGAAAATACCTGAAACAAGAACTAATATTGTTATTACAAGAAAGCTCTTGGGAACCGTGGTATAGTTCTACAGTAATTCATTTTTCCATCATTTTGGCAAGATGTGGACCAGATTTCAGGAGCCATTGTGTGATTGTTGGTAGTCTAGAACAACGAAAAAAGGTCAATCGGCATGCTGGTAGAAAAATATACGTGACACACAACAGCGGCTCCCTCTACTTCCAGTGATGGCAGCATATGGTAATAATCAGGAATGCACTCCAAGTGTTTTCATTATGCACCCTATTTTAAACAAACATTAATCACTGTTAGTTGGGTCACATTTATTACATAAAATAACAAATTGATATTGTCAGATTTCCTGTTTGGAAATTAGTTAATTTGTCATTGGTTTTTGCACTCTGCTTATTTCCGGCATCATTTCATTTGAATACGGATCAGTGGGTGCTGCAGGCCCCATTGTTCTCACCCTGATCTTGGGCATTTCTTCCCACCGTCTAAAACAGGTGAACCTGACGAATGATGAGTTTTGCTCGGGTTGCTCCTAGTGTGTGGTTGTGTTTGCGTGTGAGTCCTGTGATTTTATGCTTGACGAGTCTGCGTTTTGTATTTCAGATTTCTGCTTGTCTTGACCTTAGTTGAATGTACGGACGTCAGCTTACGAAGCCTCCGCCTGTCTCTGTCTTTCAGCTGAATCTCTTCCAGAATCTAACAGTGGCCAGTCAGAAGTCTTTGAAAGTTGCCCCCGGCGAGTCCGTCCACCACATCATGACCTTTGACCCCAGTGACCGAAACTACATTTACCTCATGACTTCCAATCATGTGAGTGTGGCACCAGTGTTTTAATATCAGTTTTGTTGCTAAAACTGGAAATTCCCATTGCAGTTTCCTCAACCACAATGTTGATTTCTCAAATACCTGATTTGTGTGATGGTTGTATTGACCTTGCAGGAAATCTTGTAAAAGTTGTAATATCGTTTCTAACCGTAGCTGCTGATACTGTGGTTACGTATTAGACACACACACATATACACAGGTGGGAGCAAGTTTTGGGTACGAGCAAAGGGTCTATCAGCATCTAATATCCCTGGATCATTTGGACCTTGCTCAAGGACCTAATAGTGACTGCAGGATTCAAACTGACAAACATCCGGACAGATGTCTGACAGACCCATTGAGCTACACGCCGCCCTGTCACAGTTCTGCTTCTGTTTCATGCATCACCTACACCTTCAGGCCTAAACGTAGCTAGACATCTATTTTTTTAGTTCCATTCCTAACCATGATGTGAAACGAAACAAACAAAAAAAACGTACGTGTAGGAAGTGTAGGAACCTTTTATGATGAATGTTATTTGGAGCGTGTAGGTCAGGGGTGGTTAGTCTTATCCACAAAGGGCTGGTGTGTTTGCGGGTTTTCACTGCAACTCCCTAATTAGATTACTAATTAGAGGGCTGATTGGCTGAAGAGTCCTCACACCTGGGTGTGAAAAGCTGATCTAAAGGGTATCCCAAAAACCCGCATACACACCGGCCCTTTGCGGATAAGATTGGCCACCCCTGATCTAGGTGTTCATGTGGCACGAACGATAAAAGCAGCCCTATTGTTGTTCCTCTGCAGCTCCTGTGGGTTAAAGTGGCTAATTGTGAGCAGTACTCTAGTTGCAAAGAGTGCCTGGGTGCCGGTGACGCCTACTGTGGCTGGTGCACACTGAAGAACAGGTAAGATGTCTTATCTCACTTCTCCAGACAAGAGCAATCAATCATCCAATTAATCAATCAGTCTGCCAAGCAGACCTCCCAGGCTTGCAGTCTTCTTTAGATCCCTCTCTCTCATCTAGCTTGTAGACCCACTTCTCCTACACAGGGCTATGTCATGACACACACCCATTTCTTGCTTAATTTATTGTCTGTGAGACCATAGGCTTTGTTAATGTTTCTCATGATGTTGAAATGTTCTGTCTTAGAAGCAGATCATTTGTGTTGTCAGGATTAGGTGACCTTCAAGCTCAAACAATGCTATAAGCCTTTAGGATGGTCTTTGTTGGGCTCTCACAGAGACACTTTCATGACTTAGGGATCACATCAGAGGGGAATGGTTTGAGTCCAGAAAGTAAAAATCCAGACCAAGATTTTGTTTCAGCCAGCCAGTTGAGTTCTATGTGACTGCGACACTTTATGCTCAACTGGCTGGTTGAAACAAAATCTTGGTCTGGATTTTGACTCTCCTGGACCTGAACCATCCACCTCCGAATCACCTTAGTTAAAGGAAACGTTAGATTTTGCTCAAAATCCTTTGAGCTGAAGTCATAAATATATGGCTTACACCAGCCACTGATTGGTTACGGTGGGTGGTTGCAACAACGCCAGAGGCCAGGAAGTGTGGTATGAGTCTGAGAGGGAGAAAATGGTTGGGCTGAGAAGCAGGCAGTCTGTGTGTTGATGTTCTCCTTTATCACCTCGAAGAAGCACTCTGATTGCTGTGACTTCACAATTAGAAAACTGACTATGCTGCGCGTGTGTGGGCAGGACACAGCTTCTTACCATTTGGAAATGTCCGCCATCCTTATCTACAGCTTAGGAAGGTTTTCGTGTTTTACTTCAAATTTTATTTTTGAGGGGGAGGTTTGTGACAAGATGGCTGACTGCGTGAAGCTATAGCTAGCTTTGCTCAACTGGATAGCCTGCGGTATCTTTTCGGGGGGGGGGGGGGGGGGGGGGGGGGCACGGGCGATGGAAAAACACCCCCCACGGGGAGACCACGGGTTTTGGGGGCGCGGCCACGGGGGGG
>JAODJX010000109.1:12360054-12380856 GCA_026776945.1 Isichthys henryi
CCCCCCCCCCCCCCCCCCCCCCCCCCCCCCCCCCCCCCCCCCCCCCCCCCCCCCCCCCCCCCCCCCCCCCCCGAAGCAGGAATGAGAAACAGAACGCACTGGAGATCTCAGCGTTTTCGTGGAATGGAAGCAGGAAGGGTTGGCAGTACTGTGAGTCATTGCTGTACCGGGTCTCCCTGCATTGCTCGCCCAGATCAACGGACAGGGGGGTCTTTTCCTCCCCCTACATGAGGCTCAAGCTTATGATCTGTGCTATTCTTAGCTTTGGCACTAACCTTCTGACACCCCAAGGTTCTTGACACTGCTCTACAGACAAACCAGAAAAACTGCATTCTTAGGTTGTGCAATTTTTCTATGATATCTTCCAAATTTACACTGCAACCTCAATAGTATATCTTAAGTCTTTCTCCCTTGTGGTTCTATTATTAAAGAAAAAATAATAATGCATGGTGTAAACAGCTGTGAATTTATTTGCAGCGTTATTTCCCACTCATGTCCGCTTGAAATCATGTCCGTGATCATTTGCTGTCCCGTTTGTATCTGGCTGCTCTGTTATTATTGGAGAACAGCTGTGAAAATGAAAGCAACCACAATTTGGTGGCTCTCCAATGCACTCGGACGGCCTGAATGCCAAGATCTCTGTAAATGTGAAAGGTTTATATAAAAACACGAGATACACTATGCTTTGAATACATGACACTAAAGGAGATAGAGTGGCATGTGTGAACAAAGGGGTTTATTTAGGAATGATTAAGAGAGGACATTGGCAGAGACAGACTGCCGCTGTAGTAGCCTGGTCACTGCCTGAAACTCTGGCCCTGCTCTTGCCCTTTAGGTGCTCTACCCAGAATGAATGTCCCTTCCAGCATCTGCAAAACTCCTGGATTGGTGTGAACGAGGGCCCCCAGCAGTGTCCTTTGATGACCATCACACCCCCGGACATCAGCATCAGCACCGACACTGAGGTTCGGCCTGAAGCAGGGGTGTGTCAGCCCTATATACAAATTATTGTACCAGCATTCCCAGCACCTATAGTCCTGCACGCCATTTGTAGATCCATTCATCCATCTTTCTGTCGTCTACCTGCTTTTCTTAGTCAGGGTCGCAGTGGGATCTGTCACCGGTCCCAGAGAAAAACTCGAGCCAGCTGACAGTGCCTGACCTTTTAAAGACCTTGGTGTCCTAAGCCAATGTCTCCTAACCTGGTCCTCGGGGACCTACAGACAGTCCATGTTTGTGCTCCCTCCCAGCTCCCCACCAGACAGTCCACATTTTTGCTCCCTCCCATCTCCCTGCCAGACAGTCCACATTTTTGCTCCCTTCCATCTCCCTGCTAGATAGTATATATTTTTGCTTTCTCCCAGCTCCCTGCCAGACAGTCCACATTTTTGCTCCCTCCCATCTCCCTGCTAGATAGTATATATTTTTGCTTTCTCCCAGCTCCCTGCCAGACAGCCCACGTTTTTGCTCCCTCTCAGCTCCCTGCCAGACAGTCCATATTTTTGCTTTCTCCCCGCTCCCTGCCAGACAGTCCACATTTTTGCTCCCTCCCATCTCCCTGCCAGACAGTCCACATTTTTGCTCCCTCCCATCTCCCTGCTAGACAGTATATATTTTCGCTTTCTCCCAGCTCCCTGCCAGACAGTCCACATTTTTGCTCCCTCCCAGCTCCCTGCCAGACAGTCCACATCTTTGCTCCTTCCCATTTTTGCTCCTGGACTGTCTGCAGGTCTCTGAGGACCAGATTGGAAAACACTGTCCTACACTATATGTTATATAACTATACGGTTATTTAATATAATATTTTAAGTTTTTTTTTTTTTTTGAAAAACTGTATTTTAAATCAATACATTTTTTTTTACATATGAACAACTATTTTTGTCAGAAAAGAAAAAGCAGAAGTCAGAAAAGATATTTAAAAACCTTATTGAAGAAATAGCCATTCAACAAACTACTACCTTGATATCAGCAAAACTGTTGATCTCATGCGCTTGCATCTTATCAAAACCCAATATTTCTACTCGCATGTGTTGGATTCTAATCCATTAGTTCCTGGGCCAAGACAAGCAGAAACTGGAAAAAAAAAGTTTTACTCCATAGTTTATATTTTTATTTTTTTAAATGTTTTTACATGAAGATTCCTTTCGTTATGGGTTAAAAACAAAATGCCCAGTGGGACATAAGCACAACATTTGACTTTCTGTGACAGCACACATTTCTCCTTTAAACTGTCAAAAAAATGTGTCTTTTGTATTTGCACTGCATGTTGATGCAAAACTTTTGGCTGCAGAAATGACTTTTACACGCAGGCTCAGCTCAGGAAAGTGAAGCCACCAAATGCTTTGAAGGGTCAACGGTGCCGTGGTTAGACTTTATCAGATGGATTCTCAAGATTTCTCCTAGAGCAGCCGGAAACTGATCCAGCTTCACCCCACGTTTTGCACACACAGGAAACAGGCGTGACTGGCAGGAAGTGGTTCTGTGTCTGTCACACCGTGCTGCCTATTGCACCACTGTTATTTCCTTTCAGAACTGAAAGAATAAGATTTAACCGTTTTCCTAGTTTCACCTCTATCAAAACAACCTGGGACATTCACAGGCTTGACTTTTTTTAGTTTGTTTTTGTTTGTTTGCAGTCTGACTTTGCAGTCTGACTTTGCAGTCTGACAATGGCGACCTTTGTGACTGTATCACAGTGCATCTCAGCACTTAAACTTTGTGACACTGAAAGGCCCTAATTGGCTTTGGGGTGAAAATGACCCCACCGTCTAACCAGGCCCCCTGTCTCTCTCTCTTTCTCTGCCCCCGCTTTCAGTTTGTGGGCATCTTGATCCACGGCAGCGTTCCGAAGCTGGAGGGCTTTTCAGTAGAGTGTGACTTCGGTCCTGGGGGGTCCACGCCTGCTATAGTCCACTGTGACTCTGGGCCCTGTGTGATCCAAACCTGCAAACGATTGTCTCGAGACAACTACCCAAGCATCCCCCCCGACCAGGGTAGGTCGTTATGGCGAACTTGCATTCATCTCCCTAGTTTTCTTTTAATATGTTAAAAGGTAAAATAGTCAGTTGCGTGTTTCTCATGAATAATATTGAGATTTTGGGCCCCATGAAAGCATATTTTATTCGGCCCCCAACAAAGTCCATTCCAATTATGTTCCATATTTTTTAGGGTTCCTGTCACTCAGGAATCCTGTTAACTCCCCCCGCCCCCTTTCTGGCAGCCTTGAACCCGGCTTATCTAGTGACCTTTAAAATCATCATATATTAAAATCATCTTATATTTGAGACTATTGTGCACTTAAATGTCCTTATGCATTTGTTTTGATCCTGTCGTAATGTTGTTCAAAACCATTTCTCAAGAATCGCAAAGTGGTTCTAGTTAAAGAACGACTCCGTGCGATTTTTACCATGTTTCTCAGATCACGTGACCATTCCAGTGGCTATCAAGGCGAATGGCATGCCCATTGTCTCTGGAAGTTACACTCTCTATGACTGCAAGAAGACGGGCTTGTTACATCCTCACACGGCGTAAGTGGCAGCCGTCCGTGATCCACCGCAGCACTGTCAGGTCTCCACAAGACCACTCTACCTATTACAGCTGAGGCCAGTGCGGAGAAGCGACACGCAAACGCAGCACCCTGAAATGTGGCGGCGAATCAAAAAGGGCTTGAACGTGGGTGGATAAGTGGGTGGATGAAATATTTATTTGCACGTCTAATTTTCAAAGACATGCACACTTTGCTTCCTTCAGTAGCATACTAGTGTTCCAGTTGAATGGTGGTTAAGCTGATAAGCTCAATATTTTGAATTCTGTTGTTTTTTTATAGAAGGAAATTGCTCTTTAATAGTTTTTTCGTTCCATTCTTTGTTTTGAGGCTTTCACATCTTCCTCTGAAGATCTGGTGTGTGAGCGCGGTGCTGTTTGTTCTTGAAAGTGTTTCCGCACGGACACAGCCCCTCGTGCTGTCTGCCCACTCCATTGGTTCCGAAGTGTGAAGTTCGATGTTTTTTTTAATAGCCTCACGGGAAGTGCCACGTTTTAGAAGAAAGCGTGTAGTATGTACGCATGCCGCGTTTCATGTGAAGTTAAAATGGCACGAATTTTCCCCTGCCCATCTCAGCCGCACCTAAAGGTAGCATATACCTTATATGAGACCTCCGCCCTGCCCCTTCTATGTTTGCGGTGCATCAGATCCACATGCAGAGCGCAAACAAACATATTGCGGCACAAGTGCGTGAGTCATTTTAATAAAGGAGATGACAGCTCTTTTAAAACGGAAGTTACTATCTTTATTCACAGCCACCACAGGTTTAATACTAGAAGTAGCACTGACAGGGAAGCCAACAATTTAAACGAGTCTCATGGTTACACGATAAAAAAACATACATTCCATGGCAAACGTTACATGGTTACATTTACTATTAACAGAAATGCACAAATACACATATTAATTGGCAATATTTAAAATGCGCTGTGATGCAAAGCATGCTGGTAACTGCATAATTAGTCCTGCTAACCAACCCCATGGTGTCACATTTATGTCCGCCAATCGTGGGCAGTGGGTGGGGCCAGAAAAAATGAAAAAGTTTGCCTTGGGGACCCTGTACAGACAGTGCGCCCAATCAGGGTTGGCTCGGTTTAAAATACACCTCCCTATGCCGTGGGTGCTGAGAAGGTCCCATAAGGAGAAGAGATTAACATGGAGAGACTGGCACCTTCCATGGCGATTGGCAGCTTTCAGGATGTCCTCGGGTGCAAAGATGTCAGTCTGCTTCTTTTGGTGTGGGAACAGGGGTGGACTTACCATACGGCAAGGGTCAGCAGCCACCTGGGGCCCTCGAAAACTAGGGGCCCCTGGAAGACAGAATTTGTGGAAGGAAATAACGTAATACGTTTATTTAAATGATAGCAACATGTATGTTTTTCGTATTTTAGCGACAGTTTTTAGGATAGACAGGATAAGTTGTTTCCCGTCCTGGCTATAATGGACTATTCTACTCCGAGACTCGCGCTACCCAGGTTTCTCTGACCACTGGAGTCTACTGGTCGTTTCACTGCCAAGCGAACTGGCACAAAGTAACAAGAAAATGAGATACAGAACTAACATTACATCTCCCTTGTCTGATACTGTCTGGCTAGAGAGCTATATTAGTTTAGTTCTCCCCAAGCGAGCTTGATGGGCCGAATGGCCTCCTGTCATTTGTATTGTTCTTATGTTCTTGTGTTCTTATGTATACAACTTGTACAGACGTGGAAAGACATATGCAAAAATTCAAAACTAACCTTAAAGAAAGAGGGAATGATTCAATTTCACCAATCGATCCTCTGGTGTAATACCCCCCTCCTCCCATCAGCATTCCCACCCCGCACCCTGATTGGTAAATTTTACCATTGGCCCCCTGCACTTTGATTGAGGTTCTATTATTTTTAATTCCCTCTCGTTTGTTTTTCTGCTCCAAAAATATCTCTAATGGCCCGCTTAGGGTCCCCCCACCCATGTCAGCCTAGGGCCCCCAGAGAAGTCCGCCCCTGTGTGAGAACATTTGTCTTGGCACTTTGAAGCAAAGGAGATCACTTCTGTCAAAACAGAGATCCTATTAGGGGGGGGGGGCACCTGATTTCAGTCAACCCAGGGATACCCAGGGCTCCTTATGTTCTGTATGTCTCTCCCACCCCCTGAGCCACCTAGAAACGCATCCGAAGGCACTGTCAGCAGCAGTGTACATGAAAACAGTCATGTGACCCTTCTCGGATGCCCTGTTTGAGCTGCCCCAGACAGGCCATTCCTTAAGGTCAGGTCCGGCTTCTCATTGCCTAAGTTCCCCTGGGACCTTGTTTCAGGTGCAGCAGCTGTCTGCAGAATAAGGGGAAGTGCCTGTGGAACCAGCAGGAGAACAGCTGTGTCTCCAGTGAAAATGCCACGAAGGACCATCTGCTAAAGGTGTGGACATTAAGACGTTTTCTTTTATTAATTACAAACATTAAAAAAATCACAGAACCTCATTTATAAAAAAGAATCATATAACTGCTGATTAATTGAGTGTACCTTACATATCTATCATTTTGGAGTCACCTTGAAGTCCTTACCTTTATCATTGGCCTGACATGTGACACATATCATGGGATTTTTCAGTGACATTTTTGATAATTACAAAATCTCCACATCTTCTTGTAGCTGCTAATGGATATTAACCAGAAAGGCAGGCTAGTTACTTATCATATTATAGGGTCCCCCCACCCATATTATATATACATATTATAAGTAATAGTTCTGCTCATAGAGACCATCAATGGGTAATTGACCTGGTTTTGTGGAGAGCAATAATGGAGTGATCTTCATCAGTTTGTTACATCAGCACACGCAGCAGAAGTCCTCATTCTTAGATTTTTAACCAGGCATCTTGATTCTGACGGCAGCCGTGCCCTTGAACTGGACTCATCACAATCTCTGAACTCTGACCTGGTAGCTTTGCAGTTTTTCAAGAGCTTTTTTTTCTCCTAGACTTAAAAATTTAGTTTCATTTAAAAAGTAAAATTTAAATAATATTAATCTAATTTAGCAAAAAAATTATAAATTAAGAAAACACTGTGATTTAATTATGCTTTTCTTGCATTTTATTGAAATTTCAGTTTCTGCATTTACATGTCCTGTAAAGTTGCCTGTATTCCTGGTAGTTCGTGTCAGTTAAAGGTACTGCTAGCTATTTTTGCTTGTAATTATTTTTAACCTGCCTATTCATGTCCTGTCTTTTTGTAAACAGGACGTGGAGTCTTGTCCAACCGGGACGTTTGTTAAAATTCCCCCGTCACTGTCTGGAAGGTCACCGAACATCACGGTGTCTCTCAGCAACGTGGAGGAGGTACCCTGCCATGCTTCGATCAAACATCAGTGGTCTGCCTGTTCTGGGCCTTTGTGCTTTGACGCGTAGCGGCACATACGGGCTGCTGTGTGCCCCCGCTCTCGCTCCCCTCCCCCGGCACCCTCTTCTCTCAGGGGAAACCTACTCCGCCCTCAGTGCTGGTCTGTCCATGCTTTCAGAGCAGTTAGAATAACCGGAGGATACGGCTGGAAGTTGGGCTGACTGGTGATTAAAAATGTGAAGAGGTGTGTGGGTGTTAGGTGAGTGGGATGGGAGCGGTGAGCTCGGTGTAAGAACACACTGGTGCACTGCAAAGAGCACTGGTTTCTGAGTGATCATGTGATCAGTCGTTCGGGTCCATTGGCCTTAATTTTTATATATGATCCTGTGAACCTGTTATGTAATAGATTTTTTTCTTCAGCTGCAAACATTTTGTAAGGTTTGACGGTATTTACGAAGGAAAAGGCACGTGCCTAAGAGAACGACATTAAAGGAGCAGCCTTTGAGCTGTCATCACAGCGCTGCTTATAAGGGTTTATTCTTCTCACATGGGCTCAGGTGTGCCCTGATTTCACCGAAGGTTGTGCCGGCGGGAGGCTGATTGAACAGGAGGCTCATTTCCCTAATTGTCAAGTGTGATGCTTTGTTTGGACCAGGGCACTGCGCTGGTATGTGATTTTGGGGGCGATCTCCAGTATGAGGCAGCGTGGCTCGGATCATCGCAGCTCAGCTGTAAGGATGTGACAGTGAGTACAAGAGCGTTCTCCCTCAGAACCACCCCCCCCCCACCCACCCACCACCTGCCACACACACGCACACCAGGACCTCTCCCCTCCCCCGAGCTCCTGCCATTTGGCACAGTCGGTAGTTAGCGGAGAGCTCGTCTGGTTTGCGTCCATCCACTGTCCACACCCCGCTGAGAAGCTTGCGGTTGGCATCCTGGGCCTGCTTTCGCAACTTATGCCTGACTGGGACAGGAAGTGGGCTTTATATAACTGTGGCACTAATGATGCGGTACGCCAAGCAGCCCTGAATGACAACCAATATTAAAAACAACTTTTCACCTACTTGCACCATGGCAACAGTTGAGAAGGGCCATTAGTGTTGAGAAAATGAGATTTGTAATAAAAGGTGATAATACTGTGTAATTCACTGTTACTGTTGTTGCTTTTGGTGGGAAATGGTGACAGGGTTTGAATTAAGACCTGAAAGCAAAGAGCTGTTGAGAACCAATGTCACGATAGACGGTCAAGGTGAAAGCTGGGCTTTCCATCCACACGGGGGGCACAGTCTTAGCCCGACTCGCCTCTGTTTTGGCAGCTTACCACCACGGAAAAAACCCGCATGTTCAATTTCACCCTGAAACGCTTGGGCTTGAAGGACAAGTACATCGACAGTCCTCAGCCCATGACAGGTGAGTGGCACTGTCATTGAAACACTTGGTGGGGGGAAGGGGGGAGGGTATGTGGCGAAACACAGGATCTTTTCTCTACCGATGGATGCATGCTGGATGTAGACACCTGTCCTCTTCTTCAGTGGAGGTATACAACTGCGGGGCAGGCAGCACAGATTGCTCCCAGTGCTGGGGACGGGAGGACCAGGGACACAACTGCGCCTGGTGTGACAACTCATGTAAGCCCCGGGATGAGTGTCACACAAGCCAGACCCAGTGTCCAGGCCCAGAGATCTGGAAGGTAGGTGGCTCAACACCCAAAACACCCCGCATGTTTATCTCCTGCCGTTTGCACAACCTAGGTTCAGCATCCCACTCATGTGCAGTACTGTGCAAAGGTCTGAGGCAGCCAAAGAAAATTATGTGTAAATGATGGTGTAAAACTATGATATTATGCCTGTCAAAGTGTGTCAGCTTAGCCATTTCAAAATCTCTCCTAAAGTCACCCCAGTATTTCCAACAACCGTCCAATACACCCATATATTTTTTTGACCTAGTCACTAGCATGCTTTGTATAGCTAATCAATATCTTATTGAGTTTTTAAAAACTAATTTCAATGACTTAACGAAGTTAGCTGGTGGTGAATTTTAACAAATACCTGGTAATATCTGGGGTTCCTCTTGGGAGTGGCTTGGGATCTTCTGGCCATCCAATAAGAGAGGTCAGGAAGTCTTTGGAGAACAGAAGAAATTCTTGTTTTTTATTGGTGGAAGTTAGAGTACAGTGAAGCACAGTGCTCGAGCTTGGTTAAGGTCAGTTAAGATCGGTTAAGGTTTCCCGGTCCTTGGTCTGATGAACCTGCGGTGTAGCATGCCTTTCCGCCCTCTGGCTTCCTCTCCACACCACAAGCAGACTCGAAGACAAGGACCATTTCCTTCTACTGCTTGGCTATTCCAGCTCACCTCCTGGCTCATTCAGCATGTAGATTTGCTGGCTAATTTGCTCGGCATTTTCAGGACGACTTGGGGAGCATGTTTGGTCTCTATTTTGGTCTGATATCTTTGTTGACACGTTTATCTACTTTTTCGGTCTTAAAGGGGAAACATGGTCTATCTGAGGCTTATTTGGCTCTGCTAACTGCTTCCTGTAGATAACATGTTCAATCAAAGGTTATAATGTGCTTGTGTGTGTGTGTGTGTGTGTGTGTGTGTGTATTGGGGGGGGCGGGGGCTGCTTATGGGCTCCCTGTGGGTGTCTGTATCCTCGTTTATGAATAAGCATTTGGCAGAAACTTCTACAATGTGATGTAGGACAATCTAATATCCAGAGCCAGACTAGTCTGGAAAATCAGTTAATCCAAAATTCACAAATTACAGATAATTCATATTTTTCTTATATATCCTTGACATCTTTAGGAACTCAGACTTTTAAAGAACTGAGTTCTTAATAAGGCAGGTGGTGCTGCTAGGTGGCCAGTAGCCGTCTGCACAACCAGGATTCTCACTCTGCAGTCATTTTGTCTGCAAATTAAATATCAGAACAGGGAGTAAAAACTCTGCTGCCTTAGAAGATGACGTTAGCTTTGCAACAACAAAAAGTGTGGGTAGACGTTGCCTTTGGTCATTCGCATGCTGGTAAGTTTCACACTTACGCATTACAGAAGACTACTAGTGAGGAGAATAACTGAGGTGTGAGCTGCGAAAAGAACCTGCGAATGTTACAATTGCTGTTCTTTTGCATACCGCTAGCTATTAATATTCCAGTGACAGGAGGTGATGCATATGAACAGCACAGACAAAAACAGGAAGTTCCCATAGATCTACCTGTCTATGATATCAGACGCAGAAGCTGAGCTTAATTTTAGGCATATTAAAGCATAAAACTGCCCTTTGTGGGGTTTGTGGAGGCCAATTTCTGCTGAGAATAACAAAATTACATAGATCAAGCAGAGCCGGGTTGCCCAAGGATGAGACATGATGCTCTGTGGCTCTTACTCCTATATCACTTGCATTGGTACCTGGGCATCTGCTGGACGCTCATCCCAGCTGCACTTATGCCTTGTTGACTCCTCATCAGCAAGTACGTTTGTCACCTGCAATTCACTTCACATCACTTTGGGCAAAAGCATCTGCTAAATAAAATTAATGTCAATTTAGCAAATTCATGCTGTTTTCTGTCTCATGCTCCAAGGGCAGACAGTGACCATAACCCTCTACTAATAATAATCTATACATCCATCTTCTAACTGCTTGTCTTGGTCAGGGGGCTTGAAGCCTATGCCAGGAAACGCAGGGCATAGGGTTACACTGTGGACAGGATGCCAGCGTATCTGTGGGCATGTCTCTGCTAAGCCCATACGCAGCCAACCCAACTGGCAAGGGGTGACAATGGTACCCACTGAGACACCATGCCAAATCTTTGATAGTAATAATAATAGCAACTACAGTAATACCAAGCAGCGTTAGGGCCATTCCAGAATGCATTCTTCAATTTCAGTCCAAATCAGGAAATGGAACTGGAGTTGGGATCAGAAAAAGAAAACTGTGGGGAACAGAATTGGAACTGAATTCAAATTCCAGGGAGATTTAAATTCCAGTTCTATTTCCTGATTTGGATTGGAATTGATGAATGCATTCCGTAATGGCAGCCAACCTTGATACCAACAGTAAAGACTAAGTCCAGTCTCACTGTCGCTCTTTAAGGAGTTATGGATCCTGGCTTAAATTGAATTTACTTTTATTTTCCCAGAATACTTTCCCCAAATCGTTTATTACCTTTGTTTACTCATTTGTGGTCTCGCCATGAATGTAGTCTTAGCTGCTGGCATGGCGTTAAGAATCAACATTACTAGCTAATTTACTGACTTGTACATTGCTTCGGACAAAAGCGTTTACTAAGTAATGCAAGTAAATGTCAGCAACATGTCAGTAGGGATGCTGATAGGTGCACAACAGACTCAGAAACATATAGTCCAGTCACACCAAGCAGCCTTATGTAGGCTGAAGTAATAGGATTTAGTCTGGATTTTAATACATTGACCGTGAGGTCATCATCACATATGTCAGCAGGCGGTTCCATAGACTAGATTCCCTGTGGTTGAGGATTTTACTGCCAACAGTCTTTTTATTAATGTGAGGAATTGTGAGAATGTCTGCATTCGGTGACCACAGAGTAAATCTAGGTTCTTAAGCAATGGCTTGATTACCACCAATTATTATAGATCAGGAGTAACATCTGATGCTAGGGAGGTATTAACTGTTTTGAGTGTGGGTTTTATCAGCACTTCGAGCAACACTATAAGTGATCCAGTGGGGATTGGACCTAGTATAGATGTTGTGGATTTAGTTTACTAGGTGGAAGTGTGTAAATGCAGTGTATGAAAACCGATAGTTGTACCTGTTAAGAATTATTTACTGAAGTCTGCTGTTCAGTCTATGTGGTCTGTTTGATGGATCGACGGCTTTCTTAGGTTAGCTATTGTTCTAAAAAGGAAGTGAGGATTATACGTCAATTAAATAAGAATAGAGGCAATTAAGTAAGAATGATATGATGATGTTGTTGTTCATGCACATGTGCATAGATACACATAATCACTTCGGCTGTCTTACCTCTCATCCTGCCCATAGGTCATGCCGCTCAGCGGGCCCCTGGAAGGAGGCACCAGGCTCACCATCCAGGGTAGGAACCTGGGCCGCAGGGCGGCGGACGTCAAAGTGGACATCGGCACCGTTCCCTGCACACTGCTCCCAGAAAGATACAGCGTCTCTGTGCAGTAAGTAGCCTAGGGTCCCGTTCATCTCTCTTCATTCCTGACTCCCTCTTAACTCTACTTATCTCTTACCTCTGTTCTTCCACATATCACATCAGGCTCCTAGCCTGACTCAAACACAACCATTAGCATGTACCACTTCACAAAGGTAGCCTGAACTGAAACTCACTACTGAAATGGATGCAGGCTTTGATATAAAGAAAGAGAGACATTGGAGACAACGGTAAGCTGTGTTATATCGGTTGACATCCATCTTTGGGTCTCTTGGGCATGAATGGCTTATTTTGTTCATCTGTCCCTCAATGCATTGGAGCGGTAATCTCAGATCTTGGCTTTGGATTCTCTTCAAGGATTTCTGTGCAAATGTCAATAGTTTTCTAACAGAATTCATGCCCGATTGCCCGTATCTTACATCCATTCAAATTAGACCTTGGAGTGGCTCCCATCCCTTCGGCAGCCAACACGT
Organism: Isichthys henryi; assembly: GCA_026776945.1. Lineage (NCBI taxonomy): Eukaryota > Metazoa > Chordata > Actinopteri > Osteoglossiformes > Mormyridae > Isichthys > Isichthys henryi. Next base: position 12,372,544 of record JAODJX010000109.1, read on the forward strand.
CAACTACGAGTCCTGAGTGTTAGGGTACCATCGAAAATATCGCACACCTTCACACGCACTGTTTTTATTAGATAGTCGGCATTAGTTGCTACACATGGGGGCAGTTATAATGTTCTGGCTTATCAGTATATTACCCGGCACAGTGTTAAAGGATGTATTTATTGAACCAGCATATGAGTTGAGATTTGGTTTGACTCAGGCTTTGTCTGTCACCTTGACCTTCCCATAGATGAGACATCAGAGGTCAGCGGAGGTTTTATGAATTGCGGAACTAACCACCTGGCAAAGCATATGAATGAGTCAAAGCTGTGCCCCTTTTTTGAGTGACTCCATCACTCTGCCGCAGCTCTTCACCGTAACACACACACCAGCCGACACAAATCCTCACAGCCCTCATTCCTCACCACCAAAACATTTTTCTGTGACCACCCCGAAAACATCCCTTTGTGAACAAATGCATACGTAGCTGTTGACCATGACAACTATCTATTTAATGTTGCGGTTTGTTTTGGAAACAGCAGTTCATTTATTTCTGGGCCACACAAAAAGTCGTCTTTACTTGCCATGTCATTGTGCCCCTTGTCAGGCTGGTATGTGTGACAGGAAGGTCACGAGATACGTTTGCGAACGTGGTGACGGTCACCGTGGGCAGCAGCGTCGGACAGTCCAAAGAAGCCTTTTCATACCTGGTCTGTTTTCTCTTTTGTCTACCTTTTAAAACATATTAGCAACTAGAATAAATGATTTAGCCAAGAGTATTTGATCTCCTGCTCATCCCATTAAATTACTTCACTAAGCCAATGAATATGTCTGTATAGATCTTTTTGCATGCCTGAGTAACCTATATAAAGGCATTAATTTTAAACATAACATTGTTTTTGTCACATTTTATTCAGCATGTATTATTTGGGATCTGGTAATATCTGCTGTGATCCATGTAATTGTATTTGCAGAATAAAAGACCTGACCAGATTGCCAAAGACAAAGTCTTTGTACATACATGGGGAAGCACCCAAATAATCATTAATGCCTCTGATAAACGTTTCTCAGCACTTATTATTACATCGCTGGGACTCTTTCCTTTTTTCTTCAGGAAATGTTTAGATCATAATCATTTACATCGCAGACTATTAGTTATACGTGTGATATGTGAAGCAGTTCTTGTTCCAGCTGACCTGTCACATCAGACCCCTGTTCATACAGCCCCTCCCTCCTCACTTGCGCACCGTTGGTCACAAATGGATCATTCAGCATGTTGTCTCTTGTGTTGGGATATTCCCCATTTCTTTAGATGAAGAAACTGTCCTATCAGGAACAGGAAGGAGGCCTTGCTTCATGTCTCCTTCCTTGAAGCTCAGTGTAGCTCTGTACTCGGGAAACATCTGTGTCCGCAAGAAACAGCTTGCTGTAAACAATAGGAAGCCCACCCCCACATCCCCCGCACTACCTTCCTCAGAGGAAGTGAATCCTGTCTTGGGGAAGTGGAAATGTGTGCTGAAGCACTCTGAAGCCTATCCCCAGAGTGACGAGCAGGCATGAACCTCCGGAAGTCTCCAGAATGCAGATGATCTGCCTTCCAGCTGGAGGTCCTCGCTCTTCAGGGCCAAGAAGTTCTCGGGCGAGACGTAGACCAGAAAAGTGTCAGCAAGAATTGCTTTTTCAATTGCAACAGAATAGTTACAAGTGCAGGCCAAGGATTGTTAGCACGAATTTGAGAAGGCCTTTGTGTTCTGTTCAATGGGACAGAAATGCAGTTCATTCTTTAAAAATTTCTAGTTAATAACTAATCAAAAAGCAGCCTAACATAAGCGTTTTCCTAACTATCCTGAAAGGCTTTATTAATCCTGTTTATTACTAATACTAATCAAATGCTATAATGTTATGAGCTGCCTCTCTGCTTCACAGAGCCCCAGAGTACTATCCATGGAGCCCAGAAATGGATCCCTGTCTGGGGGCACGAAAGTAACTCTGAAGGGCGAACACCTGGACACTGGCTCCCGAGTGCAAGTGAGGGTCAACGGCACCCACGACTGCACTATTATTAGGTAACTGTGTTCCATTGTACCAGCAGCTGCTGTGAGTTGGCACCCCATCCTGGGTTATTCTGTGCCTTGCACTTGTTGTATCCAGGGATAGACTCCAGACCACCGTGACCCCGCTTAGGACAAGCAGAATGCAAGATGAATGAATGCTCCACACAGCAAGAATATAGCAACCAGTAGACGAATCTAAGTGTGACTAGTGAATGCAGTAAGCTATTTAACTGTTAGAGGCATGATCTGGATGAGGTAGTCTGACGGGATTTTTTCTGTTTGTTATAGTTTATTCTATTTTTACTTAAGCATTTGCCTAAAATATCAGCAAAAAGCAGATAGTCATGCACGATGGGGTTCCTTTGGGACCCTGGTGTAATTTCAGTCCTTGTTCCCACCCCGTAATGGTTCCTCCTCCGAACCCTGTTGTGTCGTGCTGCGGGCTCGACAGATCGGGCTGCTTCGCCTCCTTCCACGTTCTTTGGTGATGCAGCATGTTCTGACAGGTTGTCTCATGATTGTGCTGCTCCTCTGCCAGGAAAGACGCCGACACCATCGAGTGCACCATGCCACCGGCGGAGCACACGCGTCCCGATACCACCGTGTCCGTGTGCGTGGAGTTTGAAGAACTTCCTTGCCAAAACCTGCAAAATTCCTCCTACACCTATGAGAGGAATCCGATCATCACTGGCATCCATCCACAGAAGAGCTACCTGAGGTATTCTGCTCGCTCGCTGCATTCGGCGTAATAGGCAAGAGGCGCCGGCTGAAATGTCACCCCAGTTTCTCTGCACACCACTTACAGCAGCCCGAGTTTCTGCACACAGCGGCTGCGAGTCAGTGAGCCAAACAAACCGCTGTGTCTGGGAGCTTGCGAGAGGCACAGGCGCTGTCTGCAACTGGGCCGCCTTCCCAGGGTTTTTTTCGCTAAGCAGACGCATGGTAGCATGCAGCGCCTTTGTGGGTGTCTGGGCTAATTCAATTGCTCAAAGGGCCTGAGGTTCTCGCCTTCTGGCTTGGAGTGTGTGCATTAACTCCCGGCTTTTTGTTCTCTAGCGGGGGCCGTACTATAACGGTGAAGGGACAAGGCTTTAACCTGGTGCAGAACGTGGACATGAAGGTCAGGGGGATCGTGGATGAGCAAAGCGTGAGTCTCTGTCGGGCCTCTACAGTTATTCTGTAGGGATTGTGGGAGACTGTGCTGTGGCATGTTCTCTGCCAACTGAAACTGTGAACGTTGTGGCTTGGCAAACATGTGCATGTGGTATATGGGGGATGTTCTAAAGATAGAACAATGCTGTTTGGTCATGAGCAAATTGAGCTTGTGTAACAGTGTCCTGTGCTTTATGTCTAGGCTTGCACTGTACAGTCAGGCACGATCATCACATGCTCCTCACCAGCTTCTCCTCAGTCCACGCGAACCACAGTGGAGTTCTATCTGAATGGTGTCCCCTACACTGGGGACAGTCCTGCCACCCAGATGGACCTTGAGGACGACGAGGAGCCCTACAGGGTGCACTTCTACATGGACTACGTGGAGGACCCACAGTTCTTCACCGCGACCAAGGACAAGTTCATCAAGCACCATCCAGGAGAGCCGCTCACGCTCATAATCAATGTGAGTGCTCTGGACTAAAGACAGGGGTCTGATTCTTGACCAGTGAGGAGCTGGTGTGTGTATCTGAATCAGTGCCCTTCACTGACTCACGATCGTCAGCTGAAGGGGGATTTTTCTGTTGCTGTGAAGGGAATTGCTTACGCGTGGTAGTCAGCCGTCAGTCACAATGTGCATCTTCTTCTCTTTTCCTCATTAGGAACAACAAACACAGGTGCTCTTAGTGAGTTTCAAGTCACTAATTTGAAGGTCACCAGCAGAACTGCACTGCTCCAAAGAAATCTTGTGACTAAACTGTACACTCCTCTGTTTCAGCTATTTGTTGGCTGACTGGATAACCTTTTTGTAAATTTTCATAAATACTAAGACTTTCTTCTCGAGTCTTGGGCATGTGGAAGAAAACACAAGGATGTTCCAGGAATTCAGACGCATGTGATCCTTGGTGGCTTTTGTTTTTTCTTTGACGGGGAAGACGCAGTCTTTGGCTGCGTGGATCAGATACGCCGCTCCTGTCGTGTTTGAGGAAGCCGTTTGGAGGAAGGTTAATGTCATTCAGTAAAAAATAGATGGCAAGGAAGTGGTTGTTGACAGAGATTCAGAATAAACATTCAGTTTTCCACATGCTCAGCTCACTCTTTGTCTTCCCTTTTCGGATTGTGGTGACCCACCTGGTCACCCCAGCGCATGCGGCCCTCATCCTGGCATTTCCGAGTTTCATACTGCTGGTTTCCAGCTAGCTGCACGACAGCTGGATGTGTAAGAGCCCTGCGACTGCTGGCATCTCACCAGACCAGTATCCCCCCCCCTCCCAGAGAGCACCCTGTTGTTATCTAATACTACACCTCATATTTCACAGCTGCTGAAATTCTGATGAGACCATATATTCAATTCCCTTTCCAAACATTTACGTGTCACCAGATCCTAAAAAGGGTTCCCCTCTGAGTGCAATGCACTCCCCACGTCTTTTATTTTATTATGGCTTGACTGGACTGATGTGCAGGTGTTGCCTTTCACAGAAAGGACCCAGTGAACTGAATCTGGCTCCGGAAGAACACACTGTGACGATTGGCTCCATCCCCTGTGACGTCAGCTTCAGTAACGATCAGCTGTTTCACTGCACTATCAATGGCTCCCTGAACTCGCATGAAAGAGAGCAGCCAGTCATTGTAAGTGGACCTGCGTTACCCATCATGCCTCATTGACAAAGATATACTTTTCACCATAAATATTGTTCTCCATGCCCAATGAGTGTTATTTTTTTTCCTTACGGAATTTAAGTCCCTTTATTCATTTGTAAAAATGTGTAAATAAATCCACCTGTTTTGTGGCTAGTAAAAATATGGTATTTCACAGTGGCTATCATGGTGGAATGTGTCTCAGATGAGGAAGCATCGTCTTAGTCACAGTCAGCCTTTTTGCACTGATTATTGCAGTTATTTTTGTCCCAGTTCCTGCAGCAATGAGCTGAAGCTGGCGATAACCCAACAGGCACCAGATCACAATTTATGCTCCCTGTTTTGGGAGAGTGAAAAAGTCAGAGGCTCTATTTAACGATGTCTCTGGGACCCTCTCGAGTTTAGTAGTTTTGTGGCCCGTAATGGTGGTAAGGGACTGTTTCTGGTTCACAAAAGCAATTAGTGAGGAAAGGGAGGCAAGAGTGGCCAGGTCATTGGTCAGATGGAATGTCATAACAAAACGCTGTTTTTGTTGTGCCTGATTTGTGTTTCTGGGATGCTAAGACGGTTTGGGTGGGAACTGGATTGTTTCTGTCCTTTTTTTATATCCCGGGGCTCCGCTGTAGCGGGAAATAAACATGTGTTAGGCAGGTCAGAGATAAATTATTGTTAAGATTAAACAAGGAACTCAGAACAATGCTTTTCTTCATCAAGCTCGCTGTTCGACACAAAAACAGATTACGCTGCATTTTATTGGGCTAAAGAAGTAAAGCAAACTGTGCTTCCGTCATTTTCCTGCAGGGAGGGACTTTAATGGGAAAGTTTGGGAAAATCCGCTGCTGGGTTAGACTGAGTGCCAGAGCTCAGCCCAGAGAAATGGGGAAACAATGACAGGAAAGGGGCACTGCTTCACTGCTTCACTGCATGTGCTTGAGCTGACAAATCGGAACTGGACAGGCTTATTTACAGAGGCATTACAGTGACAGAAACGAATGTCTTTAAATGTAAGCACACAGAAAACATTAGAGAATCTGACATTTAAAATGGAACAGCAGCAGTTATTGTGGGGGGCTTGAGTCATATTTCTGCTGGATGCGTAGGCAATTCTAGATCCTATTTAGGGAGACTTCAGCTCCCCTCTCTGTTTTTCGTTTCAGTCACCCCCCCCAAAAAAAAGTGATTATTCTAAAACTATTCAGCGATTTGTTCCATATTTTCATGTACATTTCGTACCCCGCAGCCCGGCAGTGAGGTGACCTAGGGTGTGGGGCGGCGTCCCATATTTCTTTAGGGATCTGAGCCCCCCCAAGGGTGCTTCCTGAGCTGGGCCAGGCCTGGCACTGCCGTGTGCGTGTCTGTGCCCGCTGAGCCTCAGAGTCATGATCCATGCTTACAGGTGCAGGTGGGCAACTTCCGCAAGGTCATCGCCACGGTACAGCTGGGAGGCAGTGAGCTGGCCATCGTCGTGTCCATCGTGGTGTGCAGCGTCCTGCTGCTGCTGTGCACCGTGGGTAAGTGGCGGCGGCAACGATGGGCTCCCTCCACCGTGCCAGTGCTGTGATTTATGTCAGGTCTTGGCAGCAGGTTGACGTCCCAGATGTACGAGGAGATGAACGGTACCTGCTCCTCGTGGGCCGGCCCTGGCTCCACCCTCTGAAGCAGGGCTGTGTGGCACCGTGCACGTGTTCCCACATCATCCGTGTGCAAGCACACGCGTGTTTCCACTGCCTGTATTTTGCCTTCTGCCTCGGTGTCTCGGCTTGTGCTCTGTGTATATTTGTCATGGAATTTTTTGTGGGTTTCAGCATCAAACCGTAGCTGCTATTAATTATGCAGCTTACACAGATCATTATGGACTCACAATGTGATGTGAGCTCCAAGCATGTCTGGGATTAACTGCAGACGCTCTCAGTGGGACCCTGTGTGTGTGATCAGGGCAATCTGTCAATGCCGCTTCTATCCAGAGAAACAGGGGTCTTTTATTAGCGGGGTGATGGCACATAATGGGGCCTTTTATTTTTGAGCTGTCTGTCTCATCGTGTTGCCGCCAGCCGCTCTGATTGCCCCTCTCTCCGTCCGGCCAGCCCTGGTGGTGTACTGCACGAAGAGCCGTCGTGCCGAGCGCTACTGGCAGAAGACACTGCTGCAGATGGAGGAGATGGAGGCACAGATCAGGGAGGAGATCCGAAAAGGTGATTCCGCGCGCGACCAGGCTCGAGGACGTAGACTGTGCCCCTCTGCCCACCGTCTTGACCACAGGCTACTCACAGTCCCAGCTAATGCCGTACAAGTTCACGGATAGGAAGGTCAGATCCACCTTTGATGACTAATGACACGGAGACGCAGAGAAACAGCGTTAGTGAACTGGCCCCTCTGGTTCTGCGTAGGTGAACTGACAGAGGCTGCGACTGGGGAGAGCTTTTACGAGGCTTTCCTGTGTGTGTGTGTGCGTGTGCATTCATAGTCATGTGCGTGTGTCCGTGCAAAAGAAAGGCTGTGATGAAAGACTCCGCGATTGTGCACTGTAAGCGTGACTCACAAAAAGCCCCGACCCACAGCGGTCATGCTGATTTTGTTATGGCTACGTTGTCAGGGAGGTTGTGGGGGAGGGACTGCAGGCGAAGGGCGACTCACAGGCCGGGGCAGTGGTGCATTTGTAACCCTCCGAGTGTGTCAAGCATTTAGGAGCTTTGGGGGGGGGCAGCCTTTACAAGGGGCATGCTTCGATAAGAACCCATGCTTTCTACATAACGCCAAACAGCGAGGTATTTCCCCATCTCTGTCCCATTCGCTTCTCAGAGTGATTCCGAAATTTTTGGGAATGGGGAATTTTGCAGAAATTTCACAAAAATCTGCTTTGCGCCCTTTGAAGAGAGTTTTGATGGTCAGAAGGTCCATTTTGCGCAAAGGGCAAAAGTACATACAGCAGAAAACAACTGAGGGAAATTGATGAATTAACCTGAAGCTTTTTTTAGCAAAATTAGCTCCTCTTATCAGCCGTCAGAAGCATTGTGTCCTCACCTTGAGAATAGTGAGTTCAGTGTTTGGCCCTGTGGAGGTGGAGCCCGGTTATTGTGGGTTTCCTCCCATGAACTGACAGTCGTGTCTCCATCAGCCTCTTTGCAGGGTTTTGAGTGTGCCGTCTGTGACGGGCTCCAGGCTCACTGCAGGCCCGCAGTCCATAAAGGCTTTGGAAACACGACAGATCTCCTCATTCCTTGTTCGAATTAGTTCCTTGGGTTCTAACTTTGACTTCTACATATGCTTTAAATAAAGGAGTTTCCTGTTAACGTTGGCCTGTGAAGGCTGTGTTGTGCAAACATTCGCAACGTGCGGTTCCCATGTACGCTGGCAGACGGACGTGCCGCTTATGCCTAAGGGGGGAATGTGGAGAGACTGAACGAGAGCCCGTGCTGTGGGCGGGGGGGGGGGGGGGGGGGGGGGGGGGGGGGGGGGGGGGGGGGGGGGGGGGGGGGGGGGGGGGGGGGGG
>JAODJX010000109.1:12388077-12404921 GCA_026776945.1 Isichthys henryi
CATGGCACCCCCTCCCCCCGCCCCCTCAGTCAGGTGCTTCCATCCTTCCTCATGTTTTTCGAGACCAGATGACCCGCCATGGAAATCCTTGTTTTGCGCAGTTGAGGGAGGCCTGCAGAATACTTCATTCCGTAGACACCCTGACCTTCAAGACACAATATCCTCTCTCAGTGCCTCTCTTCCTCCCACAGGAACCGAGCTCCACGAACAATGTTCACCTTTCATCAGCACTGACGCCGGGTTTATTTTTATGTCACTTGCCAGGGTCCGATTTGCGGTCTTATTAAAATTAAAACATGTGCAAGGCCCTTGTTTTACTAAGGTGGGGGGGGGGGGGCGCTTTACTTATGATTCCATGTTTTTTTATTCCTTCTCAGATTTCCTGGGAGCAGGATGTGAGGCTGTAGGGGTAGCAGTAGCTAGCAGTTAAAGCAGGAAATGTGGCTCAGGCCACTTTCGCGCAGGAAGCTGTGTTTTCTCAATGCCGGGAAATGGTCAGGTGTTACCCAGCAGATGGAAGAGCTGCAGGAAGTGGCCTTGTGCACAGGAAGGAGGGGTCGGGTATCAGGTGGAGCGCTGAGTTGGCTCCGCCCCCATCTGCCCTACATGCGTCTGTCTACCAGCTTTCTGGATAAGAGCCCGCTTTGGGAAGGGTTGGCTTGTAACGGCATTACTGGGACATGGGTAACAGATATGGGAATTTCAAAACACTTAACATGAAATACATTGGAAACACATGTTGGGGAAAAAAGCCTTAAGTTTTTGGATCATTTTGTTTTTGTGATCCCCGAGTATTAATTTAAGTTTTTTTTTTGATGGAAAACAGTTAGGGTGAGTTCCCTTTGTGATGAGGGGAGGCCATGCCTTCTGCCTCTTATTGTCCGACAATGTGTGGGTGTTGCTACATGAAAGGTATGCAGCATTGACAGAAATGGGCTGTGGGCACGAGGACGGAGAACCCCGGGATAGCAGTGCACCGCCGACCGACAGAATCACTCTCGCAGAGTGTGTATCTGGCACGTTACGGCCGGCGGCATCATGTGAGGTGTTTGCTGCTGAGTCTGCAATGTGCCTGCCGCTCCTCTGTCGGGCAGAACTCTACATTTATGTGATTTTGTTATTGCTCTTCCAGCCACAATATTGCATTTCTAAGGATACTGTGTTTCGTAGCCAGCATTAGACACCTGGTATGATTAATTTACAGTATTTTGAATGTCCCTGCCTGACAGATGGTGTGGGAGCAACCCTTGATTAAAAAGCTGTTGTCACCCTCCTGGCTAATGCTAAATCCATTGTCACCATCCCAGCTAATGCTAAAGTCATCGTCATTATCCCAGCTAATGCTAATTACATTGTTACTCTCCTAGCAAATTGTTAAACAGTTATCACCATTTCAGCTAATGCTAAAGCAGTTGTTACCATCCCACCTAATGCTAATCCCATTGTTACCCTCATACCTAATGATAATCCCATTGTTACCCTCGTACCTAATGCTAAAGCTGTTGTCACTCTCCCAGCTAATGGTAATGCTTTGTTCTAGGACTCCCCCACCAACAAACTTCTGTATGCCAAGGAGATACCGGAGTACAAGAAACGGGTGCAGTGGTATTACAAGCAGATCCAGGAGATGGCGCCGTTGAGTGAGCAGGAGATGAATGCACACCTTGCAGAGGAGTCCCGGGTAAGGGAGGGGCCGTCAGCCCGTGGGCCATGCCTGGTCCGGCACACTCCCGATCATGCGGGCCGAGCAGCTGGTCCGCGTCCCGGAGACGCCGGGGTGCTTCACGCCGTTTTCACGTGTCGCTCGCGGCTGCCAGATAGTCTCGTTCATGAGCCTGAGATTGGATTTGTAATGAGGGCAATCAAAGGCTGCACACTGAACGCTCAGTGACCTGTAATTACCATACGAAATTTGGGACACTTTTGGATGTGGAAGTAAGGTAGCAAACTGGAACAAGAGAGAAAGGAAGAGCTCATAACTTACTGTAGTACACGGACGGAAGGAAGCCAGTGCAAGATGTATATCCAGGCAGCTGGAATTTATCACTTAAACAAAAGTGTAGGAAACAAAGCCACACAATTCACAAGAACACAATATCTTTAAATAGATGAGATCACAAACATACATTCAGGCTCTGACTGCGCTGAATTGTGTTGTGTTATGCTCTGTTATGATTTTCACATGACAGTGCACATCAGCCTTATCACTTAGTCTTTACCTGGGGACTAAACCAACATTTTATTCTAAGGCTCTGTGATTCTGCTCTGTGAACTGGTGAATCATAGCGTTCGTCTGAAAGTCGACCTGGGATGTCATTCCATGTCAAACTCAAGCTGTTTCTCCCGCTGCTGTAATTTACACAAAACGTGGTTTCGTAATTTCGCTTTGCTATCCTTCTCCAGATTGTTACATGCGTTTCAAAATCGCGTTAAATTCAGATCTACCATTTTAGCCTAAAAATGCTTCCATTGCCTCTATCCAAAAATGTAGCATGCAATTTTATGCATAGATACCTCCCTTTGTGGTCAGATGTTTAACTGCAAAATAACGTTTTATCTCCGGGGAAATATTTTTTTCCCTCATATCTCCACACTAGGCCTTTCATCTGCCTTTGTTGTATGTATGTGTGTGTTATTGTACGTGACAGTTACTTCTCAGACTCTCATTATCTTGCTCTTTCCCTTCCTGCAGAAATACAGAAATGAATTCAACACAAACTTGGCCCTGATGGAGATCTACAATTATGCCAAGAAATATCGTACTCAGGTAAGGGTTTGCTCACATCTACTCGAGTAGGGCTGGTGTTGTGACGTGTGTTCAAAGGGTGCTATCAGGTAGCAGGATCAGCCGTCTGTGTCACACATGCATCACTGCATTTCACATAAAGCAAGATTGGGATCGGAGCTGGGCTCACTGGAATATGGGCACCATGCTCACTGACATTCTTTGCTCTCAATGGTGGCTGATCAGAATTCAATAGCCATGTAGTTCAGAGGTAAAGGCTTTGGAATTCCCGTAATTCCAGGCTGAACACTGGTTCTATTTCAGCTTTCTCATGTACAAAAGCGTTCCATTAATTGCATGCTTGCATGTTTCGCAACCGAACAATGGTAGCTTAGTAGATAATGCCAGAAGGCAACAAGGCAGGAGCAGCAGAGGATGGATGTGACCTGGGGGCTGTGTGAACATCTCCTGAATGTGAGCTGCTCTGTGCTGAGCACATACCCCCAACCCCCCCCCCCATCTCCACAGGTGGTGAATGCGCTGGACGCCAACCCCACAGCCCGCCGCATGCAGCTGCAGCACAAGTTTGAGCAGGTCATTGCCCTCGTGGAGGACAACATCTATGAGTGCAGCAGTGAGGCCTGAAGCACCAGCGCCCCGCCCCCCACACCCCCACCACACAAGCAAGGCACACCTGGGCGCTACAGCCCTATTCCACGGTCACTTTGCTTGTGAACCCATGTGAGAGACTTCTGGGAGACCTCTAGCAAGGAGGACTGGGTGATGGACAGATACCCTATGCCAACCCTTGCTGTGGAGGGAGAAGAGTTGGAGCGTACCAAATGGTGGGGTGTCGTGGGGGGTGTTATTATGCCACAGAGCAGTACACTGTTTAGGTTTAAAGAGGCAAGCTGCAGAGTTACTTTTTAACCCTGTGTTTATGCACAGATGGACCAGAGGGAAAGTTTAAAGTCACTTTGTCTAAAACCACAAGGGAGAGTTGGGGAGGGGGGGGGGCTCATTGTCACTGGATGGCGATGCTGGGGGTCTTCCCATTGCAAGCACATGCATGGACCCCCCCACCTTCTGCAGACACATGGAAGATGCACTGTACCGTAACATGGTTGTCAATAGCAATATTTATGGATGTTCTCTCTCTTAATGTCTCGAGTTGGAGGGAACGACGATATGATTCTCCTGTCTCCCACGCAAACGATCAACACAATCAGAATCGTTTACTCAGGTCTGAGCTGTGGCAGTGACAGACAGGACTTTACACTGGTGCTTTGAACTGTTATCTGAGCTTTTTCTGACTGATATGTGACGGACATTGCGCTGAAGTACCTTTACAGCATTCATTTTCATAGCGGACCCATGAAGAGTGATACCTTTGGAGAACTGAGCATTGCTGAGCTGTTAGAGAGAGAGAGAGAGATGGGGACCAGTCAAAGACTGAATGCTATGCTCTGCCAACTCCGTCTTGCTCTCTAATAGCGTCTATCATGGAAGGATATATAATTGAATCAAATAAAATGTGTGCTTCTTAAAAAAATATAGACAAGCTGCCTGCTTGTACTTTTTTATGTGGTTTGACAAAACAAGGTGACCTTCTGTCTGACCTTCAAGTGGACCCAGCCAGAGCAAAGGAGCTTCTGGTTGCTAGTCCTACTCTTACTGTTCAGTAATACCGATTTATTAATTAGTTTTTCTTTGTAACATTAATATATCATACCTGAACCTATGAATTGTCCTTGACATTTGGCTTTGCATGTTTCCATCTATGGTTTTGCCCCTCGTGATGAGTAAAGCAAAGTTTTTTTTTTTTCTTAATGAATGACCACTCCTTCATAACAGTTGAACAAAGAATTGATCAAATTAATAGAAAGCAATTCATCAGCACAAAAGTACTGTTTTGTTGCAGCCTTCAACTGGGCTGTTTGAGCTGGAAATCTTGGGATGAGGTGGATGCTGTCATTTTAAATATTCCCCATTTAAATTATTGTAGAAGAGCTACCGAATTTCAAACATTTATATGAATATCAAATCTCTAGTTTGGAAGAAATTATTAAAAATGGTGGGAAAAAAACTGGACTTTGCATGTAGCAACAACCAAACTCATGCAGTGCAGTCCAAGTATTTTATTCAGTGACACATTTTTTATTTTGCCAACTTTAATTTAATACTAAAGTTATAATGGGTGAACTGTGAAGCATTTATAAGGCATATAATACACAGACCCCTCACTCTAATGGAACAAAAGGATTAGGACCGTTGTCAATCCTTGCACAATTCAATTCTGGAGTTCTAGACTCTAAGTGTTGTCATTTCATTTGGAATCTGTTGCCTCAATCAACATGGTGACCAAAGGTGTGCCAGTGCCAAAGCCGGCTGTCTTGAAGCTGAAAACGTATTTAAAGAAAATACCATGTAATACCAAGCATAAAAATTAGGTGTTAGGTTAAAGAGGAAGAACATAACATACCCAAACGGCCATTTAGACCCAGTAGGGCTATTGCAGTGCATGACAAAAGGATGCTTTCATTGTAAAGAAAAATGCCTTTGCAACTATCAACTAGATTAAAAACACTTTCCAGGATGTGGGTGAGGTTGTGTTTCTGGATGACTGTAAGGAGAAAGTTGCACAAGCATGAAGTCAGAGGTGATACCACAAGATGCAAACCACTGGTAAGTTATAGTAACTGAAATGCCAGGGTGACATTTGCTAAGAAATAAATTATAAAACTATTCAGTTTTGGAATGATGTCTTATGGACAGATGAGACAAAAGATTTACTTATGCCAGAGTGGTGGAAAGAAACAAGTGTAGAGAAAGTAAGGAATAGCTGTGAAACATGAAGGAGTTAAGCCTGTAGTCTGGGCATTTATGGCTGCCACTGGAACTGTTTCCCTTGAATTAATTGATGAGGTGACTGCTGATCAAAAGCATTAGGATGTATTCTGTGCTGTAGATGGACATCTTATTTGTTCAGATTCAACGAAATATGGCAGTAGGCAGTGCTTTACACTGCAGCAAGACAATGAAATAAACCAACCAGAAGGAAATGGTGTGTATAAGTTAAGCAACTGACCTAATTCTGAGTGAGCAGCCATTTTCACTTGCTGAAGACTAAAGGCAGAAAAGCCGCCAAAACAAGCGGGATTATTAGCCTGGCAGCGCATGATCAGTGCAGAATCACAGTGCCTGGTGCTGTCTGTGGCTTCCAAGCTCTCAGTGACTGCAAAGGATCTGCAACCAAGTATTAAATGTGACGACTTTCATTATGATAATATTAATTTATCCAGATACTTTTGGTCCCTTAAAATGGAGGAGACCACGTATGAAAATGGTAATTCCTGCACAGTTTACCCAAAATAGCTGCCTATAGCCTTAAATTAAAGCTTTCAGTCTGAACTTTAAGAGCATACTGAATGATTTATTTCAAATCCATTATGATGGTGTACAGAGCCAAAATAAAAATTAAAAAAATGTGTGGACTGTACATAGTTATATTTCATTCTAAATTTTTTTTTTTATTTGATTTGGTATATTTGTACAGCTCAAAATATATTACAAATATATATTTAGCTTATTTATAGTTAAACAATAATTTACTAGTGTGTAGTTTGAGTGGCAGGTATGGGGCAATCTATTTCTTTGAACTTTCTTATCAGTAAAAAAGCATAGTGTTCCTCGAAGGAGTTCTGTAATGTAGAGATACTTTAATCTGCAAAAACGCAACTGACAGCTCAAGGAAACCTATATAACTAAATATGTAACTAGGGCTGTGAACCACACGCATTCAAAGGGTCTCTGATCTGGTTTTCGAACACTTTTGCTCATGACCGCTGTTGTTCTGTGCTAATATGTAAAAAAAAAACATGGTGACTAGAAGCAATTTAAAGCTGCATAATGCACCAGAAATACTCCATGCTGCCCTGGAAAATGATGGAAATCGGTCCGGTTCATTTCCATTTTTCAACAGCAGGTCTTCAGGACCAGGGGCAGCTGGGCTTTCACTGGTGTCTGCGATTCTCCCCACGCAGTTAAATGGCCATCGCACCAGCACTGCGAATGACGGCTTACGGAGCAGCGTGCTGCTCACAATGGCCTCCTGTCTGGCCGGCTCTCTCCAGCTGCCCTGAAGTCCCCTGCTCGGTCCCGGGCCGGATCTGGCGGCTGGGCTCGGAGCATCGTTTTTCAGCCTTGGCTGTCTTGGCCGTCCTCCATGCACTGCGCTTCCCCGCACCGCGGGCTTCTTCACCTCGGGTCACGCTGGATCTGCTCGAGTCCTTTGAAGCATATGGCTGGAAGCCTGGGGAGTCCCTTCGAGAGGATGCCTCCCCTTCATGGAAAAAAAATGATTCTTCTTTTCTTCCCTTCTGCTCTTTTCAATACTCCATCCATCCATTAATCTCATAACTAAACAAAGCAATATTACTCCTGTGCAGCCACGCTTGCACGATACATTACAGTGGCGATTGCCGCGCCCTTAATTTATCCTCTAACTTCTGTGGTGGAGTTTTGGGCAGAAACTGCTACTGTTTATCAGATTACTGCTGTGCCTGGTTAAAACTAATTCAGCTTAATTGAAGCAAACCGACAAGTGTTTTTTCCAAGGCTTTTCTGGCTTGTAAATGGTCAACAATTATTTTTAAAAAGCCACAGCCTCATTCCTTCCCCAAGGAAGCTCTCACAAAGTGATCCCAAGTGAGCTAAAAATTAATTGTAATTAATACACACGCTGACAGCATCATACTGTACCGGCAGTACCTGTGAGGGTTAATTAGCATTTTTGTTGCATGTACTGAATAGTAATCAGCTGTGGGCTCAACCTTACAGCTGGGTTCTTGGAGGTACACGTCGCCACACATAAGCACCATGTGATAAACACATTTTATTGGCATTCACTGGACTGGATTCAATCCACATTTTGAGAAGGGGGTCAAAGTGTATTTAGCAAAGACCTTTGAGGTATTCTGGCAAAGACAGGCACAAAACAGGTAAAAGCTGTTTTATTGACATACTAACAAGGATCTCTGGTGTAGTAATTACAGCAAGAGTTTTACACATAACTATCGAGTGGTTTCCAAATAAGCCACAGTTAAGATGCTTTTATTCGATTTAAATCCTTCCCAGCCATGTAATAACCTTTTCCTTCTTTTCTGCTTGTACATTACAGGGCAAACGGTGAATTCCTCCCCTAACTTGAGCACATACCCAGTATCACAGTATTTTGCACTTAAACATAATATTATTCTAATAAGTTCAGACTGCCCTCTAAAAATGGATTTATATTCTAGCATCAATTTTATTTCCCATGCAAAGATCTAATCATCAGCCAGAATTATTGTCTATGGAAATATTGTATACTGTAAATGCTATATAGCTTTTCTACATAATGATGCAGGGTGGTCTTTTGAGTATCTTTAGAATTAACGTGTGTGTGTGTGTGGATTAGATTTATATTTCATTGTGGGGACCAAATATCCCCCACAATGTCATAAAAAACCTGCTTTTTGATGTTGTAGAGACCATTTTTCAGGTCCCCACAAAGATCTGTAAATGCAATCAAAACACTAAAAATGTCTTGTCTTTTGTTTGGTTACTTATGGTTAAAGTTGTCATGTTGGGATTAGAGTTTTCCCTATAGAAATGAATGGAGAGTCCCCACAAAGATATGATTACAAACCTGTGTGTGTGTGTGTGTGTGTGTGTGAGCCGCAGTAGCAAAGCAACAGTAGGGAGGGAGAACTGGCCAGCTGGTGTCTGGTTGGCAGTCAGGGCTCGCGACTTCCCCGTCAGGCTGGAGACACCTTGCCGGCGGACACCGAGGAGGTCGGTGTCCTGCAGGAGGCAGTGGTGCTCTCATCCTCACCGAACAGGTTCTTCCCGCAGCACAGGGTGGCGATCATGCAGTTACGGAACTGGGAACAGCCACATTGTTACGTTTCACCAGTGTAGACACACATATACAGACACAACACACATTTAGTCATTTTTTTAAGAGATGTTGAATTTTCTATTCCCTTTATAAATGCTCACACACGTGCAAATTTGCATTCAAGGCAGAGACATGGAACACAGCAGAAACCTGGAGTCACTTTAGCATGAACATAAAGAAATGCAGACTAGTGTTCTCTTAATGTCCCCGCGATTAGTTCTAAATAAAACCACCGTGGGTAAAATCACATGTAATTGTTAGCAGATGAGTCTGAGATGTGCAACTGAATTCGCCTCTATCAAATTTACCAGAAAAAGTTCTGCTCACAGTTATTCTTCATGTCTGGTTTATGGAATAAAATTATGCCGCCCTATTAAGAATTCCATTGACCTAAATTCAACATTACATTTGATTAAGATACATCGTAAACTGAAAACTTTGATCAAACCTGTGAGAGAAAAAAACAGTGGCAATGACCCTTCAGAGGTGTGCTGTGGAGAGCAGGCCAAGCTCACATTACACACGGCTCAGTGGGCGTTTCACCAGAACAAACCCAGTGCCATTAATCATCATTAGTAACAAGGATCCCGCTTCCCTAAGAAGGATTACGTGAGCACTCGCCTTATAAGGATCACAGCTGAGCGTGGCTGGAATCCCTCTACTAGTGTGGTTCTCATTAGCAGGGATTTTCGCAAGAGCTTGATTCTATTACACGGTGCTGCATAATGACTGTCTGCATGATTTATGCAATGGAGCTATCTGCAGATTGCGTATATGGCAATCCTACAGGATGAAGAATAACTGCACTGAGAATGTCACATGACCCATAGTTGCCGTTACCTGTCTGTTAAGTAGGATGTAGATGACAGGGTTGTAAAAGGAGGCACTCTTGGCGAAGAAGGCTGGGATGGTCATGAACACAGGCCCGAAGTCAGTACCCTGATTGGCGAAGATGTACAAGGCGACGCTGGCGTACGGCAACCAGCACACCAGGAAAGACATCACCATGACAACCACCATGCGGGTCACTTCCTTCTCAGCCCGCTGGGTTGTCTCAGATTCCTGCTGCTGCGCCGCGGCCTGCACAGGCACAGAACATGCTGTGGGGTGCCGCACAGGAGCACACACGCGTCCCTTCACTCCACCAGCACAAGAGTGAGAAACATCCCACACTTATCACCCTATACAGACCTGGTGTCTGCCGTACGCAGCAGTAAATGCGTAAGTAAGCACATGCAAAAGTTGATCAGCATCCAGGGTGCAGAGGAAACCTAAGGTCACACGTCACTGCACGGTTCAGCATTGACACGACGGGATGGGGGCAGGGCTTACCGCCCGGACCGTGCACAGCAGGCGGCTGTAGCAGAAGAAAATGATCATCAGTGGGATTGTGAAGTGTAGCACAAACATGTAGATGACGAATGACGTGTTGTTGATCTCAGGCTTTGGCGTGTAGTAGTCAATCCCACAGGAGCACTGCATACCTTCTGGGATGTACCTGCAGGGGGCGAGCAAATTATAACTGTAGTGCACAGAGAGAGAGAGAGAGAGACACACACACAGACACCTGGGAAGGTTAGCAGTACTAAACACAGAGTGATAGGTGCATGCATACTCCTGATCACACTAGTAGGAGTGAATACAGAGTGATAGAAACACACACTCAGAAGGACCAGCCTTTTTAGTGATATCGCATGCATTTCAAAGTTCTCAAAGATTTTGAGAAAAACACCCCAGGCTTCGTGCTCACACAGATTTCCTTTATTTATAATAGAAGCCATTTCATCAGAATATATCTGCTATGGCTGTCTGAACATTTGCTCATTTTCCACACACTCTGGGCAGCTCAGACACCACATGACCAAACAGCATGTCTTTGGATTGTGGGAGAAGTCAGAGAAAAGTCGCATGACAGGAGAACATGCAAACCACAGACACTCAAAGCAG
Source organism: Isichthys henryi (assembly GCA_026776945.1). Lineage (NCBI taxonomy): Eukaryota > Metazoa > Chordata > Actinopteri > Osteoglossiformes > Mormyridae > Isichthys > Isichthys henryi. Next base: position 12,398,691 of record JAODJX010000109.1, read on the forward strand.
AGGTGGGATTCAAACCACCAGCTCTGAAGGTGTGAGGCTACAAGGCAACCAAAAGAGCCACCTTGCAGCCACTTATCAGATCGCTTTTCTTGATATTGCTGAAATTCTGTCAAGCATCCGTTGGGCACATGATGTGTTGCATAAAGGACACACAGTGCTGTGGTTAAGAAATGGTTGGTTATGCTCAGTAGTGATGTAATCACTGGCCAACTCCTCATACTCAGAACGGCACCTAGTTTCAAACTGGACGGATGCATAAAAAGGTGAAAAGGTTTAGTCTAGTGATTATGTAAATAGTGTAATAAAAAACCGCAGTCTATTTCTAAAGGAGCCGCAATGTTACCGGTCAGCAGCACTCCCGTTTCTCCACACAAACACACATGCACATGCACACACACACACACACACACTGCCTCCTACCTGGACCAGCCCAGCAGCGGTGGCACAGCACAGGTGAGGGACATGATCCAGGTCAGTGCCACGCCCACCACAGCATGTGTCTCCCTGAAGCGGAAGGTGTTCACAGGCTTGCAGACCACCACGTAGCGCTCCACTGCTAACACCACCAAGGACCACAGGCCAATCTCCCCTGCCGGCCCCCCAAGACCCCGCAGGGTGAGGGGCTGCTTGCACAGTGAACATGAGGCGTCCACACAGAGCTGGCTTGACCGCAAGAAGCTTTGCCAAACAGTTTGGAAATGTTTGTGAAATCTGTGTTATTGCAACTGAGTTATAGGTCAGGCAAACCCACTGATTCTTGCTCCTAACTCCTCAAAATAATTACTGAACTAAATAAGTAATTAATTAAACTATGAAGATTGGAGGGGGAAAGTTGGCATCTAAATTTACAGATGTTAGAACCATGATTTGGAATTAAAATATGCTGGTACAATATTGCTCTGTAATTTTAACTAACAAATTAACCTATTATACATTACCTATTGATTACAAAAGTAACGCTTATAAGAACAATGCAGTCATTTTTTGGACCTGATTCCATATCCTATAAATTCACAGTTGGACAATGAATGCTGATCTGTCTACTCACCACCCATAGTAGCAAAGAAACCCTCCAGGTTGCAGCCCAAGACCCCAAGCACGAAGAATCCATGCAGCGAGGTGTAGAGCGTGGTGGTGAAGCCCCCGACCACCATGAAGAGGCCGGCCACCGCCAGGTTGAGCAGGATGTAGTTCAGAGGAGTGCGGAGCTTCTTGTGCTGGATGGTGACGTAGAGAGTGAGGAAGTTGATGGGAAAGGCGGTGATTATGAGGAAGATCATGTAGGCGGCCAGCAGGGAGTACTTCCAGGGTTCGGCCAGGTAGTACTGTGGATACTCAAAGGGACTGCGCACCAGCCCACTCTTGTTGGACATGGGCACATAGAAGTTGGGACCCTCTGTTCCATTCATGGCTGCAGCCTGGAGATCAATGCAGCCCCCCCAAGCAGGTTATGCTCTTTTTAAGTTCTTGCCTTGGATTAGTTCTGGTGCACGATAGTGGGTGTCAGCAAAACAGATTTAGGTCACCCTAAACAGCAGTGATCCAAAAAAACAGAACACTTCGGTTTAAATTCTGTAGATAAGGTATCGACGTCAAGCTCAGTCAGGTCACAGGTGACCTGGGAGGAGAGTCCCTAGACAGGACAGGCCGCCGATCTCCATTGGTAATTAGCCAACCCATGTAATATATTAGCATCCTGGGACTGGTCAGAAACTGCACTACGAAATTGCTGTTTTAAGGACCACATCAGGGAAATGTAACAAAGATCGAATATTTTATTCACACTCAAAGAGAAGTTATACATTTCAGTTGAATAGCAAAATTTCCATTTTACATGACCTGCAATTAACAAACGCAGAAATACATTTGAACTTGAACGTCAATCAGAGAACGACTGAGACAGAGAGCATTGATGACGTTTAATATATAAAGACTAGCTGCTTATTTAACACATTAATGTACAAAAATGACATGCGGGACACCCTATTTTTACAAAAATGGCATATCACATAAAAAGAAATTTTGTAGAAAAAACACACGTACGTGACTCGTTCCTTATTCCTTGATAAGTCCTGAGAAACCTGATCCGTGTAATCCGATCATGCTAATCAGCTAAAGAAAATTCATTTAATGGATAGTGATAATAGGGGGAGAACAGAGATTGCATGAGTTAGGTAATGACAATAACGACCATAATACCTATAATAAGGACAGCAACAATAATAATAATAATAATAATAATAATAATAATAATAATAATAATTGAATGGATATGATTCCAATAGAATAGGAAGCTACAATCACAGTCGCTCCATCTCTGCGCTCTCAGCTGGGCTCGTCGATGGGTCTGCGGCAGTATGGGCAGCAGTTGTGCTGTAGAACCAGTAGCTCATAGTCCTCACTGTGAAACATCTGCCGAGAGGAGGAGGAAGAGGAGGAGGAGGAGGAGGAAGAGGAGGAGACACCCTTAGTGGGGGCAGTCAATGTGCCACTAGCTCCTGGAAATGACGGCTCAAATGTGCCAGGATTTGCAACATGCTTAATGCAAGTTTAAGGGTCCCGTCAGACTCCCGGCGGGGTGCCCCTGTGTAGACACAAGGGAGGGGCGGCGCTACCTGGAAGCAGGAGGGGCACATGGTGATGCTGACGTCGGGCAGGAGGGAGCGGTAGTACTGCCAGCTGAGGGGCCTGGGCCACCGTTTGATCAGCACGTCCCTGCGGCTCATGGAGCGCAGCACGGCCCTGTTCACCACCACCGGCACAAACTCCGAGCCACCTTGCTATGAGCACAGGCACAAGTGCACAGACACACGGGCACAGGCACAGAGACACACAGGCACAAAGACACACAGGCACAAGTGCACAGACACACAGGCACAAAGACACACGGGCACGAATATACAGGCATGGGCACACAGGCACAAGGACACAGGCACATGGGCCCAGGCACACAGACAAATTGGCACAGGCACATTGGCACAGACACATGGGCACAAATATACAGGCATAGGCAGACGGGCAGAGGTAGAAGGACACATGGGCACAGGCACATGGGCACAAGCATATGGACACACAGAGACAGACACATGGACACAGCCAACCAGACACAGGCACAAGGACACATGGGCATGGGTACATGGGCACAGGTACACAAGCAAAGGCACAGAGGCATGAGCATATGGGCACAGGCACACAGAAAAATTGGCACAGATACACAGATACAAGCACATGGATATCAGGGCACAAGCACATTGGCACAGACACACAGGCACAAATATACAGGCATAGGCACACGGGCACAGGCAGAAGGACGCATGGGCACAGGTACACAAGCAAAGGCACAGAGGCGTGGGCAAATGGGCACAGGCACACAGAAAAATGGGCACACGCACAGGGAAACAGACACAGGCACATGGACAAAAGGGCACAGGCAAAAGTACACAGACACACAGGCACACAGACACACAGACACATAGACAGAGACACAGACAGAGACACACAGACAGAAAACTCTTTGGTTTTGTTGTTTACTATTCCAGTCTGAGGGTAATCTTATTTTCTGTCAAAACGTCAGATGGAAAATTTCATTTCAGTATCTTATATTACGCTCATTAAGATATTTTAAGGGCTTCAGTCATAAGCAAGCCTGCTGTGTACGACACTGTGGTTTGAATGCCGGACGCATGACTCAGTGATATCTGGGCAGAGGGCTGCCGCTCCTGCTCACCTCAAAGCTGAGCTTTGCCATGAAGGGGTCGTCCTCAGGGTCGTCCATGCCCGTGTCCATCTTCAGGGACTGGGACTCTGGCACCGTTAAGAACTTAAACTAAAACAAACGTCTTAAAATGGTGATACCTGCCATGCATGATTCAAATTACATTCATATTAACCAGCCGGAAACATAACTGTATAATTTCATGCATTCATTTGGTAATAATTCTTCAGCTGTTTAACAAACTCAAGTATTCAAGCAAACGACTGCACCCCCAGGTGCACGACACTGCAGGTACAATCTTTACATCTCTTGGCAGGTCCTTCGCATTTTGTTTACAATTAGGCCGTATTAACAGACCCATCAAGAACACAAGATTGCAAGTGGAGATGCAATGAAGGGAACAAGGCCAAGATTAAGCGGTTCTGTGAGCACAGCACAGTGCTGGTATGTCACATGGGCCGGGGACACATGAGGACAGCTCCAAGCTCTAGGCGCATGTAAACTGCGCGCTCATTGCTGTTCCCGAGATCTTCACAACCAACCAGACAGCTATACCAGCAGGGAACTGATGACACTGAACGACAACCAGTGGTCCCAGATCAGAATTCATCAGTAACTGGTACTTTCTGCTTCCTGAATAATAAATATTCATACATGTGGTGAGGCCTGGCAGACACAATAACCATTAACACTGCACTGGCAAAAACGTTTCAGTCACGCATCAAGAAAACTGAGTCATTATCAGTAAATGTGATAGTGTGAAACCTTCACTATCTCTGGGTTTGCTCACTGAGAGAACACACCGTGATGCCCTTGAGGGTGAGCTGTGTAATCTTACTAGCCAAAAAGGTTGTGGCATTAGGGCTGCTAGACAGAGCCACAGTAAACCTATTAACATGGATGGATAAGAAGCCTTTGGGGGTGAAAGCTTAGCACACCTATGACAATTGGAGCCAAAGAAAGACTAACAGAGTCCTTCAGAGAGACAGGCCTCGCTGTAACACCCCAGGATCTTCATACACTCTCTGTAAGCCATCCAGGAGCCTGAGGAGAGTCAAACTGAAATCTCACATTCTCTGAGCCAACAGCAGTCCTGCTGCAGATGGGCGCAGTATGAGAGGCAGTGTGGTCGACTGATATGAGTCCCTAGCATGAGGTGGAGAGCTTTCAGTGCTCACAGGGAGCTTAAGGGTTACTATATCACTAAGAGTACATCAGACCAAGGTTCTGAAGAAGGATACCGCCACTGCTCATCTCCTGCCACTGTGCGAGGGACCTCTGCTCCGTACGCGGCACCTCCAGGTCGATGAGGGACACGGCCTCCTCATCACTGATGCCCTCCTCCAAGTAGAACTCCACTAGGGGAAGAACCTCTGCAGGCAGGAGAACTCGTGTACACACAGATATACACACACACAGATATACACACACACAGATATACACACACACAGATATACACACACAAACAAAAATTTCGAGCCGCAATTGACTGTAACCAGCCCAACCAAAATCCTCAAAAACAAGGCAGTGTTCAGTCTCTCCACATGAGCTGAGCTGGGAGAGACAGCAAAGCCATTTCTCAGCTGCCCACCTTTCCCGCCGTCAGAGCGCCCAAGTGCCCCGAGGCGGGCCGAGGAGCGGGTATACGACAGCCCCCGCCCGTCGGCTGCGGCTGGTTGCAAACATGCGGAAGTGGTACAGACAGACGTGTGTGCAGTCATTCACCGCAGGACCCGCCATAACAGGCAGGGACCGCCACCCACCCGCATTTAGCTTGCGCTGAGTGACACCACACGTGGCATGCGACACTCCATCACATCCAAGGTTCTCTTTAAATCTTTGCTCTAAGTTTCTAAGGCTTTGTTCCGTGTGTCAAACCGTGTTACTTGTTTTTACTGAAAGCAGGCTCTACTTTCATTAATTTTACCTTTAGTTACCCTATAAATAAAATAGCTGCAATCTGTCCTAAACAAACTCTTCCTACATGCTCTACAAGCTTGTAAAACAGAAAAACAAAATATACCATTTACACCTTAATTTTTTCGCCACTCATCCTACTTATGCTATGTTCTGCATCCTTTTGCCCTTGATGATTATCTCGTCTAAAATGAAACGGTATAAATTGGCAGTTTCGAGGTCCCCGAGGGGGAGGGTCGCAGCTGTGAGGAGGGTGCAGACAGGTGCTTCTCACCGTAGGACGAGGCTGAGAAGATGAAAGGCTGCCTGCAGTTGATGCACACGTTGCCCTGGATGTTCAGCAGGGGGTTGTTGGTGGAGCAGCGGTAGCACATGGGGACGAGGTCCTGCGGGACACACCCACACACACAACCATGCAGACACACACACACACACACACACAAACAACCATGCAGACACACACACACAACCATGCAGACACACACACACACACACACAACCATGCAGACACACACACACACACAACCATGCAGACACACACGCGCACACAACCATGCAGACACACACACACACACACACAACCATGCAGACACATACAC
>JAODJX010000109.1:12414631-12444383 GCA_026776945.1 Isichthys henryi
GTTCTCCCCATGTCGTCGTGGGGTTTCCTCCGGGTACTCCGGTTTCCCCCCACAGTCCAAAGACATGCTGAGGCTAAGTGGAGTTGCTAAATTGCCCGTAGGTGTGCTTGTGTGAGTGAATGGTGTGTGAGTGTGCCCTGTGATGGGCTGGCCCCCCATCCTGGGTTGTTCCCTGCCTCGTGCCGGGATAGGCTCCGGACCCCCCGCGGCCCAGTAAGGATAAGCGGTTTGGAAAATGGATGGATGGATGGAGTTGGCCTTCTGCTAATAACACAGCATGTGAAGTGCTGCTATTCCGTGAACATGCAAAGAAAGACCTACGGCTCCATTCTTCAGGCCCACCAGGAGCCCCTCCCTGCCAGGGGGGCCGCCGATCACCTTGATGTAGCGGATTAAGGATTCCATCAACCACTCCTTCTCTTTCACACTGTTGAATGAGAGACACTGAAGCCTCTTCTCCTGCGTGGGAGAAGGAGACCGGGTCACAATCGCAATGCGTCCATGCACTCGGGGAACATGAAGCCTCAAAATATTACAGAGCAGTTCGGCTTTACTTTTTCAGAATATTTTCTCACATGGAATGAGCCAAACTGAAGCTACAAACAATCACAAGACAAAGTGCTTCCAGTTCTGCAGGTCCTAAGGTTCCCTTATACAGTCTGCGATATAACAAAGCCATAGAAATACAGCACAGATGTGGCCTTTAAACTGGTAATATATTGTGTATATTTCTATTTCTGTACTTCCTGAGGGAGCACTGCAACAACACGACACAGCCGGCCAAATGGAATGTTTCTACAGCATTTTTCAAAATATGTAATGTCAAACAGAGGAGATTACTCTGGGCATGTGTTTGCAACTCACAGCAGAATTCACATAATGTACTAATAGACTAAGGATTCTTTCAAGCATGCGCATGAAAAAAAGACAATAAATAGTGTTGAAACAATTAACTGGGGTTTGTAAGTGGCTCTGCTGGGTACTTTTCCCAACCGGAGTCCAATATCCCAGACTACAGTGGAGATCTGGACTGAATCGCGCGTGGACTGCCAAAAGGGGCTCCTAGTGGTGGAAAAAATGGGCTTCATTCCATGTGTGGAGAGAGAGTGAGAGCGATGCAGCACTCCATGTGCTTATGAGTTACTGGTTAGCAGTGCGAGGGCTGGCCTGCTCATTCTGTCAGTTTTTTGTTCTAGTGCACGGTAACACTTGGCGGGCAGGTAAACATAAGGGCTCCTTGCTGCCTCCTCGCTGGAAACAAGGTGGCCTCGAACAGACACTGTTGTGAAAAGTGAACTTTCAAAAGCCTTTTTAAAGGTTTCCAGAGGTATAAAGGCAGAAGCTCAGCATGCCGACCTGGCAGAGGATGATGTGCTGGGAACAGACCACCAGCAAGTTGCACTCGAATCTCCTGTTGATCTTCTCCTTCACGCGATAGTGCATGTCTGATGAATCGTCCGAGTAGAGTTCGTAGATGAGGATTTTCTCAGGCAGCTGAATGGCCAGGCGGTTCCTGTAGATGGCGATCTTCTTCACCAGCTCCCTGCACTTTATTCTCACTGGGGATGGAACAGGAAGCCTCCTTCAAACACAAGCATCTCCTACGCTCGCCAGGATACTGTATAAATCATCCATGCTACAGAATCTCCCTGACAGGACTTGACTACTGCAGCATCTCAACTGGCAAGCTGTTCACACAAAGCATATTGCTAATGGTAACTCAGCAATGGAACACAACCATAAAATAGGCTTCCCAAGTTGAAGGATACTTATTTGCACCAAATATTGGAATCTGAATTAGATCCCTATGAACACGGACGTTACCCTTTTGCTCGGTGATGAGATGCTGTACAATGACGTCAGTCATGCTGTCCCTGTAGGCATATCTGTCTTTGTAGAGACCATGAACTGTGCTGAAGATGAGCTGGTAGAAAGCGATAGTCCCGTCCTGGCACCCCAGCACCTGAGAGACACACAAACATCCCGTAACAGCTAAATTCCCAACGTACCCAAAACTGCTAAATCGAAGAAACTCAGATACTGGGGTCTAGGCTCCTCCCACTGCTCCCTTTGTGGTTGGCTGCGGCAAGCGGAACAGTACATGAAAATCAAAGGTGGGCAGGGGTGATGAACCAACCACAGGGTATCAGAGAGGGCAGCCAGTCTGCATCCCAGTGCATCAGGGCCACGCGTAGAAAACACAGCACAGCAAGAAAACCTACTAAGGTAAATTTAATGCTAAAAAAGTCTGGTATCATTATTAACAGAAGTACACCTTATGACATCCATTCACCTGAACTGATTTATCCTGATTCAATTATCCTGATTAAATCTAAACCCAACTGTACAAGAATGGTCCTAACAAAAGTATGTTTTATATTAAGTTTCACTGCAGGAACTCAGAAATACACCAATGTAAACTCAACATCAAGTCCTGCTATAAAGCCTGTCAAGAGAACCCACCACATAGTTGGAATCAGGTTTGACTCGGCAAGTCCAGACCCAAGAGTTCTGCTCCCCAATGGTGCCAAGGCGAACGCCATCTTTGGTGTAGAGGGAGGCCTGCTTGTCAGAGCCGCCCATGACAATATACTCGCCCTTGGAGAAGTAACTGACACAGCATGGATCGTAATTCAGGATGCGGTCCTTTCCAATCTGCAAGCAAATGTATATTATACGTTATTTTTAAAAACCTAACCGCAACAAGCTAACAGAATAGAAAGCCAGAGCGTGTCTTTGTGTGTATATGGGTTTTACACTCACACTGAACCCCCAGCTTAACCCCAGACTTTGCACTGGCTCCTCAGCTCCCCTCTGTTTATTTTCTAATGCCGCAGAAAATGTCATTTTGGGACTTACACTGCACAGCCCTCCCCTCACAAGCCCATTTGTGAAGCGGAATATCAGCTCTCCACTCCACACACCTGTTTCCCTTCAACTGAGACATCATGGGCTGACACTCTATGTTATTTCTGGCTTGAAACAGGAAAGGCCATTTGAACTATAAGCCCACATCCTTTTTAAATGACTCCCCACCGACACTCCAGTAACCACAAAACATCAAACCAACCTGACAGCTAAATACAATTAAGTGATGCTGGTGGCCATTAGCACTGAAGATAAAATATGGAGTGACATATATCTCTTTTAAGCTTTAAGCTAAAACAATAGTTTGATAGACAAAAAATTATTAGTAATAAATGATTATTTTATCTATTCATAACCAATTTGTAGAGCCCACCATGTGGAAGCAGCTCTGGGCTGATATCTTGCTCAGGATTGCAACAGCTGCATCCCATGAAGACTCCTATCCGCAAGCATGTCAGTCTTTATCTGTGTAACTCCTGACACCCCTGTTACCCCGGACCCCCCCCCCCCAGCCCTGTGCCGCCATGCTGCTTCATAAAGGGGTTCTGTCAAGCTCTGGGAGAGTGACCATCGCTGGATCTGTGAACTTTAAAGCCACCTGAGCCCCCACACAACTGACCTACCAGAAGCACCCATCCTTGCCGGCTGTAATTCAAACATGTGATCAGATGTGTCATCACCGCCCCCGAAGCCTTTTACCTGCTTCCCGCTGAGCTGGTAGAAAGACAGCCTCTGCCCCCAGTCTGCCACTGCCAGGATGTCGTTGTGTTCATCCCTGCATGACGCCCAGAGAGATGCTCCTCTGTTCACCACACACAGGTTGCTCGGCATGTTTCCTGACCATTACATCAGCTATTCACATCACAGTCAGGGCCAAGCAGCGTGGCACCAAATGCCCACTGCTGCACCAATAAAGCGATTTAGCATCTTTATCAAACTCAAGGTATGCTTTATTACACTCCAATGAGGGCATAACTTAGCTTAACACAGGCCTTTAAAAGTCTTTAAATACATCTTCCAACCATGCTGACTATAATGCATGTGATACTTAACAGAGGTGGGTAACCCAGGACTCCCCTCGTACAAATATTACTTCACCCATCCAATCATTTTTTCAACTTCCTACTTTTGACAGATGTTCCTTCCTGCATCTAAAATGGGCGAAGCCAATAAATACTCTTCTAATGAAAATCGAAGTATATCGAATGACACTGTGCGAAATCTGTCTGTCACACTGTACTAAATGAGGCCCTGCAGTCTGATTTGACAGACGCCTCCGGAAGGTCCCTGCGGCCCATGTGACTCCATGGGACCTGTCACTCTCTGCGCAATATGCCATCAGGAGTGTCTCCGGCAGGCTGCCCACCTCAATCGCCGTGGTCTCCACCGCGGAGGACAGCTGCATCATACAGCTACACGGCACCATGCCCCCTCACACCTGATTTAACTGCACCTATGACAGCCCCACAGCCTGCTGGGGATAACACCTCTACTCCACCAGTACACTCTCCATAAATTATTCATAGGAGATGCTGGCCCTCTGCACATATGTGCTGAAATCTTCAGTATTTCCTGCATCATTACATCCGAAGCTCTAAAAACAGACATAAATATAAACAACTAAGACAATTCATGTATGAATTTATTAGATATTCTGAAGACAAAATTTAATGATAATTAATTTATGGCTGTTGTATGTTTCCCCTTGTACTGATCCACAAACATAATCTGTAATTTCAGAGCATACTAATCGATCAAAAATCCATCCATCCATCCATTTTCCAAACCACTTATCCTACTGGTCCAGAGGACGGGGAGCCGGCCCACCGCAGGGCACACTCACACACCATTCACTCACACATGCACTCCTACGGGCAATTTAGCAACTCCAATTAGCCTCAGCATGTCTTTGGGCTGTGGGGGGAAACCGGAGTACCTGGAAGAAACCCCATGACGACATGGGGAGAACATGCAAACTCCACAAACATGTAACCCAGGCGGAGACTCGAACCCGTTTGCCAGAGGTACGAGGCAACAGTGCTAACCACTGCACCAAAAATCCATTAAATGTATTATTTAGATACTCTAAGCAGAGATAGAGCCAAAAAAGAGAAAAGCAAAAAGATGTCAAAAATGACCCTATCAGACCAGTTCACAATACAATTCATATATAATAAATATGGCCACATACTTTGAGGGATTCCAAGTAATTGACCAGATAGGAGATGAAGAACCACCAGGGCGCTCGATCTTCACCTTCTCCTCTCCATTCTTGTTGCGGATGCTTACCACCCCATTCACCATCCCCAAGGCAAGGTACTGACCGTCATTGGTCCACCTAAAGTCACATGGCCACATCAGCGCAAACTGAAGTCGTTGCTGCTTTTCGAATGGATCGGTCAACAAAATCACAAGGAATTGCAGTAAAGAAATTCACTGTGTAGTTACTCTATGAAGTATCGATTACTTCTGACTGAAAACACAAAAGGAGTGACCTGGACAGCTTGGACTATAAGTAAAGCCTAAAACTCACCCACAACACGTGATCTTGCTACTGACTTTGTGCTTGGATACAGACTTCTGTTCTGGAGACCACAAACCTGAGATTAAACACACAGAACGCACTGAATCAACTGCAGAGTTACATTTCCTCTGGTTAATTATGTTTTCGCTATATAAACTGAAATAAAATTCCTGTCCTTCATTCGGCCCCAGAAAGGTAGTGAAAAATAAATTCCATTAACTTACCAAAATCCCCGGAAGAGCAGGAGGCCAGCTGGTGTGTAACAGGGTTGTAGGCAACACACTGGATTGAGTCATTGTGTCTGTATGAAAACATAATGTAACCTCACGTAACCTTGGTTTGTCGTATTTTATTTTCATAATTCCCCTAATACTGGAAATTAGCATCTGCAATACCAGAGATATCTTTATTTTCATTCACTGTGTATTAACAAAATACTGCATGTCAAGGGTTCCAGTGGGTTTTGGCTCACAAGGCTTTCAGGTTAGTTGTCACAGATCTCTCTGTGATCACGCTTTGATCCTGTACTGGATACAGGTAGCAAAATGGATAAATGGATGTTTGCGGCCAATTTCCACAAAAAAATTCAGTTAATTTTAGTCTCTGAATTCAGTTATTCAAACGTTCATGAACAATACACTATTAATCCAAGTAATTAGAGCAGACTCTTTATCTGTTTATTAATTTTATTTTTAAACAAATCTTACACTCATTAGGTACTTTATTAGGTATACTTAATAAATAAAAATAATAAAAAATAATAATAAATTATTATTATTTATCATGTTCAATTGATTGATGACGCAAATATTCAATCAGCCAATCATACGCCAGCAACCAAATGTATAAAGTCATACAGACACGTCAGGAGCTTCAGTTAATATTCACATCAAACACCAGAATGGGGAAGAAAGGAGATTTAAGTGACTTTGTACGTGTCAGGGTGGCTGCTGCCAGACAGGCTGGTATGAGTATTCCAGAAACTAACGATCTACTGGGATTTTCATGCACAACCGTCACTAGCGTTTACAGAGAATGGGCTGAAAAGGAAAAAAACATCCAGGAAGTGACGGTTCTCTGGGCAAAAATGCCTTGTTGATGGCAGAGGTCAGAGATGATTGGCCAGATTGGTTCAAGCTGGTAGAAAAGCAACAGCAGAATCGCATCTCTGATTGCACAATATGTCAAATCTTAAAGCGGATTGGCTACAGCAGCAGTACAATGCTGTCATGTCAACAGGGACCAAAGTCTCTGAATAATGTTTCAAGCACCTTGTTGAATCTACACCATGAAGAATTAAGACAGTTCTGAAGATAAAAGCAACCCAGTACTTAATAAAGTGGCCAGTGAGTGTATGTAGTTTCAATATTTAGCACTTTAAAATATTTCAGGTATTAGTATCTTTCTCACCAACTTCTTTGCCAAGGTCCACATATTTAAACACTACTCCACCTGCTGGTTCAAATTTAATACTGCATTTTTAATTCTGAGAGGACATTAAATGTTAGATAAATAAAGCAGAGGCCTGCAGTGATGAAAACGCCTCACTCACGTGTATTTCAAAATGCCTTCAAGTTTCGACGTCCAGATTATTATGCTTTTGTCCGCTGACCCAGAGGCAAATCGTTTTCCTAAAAAAAAAAAAAACGGGTACTGTATAAAGCAGAATACAGTCCCCCAGAAAACAATATCCCCAGTTTTGAGGTGTCATACAGTTTTTTTTTACAGTAGGAAAAACTCACCATCTTTAGCATATGCTACACAGTACACTGTGTCCTTGTGTCCTTTTAGGGGTTGTATAAGTGTTCCGTCAGATGTGTCATACACCTGGAATATCAATCATCACACTCGTTATCAGTCCTACTAAGTACCGTTTATACTGGCTGAACGTAACAAAACAGCATAAGGTATCAAGGAAACTGTATGCAACTGACGCAACAACACATGAACAGCAACCGAAAAACACAGCACATACCAGCACCCGGTTTCCGGCGGCTACTATTAGCTGACTTCCATCGGGCTTGAAAGTGAGATCGTAAATACTGCAGAAAAGCGTTACATTACTGTTATCGGTCCTCGCATTCCAATCGTCATTTACATTTATTAAAAGAAATAAGACTTATGCCAAAGTCGAACAAGAATAAAAGAGAAACACAAGTCATGCAACATTAGAATTACTCCTGTGATCAAGTAACGTAAATACATATCATTTGTCAAATCATTAATTTATACAATTCATGTTATCTATAGTAGTTATGCGTGCCATACTAACATGAGTATACGGAAATGACAGTAACTAACTATATTAATCATAAAATATAGTTCAAACACAGTAATGCTCGCATCCGGCTAAAGAATACAATACATGGGCTATTTTAAGTATGACATTTGGTTTACCTCCATATTAGCTAGCTTCACTGGTAACAACACCGCCACGATAACTGTAAACGATAGTTTACATAGTAACGGCCGTTGCTAAGAGACCTAGCTAAATCTCAAAAGGGAAAAATACGCTGCTTACCACTGCTCTACCTTGTCTCGGTCATGTACTTTATCAATCCATGTGGGAACAGCTCTCATTGTGTTTTTTAGTGTGTGTTTTGTCACTTTAATTATGTAGGTCCGGTAAACGCCACACTTCATCAAACGGTGACCATCTTCAGCGCATGTTTACCTAGCGGCACTGCCCGAGTCTGCGCAGATGGGGCCACTCCCGGTCTGCGCATGCGTAACTCGGGGCTGTCGTCAAACCCGCGCGGAAAGTGACAATCCGATGGAGATTGACATGCAATTTATTGGATATTGTTGTATATCGTAAGTGCAGTGTTCAGTTAATGGACTTTTCATATACCAGATGAATGCAACTTCCTCCCAGCTCTAAAGATCTTTGCAGAAATTAATATCAAGATACCGATTGTTTGATTTTAGTCTTTTTTCCTTGCATGGCGGAAGCAACCGGCGGAAACTGACAGGTATATGTTCTAGTCGTTTTCTGGTTAACAGCATTAAGGCATCAATTCCCACAGTGTCTTTATTATGAATTATGTTTACATGAATTTATTTTAGCGGTTGTTTTTGACGTTGACGTTGCAAATCGTAAACTAATCAGAATGCAACTGGCAGTGAAGGAAGCATGGAAGTTTTTTTGTAATCAACTATAAGGATCCAGATAAAGTCCGATTTATTTGTATTATTAATGTTGCTATGTGATTATTTTAATGATTTAATACAGAAGTTGAAGTAACCTCTTCCTGAAGTGGACGAAAAATCAAAGGGATGCCCAATGGCAGACAGTGAGCAGAGGACCAGCATCAACACAGCGTGTGTAGACAAATTTGCCAGAGATGCAAACTGTATGGAAACTGCTGAGTGTAGTACAGACACAGACTGTGTGGAAGATACTGAGCTTAGTAAAGACACTACTACTGAGGCCAGTACAGATAATGACTGTATCATGTCTGTTACAAACCGCGTAGAAATCACTGACCACAATATAAACACGCCCTCTTTGGAAATGAATGAGCCCAGTACAGACACAGATCATGTGGAAATGAATGAGCCCAGTACAGACACGGATCATGTGGGAATGGATGAGCCCAGTACAGACACGGATCATGTGGGAATGGATGAGCCCAGTACAGACTGTGTAAATTTCCAAAATAATGGAAGCTGGTGTGTTGGAACTTGCCAGTGTCCTGCGATGCCAGAGGGATGGCTGAAGGTACTCAGAGAAAGGAAATCTGGGAAGACAGCAGGAAAAATTGATGTTTATCTAATAAGGTATTACCTTAATCATAATTTTAACTATTTGATTGCTTTCTCTTGACACTAATATTATATAAAAAACTAATTGCCATTGACAACATGACTAGCCAGTACAGAGTTTGCTATTTAACAAGTGAATTTGATGCTGTTTAAGACAAAGTGGTCTAATGGGTTTTATCACCATAAATCTTAAAATTGCAGTTTTATGTCAATGATGCCATCTAACTACAGCAGGAGTGCATGATAATATCTACCAAACTGTAATGGAAACTATAAACCATTTTCTCTGGTGAAGAACTGACTTTGTGTTACTTATAGTCCCCAGGGGCAAAAGTTCAGGTCAAAGGCAGCACTGAGAGCTTTTCTGCAAAAGAGCAAAGATCCATGTCTTAAAGTAGAAGATTTTGACTTCACTCCGCATGGGAATAGTACGATGACATCCAGCGGTTCGAGAAGGGAAAGGAGTCTGAAACGTTTAAAGGATACGTCTGAAATCTCCGCTCAGGTGTCTCCGGCATTGCCTGTGGACGAGGAGAAATGTTGTAGTGAAGAAGTCCAATCCAAGGGCAGCAGGTCCAGATCAGGAGGCAGAGGCAGTGGCAGGAAACATTTAAATCTAACACCCGAGAAGCCACAGCTGACAGACTGCAGCATAGGGGATGCAGGAGAAGCTGAGAAAAGCAACAGCGAAGGAGGGCACCTCTTCGTGGAGATGCCTGAGCTGCCCGTGGACACCTGCATACAGAAAAAGACTCGGCTGAAGGAGAAGCTGTTTAGGCTGATGTGCTCCAGCCAACAGAAGGACAATGGGTGTGCAGAAGCTCAGAGCCGTCGTTCAGAACTGAGCCCTTCCCAAGATCGTGTAGTTTCAACCGGTGATGTACATCTTGAGTTTGTTAGCGACCCTGACACTCAAACAGAGGCTGAATCTGCATCAGGATTGTTGCATGAAAAGTTGCTGTCAACCCCTATGGCCACCAGGGGGAGCTTAACACCGAAGAAGCTGCCCGAGAGCTGTAAGAATCCTTCTTGGCATCACTTGAAGAATAAGCAGTGTAATATTTTATGGCAATATCACTCTATGAATAATCTCGTGACTAGTAATTTATAAAGCTATGTATAAAATAGAACTTTCCTTTTAACCTTCCACCAGAACATCCACTTTGAGAATGACCTGAAGAGTCACAATCTACAGTGTGGCATAATGCCTGAATGATATGTCTTCTTCAGGTCCTGGATTAAAGACTGTAACAGAACGAAAGAGAAGTCCCTACTTCAGCGGAAAGTCCATTAGAGATGGTACGGTCGCCATCCTGGGGGTGTGAGCCGTGGTCTGCGTGGCACATGCTTTCATCTCACTGCTTCCCCCCTCCGCAGCACCGACCCCCCCCAGGCGCAAAGCCTTCAAGAAGTGGACCCCACCGCGATCCCCATTCTGCCTCGTGCAGGAGACTCTCTTCCATGACCCCTGGAAGCTCCTGATTGCCACCATTTTTCTCAACAGGACAACCGGTGAGCACTTTTAAGGCACTAAACTGCATGTAGGACTTTGCTTTTCAAACTGCATTGTGTTGTGTGTATTTTAAAGTACGTCTATAATCATTTTTATTATCTACATCTTCATTGCTTAACATCATGACACTTCAGTGGTCCTATTCCTCATTTCTGGTCCATTCGCCAGGTAAGATGGCCATCCCGGTGCTTTGGCAGTTTTTTGAGCGTTATCCTTCCCCTGAAGTGACCCGTGCAAGCGACTGGAAGCCCCTGGCAGAGCTGCTCCAACCTTTAGGCTTGAATGAACTAAGAGCTAAGACCATCATCAGGTTTTCGGGTAAGTCACAGTGTCTTTACTGTATCTGTACTTCACAGCATTCACAGCCTGACTGATGGATGTACTCAATTCCATACTCATTACACTACTCAGTACTATTCTCAATTGCTTATTTTGGCATTCAAATGTCCTCAGTACTCGTTTATGTACTCATTTAAGTACTCACTCGTGGACATACATAAGTACTCATTCAGGTACTCCATTCTCTGTTATCTGCGGCGTGGGGCCATGTGTGGCTCAACGGGAAGGTCGGCAGTTCAAATCCCATGGCTGACAGACTGATGCTTCCACTGGGCCCTTGAACAAGGCGCTTAACTCTCATCACTCCGAGACTGAACCTATCTGATGCCGCTCTTTCACAGATGACTACTTAAGCAAGCAATGGCGCTATCCCATTGAGCTGCACGGCATCGGGAAGTACGGCAATGACTCCTACAGGATCTTCTGTGTTGAGGAGTGGAAGCAGGTAAGTGGTCACCATTCAGAGAATGTCTACCTTCTTCAGCAGTGAACCAGAAGAAAATGGGTCACCTCTTCAGATCATCTTATGCTACAACAAACGTCCAGCTTCTATGCGTATGAGATGGCAACAGATGTGAAAACGTGCCCATGTTAGGTTTGGTGGTTATTAATGTCCTGAGTGTCACGGTATACAATCCACACGATTGAATATTTTTCATCGAGTCATACAGCAGTTCTTTAGGACAATTTAATCAGTTTCAGTCTCTTTTTTTTAGGTCCAACCTCAAGATCACAAACTGAACAAGTACCATGCGTGGCTGTGGGAGAACCATGAAATGCTGGGAATTTGAACTTCGATGGAACCCCGAAGAATCATTCAACATATATACTTAACGTTTAAGAAATGTGAAATGTATGTTTTAAAAAGTATAGGTTTTTATCAATGAAATAATGGCTTTATAAATCATATTACTTAGTTTGCTTCTTTTTTGTTTGATGAAAAATTTTAAAGGTTTGCTAAAACATATATGGCATTAATAAATTGTGGTTTAATATTTTAACATGCTTTTATTGTTTAGGATGCATTTTTTGTAGTTAATAGGGACAGTTCAGACTAGGATTGGTACTTTGTAAGAAGGCAGAGCCAATCAAATGCCATCTAATCCAGTGATGTAATCCTCGTAGAATTTCATTCAAGCTTTTTTATGTCAAAAACCACTTGCCTTTATTTTTTTGTTTATTAAGTAGCAAGTGCGTGAATTGTGACTCAGATATCTTGCTCCTCAGAATGAGTTTCACCAATATGTTCATTAAACAGGACGGTCAGTCCTGTAAGTCAGAGTTTCCCAACCCAGTTCTTGGGGAACCCCAGACAGTCCATGTTTTCGCTCCCTCCCAGTCTGTATATTCAGTATAAAAATTAAATTCCATTAAGTCTTTGCTCATACTTGTATCAAATTGAGTCAATGAGCCACTAAATATAATAGTATGTTACACAACTTTTTCATCATAAGCAGCAGTACACTTTGAAATTCTGCCCCCCCAACCAATTTTACATATAATTTGCATATTCAATAGCCCCTTTCAACTTCCAAGGACTGGGCCCCCTGAATCTGCTAGTGTATCTATGCCCCTCCGACTTCTCAATCATAAAAATAACTTGAATCACTAATAGTTATTATTACAAGTTCCACAAGCCTGTTCATCTAGATTAATCATAGTGTTAGTCATTGTTGTATATTTCACACCACAATCTTGCTTTTGCCTAAGACAGTTCAGGACTCTATAACCAGAATTTGCCTTCCACAGTGGCAGGTGATTATAACAGGACCACATTTTTACATGTAATTAAAGCAACAAACCCAAATATAGACAATTTGCTTCAAGAACTGGCACTTACAACGTGGCTGGTTTAAGTCCCACTTCTTGGTCTATTCAAGACATTAAAATAGGGCCCCACCCACCCCGGTCACAGAAGTTAGTTATTAAATGGGTCACTACCAGACCCAGCATTAAGCTGACAGTCACTCTGACTCTTGCGTCATTTGGTACCTTCTGGTTCTATTGCATGTTGGATTGTTGTCTGTGCCATTTAGGTAGCAGTAAGATGGAGGTCAGAACACAGACTCGTCAGTCAGGCCTGTATCATGCAGCCTGATCCCAGCTACAAAAGCCCCCATAGAATGTGCAGCTTCACAAAGACACCACATTCTCCAGGGCAGGGTGACAAGAAAATACAAAGATGAAACCATCAAAGTTCATATTTTTAATAATAATAATAATAACAGCTGTGTTAAGAAGTGCAATTTTCTCGACATAACTGCGTTCCGAGAGGCAGGAGGGATGCGGGTGGTTTCACACAGTGAGGAATGCGGACGGACAGCTGGAGGAGGCTGGCGATGGTCGGGACAAGGCCAGCGAGGAGAGGCAGACAGGAACAGGCACACATGGCCCTCGGAACAGCCAGAACAGACCCGTTTGTTCTTTATCAGTCACGTCGTCATCCCTACCACAGACCACATTTTCTCAACATGGTCCTCAAGGACCCCCAGACATGTTTTTGTGCACCGGGAGCTGAGAAAGAGCAGTAATGTGGACCATGTGTGGGTCCCGGAGAACCGGGTTGGGAAACACTGCCAGACAGAATCAAGCAGGACAGGAACTGATGCTTCGGACAGGAACCGGGGGTAACAGACCTCAGACCTTTGCCACACATGATACATGCAGCCCTTTTTCCAAACGGGTCTGCAGAGAAGACAAGCAACAGCAAGATACAGAGGTGGTAGAAGGGACACGGCGCTGCATGGCGTGTGGGAACCAAACGGCCATTCAACACACTGGCAATGAAAGCTGTGTACAGACTTGAAAATTGACACTGAAGGGGAGACAGCACTGAAGTAAAGTAAAATGAAGTAAAATGACCCACCAAGCACCCCAGACTCTAATGTTCGCTCCTTACATAAGGTAAAAGGGTGTGGAGAGAAACACACACACATGCATGCACACACAGACACCCCTGCACAGACAGACACACACAGCTGAGGCAGTAGGTTTTTATGGGTAAATGCACAAATAATTCTGCATTAAAAACAACAGGTATAATTAAAGTCCCGTCATTCATGCTTCAGTAAAAAGCATGTTTGAGCAAATCCTCCGCACAGCTGCAAAAAGGCCTGCGCCAAAAACACACTGGCTGACTGTATGGCTTCTCATGCACTCCAGACATTTTCCTGTACAACAAAAGAGCAAAAATGGTAAAAGAATTTTCATTCTCAAGCTTTCCCCGACGGGATCCTGGACTGAAAATGCCCGTAGTCGGAGCTCCACTCCAGTGACGCGCCATTCGCCTCGCCAGCTGAAGCTAAAAGCTACACTGGCGATCAGCAATTTTCTGTTGCTCAGCTTCGCGAGTCAGAAAGATACAAATAAATAAACAAACAAACCTCTTGTGACTGTTGAAATGTCCCAGCGTGATCAAGGCCCCAGAACTCCAAGCATGATGTGGGGCGGGGGGTTGGGGGCTGGTGGTGTTCAGGCAACTGGCCACAGAAATTTATGACGACCCAAAAACTACACTGCAGTTAAAGACAACCTGCACATCATTACTCCACTGGCCTGCCTACAGTTGCAGTTCCACTGTTAAATTTTTATTTCTGAAATTTCGTCCTCTCATCCCGAAACCCCTCCTCTCCACTCCAACCATTCCCCCCCAGTTAGAAGGTTAGCGCCCCCGCAGGAATCCGTCCAGCACGCGGTCGCCCTTCTCCGAGAGCCAGTATCCGGCCATGGCGGCCACTCCCCCGATGAAGATGGCAGTGAACACCATGTCGCCTTTGGCCGCCAGCGTGGCCAGAGCACAGATCACCACTCCAAAGAACATCTGCTGTAACACCAGCACCTCGTCGTCCGTCATGTCCTCGAAAAGCCCCTTCTCGGGTCCCGCTGTGGGGGTGGGGGAGAACACAGAGGCCTTGTCACCCTGGCTCCTTACACTCACAACCACACCAAAGCCTGGATTTCATCTTTTAGCACAATCTCTACAGCCGAGAAAGTCGAGTTATTAAAGATAATTAGCTGTACAAACACACACAGACAAATGCATGCATCTATATTTCGAAGAGGTACATCTACAAATACTGTGAATCACACATATGCCGCAGTAGAGTTGAGGACCACGTGTCCTTGTGTTCCTGGCTGGAACAGTCATCACTCACAGAGGGGCAGGTTTTCCACGCAGATGCTGTCCCTGCGCACAAACCCGTCTGCACAGTCACAGTGGAAGGAGCCCTCCTCGTTGATGCAGGCCTCGTTCAGCCCTGGACATGCCATTGCCCTCTCGCTGCACTCGTCGATGTCTAGCGGAGACGTGCAAAGAAGCCAGACAAGTCAAACTCTGGATTAATCTCATCGGCAAGATTTGGCTAAATGTAAACAAAGGATTTTCCATATTTCCACTCAGCTTGAATTTTTAAAAGCTACAGCTGCTCAGTGTTTATTCTCCACCAACCCTCCTAACGATCTGCATCCACATACCGCATTGTTGTATGCTCATTTATGAATGCAGACAGGCTCACCCAGACACTTGGGCCCCACCAGCCTGTACCCACGGGCACACTTCTTACAGCGGGCTGGTCCACTGCCCATGCACCCCACACATGCCTGGTCACAACCTGGGGGAACACACAGGAACGTTTATGTACAATTCAGGCAGTACAACCAGTGTCCAGTCAGGGCCAGCAGCCCTCGGCCCGCTGCTGGCGACGAGGTTCCTACCCCTGCACTCATAGGACCCATCGGTGTTGAAGCAGTATGTGTTGGAAGGACACTTTGCCAGTTCAGTGCCACATTCATCCACATCTGGAACAGTAGAATACATGTGAGTAGAACATCCAGAAACACACACGGAAATGTCTGCAAGTCCAAAGATATCAAGTCTTCAAGAGTCACACAGAGGGCGCCAAGAATACAGCCCATACAACCCCCAAGAAGAATCTGGGTATTACGTTATACCAGGGTGATTCTGACGAAGAGCGCAGATCAAAGGTACAACAACACAGCCCTCAAGGGACTTGAAGAGGCTCGGTCGAACCCACTCACCCACACACTTGTGGTCGTGGAGAGTCCAACCTGGCTTGCAGTCCAGGCATTTGTAGTCCTCTGGTCCGGTGCAGTGTTTACAAGCACGGTAGCAGGCTGAAGACAGTCAGCAACCAGAAGGAGAGACACGGCATCACACATCCAGTGGGTCTATAGCACAGTCTGTGTTGAGATGTTCTGAGCTTGTGGGCAGGGAGGAGGCTACCTGAACAGGGCGCCACCGTGTGGTTGGAGGTCTTCTCCCTGTAGTAGCCGTCGGCACACTCCTGACACAGCTCCCCAGCATAGCCCGGGTCACACACACATTCACCGTCCCCTAAGCGAGTTCCTTCGCCCTCACACCGTCCCAAGCCCCCACACACACCTCCAGGACCCCTGGGACACTCTAGAGCGAGAGAAGCCAACAAGCTCACAAAGGGGGCACCATCTTTCAGTTAGGCAGAGGATTCACATTAATGGGCATTTCTTTACCTGAGCATTCAGGACCAAACCTGCCTTCGGGACAACACAACCGGAGTTCATCAACGCAAAGCCATTCGTAGAGGTCAGGCGCCTCCTGCTGCCTGCAGATTGAATAACAAGACGGCATTTTAACATATCAGAATGAGTTTATTTAAAACAGTCCAGCTCATAAGCAACATTAACTAGTTTGACACGACTGAATGTGACTATTGTCATTAACAACAACTTAGTCAACAAAATCCTGCCGTATAAAACAATGAGTGGATTTAAAAGACAATAGGGCTGAACAATTTATCAATACGCCCACAAAAATACACGTGAGACAAGGAAAATATTGATTCCACTGCTGAGCTATAAGTGAATTACCTGCCTAATATCACGGTCAGAGATGGTTTACAGAAAGGTCATGTTGTTTATGGGGTGATAATTATGACAGAATTCCGTGGTTGTGTAAAACAGATTTGCATAATTCTAATTTAGTTTTGTACACCCGGGCAGAGATTTGCGCACTTGCATTTTAATTTTGTATACTCGTACAGCAAAGTCTGTTTGCAAAAAAGTTTTTGTAAAAAAGTACTTGCGTTTTCAAAGTCACAGATTTGCAACTTCACAGGAACGAATATTTTCAAAAGCCACGTTACGACTACAAATCAGGATTAAGTGAGAGAAGGAAACTGTATTTAGATTTCTTCCGGTTCAGAATGCGTGTAAATGGAGCTGCATTTTAATAGCCAGGCAAATCCAGCCAATAATACCCAAAACAAAAGATTTTTGACTGGCTGACATGCTTTGAGGCGCACGGATCCACGCCCACATGCTGCTCGGCGTCTGGCAGTAAGGGCTTTACATGAGATTGTGCACTAATCCTGATCACTTCTAATCCCGATCACTTCTAATCCCGATCACTTCTAATCCCGATCCATAGTTTTAACGTGGCTTCTGAATCTATGTGTTTATGTGATGTTGCAAATCTGTGACTGAAAACACAAGTACAACAAACAAGTGTACAAAACTTTTTAAATAGAACAAACTGCCCTGCACAGATGTACAAAACTAACGTTACAAGTAGGCAGATCTATTTCACACAACCATGGAATTATGACAAAATTACTCCATAATTATTATAGGTCCATGCAGCGTTAGCTCCAGAATCCCCATTTTCTTCTTGCTGGAACTGTTTTATTTTTAATATTATTGCTTTATTTAACTTTTTAAATAAAATTTTTAATTTTTGCCTTAAATTTATAGCAAATCGTTCTGGACGAAGAGTATGTGGTATAATCCGGAAACAGCGTCCACACAGAATTATACGACCATCGTCATTACATGACAATGTAAAAAGTCCAGTTTGTTTAGAAACTGGGTGTAGTGTTCAGGTAAAGGGTATTCAGTAAGAGTTGTAAGAGTTATGGTTACTCGTCGCTTGATTTTTAAATATGTATAAACTGGATCACTAAAGACTTAAAGAGGTTATGTACACAAGGATTATAAAACGTACAAAATACATGTAGGGAGCAATTCACATGTTTAATTTCTCATCCTTGCATTAGAAAAATACATTCAAAATATTAACTGGTCTATCTCATGAGGTAATGCTGCATCATACCTTGTAAACGTATCTCACTGAACACTGAACTGAAGCTTAACTTTTAAAAAAATCATATCGCAAATAAATATCTGTCAGAAAAATCGCGATTAGGTATTTTCCTCAAATCGTTCAGCCATAACTATCATAGCAATCACGTTACACTTGCGCTATAAAACAATGTTCGGTTTAACAGATTCTAAAATCTCATTTGGTCAAACATTAAGCCATGAAGACACTTCTCTGTATTTAAGGAGTCGGAGATAAACTTTAAATGATAAAGCCCCCTTGCGGTATAAATCTGTCAGTTAATTGCTATGGCAGGAGACAAAGAAAACAATTATCACAGGGTTTGCCCTGTTCATATTTAATGTGTCAGCGATATAATGATTTATTACAGAAACCTGCACTACGTGCCTATACAGCTTGTGCTGGCTGTCGTTTTTCTACCTAGAGGGCATTCTCTGTTTGTAAATGCCGTCAACCAAAATATCCATCGTGTGTCCAAATAAAACACACAGAACCAAAGCAGGGAGATAAGCACATCCTCACGTCATGCAAGAGAGCGCGAGAACAGCATCTGACCACCAGAGAGACATATCCTGACACACCTCTTGAACCACCACGTCTCCACCTGGTCCTCGATCTGCTCCAGCAGCCTGTTGCAATCGAAGTCTGAGCTCTCACACACAGACTCCACGATCTCCAAGAGCCGCGTCTCGCTGCCGGGGGTGCGGGGGTACGAAAAGGAAACACATTGCTGAAATGCTACATTTCCGTAACACACTCGCAGACACCTAGCGAGAGGCTCAGCCTGACCTGAGGGCTTCCCTATGTGACTTTTCTACATGTTGTGGATCTAAAAACAACTTACGAATGATGTCAGGAGCTCAGAGCTACTGACATACTTTTACAAACAATCACGTACACTCCTGAACTGGTCATACCGGAAGAAGCTAACTGCCATGTTTCAGATGCATAAAATCGGGGTTGAACATGAACGCTAACAAACACTAACACTAATGCACATAAAATGCCTCATGTGCCCATTTAACAAGGCTGGATAACTACAGGCTCAGCCTACCTCCTTGCATATTTAGCAAGTTTCTCCTCCTCCCAAGCGGTGTTCCCGCCTCCAAAGTTCTTATTGGCTGTTCGCTCTATGCCCTGAAAACAGATGGGTCAGCTGGTCAAAGGACGCTCAGATTGCACCTCAAAAGGCAGCAAGGCAGCCCGGGGAGGTATGCAGATGTGTCGGTACCTTAATGAAGTTTTCTGTGAGTTTCCGGCATGTCTGGCAGGGTGCCGTCTCCACGCGCACCACAGAGAGCACGGAGCACAGCACTATCACCAGGTGGAAAGGCCAGGAAGACCACATGGCTTCCATGCAGTCGCAGAAGGAGGCGACGTCACTTTCTTCCCTGAAGAACACTGATATCTGGCAAATTGTGAAGAGATGAGCACTCTAGGTAACACTGAATGAGACACCTTATACAATATATTGCCAAAAGTATTGGGACACCTGCCTTTACACACGCAAGCTGTCCACAAGGTTTAGGGGTGTGTTTATGGGAATTTTTGACCATTCTTCCAGGAGAGTATTTGTGAGGTCAGACACTGATGTTGGATGAGAAGACCTGGTTCACAGATTCCGCTCTAATTCATCCCAAAGGTGTTCTGTCGGGTTGAGGTCAGGGCTCTGTGCAGGCCAGTCGAGTTCCTCCACACCAGACTCGCTCATCCATGTCCTTTGCTTTGAACATTTTGTGCAGTCATGTTAGAATAGGAAGGGGCCATATCCTAACTGTTCCCACAATGTTGGAAGCATGAAATTGTCCAAAATGGCTTTGAATGCTGCAGCATTAAGAGTTCCATTCACTGGAACTAATTGACCAAACCTAACCCCTGAAAAATAACCCCACGCAATAATCCTCCCCTCCACTAAACTTTACACTTGGCACAATGCAGTCAGGCATGTACCGTTCTCCTGGTAACCGCCAAACCCTGATTCGCCCATCGGATTGGCAGACAGAGAAGGATGATTTGTCACTCCAGAGAACATGTCTCTACTGCTCTAGGGTCCAGTGGCGGCGTGAGTTATACCACTGCATCCGACGCTTTGCACTGCACTTTGTGATGTAAGGCTTGCATGCAGCTGCTCGGCCATGGAAACCCAATCCATGAAGTTCTCTATGAACTGTTCCTGAGCTAATCTGAAGGCCACATGAAGTTTGGAGTTATGTAGCTACTGACTCTGCAGACAGCTGGCAACTTCTGCACACTGTGTGCCTCAGCATGCCCTGTCCCTGCTCTGAGATTTTACGTTGGCTACCACTTTGTGGCCGAGTTGCTGTTGTTCCCAATTTTTTCCACTTTGTTGTAATACAGAACAGCTGACTGTGGAATATTTAGCAGCGAGGAAATGTCATGATTGGACTTATTGCACAGGTGGCATCCTATCACCACCTGTACCACACCTGAATTCTTTCGCATGTGTTTGTAGAAGCAGTCTGCATGCCTAGGTGCTTGTTTTTATACGCCTGTGGCTATGGAAGCGATTGGAACAGCTGTATTCAATAATTTGGGGGGTTGTCCCGATACTTTTGGCAATATAATGTAGTTCTGGAATATTGCATTAGTATTTGATTGCTACATCCAATCTTCAGCTCGGTGTCACCTATTGATCGATCACCGTTACTCCTACACTTGACTTCATACCATGTGTTTAAACATCCAAACGAGTGCATATTGATTTTTAAAATCTTAGACTAAATCTTATTAACCTTCATTTACAATCTTTAAAAATAGTGTTCCCTTTCTACGCGGCTCTACTGAATAACGAGTTCTCAGTTACAGTCTCAGACTACAGATTAAGGGTGTGGGCGAACTGACCCGATGGGTACATGCGACCAAAGGAGCTGAGGAAAGGGGTGGGATGACCAACCAGCTGTTCTCCGCATATATTACGGGTGTTGCAAGCACTAGAGCCTGCCCGGCCGTAATCACATTTATTATTAGTATTTTATTATTATTATTAATTATTATCATTATTATTATTATTATTAAGCTTACGGATTTTCATGAAACTGATCTGCGAAAGAGATCTAACACACCTGCTATAATATATTTAGACTGAGACAGAGCTTGCATAAGCTAACATCCACACGCAGTGAATTTCCCTGGGAAGATGTTCCGCTGCCTACTCTAATCCCCACATCCAAACCAGTATAACGTCATCGAGGGGTCTTGTACATTCGTAGCTGCACACCGGTAAGCTGTTCGCCGGCATGTATTTATTTCTGCTTTAAAGAATGCAGGTGTCGGACAAACCCGGAGATGATACAGCGGGTCCCCAGCAGCCGCGGAGGAAGGGGGCGCCGTGATTAACGTGAGCTGACCCCGGACTGTCCTACCTTCGGCTTTGATCGGACTCTGATGATCTCAGCACATGTGCGGACGACGCGGTGCCACTCCTCGCAAATGGAAGACTCCGGTAGCAACGCCCCGTTGTTCCCGCACCGCCAAACACCCCGCTACACCGGTTCGCTGTATCTTCGGCCAGATGAAACAACTACCTGCGTTTCTCGTTGCTTCTATCCCGTCCGCAGAAGCGGCACTGGCGCCCCGCCCTAGTTCCGCCGGGACGTGCCGCCTCAGCCAATTGTAGACCGCCGAATACGGCGGAGGCGGGACTCGACCTACGGTCGTGAGTGACGATTTCGGCAGCTCGCCGTGTCATTGGTCCACGTGGTGGCTTTCAAATGGGAAAAGTCCAAATGATTCTTCCAGATGCAAGCTGCAGGTCGTAGTTGCACTTGTTCAGGAGGTTGAATGTCCAGCCTTCCGACCCCAACAAATGACAGGAAATATATGGGTTTTGTTTAAGAAAAAGATGTGTATTTAGTATCCGTGTGGTCTGTAGCCGCACACAAACAAAAACGTTAAATATTACAATGAAGCCCTATTTTTTTTACATTTCTAAAATACAGATGTGGGATCTGGTCATGGGCCAGAATATTTTAGGGATTATCCCAGCATGTGTGTTACTGTTATGGCAAGAAATAGGGCATAATTTTTAGTGTACTGGCACCCGTTACCCACCCCCTCCCCCCAAAAAAACACTAACCAGTGTTGCCATGTTTTGCATCAGTCCCACAGCACCAGTTTTAGCAGTGCTATGTCTGAAAGCAGAGCTGAATCTATATATTCCAAAAGTGTGATTTATCTATGGTATATAGATACATAAGATTTTAATAAAAACGACTCCCACACTGTGTATGTGAAGTTCGCTTTCCTTGTGTCACCTGGGTTCCTTATCAGTTCCCCTGCAGTGTGTGAGTCTGTGCACAGCAGATTCCTCCCTGCTCCTTTGATTCCCCGGTTAATCTGCCCCCCCCCTACTGTTTCCAAATATACCTGATCCTGCTCACATTTCAGCCAGACAAAACAGGCACAAAAGACAAAACAAAGATGATCTGAACGCTGTACATTCACAGT
This sequence comes from Isichthys henryi, assembly GCA_026776945.1. Lineage (NCBI taxonomy): Eukaryota > Metazoa > Chordata > Actinopteri > Osteoglossiformes > Mormyridae > Isichthys > Isichthys henryi. Next base: position 12,437,222 of record JAODJX010000109.1, read on the forward strand.
AATATAATAATTTTAATAATAATTGATACTTTATTGATCCCCATAGGGAAATTATCTTTACGCCTCCCTCAACTTGCTCTTTGTGGAGTAAGTTGACTGCGAAGGGCTGCCACCGGTAGAAGCGCCCAGGGAGCTGGGGGTTAAGGGTCTTGCTCAAGGACCCGCAGACGTGCTGAGGCTGGGTTTGAACCTGTGACCTTCTGATTACAAGGACACAGGTTTAGCCCGCTGAGCCACACGCTGCCCCATGACATGAGCAATCAACAAAATCTGTTACAAAATGTAATACTAATTACTTATTAAAATAACACATGATGACTTGTGGCCAATGACGATTTCCCAGTATATGATATTGACACACGCTGTTACACTTGGTAGACAATAATTGGCACTAGTCTAAATTCTATTACCAACCTGTTACCAATTCTGTTACTGAAAGAAAAAACTGCAAGGAGATTGAGTGTTGATGCCAACAAACTGAAAGTCTTTCAGAAAGGCAACACAAATAGCTTATGGACAAACCTTCAACTTATCATCACACTAGCATTCTCATTTAAAAATAACAATATCATAATACAGTTTTGGATATAAAAGAAGGAGTCAACATGACTGAATCTGGCTATGTACAAACATACAAATATTTAAAAGAGAGTGTTTGTTTCAGGACAAGGTGCGTCCGACGAGGGGGTAAAAAGAGGCCTTTTCAGGCTGGATGTGTCCATGGCACTCAGCTAGCTCTAATCCAGGGGGAGAGCTCTGATTGCGGGGGCAGAGGTTGACACTTAGGCACTGGGGCCAGGGCGTAGGGGAGCTGTCTCCCACGGCGTTCCCTGTAATGACCTGGTGCCACCCTGGAAGTGCCTGGAAAGCCAGTGCCTATGCAGACCCCTGGCCTTGTAGAGGCCCAGCGCCCACACCCACAGCCTACCCTGCAGTCTCCCCAGCCAGGAGCCAGCCCACCCACAGGGTGCCACCAGCTCCGTCAGGAAGTCCAAGCGCTGTGAGGGTAGGCTGTACAGGGACAGGCCTTGGAAAAGCTTGGGGAAAGGGTGACCACTCGCTGGGGCCGTAGGGGGCAGAGTGTCGAACTGCACCAGGGCGAAGCGCCTGCCGGCCAGACCCTGCAGCTGGTCCGCCAGAATGCAGCTCAGCGCCGTCACAAATACGTCCGGGTACGGGTAGGAGAAGGGCCGCGTCCTGCTTGTGTCCTGTGGCCAGCACTCAGCGAGCTCCCAGGCCGTCCGCGTCATAATGAGCACAGCCTTGCCGCGCCTCCGCTGCAGGTTCTCCAGCTGCGCATGCAGCCAGGGCACGGCTCCCAGGGTGCACAGTTCGCCTCGGCTCCACAGGTCCCCACTCACGCTGAAGCCTGCCGCCGACAGCATGGAGCCCAGCCGGTACACCAGGCCCGGCAAGGCCGGCTCCGTGTCTGGGGGAAACAGAAGCACCACGTGGCCCCGGTTCGCATCTCCTGCGACAAGGGAAGAGAACGTGAGCTGGCACCATGTTCATTCACCTTGCAGACATGCGCCTCGATACACATCAAGCAGCTCATATGGATATCAGCGTCCGTGTCAGTGCTCACGCTGCATGACACTTCATAAGAGAGAGAGCAGGAGGGGCCAGGGGATTGAGCAAATAAAGGTGTGTGGTTACCAAGAAGGACAAAAGCAGCCATTACTTGACATGATTATCCTTGACATTTCATTATATTTACTATTGTTATAGCATCACATATTCAGGTACCATTTTCTACCCCTAACGTGCAGAAATGATCATTTATCCTTTGTAGAATTCAGTAGCAGAATATGTAAATGAAGCAATGATTCAAATTGTACTTTTTTTCCTTAAACTTTCCTTTCTATATATATATATATATATATATATATATATATATATAGAACTAGCATTGTGCACTGTGACACAATCAGTTTGGAACAGAAAAGGTCTTTCCCCAAACTGTTCCCACAAAGTTGGAAGCACAGAAATATCCAAAATGTCTTGGTATGCTGAAGCATTAAGAGTTTCCTTCACTGAAACTAAGGGGCCTAGACCAAGCCCTGAAAAACAACCCCATACCATTATCCTGCACCAAACGTTACAGTTGGCACAATGGAGTCAAGCAACAGACCGTTCTCCTGGCATCTGCTAAACCCAGACTCGTCCCTCAGACTGCCAGACAAAGAAGCGTGACTTGTCACTCCATAGAACACGTTTATATTGCTCCAAAGTCCAGCAGTAGTGTGCTTTATACCTATGTAACTTTTTCACCTATGTTCATCCAATGCTTGACCTTGTCTTTGGTGATGTGAGGCTTGCATGCAGTTTGTTGCATGCAGTCAACCGAGCGTTGGCAAGCTTTATACACTATGTGCCTCAGCATATGTTTCTATTGTTCCTAAAAGCTGCCACTTTGTAATAATATCACTTGTAGTTGACTTTGGAATATCTATCAGGAACAAAATTTCATAAACTGACTTATTTCAAAGGTGGCATCCTATGACAGAACCAGGCACAAATTCACTGAGCTCCTCAGGACAACCCATTTCCCATGTCTCTTACCCCCTTTTGGCCAGCAAATGCTCACCTCCAGCTTCAGCTATGTCTTCTTATTCCACAGCCTTGTTGATTGGTTGATTAGCATTTTACATTAGCTGTGTATTTAAATGCCTGCCTGTGTTCATTTCCTTACTCAGTTGTTGTTCATGGCACCGTGTTTGAAGCTCTGCTTGGTTTCCTAGTCCTGCTCCCTGTTTCACCCAGGTGTGTTTCTTTGTGCTTCCTTTAGTAAATTTGGATCGTCACCATTGTTCTGGCTGCCACATGCCACACCTGAATTCAGCGATTAAGAGGCGTGTCCCAATATTTTTGTCCATATAGAACATATTTCACCATAGTGCAGAATGTGTGCAGTCACTAGATATATCATACAAATATATCAAGCTAATCAAATAATCAGGTGAAAGTCATTTCTAAGGAATAGTTGTGAATGATTGTTTCCCCTCGAATTATCCCATCCATCCATCCAACATCCAACCACTTGTCCTGGACAGGGTTGCATTGTGACAGGGCTTGGAGCCTGTTCCGGGAAACACAGGGCACAATGTGGGGGATTCCAGTGTCACTGTGTGTTACTTCATCGTAAATTATTGTACAGTATCACAGGAACGTGCACTACAGTGTATTGTCACTAGATTCGTCCAACTCCTCATTCACTTGATATGAACCAACCCCCACAAAACATTTTAATTCTACGACTAAAGCATCTGGACTAACTTGCCTGCCCAGAAAAGGGGATTAAAACTAAAGTTCAAGATGTTCCAAAGGAAGCTGGGCAGTAACGTCTATTAGAAATGAATTAACAAAGACAGTTACTCACACTCATATTCCTCCCCATAGAGAACTGAGGCTTGGTTTGTTCTTCAATCCATGTCTTTTTGCAGGAAGCACAATGGTGCCTCATTCCATCTGAGTGTCTGTTCTTTATCAAGAAGGAGTCATAAACTCTGAGCACATACCCAAAAAATCTTATCTTTATATGCAAGGGAAACGGACGAAGCCCCGATCATTTAGTCTGTCAAAGTTACCAGCATGGGAAGGTGCAAACTGTATTTTAAGAGGAATTCATGTAATTTTCACGACTGTAGAAATGCTTCTTATTTGAACCATATAATGAACTAGCACAGCATCACATTTCCTTTCTTATGTGGGGGTCCCTTTATGGTTTAATGGGGAATGCAAGATCCCCAGACCCCCTTTCATTACTAATGAGATTCCATGCATGAATACCGTGTTACTTGAGGGACAACTGGCCATTAGGAATATCTCTTCTGGTCTTTTTTACCAAAGTGTGTACTAAATATCTGATGGATAGGCATGGCGGTGTTGAGCGGTATAGACAGGGTTTATAAGAGGTTAATGGTGAAAAGTTCTCATTCGGCACTGATACGGCAAAGCAGAGCTGCAACAACTAATCAATAACACTGATAATACTTGGTGATAAAAATAACTGAGGAAGAATGTCATCAATTTGTTGCATTTTTGAATTTTTCTTCGGAAAACACTGCCAAAATACCATAGACCACGATATAAAGTTCAGTCCTTAACAAGCCTAATATGTCGAAGAGAGCAGATATTTGTTTCTATGCCACTTTATCATTTTAAACAGAAGTTCTTTTATGAGTTTTGTTGGTACAGTGGTATCTGACATGATTTGTTACATACCATCAAAACCACAGCAAACAGCAGCTCACACTGCATGGAGCCACCTGTGCAGACCAATAAAATCAAGCTCCCTTGCAGCTCATCATGGAAAGAGATGTGTGCCAGTCTCCTCATGCAGGAGACACACTGGTGAAGGTGACATTTAGATAAGGTTAAGTACACAACTGTGCACGTATGGCTCAGAATAATAGATTTCATGTCACATGCCACATATTCCCGGAATGGCACAGGTGTCATGACTGTGCAAGAATTATGTAGATTGTGCATGGGTACAGAGATGATGAGTATGTGATGAGTCTGGTTGGGGACCATGCACTGGTACAGTGTGATGCTGCACCCACCATATGACAGAACTTGGATCTAGGTTGGCAACCCCCCCAGACCGACATGCAATCCAGTCCTACATTCCAGAAATGGCCATCCATCTGCCGCAGCCAGGTGTTACGTGATCGTCCCCCTTGACCTGGTCCAGCTGCTTGGGTCCTCAACAATGAGGATCCTGTGAGCTGGATCCCCAAAGGAATCACTCAGGGAATTGCCATGTGGCTGTAGCACCAAAACTGATGCTCCCTCATAATGCAGGTAATGTGCCTCATTCAGGACTCCCTGAGCAACCGCTTATTCAACACAAAGTCAAACCAGCGGTACCCAAGGATTCTCCAAAAAAATACATTAGTAAAGGAGTCAAGTTTTCATCTCAGGTCACTGAATAGCCATACAGCAATTAGAGAGCACCAGGACTTGGTCCTTCATCCTCCTACAAAGATATTGGGATCACCACACACCCTTCTCCACTGACTGCATGATCCCTCCAAGCTCCCTCAATGCGTCCACTGACTTCACAGGAAGAGTCACAGGCAGTTGACATCCCCTCTGCAGACAGACACACTGGTTGTGGCTGTACCCATGAGGTCACTAAAGGCCTGGTTCTTGGTTTTTATCCAGGACACTCACAAACCCAGACACTCAGACTCCTCGCTCAGTCACTCGAGACCCCCAATCAGAGCCTTCATTGACTCTGTGAAGATCATAGCATTGTCGGCAAAGTCAAGATCAGTGAATCTTTCTTCACCAACAGATGGCCCACAACTACTGGACCCAACGGCCCTACCCAACACCCAGTCCATGCAAGCACTGAACAGAGTAGAAGCAAGAACACACCCCTGATGAACCCCAGAAGCAACTGGGAAGAACACAGAGGTTCTGCCTCAACTCTGCACAGCACTCACAGTACAGGTATACAGTATAGGCTGGCCATGACGTTCAACAACTTTGAGGGAATCCCACAAAGTCCCAGGATGTCTCACAGGGCAGCGCGATCAAATGCTTTATGAATATCAACAAAGGCTGCAAAGAAATTCTGGCAATATTCACATTTGTGCTTGATAAGAACCCTCAGTGCCAGGATGTGGTCGAATGTAAACTTCTTAAGCGCAAAACCAAACTGTTCCAGTCACTGGTAGGCGAACAAGTGATCACAGACCCTGTTCAGGATGACCCGAGCAAAGACTTTACCTGGCATTGAGATCAATGTTATCCCGAAACCCAGGCGATCCCCCTTCCCTTTCCAGATAGGGACAAGTACCATTTTCCGGTCAGTTGGAATGATGCCCGTCTCCCAAATGGAAGCAAAGACTGCTTGCAATACTAGGAGGACAGACTTTCCACCAGCCTGGAGAAGTTTACCCCAGATACCACAGATCCATGCGGCCTTCCCTACCCTCAGGTGGTCCCAGAGATGTCCAAAGTTCTAGCTGGAGGATCAGCTTTGGACAGCTGCTCAAAGTAGCCCAGACAGCAAGTCACAACTGCAATATCATCACGTGACTGTGACTCTCTGGGGATAGATTTATATGCGTACAATGCTTTGATTTTGATTTGATGCAGTTAATTATACCCAGGATGAACAGAATCACCTTATTAATCCAAATGATCACTGATCGTCCCTTTTGGAATGTTAATTAAGATGAACTACTTAGTCAAATATAACCTTTACATGACTTGTGGTCAGAAAGTCCAATGAAATAAATATTCTCCATTGAAATTAATGACCATTCATATATCCACATGTTGACTGTTCGTCTGGCTGATTTGAACTGTCTGTCCTCTGACATACATTTTTTATAATGGAAAGTACATTCCAACTGATGTGTTAACTCTCCATGCTTGAAGATGAATGGTGAGTGATATGTAAGATGGAACCGTGAACATAGTCTCAGGTCATGCAAACAAAAATACTTGTAACATAAAGAGAAAACACCAACATCGGCACATGTATGTAATCTAGCCCGAATCAGTTCATCTAATGTGCAATCTCTGAAAAATAGTGTAGGAAGTAACCTTAGGAACAAAATTAGTAGAGGTTTTTCCACAGTGCTTCAAGGTTAATTACTTTGTATATAATAATGCATGATCGCTGCACAAATGTGTGCAATTGGCACCCAGATAATGGACGTAAATGTATCATACTCACTCACCTCTGAAGCCACTATGTAGCATACTGGCTACAAGGATGACCAGGCAGATTAGCAGTAAGGTAACAAGGACCAGTAGACTCCAGTTCCTCCTAGGGGCTGGAAGGGTATAGTGTGAGAGTTAGTTTGTGTGCAGAGTGTATCACACTGCGAACCATTGATCTATGTGACATACTAAGCTGTCTAGTGTGAGCATAGTTTTCTTACGTCTTTAAGAAAACATCATGTTAACACTGGTATATGAAGTGATCTTCACATAGTTTAAAATGCAGTTATGTACCTAAGTACTTGCCCTAAGTTTTAGTGCAGTGTTTCCCAATCTTGTCCTCAGGGACCGACAGTCAGTCCATGTTTTTGCTCCCTCCGAGCTCCCTGCCAGACAGTCAACTTTTTGCGGGGGGGGGGGGGGGGGGGGGGGGGGGGGGGGGGGGGGGGGGGGGGGGGGGGGGGGGGGGGGGGGGGGG
>JAODJX010000109.1:12482141-12504166 GCA_026776945.1 Isichthys henryi
TAAGAGAAGAAGACGAGCTCTTCCACATATGCTTTTGGTGTCCAGAGACCAGAAGCAGAGTGCACAAAAGCATTTGTATGGGGGGGGTGGGGGGTGGACAAAAAGTACAAGTGCATTATGGGGAGGAAAAGGAAAACCCAAGTGAAAGCAACAGTGCAAAAGGCGGGGAAAAGGTTAGAAAAAGTTATTAATGAAAAGGAACGAAAAACAAAAACAAAGGAGAGGAATGAGTCAGGCGGCCTGCTGGAATGACGAAGCAGGTCAAAGGAAAGAGGGAGCGAGTGGAGATGAAGGAAGGTATAAAGAAGAATACAAACAGATGGACAAAGAGACAGGTCCACTGAGGAATCGAGCACGTGGTTTGCTACTAGATTTATAGGTCACTCTCTCAGGAGTTTGGTGGTAAACCGTCCAGCCTGCAAATGAATATAGAGGGAAGAAGAGAAGAAACAGAGAGACTTGTGAAGTCCACACAGCTGGCATGGAAAAAGCCCCTCCCTCCAGAGCCCCGTGGGGCCCTCAGCCCCCCTCCCATAGCCACAGAGCCCCGGGTCAGAGGTAAGGTCAGCACTTGTGGACCACATGTTAGAGTGTGTGACGGCGTCTGTGGATTCACACGCGTGTAGTACGGCAGACTTGGGGAAGCCTTTACTCCTGGCCCTGGAGAGCATAGCATGGTGCCACTTTTACCGAAGATCATAACTGCAGATGCTGAAGGTCCCACAATTCGCATCAGTTAGACACTGTGGGGCCACCTGTGCCCCCACCGCAGTCCTACAGGGCTAGGAGTGAGGACCTCACCTCCCCCCCAGTGATTTTGATTTAAAGATGCTATGTTGGCATGTTCAGCGTGTGCCGAATGAAAAAATGAAAGAAAGGGATGGAAATGGGATGCGTAAACGTTTTGGGAAATGACGCTTTGGGACCTAGACGCACTGGCCCACTAAACTCCACCCAGCTGTCGGTAGGTCCCGCCCTCTTAGCAGTGCTCTCCGAGTCATCTGTGGAGCATCCCAGACTGACACACTGGTCAGTAGCATCCCCTCATAGGCTAAGGTGTCAGAAGACCACATGCCAACTATCCAGAGCTTGGAGTTGGCATGCATGGCACCGGGTACAGTCCCTGCCAACGTGCCACTCCGGCTAAGCGTGTTACCCAGCGTTTGCTGCATGCTGTGGAGTGTGGCCGCTTCACACGTGTCCGTGTGTGAAAGGGGGGTGCAGCATGTATACGTGCGTGTGAGAGAGGCGGGGTACCTTGGCCTAACCCGCTGTGGGCCTCTAAACCTTCGCTCTGAAAGCCGGCATAGATGTTGTCGGAGGAGAGCGAGCCTTTCAGAGAGCAGGGCTGCTGGGTCTGCACTGACTCCGAGGCTGAGGTGGGGAGGGTGCCGGTCGGGGAGAAGGCCTCGCCGTCCGCCAGCCCTGACACTTTGGCTGACAAGTCAGCAGGGGGCAGCGCGGTCTCACCTTGAGGAAGACAATGCACAGGTGTACCATACAAACACAGGGGTCGACATTCAGCACTCAAATGCACACGCGATCCCACCACTGGCCAACGCACACCATCACAACGCATGTGTGCACCACACAAACACGCATCCTGCCATCAAACAGAAAAAAGAAACCCGCTTGCTTATCCATAACCGAGTATAACACACCATCAGAATCTCCATCAACTACCCTTCCCACTACTCACACGCCACATTCCGATTCCACGGGCCCCATTTTTTAAAGAACATACAGCAACACCAAGTCGACCGCAAACACCAAACCCCACACTGGCCACTTTGGATCTGTATTCAGGCCATGGACACAAATCTAGACACCTACTAATGATATGCGTTACACTGAAATAAAGGGTGAAGGGGGAACATATTTGAAACAACGCACCATGACTTTTAAACAGACTGAGCAGAGAAAAGGTCCAAAGCAGCATTTCCCAGTCCGGTCCTCGGGGACCCACAGACAGTCCCCAGCAGGAAGCAAAAATGTGGACTGTCTGGCAGGGAGCGAAAAACATTGACTGTCTGAGGGTCCCAGAGGACCAGATTGGGAAACGCTGGTCTAGAGGCGTGACAGGAAGTTGTGGCGTTAAAGCCGTGGCACACAGGTGGCACAGGTAGCCCTGCAAATGACGCACAGTTCTCCCAGTACGTCCCAAGCGTGGGGGTGACCCTCCTCGAGTGTGATCGGCTTGTTCCCCATTGGCATGCCATGCCCCATGGAGACGTTTAGCCGTGGCGGTGTTGAGATCATAACTCGCAATAAACAAGTGTGGTACTGCTGACGTTCTACTTTATTTAGGCATAGATACAGTTAGGGAGCCGGTCCCGTGCCCCCTGTGGATTGGGCCCTCTCACGGTGGGTAGGCCTAGCACCCCTCCCGAGGGCTGCCTGGCTCCCACGGCCCCTGTCCACACTCACTGGGGTTTGAGCTGATGTTCTTCAGCTGCTGCACCACTGGATTGAGCAGCTTGCCGGCTTTCAGCTTGTGCTTGCTAGCTCTTCGCCTCCGGCCTGTAGGGGGCGCCGTGTGGAGGAAGCCAACGGTGGGAGGGAGTGGCTTGCCCAGTTTCTTATACAGCAGTTCGATCTCCCCCCGCTGATGGGCCTGCAGCTCGGAGATCTCCTTCATGTGCCTGCAAGACAAGTGTGAATGTTGTCGGTGAGAAATACTGGGGGGCCTGGAATTCTGACCGGGTGCATACACAACGTAGGACTGGACCTCTTACACTGCAGGTGACAGACAGTGCTACCCACTGATTCACCATAATTTGTTAACATCTATGCAGTTACTTAAAGTACCCAAACACTGTCTAACAAGATATCTGCCGCAGGGCGTGAGACAGGGTACGCGCCGCAGGGCGTGAGACAGGGTACGCGCCGCAGGGCGTGAGACAGGGTACGCGCCGCAGGGCATTCCCCGTTTGAGAGTTACTTACTTTTCTCTCAGTCGCTGCAGCTCCTTCTTCATGTCAGCGTCCTCGAACTCCGAGTCGTTGTCACTGCTCATGTAGGAGGAGTGTGAGTGCAGGGAGGAGACGGGCACACTGGGGGCGTCGCTGCCACCATGTCGAGCTGGGGAGTCTGAGCTCTGTGTACTGCCGCTGCGGCCGGATCGGCGCAGGAAGGCCACGGCCTTCTTCACGAGGTCGGCACCACTGCTCTCCAGGCGTGCCTGACTCACCGGCACGGAAGAGCCCGGTCCCGCTAACGCGCTCTCCTCCTCCGAGTCCGAGGACTGGCGCGGGCAGTCCGTCGGCGTGGCACCGTGTTCCTGGCCCGGGGGGGCGCCATCAGGGTAGAAGTCAGGGGGCGCGGAATAGCGGTTGCTTTGTGTCTTCAGGGTGACGTCATCTTTGGTGTTGACGACCGAGAACCTGCCAATCGTGGTGACGGGCAAATCTTCACCGTCGCCGTTAGACAGGGACCTGCAGCCACCTTTGCCACTAGGGGGCACGTGAGAGCCACATGTACTCTTGCTTTTCTTGTTTCGCTCCAGCCTGCTCACTATGTCCGGTGGAGTGGGGACGAGCTTACGGGAGACAGACCAAACACAAACAAACCCTCAGTGAACCACAGCATGCTCTAAAACACGTTTGTTAAACTCCAGTCCTGGGGGGCCGGAGCCCTGCACATTGTTGGGTTTCCCCTCATTTAACACACCTGATTCAACTCCTTGTGCTAATTACCACGTCGCTCGAGCCGAATCATTTATGGTGGAACAGGGAAAGAACTAAGCTACACAGGGCTCCGGCCTCCCAGGACTGGAGTTTGACACCCCAGCTTTAAAACAATGCCACATTCGTACTGCTCAAAGCAAGCCTGCATTTATGTGTGACATTTTAATTGCATCGAAAGGAAAACTGTATAAAGTCAGGACAGCATGGATTTATGGAGATGTGTGACATGCATGCCTACCTACATGTCTGATAAATGTATTTTAAATCACTGTAAAATGTGTGTTTAACAGCAGATGAGGACAGGTACTGAAACATTAAATACAGAGAATGACTAACCAAGTGCCACTGCTGTGAGTATTTAAGGACTATTATGGTAGACTGAAAAACAGAGGAGATTTAATTTCCAAGAATTACAAAATAAAAGTTTGAAAAAGGTCTGAAATGGAGAGAATACCTGGAACTGGCTCTGGGATTCGGTATGTGAGCTGGAGTTCGGGACCGAGTCTCTCTTACTCACTGTCCTGGTGGAACCTGCAGGCAGAGGAGACACCTCTATTGTGTCCATGAGCAGAACGTCACGGAGAACTGCCACCTACAGCTAAAGCACTCCTGACTAAAGACTTCTGTTTTTAGTCTGTGCTGCTACAGGAAATCGACTGGCAGAAGCTTTCACACATTTGACAGAGCAGGACACTCGATTGTTGCTTCCTTAAGCGATTACGTCCCCCTAGCGCCATCTGTGGCCCTGCCCTTGCTGGGTTATTAGAGAGCATGGGAGAAGGGGCCCTCGTTAAATTACACTGCAAATGGTGCCTAAAGCAGGCGGAAACTAAACGTCGTCTTTGGTTTGAAAGACCTTCCATACAAGTTCTCCTAAATTCAGTTTTATACTAGTGGGGTGTTATTCCTTTAAAAATAACCGATTTAAAATTCTTCTCTCCTCAGATTCTTAAAAACAGGCTTTGTTATTCGTGTGCCCTACATATAACCATCTGACGCTTTCATCCAAAGCAATTTACAGTACAGGGAAGTGTTGCAGATTGTGTGCACTTTTGGGCATTCGAACCCTTGACTTTTGCATTTTTAGCACAGTGCACTACAGGAGTTTGTTCACCATCACACCAACACACAATGTGACATGTTCTGTGGGATTCCTGATTTGTGACAGAAGGTAGAGAGTGACGCACATACCAACCACAGCAGAGTCACTCAGTGTAGCCAGACTGTCGGTCCTTTCGGGGATCAGGGGCTGCAACACAGAGCAGTGACATTCAGGCAGGCTTGGCACTGAGCTGCAGGCCAGGGAACTTGAGCCAGTTCATGCTCGCCCTGCTGGCTGTGTGCTCTGTGCTCCTATTTTAATGGAGCCAGCAGCTTTAAGGCTCACGCATCCGCTTGGGGTGGGGGTGGGGGGGGGGGGTTTAGACAATTAACCTTGGGGCTCACGCCAAAATATCCATTAACCCATTCCAGGAAGTGAGTGGCATTAAAACACAATAATGTTCTGGACATCAGGCAGGCCCGTCAGAAGAAGCTTGGCTTGATGCATCCCACAATCCTCAGTGCTAAACAGCTGAATTCCCAAAGCTGCAAACAGCTAAATCCAAGGCACAAAGAGGGTAATAATCTGTAATCTGGAAACAGCTGTACTGACAAAGGGTAATCCTCTACAATCTTCAGCGAAATCACTTCCCCGGCAGACTGAATGGACAGAAAATGATGGAAAACCCAAACCTGGAATCACAGTGACTTTCCGTTGGTTAACATTCAGGGATCCTTTGGTTTGGCTCTTTAATTTGTGAAGCACAGCAGTATTATAGTTTAGAATTTTTAGGTTATTTTTTAATTATTTTCAATTTTAATTTAAAATCCAATTAGGTTTTATTAGTTTTTATTTTAAACGTATATTAAAAACTAAACTGAAATGTGTTTTAGTAAATTTCTAGGGACAGACAGAAACTTGTAAAGCTATTTTATGAGAGTTTGATCTTCAGAGAATCCTATATGAATATTTAGTGAATTACGTACGAAAATGGGCCAAAAATGTTCCAGGCACTATTAATGCTCATCTAAGGGCAACATACTGAATTATGTTTCCCTGAACGATTACCAGCAACAAAAATATGTTTTCATCAGTTAACGATAATAATCCTGGTTGTGACAGTGTCGAAACAGGAATGAGCAGATGCAGAAATCTGGGGGGGGTGTGTGGGGCCCAGTCGCCTGGGACGGCTGGTCAGTACAGCACCTCAGAAGACTGGCAAACTCTGCTGGCCATGTGACAGCGTCCCCAGCAGCCAGGCAGGAGGCCACTGGCTGCAGCTGCTCCCAGAGGAACTGCCTCCTCATTCAATGTCATCCACGTGATCTAATTGTGTCCAAACGGACATTTCATTACCGGCTCCACATGCAATGCAAACTCACTTTCTGCTGCAGTTCGACGTGACTGAAAGCTTTGTGTGAACCAGTAAGACGGAGCAAAAAAATAAATAAAAAAACGGCAAAGCTCATATTTCGTAATGGCAGGTTGCTGAGCGCAAACGGACTCTTTTCAAAGATTCGTTTCAAACTTTAGAGGATGTTAGAAGTGAGACTGAGGGACCTTACAGATATCTGATGGTCAGAATACGATGAGATTAGCGGTAACATGAACCTATTCCGTTGTCAGAGTACTAATTTCTAAAAAGCTAAGAGAGCCACATTTAAAAAAAACGGAGTTAAGCTTTAGTAAGACACTGCAGCCAAAGAATAGTGACTGGAACGGACTCCAAGTGCAGCGACACAAGAGTAACTCCCTGCAGGTAGACATCCCCCCCCCCAAATCATTGTGAGAATGAAGGATCCATAAGCTTTACCAAACCGTCCCCCCCAGAGGGAGAGCGGGCGAGCTCCACTCCAGGCACTGGTGTCTCTGGTGGCCCAGGGGCCGTGTGTGGGGACGCGTGCTCCTGGTACAGCAAGGTGCGCAGCTTTTCATCCAGGGTCTTGATGGTGCTGTCCACAAAGCCCACCCTGGGGGGGCCCTCCCCGTCGGACTCGCCCGGCCCGGACAGCTGGCAGGGGGCGTGGCCTGAAGTGGCCACTTGTGGGGCCATGGCGGGGCTCTGTGGCTGAGAGACGGATTTGGCCCCGCCCACTGATGACTGCATGGGCGTGGCGAACGGCTGCTGCAGGACTACCAGCGGCTGGGCTGGGTCACCCTGCCGGAGGAGGGTCTCCCCCCCCGGGGCCACGGCCTGAGCGGCCTGCACGTCCAAGGAGAGGGGCGAGACGATGGGACAGCAGGGGATGTCCGACATGACGGCGGCCGCACACGCCCCCTCTGCCGCCTGCTGAGCACCATGGGCGGGCGACACAGGGCCCGGGCGACCCCCCGGGGAGTCCTCCACCAACACCGCCCCCATTGCATCATCAGCAGTCCCTGTGGATGACGGCGAATGCAGAGTCTTCCCCCCGTCCGGGTCCGGGTCCTGTGGAGCAGCGGGGGCCAGGGAGGGTGGGGAGGGGACCCCAGACTGGACAGGCAGGGCTGGCTCTGGGGACAGAGCCAAAAAGGGAAGAGAGTACGTGAGGGGACAGAGTGAGGGGACGAGCCGGGTTTGTGCCAATACAGCAGACATGCAGCATCATGGTCTATGACAGGACAGGAGGAGTGCGCAGAGAGTGTATGCATGTGCGCATGTGTGCGAGCGAGCATCTCACCCTGCGATGCGGCGACCTGTGCTGAGGAGCTGGCCGCGGCTAAAGGCTTCCTCTCATCGGGTGTCGGGGACTCGACCACGGGGCAGATGATGAACCACCTCTTGCCAGTGTGCAGGACTAACAGAGGCCATGGGGAAAGGAGGGGAAGGTCACCCACCCAGCGTAGTGTCAAGCTGCAGACCAGCCCCCCCCGTCACTCAGAACAGGGCTTAGAAGCTCTCAGTGGGACTGAAGGAATTACGCTTAATCACACGGTTATCGTTTAACGCACTGTAGGGAAGACCCCCCTCCACCATCCCTCTTACTGAGCACTACCCGTGCATCACCCCTTAAAAATAAAACCCTCCTGGCTTCACCTCCCTAGAATCCCCCCCTTGCCTGTGATAAAGCAGAGGCAGGCTTACCGTTCTGCTGGTAGACAGCCTGGTGGGTGTGGAGCTGCGGCGTCTTTGCTCCCTGGAACAGGAGACACGTGAGCCGTCACACTCCACGCGGGGGAGGGAGGTTGAGGTGTCAGTAAAGCGGCTCATGGGGTCACATACCTCCCCCCCGGGGAAGCTGCAGGGGGCCTGCTGGGGGCTGGTGCCCTGATCGGAGCTGCGCTCGCCCTCGGTGTCCTCACTCAGCATGTCCTCCGCCTTATCCACGATGTCCTTCAGCTGCTCGATGAAGATCTCCTTCTCCAGGGGCAGGATGAAGTCGTTCTCCACCTGGGAACGCACACGATCATGTGCCGAAGCAGGGAGACACGCGGAAGGCAGCTGGGCTATGGGGGGGGTCGGGGGGGTGCAGATCACAGCCCCGGGTCCCCCGGATCCTCAAAACGGCCTCTGCCTGCCCTCTTCATTGAGAAGAGTCCCGGGGCCCCAGGTCATTTTCAAAATCACAACATTATTTTTAAAATATGATGCCAGACATTAGAAGTCAGCAGGCCAGTAAAGAGCAGTGTTAATAACTCTAAGGCCAACTTTGATAAGCAAGAAAGAGCCCTATAATGAAAGATCAGCGGTCGGCTTTGGGGAGCCCTCCTGAGAAACATTCAGGATAAGGCAGCTGAGCCGTGGCGGGTTGCCGAGTGACAGTGGCAGACGAGGAGCGATCATCTTACCATGTACGTGGCGATCTCCTCCGGGGCGTCCCCGTCCAGGTCGAATTTAAACGTCACCATCTTGTTGTTGTGGGTCTCCAGCTGGCATTCCACCATCTTGTCTCCGGTGTTGCATACCTGAGAGCGACAGATGATGTCAGGGACGAAACGGGGTCACAGGGCAGCATCTTCCTTATGGTCCAACGCAGAAGTGAAATGGAAGCCAGTGAGGACAGTGGCTGTGCAGTGGCAGGATGGGGGTGGCAGTGGGCGGGCCGCTTCGTCGACACTGCAGCTCCAAGGATCTTTTCAGAGCCGTTTAAGCCACGGATCACCCTGGGCTCTCCATGTCACACCAGATGGCAAATTCAAGAACTAGTCAAATATTTTCTCTTATTCATCATGGTTCATTATGTCCAATGAAATCACTTATCATAAATCTATTATTTCAGGAGTGTGAAAAAGCGCATTTCCTCAAAAACTTAAGCTGTCCCTTTCTTCACCGCCATTTCAGTGCTTATGGCTTCCGTGATTTACGAAAACAGTAGCATACGGCGCTCTGCTAACCGAATTTAAGAAACAGAAATATGCCAAATTTATACAGACTACTGACTTTTGGGTCTCACAATGCACCTCATTAATATTTCAGGCACGATATTGATCTGCTTACTAAACTGTGGGTGTAAGTAAACACCTGAATAGTACCAAAAAGCTGGGGTTTACACCTGTCATCTAGCGCCTTGGGGATTATCGCACATGCATATAATCGCGATTTTATCGCAATGTGATTTCGTGCAGCCCTAAAAATAATCCACAAAAAAAAACACCATCGTGACAAAAATGTTAATTAGAACAAAAATTAGTACTAGTTAAACAGATGACTTCATAAAACATTTTTTCATTGGTTAATTAGACAAACAATATCAGTAGACAGAGGAGAATGGGTGAATTCCATCTATAGTAAAAAGTCACAATTGTCAGAAAGTGGACATGTGCATTTTTTGTATGTAAACAAATTTCCCCTTCAGATCCATGTAGTATACATATCCATCCATCCATCCATCCACCCACCCACCCACCAGGGTGCCACTCCTGCACCCCCACTCGGCCCATGCGGTGCAGTGTGAGGGCAGGCAGACTCACATTGAGCATGCTCAGCTTGGCCTTGCTGCTCCGCTCCTGGCGGGAACGCGTGCGCGCCGAGCGCCGGTGATGCTTCTTCACCCTGGCATCCACCCTGCTGCCACCCGGCATGCCCTCGTAGCCATCACTCATCTCCTTCCCCGAGGTGGCATCAGAGTTGACACTGCGGGGGGGGCGGGGGGTGTTTTCAGTGACTATACGGCAGAGCTACAGGTCGCTGTGTCAAATGCCATAGTCAAAGGTTCCTATGTACTATAGGTAACATACCTATATGCATTTGCACACACACACACACACACACACACACGTATTCAAATCTCTGAGGGGACCATCGATTCATTTCAATAGGCAATACCCTAATCCCAACAACGACAACCTTAACCCCTTACCGAAGTAACCAAACAAAACTGACTTTATACTATTTCAGTTTGATTGCAGTCACAGATTTTTATACAACTGAGGTTATCCTTAAGGGGACAGAAAGAAATGTCCCCATAAGGTAAAAAGTAGCAGGTTGTTATCACACTTTGGGAACATTTGGTTCCCACAATTTAATATATACATAATCCACACACACACACCTGTCGTAGTTGTAACTGTGCAATGGCACTTGTTTGTCTGCTTGAGGTTCCTGGAGGCAAATAAAAAAAGAAAATACAATCAGGTAACCCGGAGAGAAAAGGCTGTGGGGCTGCAGACTTGGGAAAGTGCAGAGGTGTGGAAGGGAGCTGAGGCCGAGAAAACCACAGGAGCTCAGTGTGTGTGTGTGTGTGAAAGCAGTGCCCCTGAGGGTGGGGCCAGCATGCCCATTCACACCTCCTGACTTGGCACTGCGGGGGTTGTGCTGGCGAGAAACTGCTGACTTGACTGCTGGCTGCCAGGGGGCTGCGCAGACGGGGCTCTACTCTGCTCCTGCAAGGCCATGTCTACGACGGTCTTTGCCGGTAAAGACGTTGCTGCGGGGGGGCTCGGCTGCAGCTGCGCAGGCACACCTTGCTGGCCAGCATCCGTAGGCAGGACAGAGGGCGCAGGTGTGGGTGTGGCCATCTGCAAACATGGGAGACGGACCCAAGGGCGTGAGAGGTGCAACCGACTGCTGGCATGTGGTGACACCCAGAGAATGCAAATGATCATGCTGCAAGGGGAAAGCAGAGCCCTGGATATGGTAACAGATATCTGCTGTAAAGCAAACGCTGTGGTTTAGACATTACTCTGTGAGAATCGATGGAGCCAGTACGAAGATATTTACCACTGAGCGGTTCAGAGACAGAGCTGAAATATCAGGCAAGGAGGAGTTACACTGGGTATGAGAGGAAGGGGTAGGCTGGTGGAGCCTATTAGTGAGAGGTTCCTTGTTCATGCCCAACTGCTGGGGTAACTGGCCAGGCACGGCTACAGCAAGTAGAGGGACAGGCTCAACGGCACCCCCTGCTGGGAGGCTGGGGAACCGCGGGAGCAAAGTGAAGGAGACGGGGGGTGGAAAGAGATGATGACCTGTTCCGAGTCCATATACAAAAGGGGGGGGGGGGGGGGCAGGTGCCGGAATTGGGAGAGCTGGGCTGAGGATGAACAGGAGGAGGAGTGTAAGAGTCAAATTCAGCAAAAGAAGCCTCTGCTGGATTAACAGGATATCTGGAAGGGAACTGGAATGGCAAACGCCGAAAGAAAGATCAAACAGACTTGGATACTACAAGCCTGTAGAGGATAATCGCTTGAACTCTGGCCCATGCAGAGGAACCAGCACTGATCCCATTATACCGGCCAGGATTGGTGCCATCTGCGCAGACTCCCAGCCATCTAATCAAACACAACCACACTTGTCTGGGCCCATAAATAGACAAAACATGTCTGGACACCTCAATTAGTTTCTTGTCATGCAAATCATTTCATACTAAGGATTCTGCCTTTCGATTCTGCGTGTCGGCAGACTGGGAACGGAGGCCGGGGCACGGCTACCTGTGTGAGCTGAGTCACCGGCACGGCCTGCGGCGGCTGGCCCGGCGCTGCCTTCTGGCTGCACGGCTGCAGGCTCAGAGCCTTCTGGCCAGCCTGGTTGGCTGCCGAGTGCGGGAGGTTCTGTAGGTTTGCTCCCTCGAGCTGAGGAAAGTTCTGCCCCGTGGAGAGCTGCTGCAGTGAGAAGAGGCGGAAAGTGAGGGAGAGAAAGCAAGAGAGGGGAGAAGGTGAGGGTAACAGGAGGGGGGGCCCAGTCACTGCAGGAATCCACGTCGCTCCTTCTGTTCCTGAGTGCAGGCAAACGGCTGGCATTTAACAAGCTTATCTGGAGCCTGAATGAGCTCATTTACCTTCACATGAAAGCCTCAAAATAAAATATGAATATAAATCCCAGAACCTTCAAAAATGCCATGGTGCCATCTTTTTTAACCAAAAGACAACTGATGTAAAACATCAAGTGGGACACAAATGTGAATTTGTGTGAAGTTACTCCAGCACCCCCTCAAGTGTGGTTTGTCAAACCTGGGGGGTGCAGGAGGAATGTGCAATCAGAGGAATGTGCAATCAGAGGAACGAAGATCTACCTGTGACTGCAAAGCTGCAGTGTGGAAATATGGTTGGAACTGAGATGAAAAAGGAGCACAAGAATAGCACTCATCTCCTACACAGGGTCACGGTCTGCGGACGCAGCTGTGACTCAGAATTACGCTGCCGGAAACTGGGCACCCACCACTGCAAATTGACAGACTGCTGCCAGGCCCAGCTGAGAGTGTCTGAGCCGTCGGGTGGCCGGTGCCACACTTACCTGCTGGCCATGCTGTGCAGTCAATGTTGCAGATGCGTAGTTTTGAGAACCCAGCTCAGCTGACTGTGCTGTAGGTGGATAGCTCTGCACAGGCTGCTGAGTTTGCTGTGGGGTGGCTGTTGCAGCTGGGTAGGTCTGCGTAGCTTGTTGGGTTTGCTGTGGGGTAGCCATTACAGTTGGGTATGTCTGTGCAGCTTGTTGGGTTTGCTGTGGGGTCGCCATTGCAGCTGGGTAGGTCTGCGCAGCTTGTTGGGTTTGCTGTGGGGTCGCCATTGCAGCTGGGTAGGTCTGCACACCTTGCTGGGTTTGCTGTGTGGCAGCTATTGCAGTTGGGTAGGTCGGCGCAGCTAGCTGACATGGTTGTGCAATTGGTGCAGGGGCTGAATAGATTTGTGCAGTCAGTTGGCTCTGCTGTACAGTGTTTGCTGTAGCCGAATACATCTGTGCAGTTACTGAGCCATGCTGTGCAGTGGCAGCTGCAGATACATAGGTCTGTGCAGATGCTGCAGAAGGGTACACTTGCGCAGTCTGCTGACTTGACTGAGCAATGGCTGCTGCAGGTGGGTAAGTCGGTGCAGTTAGCTGGCACTGCTGTGTAGCAGCTACTGCCTGGTAAGTCTGCACAGTCGGATGGCCAGCCTGTGCAATGGGTGCTGCAGCTGGGTACATCTGTGCAGACTGCTGGCTTGGCTGTACAGAGGGAGCTGAGGGTGGGAAGATCTGTGCAGTCTGATGACCTGACTGCACACTGGATGTTGGAGCTGAGAATGTCTGCACAGCCTGCTGGCTCGGCTGTACAGAGGGCACTGCATCTGGGTAGGTTCGTGCAGACTGTTGGCTTGTCTGTACAGAGGGCGCTGCAGCTAGGTAGGTCTGCACAGACTGCTGGCTCGGATGTAAAGAGGGCACTGCAGGCTGGAAGGTCTGTGCAAACTGCTGACCCTGTGGTACAGAGGACGCTGCAGTCGGGTAGGTCTGTGCAGGCTGCTGGGTCATCTGCACAGAGGTTGCTGCAGTTGGGTGAATCTGCGCAGTCTGCTGGCTCGTCTGTACAGATAGCGCTGTAGCTGGCTGGGTCTGCATAGCATGCTGGGTCGGCTGAACAGAAGATGATGTTGGTGGGTAGGTCTGCGCAGACTGCTGACTCGGCTGTACAGAGGGCACTACAGGCTGGAAGGTCTGTACAGTCGGCTGGCTCGGTTGTACAGAGGGTGCTGCAGCCAAGTAGGTCTGTGCAGTCGGCTGGTTTGGCTGTAAAGACGGAGCTGCAGGTTGGAAGGTCTGCGCAGGCAGCTGGCCGGCCAGTGGAAGTGGAGCTGTGGCAGCTGTTTTGGGAGAGACAGGCATCCCAGACTGGAAGAGAACAAATCTGTATTAAAAGCAATATATACATGGATTTACACTTACAACTTCAAGCACTTGCTGAAAGAGAAAATTGTTGTGCATCGATAAATCAGTATTAAAAAGCTTCCAAACTGCAGTGTGGATTTCCTACGGGGGAGAAGATGCCCCAAAAGGTCTGACAGACATCCATAGACCCAGCCACCTTCCCTGGAGAGAAAAGTCGGAAAGCAAAGGTAGGGGAATGTGGGTAGTGACCCATTCGCAGCAGCCTCAGTGCACCCAGAGGAGCAGCTGGTAGTTGTAGGGAGGGGGGGGGGTATAGCCTCTCAGACGGGGAAGATGTGACAGACCATCATTTTTTAAAGACCCCTTTACTGCCAGTGGAAAAGTAAGCGAAGCAGGAACGGAAAGAGGAGTCTGCTGCCCCCTGCAGGCAGAGGCCCAGACCCGCAGACCCCAGAGTGGCCGCCCCATGCTCATGGCATTCGCCTGGACTACAGGTCATAGAGGCAGGTGGTGCTCGGCCTACGTCCTCTAACCTACCGTGACACCGGGCCTGTTCCCGCACGCTAACTCCATGTGCTGTGGGCAAAGAGGCGCCTCGTCACTGCATCTGTGCAGGCGGCCGGGGCTCTCGTCCCAGGGCCGGGAGTGTGACCAGCTGGGAGCCTCCTTGTGGCTAAAGGAGGGCCGGCGTGGGCCTCTGTCAGGAGAGCTTGGAGGGAGGGGCGGGCCGTGTCTCTTCATGCTGATGATATAGTGCAGAGACTTGTGTAGGCGAGTGAGTTCTGGGCTCTCAGGGGGGCCCCTGCTGGCCGTGATGGGCGGGGCCCCACACAGGGAGGACCTGCAGCCGGTCCACGGCCCACAGAAGGACATGCAGGCTTCACAGCAGGGCAAGCCGGCCACGTACTGGGGCGAGCCGGGACTCAGTGGGGAACCCAGGTCCGAGTGGCGCCGAGCCAGGTGCTCGGCCGGGGAAGGCTCCAGGGAAGAGTCACTATGGCGACGGGCGTCCCAGTGCAGCAGGGGCGGGTGAAGCAGCAAAGAGGGCTTCAGCAGGGCAAAACCTTCGCATGTAGGGGTAGACTCTGAGGAAGACACGTTCTCATCTGCGGCCCACATGCCCCTCCAGTCAGAGGTGGTCCTGTGCCCTGGGTAGCAGCAGCACGGTGGCGGTGTTAAGGGACGGTACGTGGGGCTCAGGTGAGCGTCGCATCGCACAGCTTCTACCAAGGAGGCGCTGGCACGCCTGGCAGAGAGGCAGCCCCCTGCAGGCGGCCAGGCGCTACAGCCGTCGGAGCAGTCGTCAGACAGGGGGGTCTCCCAGATCACACAGGGCACACTAGAACGGTGCTGCTCGCACAGCGGTAGGCAAGAGAGAGAAGTGTCAAGGTCGCTCAGCGAAAACAACATGGCTGCACCAGTCGCGCCGATCTGAGCACGTATCTGCTGTGGGGCTCCAATTGACATCTCAGAAAAAGCGGAGGAATTCATTCGTGCCTCACTGCGGGAATGAGGGTGGTGGTGGGCGTCTGTGGGCACGAGGCCGGCTCAGACGCGCACACGATGATGGACAGATAGAGCGAGAGAGAGAGGTGGCCACAAACCTGAGGGGCGGGAGCAGCAGAGGCCTCCAGGAGCGACTGGTAAGGGGCACCTCGCTGGCTGCCATGGGAGTTTGAGTAAGCAGTGGAGCCCAGGCCGCTGTCGAAGGTGCTGTCCGCTGTCAGCCAGCCACACACACACACATACACACACACACACACGTTAGTCACCCAAAAAAAACAACAGGGAAACATGTGGCCTGAACAGAGGAACGAAGACCTGACACCCAAACCCACGTACTTTGGTGGCGAGCCGGTTGCGGAATGCTCACACGCGCACTTGCCGTGATTATCGAGTCGTTTTGTAAAACGATACCGACAAGCAGGCGACTACCCACAGCGAGTGGCTCCCAACGAACAACTTCCCCTGAATCCCTCGACCTGCACCGGCAAGTGCAGATCGCGAAACGTGCCAGGACGTCAGTAAAGCAAAACAGTTAAAAGTTTCAAGATAACAAAAGAGCTTTATCACCCACGGTGAACGAACATGCAGCACAACTAGGGTGACCAGATGATCCAGGTCAGGAGAGAGACACTATGAGCTACTTCAGGTTTTACAAACTACTTTAAAACTGAAAGGCTTCTGTGCTCGGCTGAATTGTTCGGTTTGTCTTGTACTTTTACTGGTTTGCTTCCTTGACTGACTCATGCAGCTGTTTCACTTTACCACACACATATGATTACAGGAGACTGACTAATCAGCGCACAGCAAGAAATCAGTGCTTAAGTGAAATCTGGGTCCTTTTAATTGAAATGGGTGAATTGGTAGTTCATAAACCCTGTCGTAGCTCAGTATGCCACTTCTGACATAGATTAGGTGGCCACCCTAACAGATCTGCTCCCTAAAAAGTAATAAATGACAAATAAAAGTGAATATTGTAGTGCAGGTGAGGTAGATGGATGGCTTGTAAATGTGGGAGGTGCAGATTTATGGTGGCAAAGTGCAGCGATGGGTTGGAAAGGGTTTGGCGAGTTCTGCGACCTGGATCAGGTCTGGGTCAGGGGCGGCAAGGTCTGCAGAGACGCTTAGGCAGCTTAAATGTCACAGATATTAATCAAACTGGGGAGGGAAGTGTGCAGCCAATACACAGGCAGCCTGTCAGCCATCACTCAGCAAACGGACTCTTCTAGGGGGGTGAATGTGTGTATATATAAATATACACACACATAAATACACACACACACGTATATTGAAACACATATGAGTCTGAGTCATTTTAGCACATTTGAGTCTTTTGGGCACTGGACATTTTGAATGTGTCTGCGTATATAAGAATGCATATGCAATGCCTCACATGTAACAGAGGTGGCGCTGACGGGCAGATTGCATTGCCGGGCGTGCTGGTCAGCCTCAGGCTCTTCAGGCTCGGGGGGACCGCCGTGTGCCACTGGACCGTCAGGCACCTGTGGTGGGGTCTGCTGGGCTGGAGCGCCCTCCGCTGGCCGCTGCGCATCCCTGTCACACGCCGGCACATTTCGCTCCCTCTTCCACTTGATCAGCGACACCCGGTCCCGTATGGACTTGCCCACGATCTTGGCGTCGCTCTCATGAAAGAAGCCGGACTCCACCTTTTGGTGGGGGGGGGGGGGGCACACAAGAGACAGGTGTCACCAACCGGCTGGGCGCGGGCACCATATGGCACGCTAGCGCCACCTACTCACTGCACCAAAGAGCTTTAATATCTGCTCACTGGCAGAGAGAGCGGGCCGGCTCACTGCACCATTAATCGATACCTTTAGTTCCGGGGAGCAGAGCTGTCGGGAATTACTGCCCCAGCTTCGTCCCCCATTTTCACATGCAAATAATTGCATAACCTCAAATTAAAGTTGGGGAATTTTCCTACCCAGATGGGACAATAAGAGGCAGACAGAAACTAGAGTGTACTAATTCCCCCCAGGAGGCCTGACCCGTCCTGAGGTATTGTGATAACACGGGGCAGCAGCAGCAGCAGCAGAGGCAGCCCCCAGCCCCCCAACGCCTGGTAAGAACAGCCCTCACTCAGGATCGTAGAGGAGGAGGGGGGAGGCTTTGTGCGGCACGCCACCTCTGCATGCTGACAGAATGGTCACATGCAACCCCGGGCCAATCAAATGCAGCTTCACTCTCTGCGCATGTGGGGAATTAAAGACCCCAGCGGCCCGTTGCGACCACTCAGGTGACTGCTCATTAATAAATGATTAAACACACCAGTAATAAAAATCTCCTGTAGTCATATTTATCAAATATTCAGCACCCAGCATCGTTTCAGAATCTGGAATGAAGATACTCTCAACCCCAGAAACATAAAACAATGAAAGAAAAACAGCCACGACTGGCAGGAGTCACTGCAATTCCTTTTTATGTCAATCTGAGTGAAAGGCAAGTGAAAGATTCTTGGAATTCAGAAAGAAGTTATCAACCGCAATCTGGATCAGGGTACATTCTTGGTCACACATGAGGAAGCTGTTTGCACAAGTCTTTTGCTCAAGATTATGGAGTGTGTGTGTGTGGGGGGGTGTTTGGCTACTTACCTTGTTTGTTCATTTTCTCGTAAACAGACAGCTTTTTTTTCTAATTTTAACAATAGACCATTTGATAAAATGAAGGTAGAGTGAGAGAGAGACAGAGAGTTATGTGGCTCCTGATGCAGATGGTGCTGAGAAGACCTGCCTAGGGTCTCCTGAGATGTAGGGGTCACTGCAGTGAGTGCTTCTCATCTGCAGCCAGATGAAGCTCTAGGTTTAATGATGTGACAGAATATCCACCCTGAAATACAGAACATACACTGGCTGGCAAAAAAAAAAAACCAAAGGCCTAAAATAAATAATCTGTTAACCCACCATTTCCTGAGCAACACCCTCAGGAACTTCCTTTTCCAGGTCAAAGGTGAATTCTATAGCACCGCTCTCTTTATATTTCCCTTTCAGCTTCTTGGGATCTTCAACCCAAAGTTTCAGGGCTATAGAGGATTTCTTGCCGTCATCCTCCTCTGCCAGTTCAACTCGGACTCCGGTGTCCTCCGCGAAGAATGCATGGTTCAGGAGGTCTTTAATGGAAAATCTACATGAACAGATCACACGCATGTCACAACCAATGGTGACGTAGACCGATCAGGAACGGTGGGCATCGTCAATGCTGCTCTAAAAAACTGCAGAAACAGTCAAAAATTGAGGAAACAGATATTCCCCCATTTGGAACATTTACGGGCATCCAATACATTTCAGATTCGCAAGACTGTGATCACACGCCATTCAGAAATAAACGGCAGGGCTATCCGTCATTATCAGACTCACCTCTCCTCCTTCTTCTGGCAGATGCATTCCCCTATAATTTCCTTAATTTCTGGATCTGTCACCTTGTTGTAGCTTGCGGGTTTCACCCCCTGGGAAATGGAGACACACGAACGGGAGTAAAATGCACGCGGAGAGCTGACAATCTGGCAGGCTGCTGGACAGGAAGTGACACGTGAAATTCGCCCAGAAGCCCACAGCCCTTCTGCAGGATGCTGGCATGGGAACCCACTGAAGGACCACATAGCACTCCTTCCCGCTTCAGGATCGATAAGTAGCTTTTCACATGGTATCAGGCTGCAGTATCCAGCCCATGTCTGTCGCATGAATGTACAGTTCCCAACGGAAGTCTGATCGGTTTACCAGTCCCTAACCCTCCTTCTCACCCGGAACTCTGCACTGCACACTTAGAACATTTACCCCCATCATGTAGGTTTTATGTTACTGTAACCATGAAGTGATTCCTTGTTACCTGTAGCTTAGCTCATCAACCTATGAACTCTTAACTCTTCAGCCCCACTGCCTCATTATTAGACTTGAGACCCAAACTCATTGTAAATATAAAGTATTGATGTCAAACTCTGGTCATTTTTTCACCTGGCACTTGTATTAAAGTTCTTATGACTGAATCCCACACACACATGCAAATTAATGCTAATTTTATTATTGTAGAGAGAGTATTGTACAATCTACATTTACTTGTACAATGTATTAAGAAAATCCTAAGAAATCTTTTTGCTCAATGAACTGCAAAGGTTTGAATAAGTATAATGAGCTTTCAGTTCATGGACTGGATGGTGTGATGTGAACATTTGGTCCCCACAATATAATATAAACATTATTCACACACACACACACACACAAGCAGTACCGTAAGAATGATAGTTAACCCCTAACTTACACTGGTGACCTTGCGATAAATCTGGGCAGCATTCTGGCACTCGGAGTATGGGTATTCCGAGGTAGCCATCTCCAGCATGCACATGCCGAAGGCGTAGACATCCACGGATTCGTCATAATGCTCCTCGTACATTTCCGGAGCCATGAATTCAGGGGTCCCTACAAAGCAGTTAGACAAACATAGGACAATCGCTCAACTTTGGTTCATCGGAAGGACTCCCTGTGTACAATATGAAGTAAGTAACTCATCAAGTACTGTAAGCATCATGAGCCGCAGAGTCAAGACAAGAAAGCGGGCATGATGTTCACTCACCTATGACACTTTTGGCGAAAGAGGCTCTCTTCAGCGTGGCCAGGCCAAGATCTCCGATCTTGACAGAGCCGGTTGGGCCGGTGATGAAGATGTTGTCGCACTTGAGGTCTCGGTGAATGATGGGCGGCGTCCTGGTGTGGAGGAAGTGCAGGCCTTTCAGGATCTGCCGACACCAGCTTCTCAGGACCTTGGGCTTCATCACCTTGAACCTTTTCAGGTACCTGTAAGAACACCAGCAAACAGAGCTTACCGCTATTGGTCCGATCCCCTCTGCAGGCCCATGACCCGCTAGCACCCTTGCGTGGACCCCGGCTCACGTTTTCAGTGTCCCCGACGTCATGAGCTCCGTCACCAGCACAATGCACTTCTTGCCCTTGAGTGGTGACTCCCAGAAGTCGTAGAAGCGCACAATATTGGGGTGCTGAAGGCCCTTCAGCATCTCAGCCTCCTCTTTGAACCTCTGCCGCTCCACCTTGGACAGCTTGCGGTCCTGGGACAGGAATAACCCACATGGCTCATTAGCCTCTCGAAGCACATGCTTCTTAACTTGGAAACCTGGCGTTAAGCCCAACAGCTGGGCCTGCAGTGGCTCAGAGTGTTAGATGTAGTGATCAACTCCTGACTAGGGATGAGGTTCCAAGTAGCTGGCCAATGGAATAATGCTCTAGCTTGGGTGAGGACCTCTTTGGGTGTGACTGCACATCTTGAAACAGAAACCTTGGGCTCACACAGACGCCATGAGATGGTGACCGTAGCCGGCTTGCGAGGATACAGTCATTAATGGCTGCCGCTGCTATTAATCAATATTGTTTTAATGTCATGCGAGGGTAGCTAACCGGGGGATGGGGACAATTTTATTCACGTTCAATACTTGACGTGTCAACTGAGCTTGAATGATTCTTTTTAAAAAAAAAAAAACCCAGCTGAAACTCGCGAGAATGAAAGGGTACTCCGAATCGATATCACTGTCCACTGCCATCAGTTTGCAACTGTATAAATCCCAAATCCGCTGACAGCAGGAAAAGCCATTATCTCTATTACTTTAGGGCTCTCCGACACTGATCTTTAAACGTAGGGCCATTACATAACCCTGGAGGCAGTGATACCCAACACCTCATGTTGGGAAATGGGCGCTGAGAGGTACCACAGATCATAAATAATGTCATAAGATGATCCCATTCATTTTAATTATTTTAAGGGAGGACCAGCGGGTGCAGAAGCAGTGAACAAAAGCACCTCCCCCTCCCCCCAGAGCAGTGCTGACAGAGGAGTGCATGGAGACCACCACTGCAGCCCTCACTGGAGCTTTCGCCAGTGTCCGAAAAGGCAGTCGGCATAAATAATGCAAGGCTGCAATGGATCCATTTTGGTCCGTCCCGGGTCGGTCCAGGTCGGCCTGAGGTTGGTGTCCAGAGATGCTGTCAGCACCGGCGAGCATCTCGTCAGAATCGCAGCGGGGGAGCGTGAGCATACCGGCTTCTGAAATATTCATAGTCGGCACGCTGGCAGAGTGTGACACGCACAGCACGGACGCACACGGCGTGTATCTAAAAATACATAGATCGATAGGGCTGAGAATACAGACGAGCAGCGCGGAGGAGGGGAACTGTGCTTCATTAGCATGCTAACCTAAATCAGCGCTAACGAGCACCAATGAAAAGGGCGAAGATTTAGGCAGTTATCTGGACAAAAAGATGCGCTTATGCAAACCAGCGACAAGTGCAGACATGTCACGGCGAGATCAAAGGCATTTCACAATGCCGTTTGATTAAAACGTGAAACAGATCGATGCCAACGTGCGCCGAGCTGGGCGGCAGTGCTGAGGGCAGCACTTTCTCCGCCACAGTCAGGTCGACGGCCCGGGAAATGGCCAGTGACATTAACAGGAAAGCATCCATAACTGACTTTCCACCGTGTCAGCCCCAAACCAAAGGGACATTTAGCCTGGCTGGTGTGGCCGTGTGCGGGGCTCTCCGAGTTGCTCCCCGGGGCGTCTCTGTTGTACAGTTCAGGCCATTTTCTGCCAGCTCCCAGTCGTGTATCACTAGGCCCTGCAGCTGCCAGGATGCCAAGATAGGCAGGATTGTCTTCTCACCACTAGGGAAACACTTTCTGTGGCGCCTGGTCGGGGGGGGGGGGGGGGGGGCGGGGGGGGGGGGGGGGGGGGGGGGGGGGGGGGGGGGGCGGGGGGGGCGGCGGGGGGGGGGGGCGCGGC
>JAODJX010000109.1:12513688-12540232 GCA_026776945.1 Isichthys henryi
CACACATGTGACCCAGGCAGAGACTCGAACCCGGGTCCCAGAGGTGTGAGGCAACAGTGCTAACCACTGCACCACCACGCCACCCCCATTTGCAGAACTCATGACTTCAAAGTTTCCCGTACATGGCTGTGTGACCTCAATGGATACATGAAATATTTAAAACACCTGTTACGTATGTAAAAAAAAATACATAAACGGGAATTTAAGTGGAAAATTTCGAGCCAAATAAGATGGTAAAAATGTTTCATAGTGCACTTAATCCAAAGTCACGTACTGGGTAAGTGGTTGGAACATGGATGGATGGATCACCCTGTTAAATTCCCTACCATGTGACAAAGCAGCAACTGTTAACTGCAAAACACTGAGACGTGTTTGGGAGCTTATCATGCACAGTTAACTTTTAAATTTGGTCACACCATGAAATACCTTCAAATCTAAAAGGCTAATAATTACCTGAAGCTCACACCAGGCAACTTCCACCCAGGTGTCCGTGTCTAGTCCTTTGTAGACAGTCTTGAAAGACCCCCTTCCCAGTTCAATGTCAAACTTGAGGAATCTCCCACCGGGGGATGTGGAGACAGCTTTCATTTCGGCCTCCTCCTCGTTCTCGTCGCTGGTGGCCCTGCCAACGCTTTTCGCGGGGTCGGCGGACGCCGCATTGACATCGAGCCGGCCTTTCTCCTTCTCCTCGTCCGCGGCGACACTCTCCGTGGGGCTGTCTTTCTGTCCGCCCTGGCTCTCGGTGCCGGAGCCCTCTAGCAGGCACCGATCGGCCCCCAGCGTCCTGTCCACAACCGTGCGCAGATTTATGCTGGCTATTTTGCTCCTGCTCTCGCATTCCGGCGCTTCGAAGGCTTGCTCGTCGGAGTCGGAGAACCACAGAGTCCTTCTTATAAACCGTTGGTGCACGATTCTCTGGTAACTGGACGGAGGGTAAGCACTAGGGTCACTTCCCCCTCTCGGCAGCGCCGACGTATCCATATTATTGACATTGCTGTCACTC
Source organism: Isichthys henryi (assembly GCA_026776945.1). NCBI lineage: Eukaryota > Metazoa > Chordata > Actinopteri > Osteoglossiformes > Mormyridae > Isichthys > Isichthys henryi. The sequence continues at coordinate 12,514,692 of JAODJX010000109.1, forward strand.
GTGGCTTCGTGCACCTTAATGCCCGGCTTGCATCCCGAGCTTGGGCATTCATGTCCCAGCGGGGGCTCCGAGCTGGATTCGCCCCCCGCTTCCATTTCACCTGAAAATGTTCAATATTTATCAGCGACGACCCAGGGTCGCATCGCCACGCTTGTCTCCCTCCCGGTACCAGCAGCAGCGACGGCCGGCCACAGAGTACCTGCAGATACGCCTACTGACGCAGTTCAGCAACATGGGGCATCACCAGAGCTGCTCCATCCAGCACGAACGGCAAGAGGAAGATGCGCTGTGCTCATTTATACTCTTCATGAAAGAAAGACGAGGAAGCCTTAAACGGAGACGGCCATGCTGACGCTTAGGAAGAGCCCTGCGCTCCGTGAGAGCTTTCCTCCCCCTTTAATTCTGCAGATAATCCCCATTCCAGTTCAGCCATCTCGAAAACGCACCGATGAATCACCTACGATTTTGCAGCGATGTTCAGCGACTGATCACTTACAATACATCACCTTCTGTAACCGCTAACTAGTTACAACGAGAAAGCCCGATGAACCTCACGACACATTGCAAGCAAATTGCCCGTAAGCTAAAACGGCTCATTATTAAGTAGTTGGCTCGCCATCTACAAAGCAAGCACACCTAGCTAAATATGATATAGGTACCATTTCTCGGTTCTCCAATCGGCTATAATAGCTAGACTAATGGCTGGATCTTTTCTGATGGATTTTTCATATGTATTTTTTTTAGAAAGGCTGGGTACTTACAACACGCTCCAAGATAAAGCGTTAGCCGGTTAAGTGACCCAAAAGAGCAGAAGTGAGCAGCTCCTAGCATTGAAGGCTAGCCGCTTGCCATTAGACAGCTCCTTCCCACATTCACGCTATAACTGTAGGTGGCTGCGGACGTGCGTTGAAAGAAAAAAAAGGCGAAAATCAGTCGTGGATTCCCCTTGACCTTAAATACTATAATATTTTAAATAATCCTTGTCATAAAGATGTAAGTCACTCCACTTGCAAGGCGTGTATCGCTTTCAGATGCCTATAGGTAGCCAACGACATAATCCAAAGAGACAGAAACAGATTTAATCCCAGCATCTAAACTGCGGTTATATATTTTCATCCATAACAAACTACCCATTTGAACAGAAGTGCCACAAAGATCACAGACCCCTTTTCTGCGGAAAATAAAACAATCAATGAGCGCCGCTCGTGTTGCAGACCCACCTCACACACGGTTTCCACTCCCCTAGCAACGACAGCTCGTGCAGTCCAATGCAAGCGCTCGTGCTTCCGCCCGCAAAGCCTGCTTTATGATAACGGGTGGGGGAATCACGTACCCCCTGCCCACCACACTGTCCTGCCCGGCCCGTCCCTGACTTGTGCACACGTGAGAATCACAGGTCCCGCTTCGTCCGTGCAATTTAAAGATTTCCTCCCTCTCGTTTTGGTTTTATTATTTTAGACCACTAAAAGAGAGAATTATTGTAAAGCGAAGAGGGTGGTAACTGTGGTATTAGGTTAGAAAGTCACTAAAAACCTGAAAGTAATCCCCCATAACAGGTCATAATTGCATAGTTCACAAAAAAGAAACCAGGGTTTCTCTCAGTACTTCTTTCATAGTATTCCTGAAATGACAATGCGCATTAATAAAGGAAGGAAAACAGTAAAAGTTAAAACGGATATTTTAAGGCAGGGCTGGAGTGCTCACCTGGCATACCGGGCATTGTCCCGGTGGACCGACGTTATGTGGACCGGTAAAATTAATTGTGAGGACCTCCCGCTCGGCAAAATCTATCGCTCAACAAAAGTTTAAGGACGTCTTTATTTAATAGGTTAGCTAAATACAGAACAGCTAGGATGTAATAGCTACCTGAAAATATTTTTAAATAGCAATATTTACATACTCTACATATTTTATGCATGCAGCATGTAAAAAGTGTTTGTCATCTATCACACAATGATTCGTTCTAATCATCTGCTTTCAAGGCAGCATATCCATGTGAGGGTTTCGCTTTCTCGGAGTACTTATTGCTTTTCACAAAACATCTTCTTCGTTATTTATCAATTAGTTTATGAACTTCATCGATGGTTTTGTTTGGTATTGCATGGTGAATTAAAAATACAGCTTGTTAACAATTTATTCGTTCGATGCTGAATTACAAAAATAAAGTCAATGTAACTTTATAATTACGTTATCATTAAACCATATATTTAGGCCTAACTTTATAATTAAATGGACATATAGCCTATCTACACAAGAAAAGAATTTTTAAAATAGAATACAATTTGTCTGAAAATATTTTAAAATAACCCATCGGACAACGATAATTAATGCAAGGATAAATCATTTTCTAAAACGTTTGAATTGTTAATTAGGAATACACGTCTTATACATCAATATAAGTATAAATGTTAGTTCGGACAGCACTTACACTTCAATCCAGATTTCTACAGACACCTGTCGTTGATGCAGCAGACGGCAGTGTGTATAGTGTTAAGATGAGGGTTCTTGCTGAAATCTGCCGGAACGCCGCTGTGCTGTAACAGAAGGTTTTTTGGACATTTATTTACCCCTATAAATTTCTGTCGAAGAAACAGGAAGAACATTAAGAACGGTATCAATAAAGTATGTACGTGGTGCACTGGTTAGACGTTAGGTAAACTTTCAGGGAGTTTTTACCTGGACTAAATCACTAAATAACGCTCAATGAAAGTGTTAGGGCTGGAAAAGGTAGCAATTAGGTATGGATATTACATGTAATGTACAACTCACACACATAACTGAAATCAACTTCTCTCATACTGGCATTAAAATACGGATTTGGGGTAGTAGTTCACATGCCCTGCTTCAAACTTACCCTACTACAGCATAAAATAATCCACTGAATTAAAAATGCTGAATCAATTCACAGTCGCTTTATTGTTCCAAGGTTGAAAATGATTAAGTAGCTGAAAGAAGACACAGAATTATTGAATTAGCCAATTTACTATGTTTAAGTTAGTATCTGTATTAGGGTTAGTATCTTTTTTTTGGGGGGAGGGGGGGGGCTAAATCAATCTGCATAGAGAAATCCAGATATCTTTATTTTAGTGGGCCAATAGCCGGCTAATAACTGGCCTAAAAAACAAACATGTCTGACAAACCTTGTTTAGAAAGTATTGCTGAGGATAGCCGCAGCTGTACCCTTTCTGTGCAATAGGCGGCACTGTACATCTCAGAAACAATGCATGCTCACGGTAATAGTTAAGACAAACTTCTAACATGTTATGATTATACATTTAAAACACATGATAAAACGTTATATGAGCAAATATATTTAGGTCACAGTATTGTGCTTCTTTTACACAAGTGGTATTGATGACATACAGAATTAGGAAAAAATAACTAAATAAATACAGTACGAAATAGAGTAAATAATTTGTTCGTCATTAAGCGGCTCCTGACTACTAAACTCTAATCTGCGAAAACAAGATAAAGGTAACTAAGTAAGTTGGAGTTTATGAATATTATGCAGCTGGTGACGAGTCTCCGCGGAGCGCAGCGCCTGACGCCCCCTAACGGAAAAATAGAAGTTCAGCGCCATCCTGTCCGCCGGTCTCGCTTGCGAAATCCATCGAAAAAAGCCATTTTTGGAAATTCTTCTAGATAAATACACTTGGCCAGCTAGGTTGTTTAAAATACTGACGGTGGTTATGTCTGCCGGAAGCATGGAAATGAACGGCGATGCCGATGGAAACGCCGGGGCGGAGGTAAGATGCTGCCGGCACAAAGGCGGGATCTGTGTATGGGAAGCTAAGAGGCTAGCGGAGCGTGTAAAGTCTAACCGGTTATGGGATTAGGTGAATAGATAGCTCTTCATTACGATCAAGTGATAAGCAAACAACATTATCGGCATGCCGACAGGCTCCCTTTAAATAACGATGCACTTAGGTCTGTATTAGCGGCTGTTATAGATGGTAACTGCATTCCGCCGCATCGTGCCTGCTTCCTTACATTAGCTGCGGTACCGTCGGGAGGTTTAACCAGTCCTTAGCGAGCGCTCGTAAACCGATTAGTATTGTATCGTAAATATTGTAAAGGGGATATACACCGATGACTTACGTGGGTGGTTTTTAACTGCGTGGGCTTTCTTAATTCACCAATTTAAGATGGATGTTTGTTTACTCAGTATTAGACATACTCATGTGTACGTGCCATAATGAGGTAGAAAAGCCTACAATGAAATACTATATACCTGGTAGAGTTTGATCAGTTTAAAAGCGAGTCTCTGTTATAGCATATGTTGAACACTAGGGGATCACATATTATCCTTTTTTTAATGAGATAAAGGATAGTAGGGGCGGCATGGTGGTGCAGTGGTTAGGATTGGGTTCACTGAGAATTGGGTTGAGAAACAGTGGTCTCGCCTCAAAAGCATTCAGGTCTAGATCAATCGGTGTCTCTAAATTTCCTGCAGTGTCCTGATTTTAACATGAATCCACATGCTAGGCTAAACATGCCGACTGTTTTATTTTAAACCAATTTTACAAATTTGTTAAATTTGTAAATCGTATTTCCTCCCGGAGGTTCTTGTTTTACAGTGATATATAAATATATATAACCCAGTGTTTTTCCCCACAGTTAATTTATAAGATGGCCTTCAGTGTCTCGCTTAATCTTTCGGTCCAGCTGTATTCCTCATACCTACTCCCATGTTGCCATGGGTCACTGTTCCTGGCGCCCCCTACATTCTTTTATTATTTTTTTTTCTTGGGCTTCTGTGCTGCGTGAAGTTTGCTTGGAATCTTTTTGGCTGAGTTTATTTGTGGGTGTAATTTCTCAGCATTTGCATCTTTGTTGTGCTAAAAAGTCTTTCGGATGCTTTGCCTTGAAAAACTTCAGTTTCACTTTCAGTTTCCAGTTTCATTATAGGTTGACAAAAGGTCAGCCCTGCTTTTTGTCACAATGAAAAGGAGTAGGCTAGAAATATAAGAAATATAGAAATATTTTACTAATATGTACACATCTTACATACATCTATTTACCACTTCCGGCGGCGCCACGAGCAGGCAGCGGCTAACAGAGCTCCGGACATTTTCAGTATATAACTATCATTTTCAATATATAACTACCATTTTCAATATATAACTATTGTAACCTGTGTTGCAATAACTATCGTAACCTCTTGCCACTCATTTGCACTTTTTCCTATATAACTATTGCACCCTAACTGTCTCCCAATCTACCTCTATCCCCAAGGATAGTGTACATTTTATATTTCATATTTATTTACTTTGTTGCACTGAAAAAAACTGGAGCTGCGTCATCTCGTCTCTCTATGTATCTGTACAGTATATAGCGGAGATGACAATAAAGTTTACTTTGACTTTGACTTTTTATATACCAGTCCACCCATATTGAACTGTAAGTGACTTACTGTCTGTCCAGCACATTCATTTAGTGATTGTTTGGATTGTGGCAATTATCTGGTCTGTAATAGTGACTGTAGGATTGCTTTACAAAATCATGAATCCTCTTTGAAATCAGATTTCTTTATTATTATGTTTAAGACATATATACAAAGAAAATAAACCATATTAACTTATATATGAATTTGACAGTGGATGGTTAAGGGTGGCTTGGTGCTTCCTTATATGAATTCAGAGAAAATGCCTTGAAATTTCTTCAAGGAGCACATGAATTATTCATGCTGTATTTCAAAGCAATTTGACATAAATCAGGGCTATTGACTAGACCTTAATTAGACTTCATGTGGCAATACAGATGAAAGCCATAAGGGAATTTCCTTCTTCAGTCCACTTAGATGGAGTGTGTGGGGAGCCGTCCAAGTGCCTGGGATCCTAAGCCATAATGGCACTGGCCATTAAAAGCTACATCATTCACTTTTCAATCCGGGCTCCACACCATGAGTGCAGAGCTGTCCTAAAGGCTGGTAATGAGCGCCAGCATCGACACTGCCCGGCTGACCTGGAGATGCTTGGCTGCACTGACTCACATGTCTGTTTGTGGGGGTGGCAGGATAATTGACATCCTTAATTTGAGCTTTCATGTCACACCCTCGTATTTAGTTAGTCTCAGCCTTCCTAAGTGTATATATTTTGATGGGGTACAATAGTGATGTCAGTGGTTTTCATTAAAACGACACATGACTTTGTTTTAAAAGTAGAAACACTTTAAACATCTCAGATTAGTTGACCTGGATGGACAGTTTTTTTCTTCCCAACAGAAAAGTCTATCTGATGTTTTTTGGTTTAACATGGAAGTTAATGGGGATATAAGTCATGCAATGAATCACAATTTACTTCAGCTTCAACCCTGCAGTTTTAGACATTTGGCCCAGTAGAGGTGGACCTGGTACAGCCCCAGGTCAGTGGCAGGTTTCTCGTAGCGCCGGGATTGGCCGGTCTGCTTATAACAGTGACACCCATAATGGACTCCCCATGATCAACTGTCTGTAAGTGATGTTTGTGTGTATAAACACGTGCAGCTCCATTGCTTCCTACAGCCCACTGGCTGCCGTCACTGGAACTGCAGAAGAGCTCTCGGTCTTTAAGCTGGCACACATCCTGAGGTGCTCCAACGTTTGGCTGCATAAATGTAAGAAGCTGTCGCACTTTAAATTCATCAATGATACTGACAAAGCGGTGAGAATAAGGGTAGTAATGATGCTGTGGGAAAACTGTCAAATGACTGAAGCCTTTGTGTAGAGTCAGATTTCCAGATTAAATCTTCAAATGCAATTGACAGAGCTGGTCTTTCCCCGCACCTGCCTGAAAACCCTCTGTGCAGCCAGTGTAGGAGATTCCAAAAAGAGGGAGCCTGGAAAAATCCGTGACGCATGTCCTCAGGCGCAGCGAACTGGCCGAAGGCCCTTTTGAAGTGCTAATCTGAAGGTGAAGAAAACAGCATCATCGCTCAAGGGCCACGCCTTCATCTTTCTACAGGAAGACAAAGTAGATGAGGGCTTTGCCCTGCCTGAATCTGTAACAGTCTCTTGGTAGCTGTGTCAGGAAATCCTTGGATGACATTTTCTCTTAGGATCAGTGCTAAGGATGAAGAACACTTAAGCAAAAGGCACTTTGCGGCCTTTTTCTGGCTTGTGGCCTCATTGTTGTCACTGTGACGTTATGCAACCCAACAGCCATTTCCTGCCGTTTAGACAACTTTCACTTCTTGTCTAATGTGTCCTCTAGCCTTCATGGGATTATCGCTGAAAATATTGTCACTCATCTGACTGTTGTATTTGTATAATCCAAGGGAAATGAAGGGCACGCCGTTTCCCTGAGAGTGACCTAAGTATGATAAGGGAAAAGGGACGTGACAGAAACCATGTGACAGCAACAATGTGACAGCAACCATGTGACTGTTTATGTTTCTTGGTGCCAGGTGGGGTGGTTTGAACAAAGAAACACCCATCCTGGAGGTACCAGTCCTATGGGCGGAAACTCTTTGTTGATGATAGAGGTCAGCGGAAAATAACCAGACTGGTTCGAGCTGACAAGTAGGCTGCAGCCTTTACAACTCTCTACAACAGTGGTGATCAGACAAGCATTTCTGAAAACACAGCATGTCAAGCCTCGAGGTAGATGGGCTGCAACAGGAAAAGGCCACAATCAGTTTTTACTTCTGCCAACCTTAAGAAGCAAAAACTGAGACTACATTGGGCATAGGCTCACCAAAAAACTAGGAAAACATTTTATATTTATTTATCCAAAGTGACATCAGATTTTTTTGAGAAGCGGGGTCAGACAATTCCTTGAACAATTGGGGGTTATGACCCTTGGTCAAGGACCCGATTCTGAAAACACTCTGCCAACCCTGGGATTTGATCCAGCATCCATCCAAGCACAGCATCCTACTCCACTGAGCTACACACTTGGATCTAATGGTTTCTACAGATGGTAGGATGAGAATTTGGTGTAAACCGCATGAATCCATGGACCCAACCTGCCTTGTGTCTTGTGTGGGTTGGGTTTGCCAAGGTTCAAACGACTTTACGAGTTGGAACTCTTAACGTCTGGGATGTTCCAGCTGAAATGTCTGAAATGGAATACAACCGGGATTCCTAATTCCCAATAAAGTGGTCGGTGAGTGCATGTGCATTTATGAGCATCGATGGACGGAGGATCTGTTCTGATGAGGGTGGGAAAAACTCTGTTTCCTGGGGAACATTTACACAACGGCTTGTGACAACTTGATTTTAATTTTAATAAAAATGCTTTGAATGTTTTGACAGCTCCTTGATTAATGAAGCAATGATGGCAAAGAGTAGCCAAAAGCGTGTGGGGTGTAAATTACCATACAGAAGTTCACACGCGGTTGTCTGAACAGATCTGTGCCTGTGCTGCATTGTTTATAGATGCAGTCCTTCATTCCCGTAGGTACCTCTCCAGGCCTGAGTGCCAGGTATTGAGCAGACAGGAGTATGTGATGTTCTCAGACAGCACGCTGACCTTGTGCACCCTGCAAATTGGTGTATTATCATTCATTTGAATTAAAAGAGATGAGATGCTGTTGCCTGGGGTGGTGCTGAGGGCTCAGCACAGTTAGGTTGGCTGCTGACTACTGTAACTGCAAATCTAATATATCCATCCATCCATCCCTCCATCCATTCAACTATCAATATTCTAACCATTTATTCTGTTCTGGATCACAGAAAGGCTTGGAGTCGATCCCAGGTAGCACAGGGCTCAAGGCTGGGCTAGACCCTGGACGGGATCCATAGCAGATGTCTAAATAAGCTCACCTCGACTGTCTGGATATCCACTTTTTATGCTTATATACTCTGTGACGTTATATACTCCATTGAGCAGCTGGCCACTTCTGCAGATTTGTGCATTTCACCCCTATAACCTCACTAATCTGACTAACGTATTTATATAATCCGAGGGAAGTGAAAGTTTCACGATGGCTCAGTCAGTAGCAGTTGCATTCTGGAGTTTAAGGCCGGGGCATTTGCAGTGACACCAGTTTGAATGACCAAATGTTATTTGGTCTGTGCCCACTGCCTGCTCCAAAAGGGAATCTGTGTCTTTGGCCAACCCTCCTTTTCTTGAGAACCGCAAGAACTAACTGACCATTTCAAGTCCCACGTTATTCACAAGACCGCAAGCAGCCGCAGCTTGGAACTGTTTACAGTATAAGTAGCGGTTATAACTTTAATGTGTCTGGAGCCAAGAAACCAAAATTCTGAGTAAAATCAACATGCAGGGCTATGCTTGTTTATCTGGTCTTTTAAGTTATTCATTTTCATATGGAATTTTCATATGCAAATCAAATATAAAAACAAGCTCCTCTGATCAAAACTAAAGCAAATTTTTAATGTACGATAACTGAATGTAAAGCAATGCAATGTTATACTACATCCTAAGAGGACAGAGGATAAACCACTGTAGCTTAATGGAAATGTACATACACATTTGCTGAAACCATGGCACGTATCTGCAGGGTAACCTCACTGCACTGTGGCAGAGGGTTAAAAAGTCGATCCCACGTTAGGGTTTTGCACCACTACATATACACATGTTACCTGAGAGGTTTGTGGCTCTGAACTTCTAGGAATAGTCAGAGTGAAAGAGTCGGGGCATTAATTGTGCAGGAAGTGGGAAGGCTTGAGGCATGCCGCTAAAATTGTGCACCACAAGCTTTTGGTCTGTATAAACATTACGGTCTATATATACTTATATCATGACTGCTTATTTACAGGGAAGTTAATGACTGCTGTAGCAATGAAGCTTTTTTAAATGACGTCATTTTACTTATTTAACAGATGCTTTTATCCAAAAATTGAGAGGCTCAGCTACTTATAGGAGCAACTGCCTTTTAAAGCTCTTGCTCAAGGGCTGAATGCTGAAATCACTCTGCTGGCCGTGGGATTTAAACCAACAACTTACTGATCACAGATACCAATTCCTAACCCACGAGCAACAAACTGGACTAAATAGGTCTCTAGTCACATTGAGCTTGAATTGAATACCACAGCATGGAGCTTGTGTAATAAATTGTGACAGTGCCAGTGCTGCTTTGGGAGGCGACCATCAAGATATGCACAGATCCTCCAGTACCAATGGACAACAGGCTCTAACCAATTATGCCTGTATTTTTATGTGTTACAATTATAAAATGTCATTTCTGTCACATACTTCCAGTCAAGCAGAAAAAGCAAGGGGTGCAATGTATGCAAATTTACATAGTTAATATGCAGTTTTACTTGTATAAATCAGCATCGCTCAATTTAAGTCATGTAACCCCCCCCCCCAGCTGGATAACAGTAATCCTGCAGGCACACAGAGGAGTGTGAGGGGAGGCAGCTTAGTGTCACTGTTAGTGGGGCGGGGGGAGCATTGTCGCATTTCCTTCTGCTTATTGGAGATGTTTTTCGAGATGGCCAGCAGCCGCATTTGGGGGGGTTGGCAGAAAGCTGCAGTGGTGTGGATAAGGAGCCCGTTGTTTGCGGCACCCAGAAGGAAAAACATCCACCGTCGATCTGAAGCCTGCAGAGGGACCTGCGCGATGTCAGACATATCATCCACGCATCTGCAATGCGCCCAACACAAGGGTCCCTTTGCTGCTGCATGTCATTTACCTAATGTTGGATGTCGCTAAGAATGGCCAACTCTGGAGACCGATGATTTCTGTAGTGGTTCACTATGATGTGTAATAGATAATACAGTAAGAGTATGAAACAAAAGAAAATAAGATGCACTTGGATCTGTGAGAAGAGAGTGAGTTTATTTCTGAGTCTCAGTCCGTCTAGGACCCTCCACAAAGATACGCCGTTCTAAGGTTCTGCAGCCAAGGTCAAGCCCCATTCTGCCTCCGCTTAGACCTAACAAACCTGATGGCGCCATATGGAAAAACCAGTCTGTCCATGTCGAAGATCAAGAAGTGTGGAGATGATATGTCTGACATATGTGAGGGAGAAAGACAAGGAGCCAAACGTGTAAAAGTTTTGGTGAGGACATAAAATGATAGTATACAGATACTGGTGGTGGGTTAGGGTTAGGATTAGTGTGTCATCTAGCAGAGTAGAAACGCGAAGAGGATTTCTGGTTCTCATCTGAAATGTTCGTCCTGTCTTGTGCAGTGCATGAATTTCAAAGCTTCAATGAAGCTGGCCGCTCCCTCGCCTCTGAAGTCTTGATTACACAGTACGGCACTCAGGTTGCAATTATAGTCTGCCACAGCTGAGGCCTTTAAAGTGAAAGCTTCCCCTGCGCTGTATCACATGGGCCTGTTTTCCCTTTGTTCTGTCCATTTTTCCAAGGGGTTACTCACAAGCACTCTGGCCCGCCTCTGTGCGGCTCTCTCCAGGAAATAATATCACGGCTGCTGAAGGAAATGGCAGCTGGTTGGAGATGGTTGGTGGAAGGCTTGGCCACCTGATACTTTACTGAGTCATTTCTCTGGCACCCTGCCCCCCCTTAGAGATCAGCCTGGGACCTCCGAGAGCAGCAAATGTGGGAGATAAGTGAGCGAAGCCCTGGGCGGAGGAACCATGTGACCCCTTTATCATCTGAGGTTCAGGAATGTTTCAGAGAAGCTCACACCGCGCTTAAGCTGGCCGTCTACTTCAGGCGAAAACGCCGAAATATACGTCGCCTGGGCAGTATGACATTGCATGACGTGTAATCACCATGTTGATTGCCATTTTGGCACGTCGCTTGTGCAGGGCCCCTAAGAGAAACTTTTTCCTTTGTTCTGGTCCCACCCACTGCCCACGATTGGCTGACATAAATGTGACACCAGGGGATTGGTCAGCTGGACTAATTATAGAGTTACCAGCATGTTTTGCACTGCAGCTCGTTTTAAATATTGTAAACTAATATGTGTATTTCTGTTAAGAGTAAATGTTGTAACTGTATAACTTTTGGAATGCATGCGTTTTGTTAGCATGTAAACGTGAGACTCGTTTAAATTGTTGGCTTCCCGGTCAGTGCTACTTATAGTATTAAACCTGTGGTGACTGTGAATAAAGATAGTAACTTCCGTTTTAAAAGAGCTGTCATCTCCTTTATTAAAGTGACTCGTGCCACAATATGTTTATTTACACTCTATGTGTGTCTGCTGCATCAAAAACATTCTGCGCCCTCTAGACTTGTGACATGAATGAAGTAAGTGGTGGTGTTGTTTAAATGTTGTGACAGATTGTTCGGGACAACATATTCGGTTTCATTTAGTCCAGACATCATTTGAAGTATACAGCCACCAGAGTTGGTTAATTCAGGTCCAGAGAGTAAAAGTCCAGAACGGGATTTTGTTTCAGCCAACTGCTTAAGTACTCTGTGACTGTGACTCTTTATGCGCAACTGGTTGGTTGAAACAAAATCCTGGTTTGGTTTTTTACTCTCTGGACCTGAATTACCTAACTCTGGCAGCCACTGTTAGCAAGAACACGATAAACTCAAAATATCTTTTTGATTTCAGTGAGATGGGGGAACAGAATCCATCAGTGACCCTAATTGTCTTATTTAGTATATGGTAATTAGGTGAAGGATAAGATTTGGAAAATGGGTGGATGGTGATTAGGTGATAAAGACATTGCCAGTGACAGATGTGTGTTTATCCTCTATGGTTGTGGTCGTCTTGGTTTGCTGAGTGTAACCGCACATGCCTTCTCCCACAGGTGCTCCATAGGGGGCGCTGGAGGCGTAGCGACGGGCCGCTGAACATGAACCACTACGCCAATAAGAAGAGCGCGGCAGAGAGCATGCTGGACGTGGCCTTGCTGATGGCAAACGCCTCTCAGCTGAAGGCTGTGCTGGAGCAGGGCCCAGACTTCGTCTTCTACGTACCCCTTGTGGTGCTCGTCAGCATCTCACTGGGCCTGCAGATCATTGTGGGCATCCTTCTCATCTTCATCGGTGAGGGATGAGGGAGGGTGGGCACGAGCCAGCCCTGCTTCTCTTTCTGTAGGATAGAAGCCTGAATGATTTCTTTATTTGGAGAAAGTCACAATAACACTCCTCAGAGTTAATGAGTCAGTCGATTTTGATTGAGATTCACACTTGATAGTGTGAATTTGCACAAAATGCAGCAATCCACTTGCAATAATCTCCAGACAACAAAAAAACAGACCACATTCTCCAGCATGGGAACAGCTAAAAAAAACACTCTCATCATTGTCTTGCAATGAATATAATTGAGTAGAAACCCTAAAAACGTATCAGGAGTTCATTTATGTGAATGAATGGGGAGAAAATACATACTCATTTAGAACAAATGACAGAGAATGAGCACTGGGGGGGGGGTGAAGAAAGACTGTTCTCTTTGTGAGAACATTTCCTGTCAGGCTGGAAAACAGAATCACATGACAGGGACTTGGCAGCGAAGAATGGGATTATTGGCGGTATTTTCCACTTCAGGGTTAAACAGGAGGAGAGTCGGCTTGGCGCCAACATGACTGAATACCAAACAAAGGAGCTGGATTCACAGGGAAACAGGAAGGTGAACATAAACAGGACTGATGAGGTGGGGGGGGAGAAGATTACAGGTTATGGGACCCTGAGCTCCAGGTGACTGGGGGCAAAACAAAATAGAAGTTATCCTTATTGTTGAGAATGAGCTCGAATGATTCAGTCAGATTAATCCAGTCACCTGACACGCCGTGCGAGACTGTGGGTGGTCTGTGGTTCACATCCCTCCACTTCAATCTTTTGTTCCCAGGGTGTTTTGGGTGCTAAGAAGGAAGAAAAACTACCTGTGTGTACATGGGTGAGTGAGTTACCTTGATTAGAGCCCTGTATTGTGCCGGCGCGTTGAAGGAAGAGTGAATTCCTGGAGACCCCTGAAAAGAGCCCTTGTTGCCTGGGTGATAATGAGAGCACTGTGATTTCCCGACAGACCTGAGCCACAATCCACAATCTCGGCGACCGGCCTCCACGCCCAGCTGAAAACCTGACAGACTTTAATTTTAGTAGTGGGCTCAGAGCAGAACGTGTTACCCTGACCAGCTATACTGCTCACTGCAGCGGTCCCACGCTGGCTTTCCGGTGACATGTCCTGAATGTGACAGTGACAGGTTAGGGCCGAGGAGCAGTGCAAGCATAAGGAGTTAGAGGCCATATCGTCTAGATGCAGGGTTTTTTTTTTTTTGTGGCATGTGCTCAACAGCGCCACCTGCCCTCTGGAGGCCGTAAAGCATGTCCTGAATGACCTAGATGCTGGTGCCCTCCTCCAGACAGACACAGGCAGCTTCCTAACGCCCTTCCTTATCCAAACATAAAATGACCGCTTTTGTCTCACTCCCACAGTGAAATGGGACCTGAATGATGTGAACAAGCACTTCAGGCTGAACGTGCTGGAGAACATCGCCACGGGCCTGGTCTTCATCATCGTGGTGGTCAATGTCTTCATCACGGCATTTGGAGTCCAGCGGCCTGGCAGCAGCTCCTGACCACGAGGTCACCGCGGGACACCCTCAGACGGTACAGGTGCAGTATCAGCCGGTTATACCTGATCTTCACCTGGACGTCTAGCATGCAGCTCCTGAACTCGCTGTCTACAGGAATCTCAGGCTTTCTGCATCGCTGTATGCCCCCCACCCGGGAACAGCTCAGCTTCAATATTTCACAGAGGGATTAAGATCTTTGCAATGGTGGTGGAGCCCACAACCTTTTACAGGGTCCTCAGCTGATGTTTAATATCTTATAAATATTTTAGACATGCAAAATGCCTTATTAATATGAAATTATTAATGGGTGATGCAGTGACGCAGTGGTTAGCACTGTTGCCTCACACCTCTGCGACCAGGCTTTTAAGTGTCCGCCATGACTCCATGTGTGGAGTTTGCATGTTCTCCCCGTGTCATCACGGGGTTTCCTCAGGATACCCCGTTTCCCCCCCACAGTCCAAAAACATGCTGAAGCTAACTGGCGTTAGCACATTGCCCATTGGTATGAGTGATTGGTGTGTTAGTCTTGGGTTGTTCCTTGCCTGGCGCCCGTAGCTTCCAGATAGACACTAGATGTGTGTAGACCCGGAATAAGACAAACAGGTTCAGAAAATGGATGGGTGGATTAAATAATGAATTTAGGAAATATTCCTGAAATAGTCTGGAAGTACATTTTAACTGGCTGAGCTACCAGAGATCCACTGTAATTGTCTGACAAATACAGTAACTTCGTGTTTTACTAATGCTGTCATGTGATGATTATGATAGTTAACACTAGGGGGCGCACTTACACTGTTCTGCTGCATCTGACATGGAGACCACTTACCGAGTAAGAGGGAGCTGGATCCTGAGTTACCCCCTGAATACAGGCAGGCTGGGTCTTGATTGGTTGTGCCTCGTCTCCCCTCACACAGCATACTTCAGAGCTTGTCACTGGGCGTGAGCATGCTTGGGAACGGAGATGTTAGCAGTCTGAGTGATAAGCGGATAATTTCTCAGCTGATACGTGATGAATGCAGTGCTGCTCCTACCCGGCCTCGGCGCCCCGTGTCAGTGTGTGTGCTCGCTGTCTCACTGCACACACGCGCCTTCTCCTTCCACACAGATCCACCTCATTAGCCACCTGAGGGGAAGCCATGGACGGGCGAAGCTCGAGTGTGTGTCAGGAAGAAGGAAGCGCTGGATCCTGTCCCCCCCCCCCATGGGACACAGAGAAGACCATCAGCTGAGAGAGCAGGGTCTCTGGATCCTCACATCCTATGGGGGTTTCAGGCAGATAGAGAGAACAGCAAGTCAAAGCAAGCGAGATGCTGAGGCTGTCACCCTTCGTGAAGATCTAGCCTTGTTACTGGTAGGACATTCGCGTGTTAGATGCAGCTTTCTAGAGTCCTACCTGCTGCATTAATATGAACATTTCCTTTAGTTTCAGCTATTCATGCACCCGTACATCTCCCACTACAGAGTGTGTCCTTTTGAAGTATTTTTGGACCTGTGTGTTATTTTTTACTGTTTTCCCACTGCTTTCTCTTATGCCGGAAAAGCTTATTATCCCAGTGTTCCCATGATCCCCCGTACAGTGCTGAGAACAGGCTAGGTCAGGGCAGCCCAATTAGCTCTAAGTTGGGCTGGGATTGTGAAAATTATACCAATGGAGATGCATAAAAACTTAAGTATGTTGTTACATTTTGGGTGATTCATTAGGATGTTCATTCCAATAGGGTTGGTCAAATAGGAATGATTGACAGGACCAATTCTTTCAATTTTTCCATTAGTTGACAAGAATCAATCAAAAGACCAGTAAAAAAGCAGATGGGGGCTGCATCCTACCTGGGGGGCCACTAACCACTAGTCCAAAGCTGGGTGAAGACTGGTATACATGACGTAGCTGTTTTAATAGAGAATTAATGGCTCCACGCTGAGGGAGCCGTACCAGTGATGTTGCGGAGAAAAGCTCATCTGGACACCCCAGCTGGTAATGACACAGGCTTCTGAGCCCCCCTGCTCCAGGCACCCAACGTGGCGCGGCCAGCATTGAACCTGCTGGGCAGCCAGTGCTGTGAGAGGGGAGATGAGCCACAGCCAAGCCAGGCCAGGCTTACCTCTAATCCAGGGAATAACTCAGGGTCCAGCTCCGTCTGAGCTGGGAGGTGGCCACCATGTCAGATGCAGCACAACGGCGTAAGTATGCCCCCTAGTGTTAGCATAATCGTCATATGACAGTATAACATGAAGTCACAGTATTAGTCACGCAAGTCCAGTAGATCAGGGGTCCCCAACCGTTGACCGGCACCGGGTTGTGGAGCATTTTGTACCGGGCCGCGGCGAACGGATAACAGAGGCTGTTTTATTTTGGAAAACACTTCCATCTGTGGCTCATAAGTGCCGATAAGGCAACGCACTTGGTGATTATAGTAAAATACCGTTATAGTGGACTCACTCATAACGGAATATCGTCTATAACGAACAAGGTCCGCTGGTCCAGGCCGTGCCCCTTTAAGAGCATGCAGAAAAAGCATCGGATATAGCGGACTCGCATATATCGGAATTTCGCTTATAACGAAAAAACAATTTGGTCCCCAGGGCCGCTTTTAGCTGTAGTTTTGTTCGCTATAACGGGCATGCAGGCTCCGCCCACGAGGCGCGTGGCGTGCCGGTGATACCCAGCGAAGATACGTAGTCGGGATTATTAATAGTCACGCATCTGGTCAAGTAAAGCTGGATTACTACATGTACAATATAATAATCTCTAACACAAGTGTGTCTGATGGGGTGTGGCATGAGTAAATGGTGTCCTGTAGTTCTGGGCATACAGCAACTCTGGATATAACGGACTATTTTGCCAGGTCCCTTGAAGTCCGTTATAACGGGATTTTACTGTAGTTAAATATTGCTCACCTCATTATCTTTGTTACGCGTCTCCGCTCCCTCCCCCAACCCGGCTCGTAAGAGGGAAACAAGCTCAGGGCTCCCACTAATTCCGCGGGATGGTGAGTTGTATTTTTACGCACTTTGTTTTTAGTTGTTTCTATACTGGTCCGTGGAAATATTGTTTTATATGAAATTAGTTCATGGCGCAAAAAAAGGTTGGGGACCGTTCCACGTCCCTGCACGTCTCTTAACACACCCTCCCCCGGTCCGCAGAAATGTTAATGGAATAAAACCGGTCCGTGGTGGCAAAAAGGTTGGGGCCCACTGCAGTAGATCACTGGTAGCTCAGACAGTTAAGATGTACACCCTTACCTCTAGTTGTGTAAACAGTTGATTGTGAGTTCTTTGCCATCAAATGTATATAGTGTTTGCTGCTAGATTCAAAATTAGAAACAAGCCAGTAGTGGTAAAAGTGGGGAGGGGGAATTCATTATACTAAACTGGGGGAAAATGCAGAAATGGCTGTATTATCTAAATCAGATAACTAAGCGATATATTACAATGTATATGCAAAGTATCAATGAATGTGCTCTATATTAAGTTGTGCTGTTCTTTGACGATCTGAGCACCTCAAGACTATAGATTTCAAAGTGCCTCTCTGCCGATGACATAATTTTTTTGCCTTAAAACATTTCAAAATATAAGGAAAAGGGCATATGATACAGAACCGCGAAAAAAAGTTTTTTAAATTTGCTGTGATTCTGCTAGGTTGATCAGTAGCTATCTCAACGAAGAGATACACATGTAATGAGCTCTAATGTCCACTTTGGAACTCCTAGCAAATGTTTGCCACCTCACTGCCACCACTTAAGTGTAAACAACCCTGCAGTGCTTCCCGCCCGCATAGGGAATTGGTCATGGCAGATTGTGTGTTTACAGTCATTCTTAGGTATGTATGCACATGTCAAACTTACAGTCCTCTACTCCCACTGTATCTGTGATGTTGGCTGATCAGATTTCAGTTGGTCTTGTTTTTGATGCTTGGGCTCCGGCCATTTTCCCACACATTTTTTTTTTTGTTTGAATGAGATCATCTTATTGGGGAGATTCAGAAGTGTTGTAATGTTGTGCACATTAAAAATGGGTGGGGTGCTTCTGTTTCATAGTAGGGACATGGTCACTGGTGTTCGTGGGACACATAACATGGGAGTTCCTGCGCCTGACTTGGGAGGGGCCCATGCGTAACATACTTGAACATGACACAATTTATCTGGCTACATTAGCGAGTAAATACTTCAAGTACCTTTAGATAAATGCATATTTTAAGCAGCTTTATGTAGATTTCTTCTATGGAGCTCCATATCAATTTTATTCTTTTCATTTTTATTCTTTTTATTTAAAAATATTTTGTAGTCTGTTCTTTTTACAAGAATTGTAATAAAGTCTAATAATCTTGGCTGCTTTGTCCTATCATTGTGTGTAGCTTGTTGTAATAGCCGGTCAACACTAAGCATAACAATATTATTATCAAATACGCCTTTTTAGCCATGGTTGTCTCGAACATGCATAAGTATCTGGTGCCCTGCACATGTCCAGCCTATGCTATGGACTAACTACATCTGTTTCTATGCTTAAAAAGGTTGTCCCTTAATAGCCTTATCCAGCTTTGGGGTAACAGAATGGACAGAAGCTGTTTTGTGATTCTGGAGAGACTTATACTGTGTGTGACTTATACTGCCCTCTAGAGAAGGACGATCACTTATTGGCAGCACACTTAAGACTTGAGTTCAGTGAAAGCAACAAATGTTCCCAAGCATCACATCATTCTGCCTAAGTTCATAAAGCTAGACTCACTTCTTGTATCACTTCTCTGCCTTGTACTTAAACACGTATTGTCTTGTAAACCAGCTGTGGGTGGCACATTTTCATTTGTTTACAGAACTTTCAAGGAAGCCATGAGGTGCTGGGATGCGGCTGAAGGTAGAGGTTATGCACCGGTAAGCCAGATGGGATGTATTTCTATACCTTTCATATCTCAGAATAGAAAACAAAATGCTACTAAAAATGATTTTCAGTCAATGCAGAATCAAGCAGGTCTGCTGTCTTGAAGGCTTTACTGGCATCAGAACCAGTCTACCGCATTATATGGGATAAACCTTATACATCACCAGTTAAAACTAACTCAGTTTGTTAGAAGTGAGTGATTTATTAATACCACATATAAAATACAGAAATTAGAATACAGCTCCACACTTGTAACAACGTATTTCGTTTTAAACAACCCTTAGCGTTCGGGTGCAAGGCGACAACAGTGCAAATGTTAAAATATCTGAATGTTTCCCAAAGCGAAACATGCAGCTTTCTGGAAAAGAGGGTGTAGCTATTAATAGGTGGCATGTGTAACAGATGGTGGATGGTGAGTAGGCATTGTTCCGCAGTCTTTGTGGTCAGGCCTTTAAGGTGACGGGGAATGCATTAGTGTTCAAAACCACGGGAGATGTCTTAAGGGTGTAGTGTCCTTATAATGATGCTTTACGTCTTCTTACGGTAAAAATGAAGGTAGACTGAGCAGTCCTGAACAGATATGTTGAGGCTACAAAAATATCTGTTACAACCAGATCTAAACTGGGTCAACGATTAAATAACAGCAAAGACCATTGAAGGAAAGAAGATATTAAAATTTAACAAGCAAGTGTTACACTCTTATGAAGAGTACAGAAACTGCATGCTTGGCATAAACAAGTGTCCACTTAAAATATATGTTCTTAAATATTTAGAAACTCCAAAACTACATTCTATATATAAAATCTGCATGCATTTTTAAAGAGAACCTGACTGTCTCGTCCTGTTTTATGAGGCAAACCTGATTTTTCCCCTGATGTTAGCAGTGGAGGTTGGTGTAGGAGCTTGACCTGCTACTTTCTCCTGCAGTCATCTATGTATGATATCAGCACCTCTTTGGCTTGCATCCCAAGCCCCAGTGTTGTGAACCCCAGCACCTTCCTGGTGTCGTTACCCAGGCCTTTGCCCTCTGTGGATGAAGAGATGGGTCACTAATTGAGATGAGCTCTCACTTATTGAGAATGCCATTGATATGACAGTGTCTAAATATATTAGCATTCTTGGCTTTACTGTTTCCCTCCTAAATCTGAGATGCAGAGTGTTTCTGGTACGAAGCGCAACTCACCACTCTGGTAATAGAGGAACGCCACTCCAACCACAACTGTGAAACAACTGAGGAAGAACCAAGGACCTGCCGGACAAGACCAGCATCAGTGTTAAAGACCCCCAACAACAGACCATGCCAGCAATAAGCTGAGGTAACACTGTGCATCTCATCTGACGTTCAGATTTAAAGGAAATCCTCACTGCCTTAACCATGTCCTAAGAGAGATGGCCTCATGTCAGTTTCATCCAAGTATGACAGATCAAGTCCGACAGAACTATGTGCTTGATTAAGTTAACAGTTACTGAATTATAGTACTTTGAAAAATATGCTTGTGTTTCCGACGCCCAAAACCATGATGCGATATCGGTTATTCGGATAACTTCATGTCACATTTAGTCAAACGTACGGTCCAGAGGCCAAAGGTGTCACATTATGATGTTTTAAAATAAAAAATTTAAGCACATTACAATTTCGAAGATTCAAAATCAAAAAGACTAAAATTATTATACTGAATGATTTCTAAAAGCTGTCTTTAAATATGTTCATTGTTCAATGGGGTGAAATCCCTAACGAAGAGCGTGGCATTGCCCTGAAATGCCAGCTCTATTGTTCTTTGGACACAAACACCATTCATCTGGAGGAAGAAATTTAACATTTTTTCGGACTGAGTTTCATTAGTACTGTATTATTATTTGATTTACCCCTGTCATTTAGAACAAATTTCTCCCTTAGGTCGTCAGCAGTGTTAGTCCATTTTGGTTCTGTAGTTTCTAGAAATGAAAGCAGCAAACTGTTAGTTCAACTGCAAATACAGAGTACAGAATATCAGTCTGTGTTAATCAGTCTATGTCACAGCTCACTGCCGTAATCCAGCTACCATGAGGTTAAAAACAGAAAAAAACAACAAAAGAGGACTTTCTGAAATTACATGACATTTAAGTAGTGGAAAAAAAAACATTCCTGTCTATATAAGTTGAACCAAACATCTTTATCACCCTCAGGAAACTACTGATCTTAAAAAAAAAAAACTATCACCAAACCTATTGTTAGCATTGCAAAAATGACAGCAAGGAAACTGGTTAATTACAGGTTCAGATGATAATGATACACCCAAGTCAGACATGACTATAGTGATTACAAGGATTTAAAAGGTTCAAAAATCACCTGCTTTATACAGGGCAAACCATGCAACTAAGACATTAATAAGCGCCTTTAGCACATTCAAAGTGCATCACTTGAACAGGAAAACTGAATATTCACGTAAACAAGCCGTGCTGTTCACTGCACACCTGTGTTAAATTCCATCGCCCCCTGAGCC
Source organism: Isichthys henryi (assembly GCA_026776945.1). Taxonomy (NCBI): domain Eukaryota; kingdom Metazoa; phylum Chordata; class Actinopteri; order Osteoglossiformes; family Mormyridae; genus Isichthys; species Isichthys henryi. Next base: position 12,536,436 of record JAODJX010000109.1, read on the forward strand.
TGACCACGTGTCAGTGTAGCAGGTTGCTTTGAACTGTGCCAGACACTAGGTGGAGCAGTGCCAGCCTCTTAGCAGCGAGTGCATGTCACCCTCAGAGTGTGTTTCGGGAGGCTCTCACCCCTGCGGCGGATGCGCGTGGGCATACTGAAGTACACCTCCTCGGCGTGGATGTGCAGCGCCCGGTAGAACTCGTAACAGGCCTCCTCCCCTTTGCCTTGCAGGTGGGAAAGCAGTTCCATCAATCTGATGGCCGTGGGCACACCCAAGTTGCGGAACTGCAGGGATGCTTAGGTTACTCACCCTAGGTTACATCATGAATCACACCATCAACAGCCTTTACTGGGAAACTTAAATTATTTATCCATCCATCCATCCATTTTCCAAACCGCTTATCCTACTGGGTCGCGGGGGGGCCGGAGCCTATCCCGGAAGCAATGGGCACGAGGCAGGGAACAATCCTGGATGGGGGGCCAGCCCATCGCAGGGCTAAATTATTTATCGTATGTCACAATTTCACAACAGTAATTAACTGTTGACTGCTTACTAGGTGTCTTCTTCTAAAAAATGATGAACAGAAAGTTAATTTCAGATTCACTAAATGGGTTAAAGATCAGCTTCACAGTAAGCAGTGTTACTCACACTCGTGAACAGTCCCCATGACCCATTGAGCCATAAACAGAAGGGGGACCGAACCCCCGGTTCTCACCTTCCGTGCCTCCTTGTCATTCAGTATCTGTGGGTAGATCCTGTTGAGCTGTAACACCAGCTTATCCACCAGCTCAGTGCCCATTCGCTTGTCATTTCTGAGGAATTCGGAATCCTTAATCAGCTGTTCACGGTAACTGTCTGCCAGTGGGAAAGAAGTTAAAGATAAGCACAGTCATTCTGCCATGGCCATTTTATCAAAGCAGGATCACTGGATCGGGAAAGCCTATGATGTCATCAAACCAAACAGGTGGGAAAGAATCTACGATGCTGCTCACAAGTCACACACACACACACACAGGTTTGTAATTATATCTTTGTGGGGACTCTCCATTCATTTCTATGGGGGAAACTCTAATCCCAACATAACTACCATAACCCCCACCCAGCCCTCACCTTAACCATCAGTAGTCAAACAAAATATGAGACTTTTGGCATTTTTAGTTTTTTGATTGCATTCACAGATTTTTTATTTGAGGTCCCTCCAGATCCGCAATTAGTTTTCAGCTTCTAAGAAAGTTATATATTACAAATTTAATATAAATGAATACCTACAATGAAAACAGCACTCTAAAAATTTACAGGTAAACCCCAAAAATTTCCGTGAAATCTTCCTCCTGTCTTCCTCTCACTTCTCTATAGGGGATTCTCCTCAACATCACAATGTCACAGTGTAATATTTACAACAGACCACCTGTTTCACAACTATTTTGCACATCAGATGATACTGTATATTATCGTAAAGGACAAACAAAATTTTTTCCACCAATGATTTATCCAGTGCAGGTTCAACCTCAGGCCTATGGTGTGTTGATACCCTATGATGGAGCAGGATACTGCAAAGACATCATTTTTCTTTAAATAAAAACATTACTATCCTCTTCTGGTCTCCTCAGCTGTAGATCTGTATGCTTTAGAGCAAAAATGTCTCATGCATCACTGTCTTTTACTTGTTTCCTTGTTTGAGCATTTCAGATTGTGACACGTTAACTCCAACCACACCCTTTCACCGGAAATATTGCAAACTTGGTTCTCTTTACCGCCCCTGTCGGTACGTGTTTTCACACACCACTCAATTTTTAAAGTGCAACCATTATGCATGACGATATTATAAGAGCAGCTCTGACAGTGACTTAAATACAATTCTGTTATGTTGTCCTGTGAACCCCATTTCAGAAATTATGATCTTTTTAATATCCCAATAAGGGGTATTGATTATAACTTCAAAAAAGCTATAAAAACCGTATAGGATACACAGGAAACATTAAAAGCGCACTGGTATTTTTGAAAGGGTGATGTAGGATCTACCATTAATAAGTATTAATGCACGCATTTATGATAAAGCTTAAACACAAATCTAACTGAAATTAGTCGGTAATATTTTGCACCTAAGAAACTCGAAAGAATCTTTTTAACAAACTTTATCGATCGACTCTGGACAAACACTGAAGTGCACACGGGGCGGGTTACAGGCTCTAAATAACTTTCCCGTTTACAATTTTGTTGCAGCTCGTCTTAGCCCCACCACAGTAAACTGTACTTCGGTAGCTTTAAAACGATTCTGACATTTGCAGGCTGCTACTAAAAGCAGAGCAATGTCACCATTAGAGAACTCCAACAGCGCATCGGCATATTGTGCAAACAACCTGTGAAATCGTTTGCTCTTTTAACAAAATGACTTTTATATACAGTATGAAATGCAATACAGACGCATTTTTCCCGATGTTATGTTTATCTCAATTTAAAAACGATATTCCCTAATGTTAAGGTTAAGTTTGCGCACAGTTGTTTTAACACCACTTTCACATCACAACCAAAAAAACACTGGAAAGTCGCATTTTTCGCCAGAAGTCATCATGATCTTTCGAAAGCCAGCTATGTATCTGAAGTCAGCCTGTTTAGCGGGCTAAGGTGGCTAATATTGTTAGCTCCTTTGGAAGTTCACAAGCGAAGGTCACCGACGGGGCGGGACGCCCGACTCCTCTACGCGGCGCGGGAGGCCATTTTGCTGCGGAAACTGCACGCTGTGTAAACGAACCTCATTAAAGTTCATTTTAGATCACAGGAGCTGAAAGGAGACTGACAAACCTGCCATAGTGGTAAGTGCTGTAACCTTCGCTCTTCCCTATGACTAAGGCCTCTCCGGTTACCTCCGCCCCCCCGCTGCTCCAGCTGTTGGACGCCGCCATCTGTTCGCTGGCTGTCATGCAGCCCCACGTGTCCCGCGAGCTGGCGGCGATATGCAAAGTAGTCCGCGAACTGGCATCTTTAAACGTAGGTGAAGTGAAATACAGGCATTCAGATGTTTTCATTTTGTTGTGCTGGCTCTTTAGCCACTTGATACATAAAATGTAAATATTTAGATATATAAATATACCAGTTATATAAGTGATGGTATGCATAATTTAAATATGGTGAAAATCTCCAGAATACACACACAATTAATTAATTTGTTTGTTTATTAATTATATCTAATTCTAATTTAAATCCATCCGTCTTTTAACATTGCTATTTTTTTTTATTATAATTGAAATAAATTTTAAACTTGAATATTCTCTGCCTTACACTGATGTACAGCAAATGATATTCAACAATCACTCCCCCTTCCTGAATTAGACTACAGGAATTTTGCTAAAATTGCCGAGGACAGTATAGGGCCTCCCTTGGCGAACTCAGGACTGGGGGGTGGTGTTCAATGGCAGTAACTAGCCTGTTCGCAATTTCCAACACAGATCCAGTGAAACACATCCCTTGTTATGATCCCACTGGCCAGCGGCGGACGCGGACTGGCCATCAGGCCGTTTGGGAATGCTCGCAGTGACGACTGGCCTTTCATCTCCAATCCTGGCATAATACAGCCTATATACCAGGGGTGCCCAACCTGTTGGTCCATCTTGGCGTGTTTCTCCAGGTCAATCACAGTAAATGATTAAAGGATAATTCTTAATTTCATTGGTAGCCAACTGGTTGATCGTGATCTGCAAAAAATACCCCCCCTCCCGCCCCCCAATGGTCAATGGCAAATTCCTGGGCTGCCTTTTGTTGCCAGTCTGCCCCTGTCCTTCCCTGGATGGAAGGACATAGACTCACAT
>JAODJX010000109.1:12555742-12570628 GCA_026776945.1 Isichthys henryi
TATACCCTGCTGAAGCAGTATGTGCGTATACCCTGCTGAAGCAGTATGTGCGTATACCCTGCTGAAGCAGTATGTGCGTATACCCTGCTGAAGCAGTAAAGGGGATATTGCATGCAGTGCTGAAATAAAGCAGTTTCTTAGTCTGGGTAGAAAATGAAAGAATCTTTTCACACAAGAACTAAGTTTCAGCATTCAGATGTATGTTATGAAATTATATTCTGTCCATACAGTCACATGTGGACTGAGGAAAGCAGTTCTGTGGTCCTTAAATGCAACGCTAATGTAAAGAGGTGGTAAGGCATTAGTAAACATGATAAGCAACCAATGCACAAGCTAGCATTAAAGAAGGATGTCTACTAACAAACTAATTGAGAGTCTGGCGAATATGACTCAGTTGGTCCTGGTTGTGCGGAGGGAACAAAGAGTCTCCTGAGATTATGCTGTTGTGTCACGTCATGCAGGGTGCAGATGCTCTACTGATCTCACAGGGGTCAACGTCTCTGGGACATCTGCACAGCACAAACACTCATCAAAAGGAATTAACCTAACCAACTTGTCTGAATGTAGCCGTCAGCAATAATAAGCAGAAAACATTAACGTAAACATACCATTTTTTTTTTACATTACGCGTGACAGAATCATCCCATCAAAGGTGTACCCCAGCCTTGTGCCCTGTGCTGCCTGGGCTAGACACTATCCCCCCGCAACCCTGCTGTGGAGAAGTTGGGGGTTTGAACCCTGTGTATGTGATTCACTGGTTCTACCAGTGTTACACAGGCTTCTTCATGCAGTCCAAAGACACACAGGTAGACTAGTTGGTGTTTAACTAGTATGCCTTTTATCTTGGAAAAGAAATTGAATTATCAGTGTTTGGTTTATTGGCGCTGATGTGCTGAGAGAATCGCCTTGACTTATCCGTTCTCACCCATGATGCTGATGCTTCATTCCTGACTGGCGTCCCGAGTGAAGAGCTTTAAACATCACTAACACTAACCTCCAATCATCAGGGCATTTTCAGAGTGGAGCACACATGGAGGATCAAGGGAAAACCAAAGGTTAAAGGGCTTTTCTGGATGAATTACTCATTGCTATAGTGCTGGTTAATATGAACAGCATATTAACATCAGCAGATCTGTACACTGCTATGAATGAATGCACAAGTTGGCTAGTTACAAATTAATTACCATCAGTGTCATGCATGTTACCTCCCATAGAACAAATGCGTGCAATTTGATGCATTGCTGTCTCGAAAATGCCTGTAGTGCCCAACGATGTGAGTGAGTGAGTGTGTGCATGTATGCGTTGTATGATGGACCGCCCCCCCACCCCCATGACCCTTAGCAGGATAAGTGGATGGAAGATGGATGAAAAGTTTATTAGAAAGACAGATATGCATGTGTCATATATCTCTGTTTAGGTACCACTGTTGTCTGCAGAACACTGACCTGTCTTTATATCTCCAGTCTTCCAGGAGACTTCCCTAATATTTAATAATATAGTATTTTATGTTTAATGCATAGGCTTTACAATAAAAAGGCTTTACATGCTGCCAGTGATTTGGAGGTTAAAGTTTCAAATCCTTGGTTACTTTACCCAGCTAATGATAGATATTAGATGCTCTCTGTAGCACCTGAAACCTGCTCATGGACTGACAGTGAAGAGTAATGCTGTCTTTGCTTAGTGTTTAATCACAATTTTGAGTAACATAAAATATGAAATTGATGCCGGTAAGTTATGTCAACAATCTCATCGATCATGTTTTGGTGAATGTGCACAGATATCTCATGCGCATCTTGCAATGACAGGGGGGAAGCCGTAGATTGAGGCCGAAGTGTAATTGAACTGAAAGCGTTTCACAACAACAATCTCGCACCTGTGAAACTTTCAGTTCTGTAAACCATAGGGCACAGAACACAGTCTCCAGTAAGTTCTTATTCAGCGGCGCCCATGTGACTTATTCTGAAACAATTAGATATTGGCCATGTTGTGTCCTCCGCCATGTTTCATGTCAGCCCTGCCTGTAGCGATGTTAGTGGCACTGCGGCTTACGCAAATCCTTCTTCTTTCAGTCGTTTCACACCTCATCTCTGCCGAGGAAGATGGCATTAGGTGCTGGAGCCATGCCAATGGTGCCTTTGAGCTCTATAAACTCTGAGAGCCTCTCTGTCCTCACTTTGTATGTTTCTTATTCGGGTTAAAGTAGGGGAAAGATATTAAATGTAAGTGGCCATTAAAGCTATCAGATATTTCTCAGAAGATTCACAGTGATGCAGAGAAAGAATGCAGTTTAATGAAACCATCACAGTCAGTATAAGATCCTGATAAGTAAAGCATTTGTTTGATTGGCTTGTCCATTATTCAGTGTCCATAGGTTCCATGGAAGGTACTGGAGCTCAATAAAAAGAATATATTGGTGTCATATTTCACACACAACCTGCATTAGTCGTAGTGATCCATCACACAGAACTTGCATCGGTCATAGTGATCCATCACACAGAACCTGCATCGGTCGTAATGATCCATCACACAGAACCTGCATCGGTTGTAGTGATCCATCACACAGAACCTGCATCGGTCGTAGTGATCCATCACACAGAACCTGCATCGGTCATAGTGATCCATCACACAGAACCTGCATCGGTCGTAATGATCCATCACACAGAACCTGCATCAGTCGTAGTGATCCATCACACAGAACCTGCATTGGTCGTAATGATCCATCACACAGAACCTGCATCACTCTTGTGTACTTATCTGTCAGAATCATGAAAGAGAAAACTTATTATACACACATATAACAATATGGTATCTGTCAGAGAGACCTGAGACAATGTGTTAAACAAACAGGAATATGGATCCAGTCACAGAGAGCTATGACCACGTTGCTGTGTCTGTTAAACAGACATATAATGGAAATACTTCATCTATCATAAAGTCGTGTGATAAATCATAAAAAGCTCATTTGTGGTTAAATGGATGAAAAAGAATAACTTGTTAAAGAATCAAAATATTCAGTGCTGAGACAGACCCAAAGACAAGGAGAAATTGGAGGCCACTGCTATAGAAACAGAGGAAGAAGTGAAATTTAAGGCCAAATTTAAGGCCAAATTTAAGGCCATTTACCTTTGAATCAGACTGAAGCCGAGGTTGGGTTCTTACAAATGCTGGATTATTAAAGATGAGAGGAGTTTCCCGAGGGACCAGGGAAGTTCAGCGCAGCGACGACAGGACAGAACCGTATGATACAGGAGTATTAAGCTACATCAAACTACATAAATCCATCCATCCATCCATCTTCTACAGTATGTGATTCCAGAGATAGACTGTGAGTCACATTGGGCAAGCAGGTGGATGGATGGAATTTGGACCACCTTCTATAAATATTTTGTTTAGTAGAAATTGTTTATAATGCTTGAATTTGTCATTAACAATAATACAAAGGCAAAATGGAGAACATTGACCTACTTCAGGAGTATATTAATATTATGTCAAGACCAAAAATGAAGCTTGAAACAGTACAGAGAGGTAATCAACTGGAGTCAGTGAGTGAAGCAGTCAAATTCAGCAGGTACATGGACTCACTCAGTGTCACTGTAAATACGGTGCCTGAAATTTGCTAGATAATTTACAGCTTTGATAATCTATGGCACTGACACCCTCAGCCCCTCCCTGATTGATATTTGGTTGTCATGGTGATCCAAGTGCCATTGTAAAACTGCTTTAGAATGAGAAGAATGGCAGTCCTTTAAAGGAGCAGCATTCAATGGTCCTTTCTATTCCCCTTTTCAATGAAAAAATCTATATTTTAATATAGGAATGAGTCATTTATTCAATATTGTGTGCGTGTGACTGACAGAAGTGACAATTTTGTAGCTTTATACAAACTATAAACTATGAAAACAGATTAATCAAATACATACATTTACTAGGAACATACCGTAGATTCATAGGCTAGAGTACTTACTCATTCTACAGAACTACTGTGTATAACCTAGCACAAACTAAACAAATTACACTACCAATATTCTCGAAGTTAAATACCACACATCCTAAATAGGATAGAACGAATAATAAACATGTCATAGTCATTCGCATAAACCTTCCGCTATTTATTTTGTCTGCTATATTTTGAATTAAATTCCAATACCAGCAATGTTTAATTTATTATAAGTATGCTGAAGCAACCAGCGAACAGACCATGGATCATAACTGTCCTATTTGCTGGCAGGGTACTGCCTCGTACCACCACCCGTGTCTGTGTGGATCTGCATCTCCCCGTGTTTGCGGGGGCTTCCACCCATAGTCCGAAGCCATGTTGTTAGTTGAATTGAGGTTCCTACATTGCATCTCCTGCCTTGTGCTCTAAGCTGCCCGGGACAATGTCCAGGCTCTGCACGGACCCAGTACTGAATAAGTTATTGGAAGATGAATGGATGAGTTGCTATATTTGCTGTATGGAGCAAGAAGCCATTTTGGTGGGATACAGAGAAGACCAGTGTGTGCAGTTTTCAGGGCAGAGGGAGTCACACTGGAGGTCACACTCTCTATCCCCGTATAACATAGTGAGCAACTTGAGAGCTTGATCTGATTTGCTTATAGAGCTGCATTACTCTGTATAGACTGTGTGCATGTGACAAATAAACTCTTGACTTGATCTGAGGCTGATGTTATGAAACTTGGGGAAGAACCAGGAGCTCCAAATGGCTCCGAGACGGAAACCATACGAGGAATTGGGTATACGAATCTGTGCCAACAGTCTTTGGCAATAGCATGAGCAAAGTCCGGAACCCAAGAGGTCAGGTTGGGAAAGCTGCATTATCAGCAGTATCACAGGCACGAGAGTAATAGCGGCGTGAGTGAGACAAATGAAGCGGCGCGGGTGGTTCTCAAGACTTTGTAACAGTGTAAAGACTTAAAACCCATCTGCTCAGGAATCTGTAATGAGGTGCAGATGATTCAGGGTCACCCTGCTGGCAAAAGAGCGGCCAGTACAGAGAGTCGCCACCCAGCCCAGCCGGCCTGCTAGATACGGCTGATTTGATGTGGTTGATGTAATGTCCTCCCTCTTTGGTGCATCAGTCTGCAAGCAGCACAGAGATGTCTCCAGCTTCTCTTCACGCGTATCTACCTAGCTGCATGTACTTCTCATTTGGCACACATTTTAATATTCAGAAATTTACAAAGCTATCTAGCGCACCCCCCAAAAAGCAACCATAAATACTATTACAAAAAAAAAACTGGTTAGAGTTAAGATGTCAGGCACACTTATGACGTCAATGCACGCATGACAGAGGTCACAACAGGTCGACATGGTGCATTTCCTTCTATAACACTACAGCTGTCTTACACCAGTCATGTGAAATGAGTATTTTTTAGGGGGGGAAAGGTGCGGGGCTGATTTTTATGCCCGCTCATTCATGTTCTCAAAGCGTGATTACACCTTTTCAGAAAGTGTGAATTTGGCTCTTCCTGCAGCAGCTGATCCATCGCTGATCCGTCTTTCTTACTCCTGAACAATCAGTCTTCTCCCTGATCATCTTTTCAGGATCGCAGCTTCGAGGAGGCGCATTACCAGACACTTTTTGCCAGACTTCAAGCAACCTACTACTTACACATGAGACTCATCTTAATCCCACAGCTGAGTTATTCCCAAAGTAAGGGTGCAGTTCTGGTTTAAAGATTAGTGGGGACCAAATCAGCCCCGAACCCCCCAACCCCTAATCAAACACGGTTCTCACACAATATTGGAAGGTACATGTCCCTACCATCCATATCCAAATGCAAACCCATACCTTATCCCAACGATGAAATTTTGGGTGCCTGAAAATGTACTTTGCCGCATGTTCAGAAAAAAGACGTTGCCACGTAACGATCTATGAAAGAGGACATAGAGAACATGGTACTTGAGGGTACACGTTTGACCTTAAGGAACATACTGCGTTCTGTTCCAGGAAAAGCCATTTCAGGCTTGTAGTACCATGAGGCTCCACATACCTGGGAAGCAACCACACAAGCTACCGTACCACACACAAAAGGAAACATGACAGTAACGTTAGCGTTATTCATTTCCTGTGTGAGTGAAACCTGAGTGAGCACACTCTCCGAACAATTTCACCATACCGCTGTGCTTCGGGCTCTGTGATAGCGGAGCTGCCTCTTCCTGGGGCGGAGAGGTGCAACCGCCCCCTCCCCCCCAAAGTTTCATGCAGCATTGTGCCATTCGGCTGTGACAGCTGCTTTGATCATCTCCACCCCAACCGTGGCTGACGAGGCATGCAGTGCAGGGGAATCACTTTTGCCAGATGACAGAAAAAAAAAACTATTTTTAACCTCACAAAAGCAGGCAGACGCTGTGTGCGCAAAAATATATTGATGGGATATTGATGGGACTGCAGAAATCAGCGAGCTTAACTACTTATGACATCGTGGCCGGACATCTTAATTAAAAGCGACATGTTTCTGAGCTGTCGCCAGACAACACAGGCAAGCATGGAGTAACACATCTGCGAAAACTGATGTAGTTCCTTACGCCATTTGGAGGCAACATTAAGCAAACGGGGAAGGAAGAAACTGTCTGTGGCTGGTGGAGACTGTACACAGCCGACTGCCACAACCCGGCCTCTGCAGCGCTTGCTGCCATGCAGTCATTTCTCAGAAGTGTGGGTTAGGGGGTTTCACCATTGAGGCAAGATACAGGAAGCTCTTTCCTACTGCAAAAATTCATGCGTTTTTAAAGCTACACACATTTTTCCACAAAGAACCAAGACAGTGGTTGAGTTACACTGTTATATACAGACATTCTCTAAAAGCGGTCCCGAGTAAGGGTATTGTGTAAACAAATAGTACATACAGAAACACTCAAATAGTATAATCACACAAATAGTATTTCCTCTGCTGAGAGATACTACGCTCTACGGCAAAGTTACCTAACCTTTCTTCATACGCATGACACTTTAGAGTAGCATAATCAAACGGACAATTAATTTGATAAATTTTCTTGAATAAGTATTTAATATTTATATTTTGACCCACTCGGTTAAATGTGGAAAATGTCAATCACATTCCCCCATGTTCAGCTAAATTACATTATGTGGGCAGAGAGAAAAGAGGCCAGACAAGAGCCCATCCAGACCAAGCATGGGGAGAACAAAACACTTACAGGAAAGTCATCAAAAATCCCTTTCTCTGTGCTTTCAGTTTGCTGAAGGGTATCATGCTGCCATGCAGTTTAGGAAGGAGCTGGGAGGTTTTGTCTGGTATACTATGTAAAGTAAAACCAGTTTTCCATTACTGCTTGAAGGTTCCTTACTTAATGGTAATTTCATTTTCCTACCTTAGGGAAACTGTTGCCAGACTTGAACTTTAGATGTGCCAATTTGTCAAATACCTATGGATTTGACAGCTGGGAGAAGCAAGATCAGAATTCTGGATCAGTATTTTGGATATGAAAAAACCCCGGACACTGGAAAAGCTTGGAAAATATTAAAGCAAAAGAGGATTATAAGGAGCAGAATGGCCAATGGGAAGACAGACCTAATGGATAACACAATGGATAACACAATGGACAACACAATGGACAACACAATGAATAACAAAATGGATAACACAATGGATAACACAATGGATAACACAATGGATAACACAACGGACAACACAACGGACAACAAAACGGACAACACAACGGATAACAAAATGGATAACAAAATGGACAACACAACGGACAACAAAACGGACAACAAAACGGATAACACAATGGATAACAAAATGGATAACACAATGGACAACACAACGGACAACAAAACGGATAACACAATGGACAACACAATGGACAACACAATGGACAACACAATGGACAACACAATGGATAACACAATGGATAACAAAATGGACAACACAATGGACAACAAAATGGATAACACAATGGACAACACAACGGACAACATAATGGATAACACAATGGACAACACAATGGACAACACAATGGATAACACAATGGATAACATAATGTTAACTCAGACTTGGTGGCATCTGACAATGACAACATAAACATCATAAATTAAACAATTAATAAAAATAACGGTTCACTGTAATGGCAAGTGAGCAGCTACTATCCAGTGAATCACTTTCTGTGCCTCACTGCACCTCCACTGAACAGTGACTTGATTCATCTTTAACACAAATTACTGCTGGTACAAATGAGTATAATGGCCGCACTACTGTGTATGACCTAGAACAGTGTAAGTGTTAATTGCTGATCACATTTTTATTATTCCTGAAACAAAGCCAGTGACAGAAATGACCGGCTCACGATTTCCTTCTTCTTGTCCCCTTGGAGGCTATCCCACAAAAGCGGCTGCATGCCTTTGATGGCAATTCTAAAGCCGATAATTGTGACAGCAATACCACTGATTACAAGAGGACCCCCGCAATTTCCCAGTGTGCATCGAGGACGCACAAGACAAAACACGCGGAAACTCGTAGATGCTCATCCTTTCCAGCATGGCGAGCAGCGTAGACTTAAGGGCAATCACTGGGGAGGACAGCTGGGAAGAGTTTCATTCCGAACAACATGTCTCCCGTCCGCAACAGAGAAAGCACAAAAAAGCATTTTAACAAAAAAATGACAAATTAAGACGACAATCTGTCACCAGCTGTGATACAAAATATGACGTATACATCGGTTCCATGGTGTAATGGTTAGCACTCTGGACTCTGAATCCAGCGATCCGAGTTCAAATCTCGGTGGGACCTAAATTTTTAAGAATTTCACAGCACATAGTACTATGTATAACTGTGTATGTGACAAAAAAAACTCTGGCTTAATTTGAAAATAAACAGTGTCAGCGTAATGTTTTCCTGCAGGCTGTGAAAACCTGAACAGACTGCACGTTTCGACTTGCTTCCATGAGCTGGGATTTTCTAACGAAGGTTACTCTCACAGTAGAAACCATCTGTCATTGGCTTCGTTTTCTCCTGTTGGTATTTGTGTGAAAGAAAAACAAAACATAACGTTAACATGGCTAAATGGAGAGTCCGATATAAGCTGACTGCTGTAAGCTAACGGTATCTGAGCCATAAATTGTTTTTAGTACAGTTATTTTTTTAGTACAGTTATTCTTCCACACACACTAAGGAGTGCTGAAATGTATTTAGCTGCAAAAACTGACACATGAAAATGAAACCCACCTTTGTTTTACTAACCGTTCGAACCTTGACACAAGATAGAATAACTATTTAGCCGCAAAGCTAAAACAGCCGCAAGATCTTAAGATGGAATGTTATATCAAGTCTAGAAAAAAGTATCTCAAGGTTATGCAGCTGTCCGGTATCTCTCGAAAACGCTGTAATTGCCCTGAGAAATGTTCATCTGTGCTGACTGCCTCAACACAGCAGTTTCTTAGTTCAAGTACAAAAATAAAATATAAACTACATATAAGAACCAAGTCGCTGAAATGTGTGCAATACTGCAATGCTTCGTCTGTCGTTGTTTATCGCTTACCGCCAATACCGGACCGCTGGGAAGGCCTAAAACCGTAACACATTCGTGTGAACGTCAATGTATATAGCAAGCTTCTCCATGCTACATGATGGATGTATTAACCATTAATGATTTCTAACATTTCCTATATGCATTTTACCAAAGAAACACCGCTAGCTTGTTGAAGAATCAGGTACACTTATCTGCTTATAAATACATGTATGCAACAGCTGCAGGGTTCCCAACTCTCACGCGTCTGACTTGACAGGATTTCAGACTTCAGTTTTCAGATTTCGCAAGTAATCCAACAGTTATAAACTTAAAATTGGCTACATCAAAACTTAGTTTGCAAACCCTACAGACTATTTATTTAAGGTAATAAAACTGTTACACACATGTAAACGCGTGTGCATTTGTGTGAAGTCTTGTTTCGGATTGAAAATCTCACTCGTCAGATGACCAAAGTTGGCAACTCCGTAACTATCTCAGATGGTCAGAACAGATAACTCGTTCACGTGGACGGGTCGTTCAGATCGACAAACAGATTAAACGTGGCTGCAAGTTAGATCTCTCCATAAATCACGCTTCACATCACGTACCTCTTTTAGTACTTAGAACTCCCCACATACCTGCAGATACTGCAGCCACTGAATTGCACTGCATTGTTTTGCTAATATACTGCTGCACATATCATACAGCACTATTAAACTCATTTCTGTATTATGCTGTGCTGTCTAATAACACTGTCATACACTGCTTTGTACTGCACAGGTTATTTTGCATTGTCAGTTTGTTAAATGTCACACTGTGACCCCATGTACAATAATTGTTTCATCGAACACTTGTGAAAGGCGGAAGAACAATTAAAATTGAATTAAACTGAATCACTCTGAAATGTAATCGCAGGTCAGCTTCACTGTGGTACAGTGGGTAATAGTGCTATTGAGGAGTTGGTGTTGTAATATTTACCTTTATTTCATATTCTTGGTGTAGGATGAAAACACTTCTTTTATGTAAAGACTGCAAGCCATTTATTTATCACTTTCAGTATTGAAGAAGTCCATACTGAAGCATCCCATTCTTGTATTGTCTTTAAACAAACACAATGAACCATAATGTGTCACCCCCCATCTAAACCCTACTCCTCTCACAACCCCCAACTTCTACGATCTCTAGTCCCCCACATACTCTCCCCACCTCTCAAAAATCTTTATTAAAAGCCCAACTTTGTTGACTGTCTCAGTGTAATCAGGTTCACTAGATTTGCATCTTTGGCTCTCCTTTTACGTGCCACTGCTTCAATTTTCATGCAATTTGTGTCAAAATAAAAACACATATAGATGTTCATCCATATAATGTTTCTGTGAAATTGTAAAAAGATCCGTGAAATGTTTTTGACTTCTTGCGTTCACAAGATCAAGTGTAATCAGCAGTTCGTCCTCTTCCCGTTGCAGTCTCTAAGAGGTACTACTTCAATTTTGGCGTGATTTGTCTCAAAATGAAAAAGATTCCAGTACATCACATCCTATACAATGTCCCTGTGAAGTCCACAACAGATCCATCAACTATTTCAGAGTTGTGTGTACACAAGACCAAGTGTCTTCTGCAGTTGCTTTCCACCCTTTGCTGCCACACAGCACTGCTGCTTCAATTTTGCAGCAATACGTCGCAAAATGAAATCAGATGTAGATCGATCTTGATCTTTGTCTTTGCTACCACTATGTGGTGCTATTTTAATTCTGGTGCAATACGTCTCAACATATGGTCACTTCCAGATATTCATCCATACAATGTGTCTGAAAAGGCTTAAGATCCATTAAACACTTTTTGAGTTACCGTGTTAATGAGAAAAATGTTTGTGGCAATGTCAGAAGAGGCAGCAGCCAAGTCCCAAGACCATATGTATTCCCATTTAGTGCATACAATTAAGACAATGTTGCAAATTATGAATTGTACATGTTATTTATTTAATGATTTTCTTATGTATTTCAATGTCATGGTCCTGGTTAAATATGTGATAAGTCTGGATGTACATGTATTTAAAGACAACCCGGTCTGTTTAAAAACACAACACATATATAAATGTACATGCAGGCAGAAATCCTTCTCGTGTCTCATTTCCTTCACCTGGGAGCAGGGTGCCAAGCATACAGTACTTGTTTTTTGGTACGTTTTATATAGCAGGGACAAGTCTCTGATTCACAGGTGACATCACATGCACAGAGACATATTCGGTAGGGTTGCAATCCAGTGGCCAGCCACAAGCTTTGACTTCTTATAACTTAAAATGGAGTTTTGGCCCCTAAAGACACAATATACACACTGTACATTCTTCACAGGATCAGGCACCGAGACAGACAGTCAGAGTCAGCCGGGGTCACACCTTACTGTCAATACTGAATCAAAACGGGAGTGATATGGGGCAGGAATAATGCTTCACAATGTGCATGTCGTTCTTGGTGTGGGGGGGGGGGGGAGGGGGGAGTAGGAGGACAAAAAGCACATAAATAAAACCATGGTTCAGTGAATGCCTTAGAGAATATGTCATGTCATACAAAAAAGGATTCAAAATATTTTCTCATCTCCCCTAATAATGGAGAAGAATAATTAAAAAAGACGAGCACAGACATGAACGTGATAGCAAACAGGGGGTTTTGGGGGAGGAGCCCCTCTGAGGATACAGTATATAACAGGAAAGTGCCACGGTAGAATGAATTCAAGTAAGACGTACACTGTACACGGAAAAGGGCGATGGGACACTACTGACTCTTTCTGAATTCGGCCTGACTGACAGGAGTCTCTGTCAGTGCCTCGCCCCTGGATGCCCTGGAGAGCACCTCCATCCATTTTCTATGGAGTTCCTGGTCTTGGACACTGAATAGCAGCACCTGTTGGGCCAGGTTCAGCCGAAAAACATACTTCATTTCTTGCCTCTCCGTGGGTGTGCTCACTTCACATCCGGTTAAGGAGATCACTTGGGGAAAGCGGCTTTCCTGAGGGGGAGGTACAACAACAATCTAATGAAGGACCCCATCAGAAACTCACAACATTAATCCCCCCCCAACACACACACGAGAATCTTGCAAATACAAGCAAATAATGGTGTTATAACCAACAATGACAACAAGCATTATTTCCCAGATTAATGTTGTTCAAAAAACAATACAGTCCAATAAAAACATAGTAGAGCCAGTAACAGCTACTTCCTGCGTCGTATCAGGTGACAATGAAGTGGTGTATATGTTGTTATAATTTCAATGCCTCCTTGTCTCGTGCAGGCCTGAGACAGTCACACACAGGTGTAACAGCGATCTGCTTCATATACTGTGATGCAGCCTGAGCTCCTTCAAATGAGTAATTGCTGCTCAACAGAACAGGTGTTACATTCATGGGCTCTTGCAGCGGACTCACGTCTTACTGTGAGATGTATTTTTCTTCATTGGAAGACATGAATATTCATCTCTGAGCTCATTAATCATAATCGCTTGGCAAAGGAACGCTGCTTGATTTTGTTTGTTTTTCTGTGTGCATGAACAGACCTAAGAGATGAAAGCAAAAGCAGTAGCACCAGTAACACCTGGAAGCAGTGTAAGGAAGAGGCACTTGCTCAGTGTGAGAAGGGGCCGCATGCAGGACCTGTCCATGCAGGACCTGTCCATGCACTTGAGAGGGGCCAGTCTTTGGTCTGAGCAGCCTAACCCTCTGACCTAATTCCACCTGGGCAGGTGGAGCTCGGGTGACCTTGGCTCATGTTCTACCTGTGCGGCACTCTGCAGGTGCAGGACATTTGGCTCAGCCTTGGTGATGGCTGCCCAGGCCTTCGTCCAACTCCTCCCCTTCTCCTGAACGTGCAGAAGGCCGCTGAAGTAGCAGCTCTCTACAGGTACGGAGTTCTGCTTCTGCGTGATCACAGGGAAAGCGAAAATATAATGTCCAAAATAACAAAGTACACTTTAATAATAAAAAAAATCAGGTACATTATTTTCACTTCATGCCCATTTCAATCCCTCTCTGTGAGATTATTTCTGTAGCTTTCAAATTTCTCTCACCTAAAAGAAAACCACTACCATTTTTTTCCTTACACAAAATGCTTAATTATAATTTACTGACTTTGTTCTCATGTGAGAAAGCTGCTGCTTGGTACTGGTACTAATGTATCGCATAACAGTTTTGTGGATGGTGCCATTAATCACGTCCGGTATTTTCCCACTGGAAAGGTGTCAAGGAGCCATAGTAAGACAACTGCCCAGTGCCACACAAACAAACACGCCTCTGAGCCTTTGTAATCCTCACTGCCCTGTGCTTCTGTGCCTTTCTTCTGACAAGGGGAAACTCCACAAGGAACTGCTGTACGAGAGCAGAGATCTGAGCGGAGCAGATTAGTTAAGGGTGCGACGTTAATGGCCTTAGAGCAGTGCAGTCAAATTAACATAACCGGATTACGGCACAAGTGAACCAAGTCAAAGGAAACTGTAAATACAGAGTCACCAGGCACTTTTTTTTCATGTGTAATCATTCCTAATTAAAACACTTACTCTGCACTTATTAATAATTCGAAAAGCCTATTTAATCCTAGAACTTTTATTGTGGAGCAAATTTCAGCACAGTCTGAAAAGGCTATGCAGAGGTTTATCTATGCACGATACCCAGGCAGACAGCCAGGTAGTGAAATTAGGACTTGGGACCTCCCTTGAAATCTGCTTCAGACCACTGGTCCGTAAAATCTACAAGGAAATTTAGGAATGTTATGATCAGCGGAAACCAGCATTACGCACTTGTGCTGTTGCTGATTGCTTACTTAAGGTGGCAAGCAACGCAGGTAAAACAGCAATATTTGATGCCTGAGGCTGCTCACACTGAGGTTCATGAAAGGACATTCCTCAGAGCTACCGGGTCTGGTAAGTCAAGCTGATTTATCCCACAGTATCTGAGGACTGCAGTGTCAGGCCCCCCACTACCCAGTGTCACACCAAAACCTCCCCTACACGCTCCAGAGATTCCTTGTATTTCTGAGGCTGAGAAGCGGCCAGGCCTTAAACACTAAGCAAAAAAAATAACAGCAAACCACACACCATTAAACATGATCAGTAACACAGTATACTCTACCAAGCAATAGTGGTAACATAGCATACACCACCAAACGATACTACAAACATAACACAAATCACCAAGCAGTAACATCAAATTTCACCAGTAACAGAGTAAACAACAACAAGCAATACTATTAACATACCTTACACCACCTAGTCATATCACTAACATGCCATACGTCACCGGGACATACCACTAACATACTGTACACCACCTAGTCATATCACTAACGTGCAATACACCACCGGGACATACCACTAACATACCGTACACCACCGGGACATACCACTAACATACCGTACACCACCGGGACATAC
>JAODJX010000109.1:12602819-12646800 GCA_026776945.1 Isichthys henryi
CCCCCCCCCCCCCCCCCCCCCCCCCCCCCCCCCCCCCCCCCCCCCCCCCCCCCCCCCCCCCCCCCCCCCCACAGAGTAGACAACATAATTGACTGTAGGGTTATTTGGGGTAAGTGGACCGGAAGAAATTAAATCTATTATCAGAATGCAGTCTCCAATATTTGCACCCATTAGGACCACCCTCCCAGGCTGACATTTCCAGCATCACTCCCTCCCCATCTTCAACTCTCCAGCTTCCGCGGCTTATTTATAGTAGTGTCTATTTTATGGGTGCCAAGAACAATCCACCGAAATGCAGACGAGGGGAAGCACGGCACTCTTGGTTTCTGGATCATGGAAGCGCCAATAGAGAGCTGCAGCCGCGGGTCTCAATGTGGCTCTCGGGAGCAGCGGATGACGAAAGGCTCACTCACTCGCGTAGACACATCTGTACCCTCCGACATACCTTGCTGTGCGCCCTGCAGCACTGTAAATGAGATACATTTAGTGATTGGTGCCATTATATAGATGCAAGAGTCATGCGAACGTGAGGGCAAGTCGGAAGTACACATCAACCTGAGAGTCAGACATTTCCACATTTTGTATGTGATACTTGTGGTCATACAAGGTGGTTTTGATCATGACTAACCTCTTCACAAAGGGCTCTAAATAAACAAAGCGGTGGAAGGGTTTGGTAATAATACTGAAGTCTTAATGCAGAGAAGCGCCACACATGGTCATCCAGGAAATACACAGTGTGTAGACCAGTCCCCAACACCAAAACACACTTAAGTGTGCACACAGGCACTTACAGACACTCACACCTTCTACCACTACAGGATTTCACCCTAAATTACCTAAAATGAAACCTCCTCCTCCTGGTCAGTGTTCCACGATGCAGGATATCTCAGTTAGCTGGGTTAACTTAAGATGGACGTCATTATCGTACAATAATAGTTTACGTAAGGAGCATTCGTATTGGACAATCATGACTTCCAGCTTAAGTTAACCCAGCTAACTGAGAAATCCTGCATCGTGGAACACCCCCTAGGAGTGCCCATTAACCCATCATCGTGCGCATTCACAGCGCATCATTAAAACCGAGGCGTCCTGGTGGTAAAATGCTCAGACTCCACTAATCCGCTAAAATCTTAGCAATTCTCGTATAAAAATGATGACGATGTGCGCCTAGTGCTGCCGTTACAGAAGGAAAGCCAGGGAACGGCTTTCCAGAGAACGTTCATATTTTATTCATGTACAGTGCTCATGTCATCGCTAAACACCCATTTGTGTATGTATTTCCATTAAGTAATAAACACCGTTAACTCACTCAAAGATTCTGTATCATTCAAATTGATGGACGGAAAATGAGTAAACGATTAAGATAGCAGTTTGAGGGGAAACAAACACATTCTTACGCTCGTGCGGAGGTATACCACAGCGAATTCTGACGAACATTTTCATTACCACGTATGGTTCCTGCCCCCGCCTCTTTCAGTTTCTGGTACCCTTCCTCTTCTAAACTTACCTTGAATATCTTGCCGGTAAGTTTCATTGTACTGCACAGAACTAACACCGTACTATCTTCGAAACTGGGTACATTAATCGTTTAATTAGTAATAATGCCAGGGAAAACACAATTAACCCGTCTTTGAGACAGTCACAGCAACAGTATTGTAGTGTTAGTTTACGTTCTGTTCGCCATCACGTGTGGGATGTACCCGCACATACTGAGGTTTATTTTGCAAACTATGACTCAGAGAAAAAGGGAAAATATTTTTGGCGAGGGTGTTAGAGGGAGCTGCTGACGGCGGTCTGTGATAAGAAACGGCGCGTGTGTCGGCTCGCGCTGGACGCTCTCGCGCGGCAGCGTGTGCCCGGTAATCTCGAGGCCGACCTCACGAGCCGCATGTAGAAGACGAGCTTCCCGAGTTACAAAATCACATCCTAAGAAAGGTGTCTTAAGGGTTATTTCGGGACACACGTTTGACGGACCTCATAAGCACCCCTGAAATGGTTAGTCAGCCTCAGCGATTTAGGCCAAATATTCACATCGCAAATGGGTACAATTTTAATCCATCATAATTACAGGTGCCAGAAAACCCTGAGAATATAATCGTCATTTATGGACATATGGAGCCAAATCTGAGAGGTGGGGTAAATTCAGCATTTCCAGCAATCTGTAATATGCAAATGATCACAGTGCGAGTTTCGATGTGCTCAATTAGGGAAATAATTACTTCCCTGTTTCAGTGTTCCCAGCAGCTAGCTGAGAGCAGGGCTGGCCTGTCCTGATGCACAGTGCTGACATTTATGTTTCCATCACCTGATATGGGCTGTAGACCTGCACGGTCCCCCATGTAGGTGTCCCTCTAGTCCTCCAGGGCTCAAAAGCATTCCCCCGGTGATTTTGTGTTGCTCGTAATGAGTGATGTGCATGTGCATCTACTGCTGAACAGAGGACACAGAGCGTTGCATAATTAGCCGACAGATCAGCCTGACCCAAGAGTGGCCTCTTGTGAGTCAGACGCTCCATTGCACTCTTCCTTCTCAGCCCGTCCAGCAGCGTTGAGGGAGTGACAAACTCGTGCTGAGAGTGAGAGTGAGACCCCACCCCCCACTTGAAGCCCTCCCATCTAGTTCCACACCCCAGGCATTTTGATTCCGAGAAAGATAGGGGGGGGGGGCACAGACGTCCACAAAAGGGCCGACGGCAGCACGGAAGTGAGGCGAAGCTTGGCAAGCAGCACCAGCACAACCGATCCAGTAGAGGGCGCCGATGTGTCCTATCAAGCAGTCAGACGAGCGTTATTAGAGCAGATCAATGCTTTTTTTCTGCGCCTGAATTGAGGCTTGACCAATAAAGTTTGGACTGACAATTATTGACCTGTTATAATCCACAGCTGTATGGAAGGTTCACCTCCACAGCACACATCTATTTATCAAACAAGCAAGCTACAGTCATTTCCATTATCAGTTCCTCTGAGGAAAACCAGGGCTGTATATCAAGGCGATAAAGAAGCTCATTGACTTCACTCCCATTGCGCCAAAGACCGCATTACCATGACACTGACGATGGGTTAACTAAATACCAAGTGGCACAGAACTGAGGCATCCAACCATGCATTGTGCTCCCTTCACACCGACACGCACTGTATCCAGGCAATAATGAAAATAAAATAAAAAGTAGGGCTCTGTGAGGTCTCTGCTCATCAAAGCAGAAATCACACAGAAACAGAACAGACACGGTCAACTGATGACTTCCAATCCTGAATATCCATGGTTGCCCAGATGGCCTGTAATTACTCAGCTCAAGAGGGATTATAACAGGGGAAGAAAGCGGTAGGACAGAGATAGAGGGAGGTACAGAGAGCCAAGCAGATGGAAGGAGAATTGGAAAGAGACAGAGAGAGGAGGGAGGACATGATGGGTGCAAGCTGGAGGAGAGGGGGAGGAGGACGAGCGTCAGTGTCTGTGTTTGCCTGCCTGGCAGCCGGCTGTGTGCGCGTGTGTGGGGCCCTAAGCAATGCATACCTGACAAGAGCAAGGTGAAGAAGCCGAAGGCCAAGGCTTCCCCAGGCCATCTTCGGCTCACTGTTAAAAAGCCATCATAAACACACACTTCACACCTTCCCTTGGAGCTCCACCGCCCCCACTGAACAGCACAAGCAGGTTTTAATCTCTGACAGCTCATGGGTCATACTGGACTTGATTAATTGCATCTTTTTTGTTATGCATGAAACACAGACAACTATAACCCACTTATTTTGGGCATAATATGAGAAGACCCAGTGCAACAGAAAACATAAAAGTGCAAGAGGAGTCGTCATGGAACTAAAGGCACCTGATCTTTTTAATAATAATAATAATAATAATAATAGTTTCTTGTCCAGGTTCATGCTCCTACATCATCTTTATGTCTCATGACATAATGAACTGCCTGCTGGAACTCCGATTCCAAAAAATAAAAGGAACAAATCGAGAAGCGGAGCACACAAGTGTGGCACAGTAGCAACGCTGGCAGCCATGCAAACAGGAAATGTGAAAAGCGCATGCACGCGGACACCGCAATTACTCAGCCGCAGAAAATGCGCGCAGTGAAACCTGTCAGGAAGTCTTGTCGCCACACGCAGGGTGGCAGGCGCTTGACGTAAACGTGTCGAAGAGCAGCCTCGCTAATCCACGTTCGTTGTTGCGAGTGTTTCAGTTCTGCTCGAGTTATTTCTGGAAATGGCCTGAAGCTTTGTTTTCCGTACTTTTACGCTCCCTTAAAGCTTAAGACTTAAAGTCTGACTCTGGAATGTGTGCTGGTGAGGTGTTGTTGGGGTGTTACGTCGGGGATGCGTGGTGTTTCTGTGCTTGTTGGATCGGACGACAGGCGTTGATCAAGGGGTGAGGAAATACATGGGTAAGCAGGTGTTTGGTAGGAAGTTCCTTTGTGTTCATGGACCAAAATAATGTCATGCACCTGGCTGTCAGGAAAACGTGCCAGGCCAGCCGTCCGTCTGCCGCACGCGCACACACACGCACAGAAGCAGCTGCTTCCAGTTTGTTGTGTAACCCATATTTTTACAGATATGAAAGGCGTGTAAGTGAATTGCCATGCTGAAAAGGGGGAGGAAATGCATAAAGTAAGCATGCCCTTACAGGAAGTAGCAGCGACTGAGGAAAAGCTCATTACACAGAATACAAAGCACAATCCTATTTATAGAAATGGAGCTTTTTGAGTGCCTAAAAGAGCAAGTGTCATTCGACTGTAGGTAAGAATTGGTATGAGAATATCAAAAATTAAGTTACTTCAAGGATTTTCTCCTCCATAGCAATAAACATTATCACAATGAACAAATTTATCATCAAAAAACTGCTGTCCACAATCAAGAGATGCAAGCAATGGTTCAGATGTTACAATATTAGCCCAGAATACATTCACAACACAAGGACCCTAAAATATATTCTCACCACAGGCAAGACCTGACAGACCGAGCCCAGAGTACATGCTCACAATAGACAAGGCCTGATAGGCCGAGCCCAGAGTACATTCTCAGCACAAGCAAAGGGCTTAGAGTGAGCTCAGTATAAATTCTCCCCAGAATACAATACACTACGCATAACGACAGACAGAGCAGCCCGAGTACATTCTAACCACAAATAAGAGGCTACAGAGTTTGCAGAGACCACAAGCTAGTCATATGGTGTGTGTGTGTGTGTGTGTAGGCCAAGAGCGTCCTCCACTACACGGAGAGCTCATGTCTCATGATCCCCCGCCAGTCTGGTTAAAAGTCTAGCTATCAAACAATCTAGAGGACAAAATCACTACATGCATTACACTCTGTGTTCTCAAGATCCTTCCATTGATACTTTGCTATTAAAATGTTCCTTGTTAGTCAAAATAACTTAACTTAGTTGGAGACTTTAAAGCCTACACTGAATTTATGGGTTCTTTTAAAATGCAATTTTGCACAAACTGTGGTTAAATACAGTACCAGAATTCATCACTGTATTTTACAAGAACATTTATAATGAGGGGGAGCAATGGCGCCATCTAGTGGAACAAGTGGAATTAAAACAACGCACCTTCTTACTGTGTTTTTACAATGTTATAAAACAAAGCAGCTCCATGCATATTCCATAGTCACATAAAGTGAAACAGGCATATTTTGTCTTTCACCCACCCAAATCAAAAACTTACCTTTGTTGTTCTGAAGAATTGAACAAAATTTTGTACACCGGTCCTGTGACTCTTCTGTTCCTTG
The DNA here is from genome assembly GCA_026776945.1 of Isichthys henryi. Lineage (NCBI taxonomy): Eukaryota > Metazoa > Chordata > Actinopteri > Osteoglossiformes > Mormyridae > Isichthys > Isichthys henryi. The sequence continues at coordinate 12,608,552 of JAODJX010000109.1, forward strand.
CCAATACTGGACCCATCAGCACATGCAGCACAATGCCAGCGATACCACAAGCTCATTCTAGCTCCACCCTGACCCCCACGGGTGACAAAGTTAAATAGAGCATCAGCTGAAATCGAGGAGAGACACGTTGGCGTTTTCTCTGAACCAAAGGGATGCTCTACTTAACAGACCCCTTAATACACAGCCCAATAGAAATGTCAGTGCACATTTAGGTGCATTACTCATCACCCCCTGCAGGGGTGCTAACATGCATGCAGACACTGGACAGGGAGTAACCATATGCACACCGATTAAGCTTCTCAGTGAGAAAGACTCCACTTTTATTTGTGCAGAACATAGATGTTGCATCAATGCAGTGTTACTGCCTTGGAAGTTATCGAATCTCATTTATATCTGATATTTCGCGCACAGATATGGGATGTGATTGTGGCTGTGAAAGATGCTGCAGATGAAGGTGCTGATCACAGTTCTTAACTTCTGTTGCGATGTGTCGCATTCTGAGCTGTGGCGGGAAAACCACGCAGCATGCGCCGTTTTATCTGAACAGAGTGCAGAAAACCAATACGCTGAAGGTCTTTTCATTAAAAACAAAACAAGCTGGAATTCACTCAGCAAAGCCGGCACAGAGCATAACATAAAGCAGATAGTCTCAGAGGTGGTGGCGACCTGGCCTGTCACTGTCCCGCTTGTTCTTTTCAGTCAGTCGCACGCATGATGTGGGGAGTCCGGCTCAGCCCATCGCCGGCAGCCCCGCCAATCTGTCCGCCATATCACGGTTCTGGCATCGGGACACAGAAGCTCCACATTTCCAGACTCATCTCAGGCCTTGAGGAAGTGAACTGCTGGTTTAGATGCTCAGAGGGAAACACAATGAGATCTCTGTTGCTAATGAAGTTACTACAAAGAAAGAAAAAAAAAAACGAACAGTGCAAAGCTTTAACTGTCAAGTGCTCTTGGTGTCATACTGTGAAAAATGGCCCCACCCCCCTAGTAAAAATGCAGGAGAGACATTTTGGGTGGAATGTCAGACAGACAGTGAGGAAACACAGGCTACGTGACCGGGGGCCACGCGTGTGAGTGGGAGTGGCTTAGGGTTACACCAGGGCCCACGGGTGTCACCCTGATTCGTGGTGGATGGTGATTTTCAAAATGGGGGAAGCACAGTGTCCACAGTTGCCGGTAACACAAAAAATAGTCTTTTTTCTTATTTTAGCCATCAGCTACTTGAATGTAAATTTTGCTCCCCTTTCGTGTTCTATCTTTTATCCCGTCATACCAACATGGCTCCTTCATTTGACCATACAAGCAACTTACTTAGCTTAGTCAGCCAGCTAGCTACAAAACTATTCTACTAAAAACCACTGAACTTTCACTGAAAGTCAAATAAATAATCAAACTCAAAAACTCAATGATAACGGCTTTATTTGCAATTTTTACAAATTCCAGTGGCGAAAGACGATATACGAAACGATAAAGTGTCACTCTGGGTTGCAAGGGAATGTTTCTGCATGCGAGAGTGTGAATGAATACCACAGACAGCATGTGGAACCTGTCAGTCGAGAACATTAATGTGATCGGCAGTGGATTCTGCCTTGTAGAGACGTCTTCTGAGCACTATGCAGAGAAGCCTGGCATCCAAACGGGTCTAAAATATCTCACTGCGAGTCTATCTGCCCAGTGAAACGCGCCGTCCAGACGGACTCCAAAAACACGCAATCCGAGCATGTTGACCAATAAGCTTTTATCTATTCTCCATTTAAACAAAGAGCCCATGAATCTTTCACAGCCTTTCAGTGAAACACGGCTGTATTTGTCCTGGTTTCAAAGGGAAACTTAACATAAATGTTGTCGAAAGCAGCTCCTGTGAAGCAGCACTGTGGTTCAATTAGTGCGACAGATTACACTTTTAATCACAAAATAAAATTCATTTACATTGATATACTGAGGAATTCAACTCTTTTGGCAATTTCATGGGGGAGGCCGTGCTTATCATGTAGCTTTAGCGCTTCTGGCCCTGTCAAAGTACTGTGTCAAAATGTAGCGTGACATATAATGCATAATTTCATATCAAAACTGCCAGCTAGGCTGATGAAATGCATATTGACCGTTCCTCCATTGCTCTGCATCACCCTTTCAGAAGCTTAGAGCAGCACAAAACCCTCATTTAGGAAGCTAACCCCACAGGAAGCTCATACACATTCAAGATCGACTGACCAGGTGACCATTCACCTACACATAGCAGGCTCACTTACAATAGATCCAGCCAGCACACAGCTGACTGACAGGCTCTCTCCCAGAGGTTAAATGAAAATGCAAACAAAAAAAGGTACCTTTGTGTAGCACGCTGGGCTGCCCACATTTCTTGAACTGGGGTCTCCTCTGATTTTTCTCGAACATCAAAGCGAGACCAGGCAAGCCCTCATCCCAAGTAACATCACAGGCCAGACAGACACAGGGATCTTAAGTCCATCTCCTCTAGCCAACCACTGCTTACTCCCTGACGTTAAATCATACGTCTCCCCACAGCCCCGCTACTGCAATGCACCCCCCAGTCCTCCCCAACAAATTCTTCCTACTGTTTTCAATGTTTATTTAACCAGGATAGGAGATGTTTACACAAGTTCGGCTAAACACAGCCAGACCAAATCACTTTTGTTAATAATAAATAATACAAACAGTATGTGCAATGGCTGCTGGGTAATGTGATGTGAATGCATGCCAGAGCCGGTGTTTGGAGAGAATCAGAGGTTGGGCCGATTCTTCTGCAGAGCAACATGACTTTAGCAGGAGACTTTATAAATAATTCTGGGCATAAAAAAGAAGGACAAAGAGCTTCCACATGAATGCAGACAGCTGAAGCCTCACACGTGTCCTGGGAGCACAGCTTTCTGCTGGGTGCCTGTTCCCCAGCTGGGGTGCTTATCGCGAGATCTCTGCGTGGCATTTTCACTGGGCAGAACCGCAGCTGTTCCCAGGACCCAAGGCATACAGAGAGCAGTATTTCATCCGACAGTGACTTTACCAACACAAACTAGGCGAGGGAGAACCTTCTAGAAACGGGAAGACCGAATGTCATTTCTTCAGTCGGGCTTTAGGATGACCCCAAAGATGATGAACCAAAACAGCAGGTTCGCTGGGCGGCCTAACCCTGAGTAATTCTCACATGTCCCGAGTTGCACTGCAACATGCTATGAAATCCTCGGTCTTCATTCTTTTTCTACGACCATTTTGTGTCTGATAAATCTCCCCAATATTAGGATCCGCCAGAGCCGGACACCAAATTCATCGGGGCTGTTGTGGCTCGACATTCTGTGAAGAACATGATATAAGCAGTATTTCCTGTTTATTTTCTTGGAAGAAAATTATCTATCGTACACATCTACTGTACACTGTCAGATTAGATACACCTGCCCGTTAACACCCCAGTAATCTTGATTGTGATGGTAAGATGGTAAGAAACAGCCTAATTCGGCCCCCCCCGGCCTCATTCTCAGCTGGCATGATAGCGAAAAAGCATCACATCCTCCCCATCAGCCTGTTATTTGCAGCTCCACCTTCATCAGGGAAATGCCTGTCTCACCAAAAAGCTTGGACTGTTTACAGCAACAGACTGGCACTGCTATTCTAGAACTGTCAAAATAACATCTAGGACAATTCCAGTGAGGCCCGTGGCAGCAAGACAGGGTTAGGAGGTAAAATCTAGGTCAGCAGTGGACAGTAAGACTGATGATGTGTACAGGTTGATGTGCAGCTCAGGCAGATTGCAGCATTGTGCTAAAGTGACCTCCTCACGCATGAATTTTACTTCCATTTCAGGGTTACAACAGTGCAACTTTACTTTCAGCAATTTAAAAGAACATTAAAATGTGTCAACAGATGCTTCTGTTTTTTGTGGTATTTAGAATCCATTGTTATTGAGAAATTAAATACTTAACTGTTAGATTAGGTGTTTAATACTGGGTTCTTACTGACGATTCCTTCTGCTCTCCTTTCAAAGGCATGAAACTAACATCATAATTACCTTGCAGAAGTGTCACATTGAACCCATTGTGGACAGTAATACTTAATCCTCCGAGGCATAAGGCAGACAGACGAGGGACTGCATTGCTGCAGTTGAATTGGAGGAGGGGGGTAAGAATCACTTCTGAGAACTCTCTCAACTTACATCCATATGATTTTATTAATTTATGATTTTATACTGGTTAAATGATTTAACAGAATGCTAAACTGCTTTCAACTTCTTTACTTGAGATGACTCATTTTGAACCCAGTTCCCAGAGGAAACACATGAGCATTGGGAACATGAACCATTTGTGTGGGTATACACACACACACACACACACACACACACACACACACACACACACACACACACACACACGCGCGCGCGCGCGCACACAGCCCGCAAGTGTGTGCAGGCACCTGCTTTCTAAGCCACCATAACACCATTACAAAACATATCAAATATTCAAAGAAGCTGTAGTGAAGATGGGCACAGTGCATAAGTCACACGTGCGTGTTTGTTGTTACAGCATTCTGTGAACCTTGGAAATTATTGAATAAACTCTTTTGTCTCCTTCAAACTGAACTTTTGCTTCATTAAAATCAAGTCTGGGCCAAATTTTGTCACAATTTGGTTATGAACAGACTTTATTGAATGATTTCTGAGCTTAGCTGGGTCAGAACATTTAGGTCAGATCCGGACCATTATTCAGTAGGACACTTGGCTGGCTCCAGCACCTGGGTTTCAGCCAGAAGAAGTGAAGCTGGTGCTGAATACTGCAGTGGATATTTTTCAGAAACTGAAACACAATGTCATGGATTCTCAGCCTTTACTGGGATTTAGAGCCCAATGACACCATCCACAGAAAAAAAGTGTTTCTGAAAACCCCACCTTCTACTGCAATATCACGCTTATCTCTGTCCTCCTGACTTTCACTAGCTTTATCTACCTGAATCACACTAAGGCAGAGATAACGAAAGTTACCATACATGAAATCTCACACACGTATATAACGATTAATAAGCAACAAATGTGAAAAAAACGCCTCCTATAGCAGCAAGTCGTCATGCGGGCTTAAACATGCAATGATCTATTAAAGCCAAGACTTTGTCTCATCTCACAATGAAAAGGGAGCGTGTCATCGTCTTTAGTAGACCAGCATTATATTGACAGGAAAGAAAACTGGCAGCGAGAAGTATACAGTAAGAATATATAATACACGCGATCGCACCGGTGTCTACACAAAAGATATGATCCACTACTTAGGTCGGGAGCTGGAAGAATTATATATATAATTCAACTTCCGTGCAGTTTCCTAAATCTTGAACCACTTGAGAGGATTCCAGAGTTTCCCAACGCCGATATAGCGACGGGACAGGCGCAGACTCGGGTTGTCGGTGCAATGTTAAAAGCGCTTACCAGTTGTTGAAATTCCCTGCATTTTCGGTAACAGTCGTCTTCCAGTTCAATTGAAAGCGATCAGTGCAGAGAGACCGTCCGCCGAGGAGACCCCGCTTGGAGGTTGCGGAGCAAACAATCGCCCCGCCGCTTCTCCGAAGCGAGTCGAATCAACTATCAGTACAAAGTGCGATCTTCCCATTCATGTTGCCAAATAATTCCCCGGCGAGGCCCTTCAGCGAGATCTTCGCATTTTGGATAGAATGTATCTCTCACGTAGGGAGCTGCCTTTCCTCTGGACGTCTTTCATTTGTGCAGTGATCCATACAGATTTCCCAGCACTGTCCTGCTTCCTCTGGGCAAACTGTTTTTGTTAAACAGAGGGAAGAAATGCGCTCCGCTCGCGCGCACAGGCGCGTTCACGACTGCTTAAAACATCTAACAGTAGCCTATCAATGTCATATCGAATAAAAACGTTAGTTGCCTTTATTTTTTGGCTCACTATTGCGATTTTCATTTACGATTGAATATGCTATCATGTCAGTCATTGGAGGAACTAGTTATTAATTTACACAGATTTAATGTAATATCATGGAGTAATCCCGCACTTTCAAAATAAGTTTTTCTACAAAACGTTTTCCGCTAAATAGCAAATAATAAACAAGGTGGACAATAGTGAACATCTGCACTAGGAAATGATGTATGGGAAGTGTCGTTGATCTCTTCTTTCCTTATGAAGGAAAACGCATCTAAAAATGTTTGCTGCAGTAATTCATAGACATTAAAGGAGGCTGTACGGTCTCCATGAGATTAAAGAGATGTTTTCTTTTTGATGGGGCTCAGCAAAACCTAAATACAATGTGGCATTTCTAAATCAGTGGTAGACCTTTTTCAAAGATGACAGTATTTTAAATCGGAACACAGAATGAATGTTGTCATTTTAAAAATGATATGAAATCTACGCTTTGATGTGTGTATTTCCCCCACATTTTGTTTATGCGTGTGTGTGGGTTGTGGATATTGTTAAATATCACCCATACTCAAAAAATGTGGAAATTAAAGCGCTAAATCAATGTATATCAGGTGTGCCGTTGTGTTTTTATAACTGAAATATCACTACTAAAACTAGTAGCGTGTGTCAATGTTTTCTTTATTAATGTCACTGTTTTCAACATTAACTGTTTTTAGAGATAAAGTCGTATGATGAGACATTTAACATGTGTCATGCAGACCTTGCTTGCATGCGCGCGTGGGGGTGGGGGCACGCCTAAGCGTCAGCTGCACCCGACCTCACCCCAGTAAACACACTCGCGAGGTCACGGGTCGCGGTCGCACATCCAAGTGCCCCACCCTCTCGCCCACGCCGGCTGCTCCACCCGAAAGTGAACAGATACCTCTGCTGTTGTCCTCTAGGATCCTCCTGGTCAGGCAACGTTCGTTCTGAGAAACAAGCAGGGTTGGGTTGTGAAGGAGGCATCGCGGTCACAAACACTTGAAACTGCATACAAACATCCAGCCGGTTAGTTTATCTGTACTGATAAATGTGATTTTACTTTAGTCTGTTTTATATTTATTTTTCACCATTATACAAGCAATTTCATTTAAAATATCAGGTGAAATCCTGTATTGAATACCAGTTATTATTTTAATAATCACAAATAAACCATTACCACTTACTTATTCTCTAACTTTATGTAGACATGCAGATTTTCATGAAGATTTTCTTAAAGAACTGGAGGAAGCTCCCTTAGGTCATCTGTTGAGCTGTATGCATGCATATGTACACATACCCACACACTATGTGGACAAAAGTAATGGGACATGCCTCTTAATCATTGAATTCAGGTGTTTCATTCAGACCCATTGTCACAGGTGTTTAAATGATAGATATTCCACAGTTAAGAGTAAGCGGAATTATTGCAAACTGGAAGTGTTTAGGAACAGCAGAATCTCAGCCACGAAGTGTCAGCCCACGTAAAGTAACAGAGCGGGGTTGCTGAGTGCTGAGGAGCATTGCATGTAAAATTTGCCAGTACTCTGTTGACTCAATAACTGCAGAGTTCCAAACTTCCTCTGGCATTAACCGCAGCACAAAAACTGTGCACCGGGGGCTTCAGATAATGGGCTTCCATGGCCAAGCAGCTGTATGCAAGCCTCACATCACCAAGCACGATACCGAGGGATGGGCAGAGTGGTATAAAGCACACCACCACTGGGCTCTGGAGCAGTGGAAATATGTTCCGTGGTTCACACTTCTCTGTCTGACAGTCTGATGGTCGAATCTGGGTTTGGCAGATGCCAGGAGAACGTTACCTGCTTGACTGCATTGTGCCAACTGTAAAGTTTGGTGGAGGGTTACCCTCAGTTCAGCAGACTTTGTGGATAATTCTATACTTCCAACATTGTCGGAACTATTTGGGCCCTTTTCTGTTCCAGCATGACTGCACTCCAGTGCACGATCAAGGTCCATAAAGACATCTTCTGTAGAGCATCTTTGCGAAGAAATAGAATGAATATTGCAAGCCAGGCCAGACACACTCCAAAAATCTGGTTGGAAAGCCTTCCCAAAATATTGGCAGCTGTTATAGCTGCAAAAGGGGGACCAACTTCATACTGATGCCTATGAATTTAGAATGGAATGTCAAAAACTTCCTGTGGGTGTAATAGCCAGGTGTTCTATTATTTTTGTCCATATAGTGTGTGTTTGTGTGTGTAGTTTTGTTTCACTTTCCACTGAAGAGATTTGGTTTGACTCAAGAGGACGAGAAATTCTGTGGAGTCTGTGGAGCAGAACATCAGTCCGGTTCAATCAGGACTCCTGCCCGTCTCCCTTTCGAAGGTGCAGTCAGGCTCAAAAAGCTGAAAGGCTAGAGGAGGGAAGAACCTTCCAGTCTTCCACAGTATTTCTGCGATCATGGGAGATTCAAAGTAAGGGTTTCGAACAAAAACAGCCATTTACTGACTGGCGGGAGGCTTTAGAGAGGCAAAGGATGTGGTAATGTGTAATGGTTTGGGCTGATGCTCTGTCCCATCAGTGAGAGCTCATCAATCCCCCAGTCATCTTTGTGAGACTCATCACATACAAAATAACGTGGAACGTAGTGCTTTTTAATTATGAATACAAAATTACAATAACAAGCAGCATGCAGTGCAGGGTTAGTGTGTGAATTATCTGCATTTCTGTATGAAGAGCTCCCAAAATAAGAGGTGATATTTTCACAATAAAGATATTTTTACTTGACATTCACAACCAGCACGGTAACCTCCCATGAACGCCACACTTCTTCAGTGTTTTTTGCCTTATGATAAAACACAAATGTCACCAACTGCAATAAATAGATGCCCAGAGGCTCTTTCCTGACACTCTTGGGCGGCAAGGGTGTTAACCATCACTCAAACAATGCATTTGTGTGGGGCCATTAAGGTTTAACCCCCCCCTAATGGCCACAAAAGGTCACTACAGTAAAAATTGAATGAATGTGCTCCTTATTTAGATGTGGAAGCAGCACCTCCTGTCCCTAATGTTAGCTTGCTATATTCTTCCCATTAAACTCACTAGCCGACGCAAACATTGCTTGCAACTACGAGGTAACTTTTTCAGAGGGGCCCAAATAACAAGTTAGTCAGTTGTAACTTCTTTGATGATCCTGTGGTCTTTGTAGGACACCCACTCATAGTGAGTTTTTTTTTTTTTTTTAATATGCATGGACACATCAATCCCACACCTGAGCACGTCTCCAATTAGTCTTCTTTTATGAGGTTCACATACTTTTTGAATCGATGACCGATGCAAAACATTGTGGTGTTTGTTAAATAAGAATATTTAGTATTTTGCCAGAGACAACATTTCAGGAACCATTCATAGAGAAACCAGATCATTTTAAAGTTCACAAATGTTTTACATAGGTGATGCGGGGTCTCTGCATTTTCATACCCTTCTGTGCAGATGGACATTCCGGCAGTGTAATATTTAAAATGTAATATTTAAAATGTAATATTTAAAATGAGGATTCTGTTTTGATTAGAAAAATCTTCAGAGAGCATAGAATAACCAAGAGGGGTATGTTCACGCCACCAGGGTTTGGCTGCAATGCAAACTGGCAGTAGGCAGTGCATGTACCGGTAATAATATATAATAAGTGGTGCCTTTCTGACCACCTAACGCTGCACCCTTAAGGCCACTCATGTGTGCTTGGCATCACATGACAAACAGGAGGTGAAAGAACAGGCCTTTTGTGGGTTGAACCCCCCGCAGAAGAAAGATACGGTACTACTCCAAGATCTGGGACCCTGACGCTGGCGCTTTCAGATGCGACAAAGTGACATCATCATTCCCAAGGAACAGCAGGAAAACGAATGCCCAAAATACTGATTGATGAATGCTGCGCCTGTCGCAATATCTAAACACGGCAGCACAACATTGCTGACATGCCAGCAGTTAGACGGCACCACACCACACATGTATCTTTAAGAGGACTGACCGACTGCAGATATACACTTACCGTAAAGCTTCAATGCTGGAAGGCAATAAAGATTTGGCATTTTATCTGCTTTTCCAGAAGATGGCTTGAGGACACACTTACCATAACTGCAGCAGTAGACATTACAGCAGGAGACAGTGTTTGCTGCCTTAAGTTGCAGTGACACTCTGTGGCCATAGGAAATACTACAACTCAGAAGAGAACAGACAAATTCTGCTGGTAGCCAAGTAACTACCACAGTTTCAGGAGTACTGCTAAGCAACAGTCTAGCGTTGAAGCAGTATCAATCCACAGCTTTCCACACGACTGCCCTATCAATAGATCCTTTGTCACGAATGACGTAATTGGCTGCCAGGGGGGGTAACTTTCTTGCCCCCTTATACAAATCACCATTACTTAGGCATGCTGTAATCAATTGCTGCAGAGTGTCAAGGGGTGGCTATATTTATAGCTGTATCCAGTACGCACCCTGAAAACACAGAGGTACCTCACCATCCGCCCAGGATAGTGATACCGTTCCCGCCTATTCTAAAGGTCTGAATGTTCAGAGCAGTTCAGTGGGGGGTGGGTATGGTCCTGAATATCACACAAATATATATATATATATATATATATATATATATATATTTTTTTAACTCCAGAATTTCCCCCCCCATAATTATGTACTTGATCACCTTCTATTATACAAGGGAAAACAACTAAATGCAACGGAAGGTTGGAGTCAATAGGAGTTTCGAAGAGCCTCACAGTAATGATCACAAAGATTCTTCCAAGCACACAGAAGCTGAACGGCCTTGTGGCCAGTTTCATAACTGCAGATGATGGACTACTGGCTGAGCTGCTGCCCACACATTTCTGAAGTTCTTTCAAGCACTGGCCCGCAACACAAGGCCTCTTATAAAACGGGAGACCGAGGCCTTACCATGGTAATCAGGCACAGCTGTAGAGGAACGCGATTAAGTCTTCGCAACTTGAATTGGGTAGGGGGGATGGAGGGGGGGCAAGAATGTCTGTGGGTCACCAAGAAACTGGGCCAAAAATGGGCCCGTGGCTCTCCAGGGAGCCGGCAGGAAGTGCCTGGACAGAAGGTCAGACACTCCAGGCGGTCTTCAGGCAGCGCTGCTAGAAGATGGGCATGTGTGCAGAGACCGAGCAGCAGAGTGGGACAGAAGAATGTGCCGGAAGAGAGAGAGATGCAGAAAGATAATGCAGACAGACACACACAGACAGACACGCATAACCGTCCAATGACAGCACGGGTGGGGGAGTCGAGTCTCAGGAATGCTTTAATCCAACTTTATTGATTTAGCCAGTATGACTACCTTTACACAGACACACAGCCTTTCTAGAGAAAACAAAACAATTCTCTTTAGGATTAGTTTGTAAGTAATACATTATTAACGCCTAAAATTATACATTTTTCCATTTTAGCTTACATTTTCTGAAGTTGCGCATTTTGTTTTCACCTCTGTGTAAAGGTCCCATGACTGAATAACATGCATAAGTCAAGATCATTTTTGCCACTAATCGTAATGCACATTAAAGTAATACAGTACTGCAAGACATCTTTCAAATAAATACCGACATACAGGTGAAGTCATTATTTCATATAAAGGTATCAAATGATCAATACTGTAACAGAAGGATGATGATACAGTTTTGCACGGCTAATTATCACAATGCAATCGCTTCCAGCAAACAGAAAACCTTTACCCAAGGAAAACAGCATCTGAATTGCACTCAAATTTTTTAAAAACTTTCCAACCACATCAATAACAACATTTTGATGCCTCCACAAACCATATGGCTACAAACGCCACACCAAGCTTGTAGATGCGGAGTCTGCTTTCTGTTTACTGAAATAATGCTTAGATGTATAAAAAACAAAATACAAAAAAGCTTTTACACATTTGCCAACAATACTATTGATACCACGTTACCGTCACCACCATACAAAGCTATTGATACGTTAATATTTCAAATAGTATACCATCCTGCACCCACAAATGTGTTATATCTTACCGTTTATATTCATTAGGAGGCCAAAGTGATTATTTTTGGTTCCCAAAGTATGATTAAAAAACTTCACTAAAGCCCTGAATTTGCATCCTCCAGGGATCACTGACTTACAGAATTCAGTACAATTTCCATTTCATGTAACTAGTCAGACTCATGCAAAAAGGACAGGCTTTTTGCACTTTATTGCTCCTACACTCCGCCTCTACTAAGATTTGTTGCTAGTTGCTTAATTTCATCCTAAGTCATCCAACTAGGCTAAGATTCTCCCTTGAAATAAAAGGCACTACTGGTCAGAATGACAGCAGAACAAAACAAGGCGCTGAGATAAGCGAACCCAAATCACAAATGTTCTCCAGCAGCCTATTTCCTGCTTTTTTTTCTCCTCCATTTCATTTTCAAAAACCTAAAAATGTACCAAGATTTGGCACGGTAAACAAAGAGAGAATGAAACAATTCCAATTTGGAATTTAATTAGAACACTTGCAAAAAATTCTGCCCATCAGTGATCCCTCCTGAATCTTTATCCCAGAAATTCTGGAAACGAATTGGAAATACTAGTCAATTCATTCATGGTTTTCAAGTGCCTCTACTACCATTTAAACCAGAACAACGTCAAGTTTCTCCTTGTTACTTTAAGCTATTCCTAAGAATAATAATACATGAAAAAACCCCAGAATTTGCTTACCCTGGATTTTGTTCAGAACATGGCAGTATAATATCAGTAAATAACAACAATCGATAACAATAATAATGATAAAAAATAAAAATAACAAGTCTATGATCTGAGTTAAGGATTAATTCAGCGAAGGGGAGAATGTTGAGCTCTGGTTTGTAGTGTATTGATGGTGAGAAATTTTGTTTTAGTGGCGTGCGCAAAGAGATGCATAAAACAAACAATAATTATTAAAAATATAAGGGTCAGACTGACGAACCACAGCGCCACAAAATTTCCCTAAAAAGTGTAAAACCGAAGAGTGAAAAGTGCACAGGATCAATATGTCAGAACACTGAGTAAAACACAAAGCAGCCCCCCCCCCCTTCTCTCGCAGACCCTTGGTCGTTGCTGGACAGGTGACCAGCTTCTCCTCGGTACTTGTGAGCATCGCTACCCCGCAGCTGAAAGGTGGCTGCGTTTCGTTTCACATTCCAAACGCGGTATCGCCGCCACGCCGCAGTACGTGTTTCCGTGCGGGAGTGCGGATGACCGGAACACGTCCGTTTTGCTTTTTAGCCAATTAGGGAAAGGGAAAGAGAAAAAAGTTCTCCGTGTGGAATTCTTAAGTCCTATTGGCCAGGCAACGCTATCTGTGGGTGGCGCCTAACGGGGAGCCGGCTGTGTTTGCCTCTCCCTCTGCCGGAAGCTCCGTATCCAGGCTGAACTACATTACTGCAAAATGGAGACATAAATCAAAATCAGCATTAAAAATTATATTTAGCCATTAAAATTGTAATTAGGTAAATATGAGGAGCAAGCAGGTCCTTTGCATTGAAATGAATAAAGCAACCACACACTGCGGTTGGAAAACTGAGTTAGCTAAGGGCAGAGGTTAGTGCCCACAGGTTAGGTGTCATTAGAGCATGACGCTGGTGCCTATTCAGACGTTATGAAAGAAACAAAGCCCAGAGTCAGACACGCACAGGAGAGCAGTGTGTGCAGGAGGTCGATAGCTCACAAGTACCAGATCCAGGAGCTCAGCTCATGCAGTAGAACAAAAAGGGAGTGGGGGCATGCAGATCACTGTTTGTGAGTGGGGGGGGGGGGGGTTAAAAACACAGGCTTGGCAAACTGAAGAGGGGGAAGCCTGCAAGCAGAGGTAGGAAAGTCAGAGTTCACATGCTGTGTCCTGATGGGCGCGTGGATTTCAAACCAAATGATCTACCGCCTTTCCTCCAGAAACCACTAAACAGATGTTACAAAGAAAAGGTTCACCGCATTCTAGGGGAAACTCGAGAGGAGGCGATATCGGGGCGCAAGCATGGCGGCTAACTGAAAGGAGAGTCTGAATCCAAAAGCCACGGCGGGAACAGCCATCCAGGTCATAGAAGAATAAATACCACATTTTACCATGGTAAAAAAAATCACGGTTAAAAAACCCTCTCAGAGTAACAGGCACACGCTTCATGTCTGAGTACCTCCTGCCACCGTTTCCTCTGAGACCTTTGATTTTGCATCAAGTAACTAATGTGCTTTTTGCCAAACCAGAGAACTTTGCGAAAACAGCTAATCATTTTGTTGATTCTCAATGGAGGAAAGTGTTTGGACTCAACCATAAAACGCACAATATCATTTCTACTATTCTATTATTTCTGTTATCAAAGTCTCATTGGCTCCTAACATTAATAACCTAAAAGACCTTGAAAGACGGTTGCAGCAAAGCTGGGAAAAAGCAGGGTTGACTATTAAATCTATTCCTCCAGATTCTGCAAAAAATGTTAACTCAAATGGTTAAATTTCTCATTAATTTTCAAGAGCTAACAAGCAATCTGGGAGATCAAAACCCAAACACTTTACATTTAGAATGTACGATTAGTAAGAAAAAAGTAGACTGGTTATGTATTAGAAAGCATATTTTTCTTATATCAACCCTGCTTTTATTAGTAAAACAAACTATTACTAAATGCCCCATACATTTTCAAACGCCTAGCTTGCATATCAAAGCATTTCATTAAAAAACAGAACGCAAACTGCTCTCCATCACTTATACAAATGAGGTCAACAGTTCAAGGCAAAGTTTACTTCTACTACTATTCCATTTGCCGTGTTTGTTGAACACTGATGCATTTTTTTCTTTTTTAAGATTCACATACAGTATATCATACAAGCGGAGTTGATTTCTCCAATGAGAGAACGTTGCACGCAAGAGGAAAAATTACCTGACGGCAATATGAGGATCTATTTTTCCTCCCCTACTTAAAGGTAGGCTGGCGAGTCGAAGGAAACAAGCTGCTGACAATCTAAAGAGAGAGAGAGAGAGAGAGAGAGTGGCAGGACAGAAAGAGCAGGACAACGTTAGAGGCGCAGAAGCTAAGCCAGCGGGAAGCTTAGCAGCTCCAGGGAAACTCGAAAGAGGGAGAGATCAGCATTAACTTGGGGGAAAAAAGAAAGGAAAAACACAGAGGACTTGACATCCAGAGGCACTTCTACAGGTCTGCGTTGGTCTCAGAGTGCCATTCTATTGTGCTCTTTTAGTTAATAAAGTTTCCAAAAGAATCAGGACTATTAGCGCCTGCTCACAGTATTATTTGTATCTCGCTCCAGGTTCCTTCTGCCTGTTTATAATTTAGACATCTGAGGCACCTGATGAGAAGCACACTTCATCTCCGACTGCATTTCCATATGGCTCTGAGAGAACTCCCTAAACCAAACGATTACTACTTCTTGCTCTGAGACTTCCTCTTTGTCTGTCGGGGGGGGGGGGGTCACAGCCATGTAGCACCTCTGCTGTGCTTAGTTACACCAGGAACAAAACTGTTAATAGCCACAGCCCAGAAAAGCCAGCAATTAGCAGATTAGCAGCACAGAGCAAAGCAAATCAACACGGAAGGAACAGTGGTGTCGGTAGGTGGAGGGGCCCGAGACACCACTCCCACTGACACGGCAGGAGATCGAACGCGGTTCCCAAAGTCCCAATTCGGAATAGATTTCCTCCTTTAAAGTGTGAACTGTTAAGTCATCTAGTGCATCCAATTCCTAACCAATTTAATGCATCTTTGCATATTTTATTGAGTGTAAACATAAGTGCAATAAGATTACTGCTAAATCACTGGCCCTTCCCCCCTAAAACCCAGGCCAGCCACAGGGATCATGGGTAACTGCCTCCACGAATGCTTTGGTCTACTTTGGGGATAACCACTAATTAAAAAAATAAAAAACAAAATATAACCACCGATGCTTGGTGGCCAACATTGGGGTCCTAGGAGGCAGTTGGGGGGCTGGGCTAGCTGGAAGTGTGGGGGGGATGAGCACAGTCCCACAACGCAAGAAGCGGTGCAGACGCTGTCCTGGCTGAGAGACACAGGCCACGGCAAGGGGCAATGAGAGAACAGTCACACACCCCCGAGCTCCGAAGTCGCAGTGGATGACAGCATCACGCTAAGAGATGTCAGTCTGGTACCTGGAGCAGAGTCAGAGCAGAAGCGAGCAGGTGCCTCCCCGACCCCCCCGCACCCCCAACCCAAGCGGGCATCCAGCCAGGCCGCCCGCCGCCCCCTCTAGTCGCAGTAGATCTTGTACTTCTCGCTGCAGAAGACCACAGGCCCGGCGATGCCGCTGGACTCGGCGCGCCCGGCGCAGGACTGCCCGTGACTTACATGTGGGTTGGCGGGGGCGCCCTTGGCACGGGAGGGGCCCGTCTTGGCACGACTGCCCCGCCGCAGCTGCTCGTGGTCGAACTCCAGGTCCTCCAGCCTCTGCGTCAGGGCCAGCTTCTGCTGGATGGCCATGCGCAGCAGCGAGTTCAGGGTCTTCTTCTCGTCCTCGGCGGCGGCCAGCTGCCTCTGCATCTCGTCCAACTGTGTCACATATTCGTCACACCTGCCGCAAGGAAGGAGGAGTACAGCATGGATTAAGGGTCACCTATATTTGTACGAAGGGTCACAGGGCATGGGACTGCACAGACGTGCGAGATACAGCCCCCTACTGGTGGTCACTGTCTGCACCTCTGTGTCACATATTCCCTACATGACCTCAGAAGCGACTCAACGACCGCTTACTGTCCTCCCATCTTCCTACAGGGAAACAGCGTGAAATATGCCTCACGTAATCCTCTCTGAAATGCATTATTAAAATGGGCAGAGCATGAAGTCATGGGAACTCAAGCATGTGATTCACGCAATAAACCTCTGGAGGGACAGAGCTGCAGTTCGCTCAGTGCGCCAGCAGGAGGCACACTTCTGCCAAAGACATGCATAAATCTGGCAACCAAGGGGCACAAAAAAAAAAAAGAGAAAGAAAAAAGCTAAACTCCAGTCTTAAAATTCCACAGGGTTAGAGTTTCTACATCTTTAAATCTGCCAACAGGCACTACGTCTCCGCCAGAGGACCTAATACTGCAGGGCATGCACAAGTTCCTGCGACTAAAAAAAAAAAAAAAAAAATCCCAGGGGTTCTAATGAGAGGGCTTCCCATAATGCACTGCTATTCACATAAACGCAGCTCCCACCCAAATCCTCCAAGCATCAGATTGACTAATGTAAGAATTTCATATGCGCCTGTTACCCAAGTCTACAAAACACAGAAGAAAATCTACCGCAACATCGACACGCAGACACTCTCCTAAAAAAAAAAAAAACACTCTACAGGTATAAGAACTCGGCTTAACTCATTATCTAAACATGCTGGTGGCCTGGTCAGTGTCGGCATCGGCTGCTAGAGGGCAGTGATTGTTCCCTAGGAAGTAGCAGCCCCCAGCGGGGGTGGGGGGGCGGAACCCAGCCTCCCATGAGCAGAGTCGGCAGTCAGCTTGCTGTGACAGGGGGTGTGGCTCACAGCTCCTCATGTCGCACTTGTGCTGACAGCTTCTGCTAGCTGACAAGCTACCAGGAGGCATCGCCATTCTCAGGGACACTGTCACAGCCCAGAGAGACTAGCAATTAGCAGCTTAGCAGCACAGAGTAACGCAAGTAATCAGAACAAACACTGGCGTTCGTGCGTGCAGGAACAATTATCCCAAGTCTCTACTCGTCTCGGCTCAAACCCAGGCTCAGGACTGAATTTAAAGCTGCCGGCCGCGTCTGTTTAGTCCAAACGTGCTGGGAAAAATATCAGTCTAGATGTTCTGTTCACTGTATAGCTGTGAGGGACACATCCATGGGGGGGGGGACATCAGCCCAGTGTGTAAAATACCACTGGAAAACAAACTCACAGCAGTGAATGTATTGCATAGTTTATCCTCATAAAAGACTTACAATGCAGTTTTTTTAAATGATAAGTAGGCTTCATAACTAGATGAAAATAGTCTTGGCTTTGGTTCTGTCCCATTACGTTGACCAGAAATAAGCACGGATTACAGGATAAAGACTGCAGTCGATGGTGGTAGCAGAATTCCTGAAAGACTATCTGATGTCTCACTCTTGAGGGTTTTCATATCAAGCCTTTTAGACAACAAGACGGAAAAAGAAACCCAGCCTAACCCATTCCAATCATTTCACCATCCATCTGCTGTAAAAACAATCTTACCGGAATCGGCAGTTAGCTAAATTTGTTAGTTAGCCATTAGCAAACACATGTCTGATTTTGGACCTGTTTGGATCACTGACTGTCACATGCACGACATGTGAGTGTGAATGTGCCTGGTCTGGATACAGCTGTCCAGTGTAGGGTCACTATGATCTGGGAGCCCAGCTGTGCTGAGAGTGCGTAGCCTATTGTGACCCCCATGGGGGCAATTGTGGGTGTGTGTCACACGGTCTGTTCTCTGCCCTCCCTCCACCCCTCCGACTTTATGCCACAATGCAGATCACTGACACCCCTTTAGCTCAAGCCTTTTGTTTGGGGGAGACATCCCATAAATGAAGGTTTAAAGGTAAAAAGGTCAGACATTTTCCCGGGAAAAGAAAACCCCCTCTTTTTTCCAAGCGATGCCTCTTAATGGGTCCCCATTTTCCCTGACAAACTGGGGCTGTTCTCCCACAATGGTGGGACTGATGCCCTTTGTCTTGGAACAGTTGCGACATTGACTGAATCGATGGAAAAGGATTGGTCTTTCCAAAGCCTTAAAACAATCAGCTGTGAGTTACACCGTCAGTCACGGCCAGCCACCAATCACGTCGGAGCATAGCCAATTACTGGGGTGCGCGGAGGAACACTGGGGAATTCAGAGGAGCTCAAGAACGAATAAATGACATCAAACCTTTAACTAAAAACCCAGCCGCCTGACATGAGTGTTTTCTGGATAAGTATATATTAATGCCATACGGCTTTAATAAGCTCACCCAGCAGCTTCCGTTAAGTTCTCTAAAGAAGGAATAAAAAAAAGTTAACTGACGCACTGCAGACAACAAACTCGGTAAATTATGCGAGTATTAAAACGCCACAAGCATGTGATAACTGATATGGTAACTGAATTTTGGAAAGAAACCTGCTTCATTAAAAATGAAGGGACCCCCCCTCCAGCCCTGAGCAGGACGAGAGGGCAGTCGTGGAGTGTGGGAAACTGCAGAGTGGCACGTATGTCTCTGCAGGCCCTGAGAAAGAAAGCCTTCTGACCAGCAGACACTCTGGGCTGGTCATTAGCATACCAATGCTGTTCTTTGCGAGTCAGAGAGCAATGGGGGAGGGGGGGGGGCGCTCTTGCCGCATGTGTGTGCAACCAATCAGGGGCCCAAGTCATTTCTTGCTTTGCAAACAGCTGTGACACATATCGGGCCCATGCCTTGACAATGACCTCATTGAGATCACCTTCACACCAGCAACCAGCAAGCCTGAAGCAACCAAAAGGGAATCGAATCACTTTGGGATTGACCTGAGAAAACTGCTACAGCTCTTAACAGAGCAGAGCAGAGCACCTAAACACACAGTCATGATTGCCAAGATTGTTAATACAACCAGTAAAACAAGCTATTGGTGATACAGTTTCTACCAGTAACTGTTACTGTCATTAGCAATTTTCTTCCAATGGCAATTACATGTATATGACAGAGGTATAATTAGAATAATGTGGTTTCTTGAATTATAAGGCAGCCACATGCCCTACCCTGCTGAAATCTGGCTGGACCACATTGTGGCTTAATGTGACACCTGAATAATCGCAAATAGACACTTACAGGCCCTTCCTGATTATCAAGCCTAATGCAACCAGTGCATGCCTACATTCATGCCCCTGCTGGTCCCTTCCAACTCAAATGGGCTCTGATACAGTTAATGAGAAATCCGACACGGGACGTGTGACCTTGTTTCATAACCCCTAATTCACATAGTTCCATAATGGCCGTCTTGGTAACTCGTCTTTACCACCGTTCATCTTTCACATTCTGTTGTGCACCTGAAAGGATGCGTTTTGAGGCTGTGCATAGCCTCCTAGCAAGTAAACCAGGTGTCTCAAGGACTCAAGTTCTTATTCTTGCAACACAAAATTGGTGGTTTTGCGAGATGCCTTTGGGCAGACTCTAAACCTTTTCCACGTTCATTGCAAAGCCACAATGTGCCAATAAATGTGAAGACCCAAGACTAGAAACATTCTATGCTCGGAAACTTCCCACTCTCCCATTCCATTACGAGCAAGAGCCGTGCCTCTCAGATCACGGCTTACTGTTCTCCGTTTCATCGCCATCCACTCCCGCCTCGCACTGCAGGAAACACCCCCTCGCTGGCGGCACCTTTCCCCACACATGAGGGGCCATTAGGATCAGTGGAGTGAGACGTTAAAGCTTTTCTGAGGCAGGGGTATGAACATCAGCTGTTATTCCCACAGAAACGCTCCTCCGCTCTCCGGCCAAGTTCACCAATATTACCCGAGTCTCCCAACCAGCAGGCCAGCTTAAGTGCCCCTCTAGGCCTAAGATCTGCAGCCAAAGTGCAGCCATATAAGAAAAATCAAGGCAACCAGATTCACGTAGTCTTTTCATGATGAATAATGATTCCATTGTCAGGGGTCTCATTCAGAGAGCAGGAAAGATCTACTTGAGGGACTTTCTTTGCAACTGACAGCTAAATCTGAATCTAATGAACTACCTCTCACATACACCTAGTCAAAACTAAGACACTACTATTAAATACAATTTAATTTTTCTTTGAAATAAAATGAGGATCTATATCACAATGGATGTTTTTCCTGATTTATTTTAAGATGTCGATGACAAAAAGCCGAATATTGCTGAGATTTTGAAACGCCGTCATTCTCTTTGTTAGTAACTCTGTGTTCAATTCAGTGCCTGCGAAGCCGTCCTTACAAAAAAGGCTGATCTCAGAATATCTGGCACAACCAGATTTTCTGCGGTGAAACATAGTGAAAGCTATTAGCAAAAACAATAGGTAGCTTGTGAAAGAAACAATGTGATTTCAGATGAATACTCAAAAAGAAAATTCCCCAGTGTTTGTGAAGGAAAGGAGTGAAGCCAGACCGGATTAGACCGGCATGGTCTGCTCCATATGGAAATGATTAAGATTATCATGGAGGGGGGGTGTTTAATCTCATCTCTAATCATGATTAAACACCGTTTGAAATGTATCTCCGGTAGACACACATGAAAAAGATGAAACCTGTCGTAGCCTCTGAAGCAGATGCAGGGGTGTGGAGAGAAAATAACATGGCCACAGACCCTGTTTGTTTGTTTGCTTTCGCCAACTCACCGCGTGGCGAACATGGCCCTGAGGGAGGAGAAGGTGGCTGCGTCCTCTTTCAGAGCTTTCAGCTCATTGCGTAGCTTCATCATGGTCTCTGTCACCATGGCCTTCTCATTCTCATACTTGCTCTTCAGGTTGGCCAGCGCCACCTCAGCAGTCTGTCAGAACAAACCTCACATTTTCACTTGACCGTTTCACACAGAAGCAAAAAATAAGATGGTGGTATAACACATATTGCTGTATAGCAATGTTCCCTAATCCAGTCCCTGGGGACCGACAGATAGTCCACGTTTTTGCTCCCTCCCAGCTCCTTCCCCATGTGGAGGAGCTTGTAGGGAGCAAACATATGGACCAACTGTGGGTCCTTGAGGACTGGATTGGGAAACACTGCTGTATAGCCATGAAAGGCCTTTACCTGCTTATTGGCCTTCAGCACGGTCCTCAGGGTTGCGATCTGCTCTCGCTTGGTGCTCAGTAGGGACTTCAACTTCAGGATCTCCTCCATGCAGGCCTCCTTGTCCTTGTCCACTACAGGACCCAGCTCCAACGAGGCCACCCTCTGACGGGAGAGCTCAGTGGTGCGGTCCACAGCCATCTGCAGGTGCTTGATCTGGTCACGGATGATGGCCACCAGGTTGTAGATGTTCATGGGTTCCCTGCGGGAGTCCGAGACCGGGGAGGGTAGCGAGGAGACAGGGGACGGGACGTTGTCACTGCTCTCGACCTTAACGGGCTCGGGGAACAGCCCCTTGGTGAGCAGGATTGGGGAGCGGCGGCCTCGTCCTTCGGGGCTGTTTCGGACCCCTCTACCTTCCTTGTAGAAGTCGAGCATGACACGGTTGGGCGTCTCATTGTTGCACATGCACACGTGGTTGTAGAGGTTGGCGAGCTCCTCGCTGAAGGTGACCAGCTCATCCTGGGCAACACTGAGACTTCCCTGAGACTCTCCGGCCACGTCGCTCACCTTCTTCAGCTCCTTCTCCAGACGCTCCACCTGGCCACGGTCCGTGCGGCTGCTCTTCTCCAGCACAGACAGCTTCTCCGTCAGAGCCTGTACATCGCCCTCTAGGCGGTTCTTCTCCTCTGCATACTTGGACTGGCATTCCTGGTACTTGGACTTGAGCTCCTTGACCTCCTCCTTCAGGTCCCCAATCTCAGACATGGCCACCTTGTACTTGCACTCCAGGATTTCAGGCCCGTTGATGTCCACCTCATAATAGTCCCCATCCTCGTGGCTGTCGCGCTCCTTCTCGTTGTCCAGGGCTGACTGACGCTCTTTGCTGGCCTGCAGCTTCTTCATGGCATTGAGGTTCTCAGTGAGACGACTGACCTTCTCGTGCTGCTCAGATAGAGCTCCGCGGGCATGCTCTAGCTGTTTTTGAGAGTCCTGTAGTGTTGACAGGAGGTTGACCTTCTCTCTTTCCACCTACAAAGAACAAATGAGACAGTGAAGTTCACATGCATCCTTGGTGAAGAGAGTATTTGTATTAATTATCAGCATTTAAAAAAAGCAAACCTGAATGGGGGAAAAGTAACAATTACGCTTCTTGAAATTTTAGTTGACAGGAATGTTCTTGCTTGAAATGAAGAAGGGAATGAAATATTTTGCGAAGCAGTATCGACAAAATGTTAATAGATTTTTTGAACGGTTTTGGGAATGTGGCTCCCCAGAGAAACAAAACAGATACAGCAACCGATACTGGCCGAGTGCAACCATGAAGTACGTCCGCAGGCCAATTGAACATAATCCCGTATTTTTCCATGTCGAATGCAGGAATTAGGAGCAGGCTTTTTCCAAACACAGCTGCCCTTTAATAACACGGCCAGACAAAGTGAAGATCGAATTTCCACGTGCTTCTGCAATTCCATCGCTGTCCTATTTTTGTGACAAATGAATCAAACATGAGGACCAGAATCCCATTCACCTTCATCTATAATTCAGCCAAGCTCAGCTGACTGACCTGTAGCAGAGTGACCCAGACACATCCAAAAGAAAAAAAAATTTTGTCCACAAATGAGAATGTGTGTGGGTTTGGCAACAGATGCTTCTGTTCGAGTAAGATTTATATTTGACGACAATAAAAGCCCCACATTCCAAAAAAATTTATCTATTTAGGAGGAATTAAACAGAGATCAGATCACTTGGTCCGATGATGGTGGTGGGGTTACAGGCACCATGGAGCAATAGAACAATATCCACTTTCAAGTGCTGCATAAGAGCCAAGCGTAGACCTGGCCAATAAAAGCTGCTTGGCCCTGGCCAGCGGCCATGAGCAGAGCACAGCAGTGTCCTGCACGCTGTGGTGCCCATCCGACCCCTGTAGAATATCAGCTCAGCAGTGCCCAGCTGATGCGGTATATAAAATTACTGCAGCGTCGCTGACAAGAAATGCAGGCTCATTTGTGAAAGACCTGCAGTCATCTGGAT
Organism: Isichthys henryi; assembly: GCA_026776945.1. Taxonomy (NCBI): domain Eukaryota; kingdom Metazoa; phylum Chordata; class Actinopteri; order Osteoglossiformes; family Mormyridae; genus Isichthys; species Isichthys henryi. Next base: position 12,632,164 of record JAODJX010000109.1, read on the forward strand.
TTAGACCACCAACCTGCATGGTACTCCAGCAGGGGGTTGCCTACCTTGAGTTGCTGGGTCTTTTCTGACAGTGCATCCTACAGGAAGTCTGGCCGCTGTCTTACCCACGGAGGCTCCTTAAATCCCTTTAAAATCAGCTGAGGCTTATTATATTGAATTTCAATTGTTCGCATTTAAGACCTGTCCGTATGGCTCATTCAGAACTGTGTGCCTACTCTGGACTGTACGCTACAACCTGAAACGACGCACCTGCTGCAAATCTGAAACATACATACTGCTTCTTCCATGTGAAGCAGAGAGCATGTTACTTCTGAAGCAGCTGCTGATCTGGCAACCAGTCGCCATCTTGACAATCGAGAAAGACCCGAAGTGCTCAGGCTGGCCATCCTACCTGCATCAGCTGCTGTTTGAGCTTCTGGATCTCCGAGAGGTTGAGCTCGCTGAGGAGGTCGTTCACCAAGCTGGGGGCAGGGTGGAAGAGGTCGCTCTTCTTGGGGGTGGACACCTTGCTGTTGTCGTCGTCGCCTGCCAGCTTGCAGAAGCTGCTGTCGTAGCCGTTGAGAGCGTCATCGTTGTTGGGCTCAGTGATGTCATCGCTGAACTTGAGGCCGTCGAGGGAGATGCTGAGGGGGCTGTGGTACAGGGAGTCCCCGATGCTCATGTACTGTGACAGTTCCTTGCGCAGGTTGTTTTTCTGCTCGCGCTCGGTCTTGATGGTCTCCAGGGCTTCCCCAAGTTGCCTCTCTGCAATCTCCTTCAGGCGGATGGCATCCTCCAGCTGGCTGTTCAGGAACTCTGTGTCCTCAGCCAAGCGGCGGATTTCATGTTTCAGGCCCTCAAACTCCACCTGATGGAGACAGACAGAAGGAAACTTAACAACTATTAATCTCTTACTAGCATGAACAAACTGACAACAGATGGATCGATGAATGAATTCTCAACTTGTAAAGAACTAACGCTGCTGTGTTTAGTGGTTAATGCTGTATTACAATCACCAACTTATAGCATGTCAGACCAGAAAAGCTAGAGCCATTAGTTTCTTCTACTCAAGCTGTTGGAGTAAAGGTATTAGGCCAAGGGTTCGGAGACACATCGCATCCAAACCTCCTCGTACCTGATTCTGCTTGAGCACGGAGACCTGCTTCTGCAGAGAGATGTTCTCCTCCTCCAACTCGGTGTAGTCCTGCAGGAGGCGTGTTTCTCGGAACTTGTACTCCTTGATGTCATCTCGCAGGCGTGTGCGTTGCAGCTCGGTCATCTCATGGTTCTGGGAACACCAGGAACAGTCGGGTCAGTAAGCCACACTATGCTCTGGCCATGGATCAGTAGGATAAACAGCACAAGCCAAGCGACCGTGGGCTTTCATCCATAGCTATGGCCAGGGAGTGGCCGGGTACAAAGAGGCCTCTCAACACACAGAAAATGAAACATGAAAAGGATCCGTATATGTTTGTATTGCCGGAGAGACCTACTGACAGAGCATTCAACATGTTCATAGATCAGAGTTCCTACTTCCAGTTTTTGAGAGCCAGAATACAACACAGTTTGCAGATTTCGCTGCTCAAACACATCTTGACTACCCTTAATTACCAGGTTTAGTATGTGTGTCTGAGCAGGGAAATCTGAAAACTTTGTTGCAAACTGGATCTGGGGAACCCTGTTATAGATATTTACATGCAGGTCTTCACGGTGCATGTATTCTAAGAGGTCTAGCTGAAAGCTACTGTATTCATTTAAGTTCTACAAGATGGCTGAATGTGACTTTTCAGCTACACTTTCATAAAGTGTGAATATGATGGTTCTCCTTCAGCCAGGATGGTTGTGGAACAGCTTTGACTTCTACTCATAAACAAACATAGGGGGATTTTCAGTGCACGTCTTGCCTTTGATTGCCTCTTTCGGGCCCAAAGTAACACTATCTGATGGCCTTTTCACTCCGGCTGCCTATAGAAAGCCAAACCCCGGCTGATGTCCCAGAGCGCAGGTAGAATTAGCTTTGCCCACAAGTCTCTTTCTACGACAAGAATGTGCCTGTAAACAGATACTCTTCTAAAGTGGCCCTAAGAATGGATGGGTGTGTGTGTGCGCGCGTGTGTGTTTGTGTGAACATGTGCACGCAATTGAAGATCAGAAGGGCAGAGATCCGAGATCAAGGAGATAGTAGGCTTTCAGAGAGACTTGGGGCATGGCACTTTGAGGTGTGTAAGGACAGATGGGCTGTTTGGGGTTTGGGCACACAAAGACAGTAATCTAATCTGCTGCAGAGGATGGCACCACGCATATGGAGACCTCACCTTAGCTCCCCTGGCTACAGACACCAGGGACTGCCTTGTTAGTAACCTGAACCCCCCACTAGAAGCCCACTGTCAACAACACCATAAACACGAAAGGACGTCCACAAATGAGAATGTGTGTGGGTTTGGCAACAGATGCTGCTGTTCGAGTAAGATTTATATTTGACCACAATAAAAGCCCCACATTCCACAAAAACAGGGGTTCATTTGGTGAAACGAGTCGCTTCAAAGAAGTTCTGTGTATCCAAAGGGCAGCAGCTGCTGACCACAGAAACTCATGTGGAATTGGCGACCCTAAGGGTACAGGCACAGCCCGGGTGGTCTGCTAATGCATCAAGAGGATGGATCGACATACGTGGACTGTGTAAACAACCAAAACCCATCTCATAGACACCTTCCCATTTCCTTCTGGCTATTAATTGCAGGGATGCTCAACAAAACAAATAGTAACTCTTTACTTAAAGCACTCATGTATAATGCATTAGATACCTTCATAATGCATTATAATGGCTTAAACTAACCATTATAATGCATTATGAAGGTATCTATAATACATTAAGATGACAGGTTCATAGAGCATTTATAATGCAAAATAAGCATTGCAATAATGTGTTATGCCTTTTTAAAAATAGCTCTAGTCTTGCCTGTAATACTTTATGATTGCATTATGAAGGTATCTATAACGTATTATGATGACTGCTTTAAGTAAAGTCTTACAAAACAAATTCCACAGCCTAAAGGCGACAACCTTTTGAGTAATGTTGCCAGGCAAAGACAAAGGGCAACTCCTCTGGACCTGGATGATCGCAAAAAGTTGCCCACTGCTGATCAAAGTTTTTGAAATACAAATCTGTTGCCTAATATCAATGGGCAAGCTGCAGAACAGCATTGGTCAACAACACTGACTGGAAACATTGCTCATAAAGGTGCCCTGTGTATCAACACCCTAACTATTTATGTACGTATTTTTGTATTCAAAAGCTTTTTTGTTTTTAAATTTACAGGCAGATGGGCTGTACGTTTTCGTACCACACCTGTGAATAAGGGTGCTTTTCCACCGCACAAAGTACGGTACTTTCAGTATGGAAAGACGCTTCCAAGCCGCTTGGAAGAAATGGGGCACACATGAAACACCGAACAATGCCGCTTGAAAATCAAAACGCTTAAGCAGGACTGCAGGAAAGTGAAGGATCATACTAACATGTTTGAATTCAGCGAAAAATACTGCGCCGAGCTTTGTGATGATGTCAGTCAGGGGCGGTCACTGATGATGTCATTTGGCGCTGGTACCAGTTTTTATGCCAGTGGAAAACCGACACAAAAGTACCATACTTTTGGTACTTTATGGAAGTACCGATAGTACCGAAAGTATGGTACCTGGTACAGTGGAAAAGCACCCTAACACAGACAAAAAGCTACCACTTCATACACAATCACCGCCACCACCCGTCATTTAAAAAACAGTAGAAAAGACAGCACGCAGATAACAGGACGACCATCAGACCTTCAGGCTGCCGCTTTCACCTTCCAATCATTCACGCATCATCAAATCAAGGAGTTATATAAAGCAGAATGCAGAAATCCTGACCAGCATATTCTTGACATCTTATTATTGAAATTCCACAAACAGGGAACAACATACCAAAGCAGTAACCTGGTGTGTGAAGGGAGTCAATTCAAAAACATATAAACACCTAGGAGCAGCGCATATGCATACTACACTTCACTGTCTCATGCATTTTGCACGGCTAGAGCTGAAGGAGAGAAGCAAACTCATACTGGCTTGCTGGTGTCAACAGTCTGTGGTTTACAAGGACAGAACACTCGTCTTTCCATCCAGAGAGAGCACATGAAAACCAATCCCCCTAAGCAGCACTGATGTGCTAAAAATGGGGAGGACAAATGAGGGCGGCCATTCGTACATAAACCGAAGAGTTTCCCAGGAGACAAATATCATTCTGGGAAGCGCAAGTGTCCACACTAGAAAATCTGAACTGCGCTTTAAAAGCTTGGATCCAACCCTCTCTAAAGGAGGCTTTGGAACTTAAAACCATGGGGTTTAAACTTCAATCCCAGCAAACTTCAAGCACAGGAAGCTCTCTGGTGTGCCAACTCCTGGATTAAAAACTGTCAGAGCAAGGCAGTAACACATATCTTAGCACTTAGACGTTAGCCAGTGTCAGGAGTCTCACATGGAAGAGAAGAACAATAAAGCAGATCAACCTCAGATCAAGGGCAACCCTTCTTAGAATACCCGTACACAATCTCCCCAGTCATAAATCAGCTAACAGCCACTTGAGACAGCTTCAAGCTAGCAGCCCAAACATGCCTGACACCCGGGCCGACTCGTATTTCCTTCCCCGGATGCGTCACTTATTGCACAAACACCCCATGGAGTACAAAAACCACCAGCAACTCCAAAACACCCAACAGACAACACCCAACCCCACATTCTCATGTAATCCATCACATGGAACTAATGTGCTCTGCATGTGAGAGTTGGGCTAACAAAGCTTTGGGAAATAACACAGGACAAAAGGGAAAAAACTAATTCTTCCTCATTCTGCTTGAAATGCATGGTGTGGGCAGAGTGCAATTCATCTGAAAAGTCACGGGTGCACAAAAGAGGAAGAGGAAGTTGAATCAGACTTCATATATGAATGCACAGACGTGAATAGTGTCATGCGACGTTTACGTTTTTTTTTTTTTTAAATCACAGAAAACCAAAGTAATTGTAAGTTTCTCAGTAATTGTCCATTAACTGTCAAGTCTCATACTGCAGATGGGGTCAGCATCGTAAAATGCCTTCGGTGTCCATGAAACCTGGTTATACAGGCAGATTGTAAATCATCCTCACGGTGAGTTTCTCCTTTCATTATGCACTCAATTAGCCCCTTTGACTGAACAACGATTGCTGAGGCGGAGAGAGGGGCCTACACACCACACCAACCATAAGGACTCAAACAGGATCTTCTGTCTTCGCCGCTCATCGAGATGGGAAATAATCCTGAAAACACCACGTGACTACATTTCCGCAAGAGTAAAAAAGAAATGTTAAAAGCCAGCAACCAAATACAGCAGAACCACGGAACTCGAACGTCTCTGAACTCTATGTTGTACAGGTCCGTCAATTTTTTTTCAACTTGTGCCTTGACCAAAATCTTGGAAGTCGACCGTTCCTGTAAAAACTTGTAGGGGTCCAGATGTACCTCCCCTTCAAACAATAAGCTCTCCATCCCTCCTTCTCTCCACCTCCAGTAAGCCATCAGCTCACCTCAATACTGGGAAAATGCTCATAAATTGTCATTTATTTCATGCATATTACTTTTGTATGTGTGGTTTTTCATGTGTGCATTAGTTTTATCTTGATTGTTAATGTTTTTTTATCGTTATTTCGGTAGATGGGTTTAAACAGGCAATCATTTGGGGATTTGGAATGGGTTAAATTCATTTACATTATTTCATATGGGGAAATTTCATATGTACCTTGATCAAATCACAACTCGACCAGCCTTCTGGAATGAATTAAGTTTGTGTTCCAAGGTACCACTGTAATACACAATCAAATAAGCTCAAATGTAGAAAGTTACAAGCCAGTGGAAATGAGCAACAAAATGACGAAACCACCAGTGATAAAGTGGGTGTGGTCAGTTTTGTCCATTACTTGGCATGGGTCACATCCGTCACCCTCTGTGGTTACATTGAAAGCTCATTTGAAACCTGAGGAGAAATGTACTTCTGGACACTGCAAGGGCTGCTGCAGTCCATCAGTTACATTCTGCAAAACAACTGCCATCGCAATTAAATATCTGCTCCTCAAGTAACAAGAGTCCCATGATTGATAAAATCACTACCATCATGACATTTGCAGATTATTTTGAGGTCAGCTGATAAGAATGCTCACATAGCAGGAAGTAACGGTCAAGGCAGCTAGGTGAAAATAGCGACCGAGCGGCCGACATACACAGGTGATCAGGAAGGAGAGGCTTTTTAAAGAAATTCACAGAAATCACGTGTAGATTTTCAAGCCCATCAAGCAAAGAGTGGGTGAGATGGAGCATTTGAACTGAGGTCACCACAGATGCATTAGATGCTGCTGAGGAAAAACCTCTATAAAACCATCTTACACATGAATACACACAATATGGCCAAATATATGTGGACATCCCTATGTATTACAGGAATCGCCTAATATAGCCAAACCCATTGCTGACACGAGTGTATAACTACGCACCCAGTCTTCTGCAACAAGCATTAGCTGCAGAATGGGTGGTTGCACAGAAGGGGTTAATGACTTTCCACCTGAACCATCATAGGACGCCATCTTTCCAGCAAGTCAGTCTGCACATTTCTGCCCTGGTCAACCACAAAAGAAGTGATTGTGGGAGCAAGATCAGCTGCAAAGTGACCAGTCACACAAGCTCACAGGGACCTAATAACGCAACATCAATAGTCAACCTGAATGGCAGCCAATTCCACCAGAAAGCTAATGGAAACCCTTCCCAGAAGAGTAGAAGCTATTATATCAGCAACTGGCTGACTAATTTCATATTATCCTTGGTTGCAGAATGAGATGTCAGACAAGCTGGAGTCCATGTACTTTTGGCAATATAGTCGTGGGAGGTAAATTAGACTTGATGCATGAACATCCCATCAGCATAAATTAACTGAGAACAAAACATAGCTCTTAGTCATAATGGGTCTGGGAATGGGGGACACAAGGCTTGCAGAAGAGACGAGTCAAAAACATGACAAATTCAAAAGACAAGCAACCACTTGACAGCAATTTAAAGCAGAGCAGATACACCCTGTTCTAAAAATTAGACAAATAATATTAGAAAAGAAATAACATATGATATTAGAAGAAAGTCATGGGATGACTGTCCTAAGGAAGGGAGTGCAGCCCTTACCAACTGGATGGAAGCCTAAGATATGACGAGCGTGCTTTGGTGGGGCAAACGCTGCGATGCACAGCAAACATTAATCAACTCCCATGTCATTCAGTCAAGTTTGGGCAAAGTTTGGCTTTGAAGATACAATACAGAAACAATCAAATATTCAAAGCAGGTTTGAAAGCTACCAAAGTTCTGAATATGTATGAGATTATAAAAACTTGCGTAAAGTAACGCCTTTTTTTTATTCATGAATACCCTTCAGGCTGTCTTTCGAGTTTAAGGGGTTTGGAAATTCCTTCGTGCTTGGAGTCAGCAACCATAGTCAAATTAATGTGGTGAGGATTCAGTGGAAAGCAAACCCATATGCTGGCTAAACACGTTGGACGGCTCTTTATATATCTATTTTTGGTCAGACAAAGGCAAATTGCTTGTTAGAGAAAGGCCACATCCCATTACTGATCACATTAATAATGGGTAAGGCTTGCTGCTCAATGACCTCTCTGTGATTTTCTGCCAGCCTCAATGCATCATTCTGCTGACAGAAGACTTCAGCCATCTTGGGGATGAGAGATGAGCCTCGAATGAAGACCGTAAGGGTCAGTTGTGGGGTAACATGAGCCAAAGCATAACATGCTTCTAAAGGGAGTCAGACTCCATGCATACCGCCTTTTATGATATTATAAAACTGTTTAATTATGCAACTGAAAAACACCCCTTCACAGCTAACAGCTTTCATGCTGAGAGAAGCACTGTATGTAGAAAACTAGGCACCTCACAGCACTACATCACACAAAAGTGTGGCACCCCAACCCCATCAAACAGATCAATTAGGGGAAGAAGGCAGGATCAAGGGGGTGCCAATTGAGACGGTAATGTGAGTCCCGCCTTGCTTTGATTTCTCAAACTCGCCAGACTGCAGGGGTTCTTTTTACCATGAACTGGTTCTTCCAATCCAGTCTCATGACCAGCCGTGATGCCTAAAGTCACAGCTGTCCAACAGCCAGGCCAACTGTTCCAGAGGGTTTCATCTCCATTTTACTTTGGCTACAGATGAATTGACAGAACTGGGGTTTAGGTGCCTAAAATTAAGCATATCATCCTGTGAAGGAAAACAAAGGCGAAACACACTGCTCTCTCTGAGTGTGCACTATGTTTCCTTCCTCCCCCCACTCGCTCTTTCATTGTGTTGGTTTCATTAATCACAAGGGCAGACAATGGGGGCTTTCAGACTTGTCATGGCCTGCAACACCTCTATGCCAATTCTGTGCACAAAGTCTAACCGTCTGGCTCAAAACATCCCATCTGAAGTGTGCCCCTATCATTAACCCCCATAAACATCTAAGATTGGACCTGCTGCCGTTAGCAAAAGATAAAATTAGCTTGCTTGGTCTTTTACAAACATGTAGATTACCAATGAGCTATAACGTCTGCATCTCATCGCATGACAGTGTGTCTCAACATCAACTAGAGTCATAATGATAACACGCAGAAGATACCGCTCACAACAGAATTTAGTTGTAAAACATGCTTTATTGGCTAAATATCTAGAGAAAAAAAAAAACTACTTCCATACTGAAGAATAACAGATCTTAAAATTTTGGGCTTATTTTCTGACAAGACTGTTTGCCATTGAGAAGGTTCCGCAGGAGCCAGTGGGACCCACTTGCTGCCGTTGCTTGTGCATGATAAAAATGTCAAGGCTGAAGTCTGCCGCAGTGCAGTGCATTTTACAGCAGTTCTCCAGACACGAAGTGGGAGGGACAGGAACAGAATACATCTTGCAGCAACATACTTACCCTACTTTCATGCCCCAGGCCCAGGATGGGATGGAATCAATCACAGGCCCGAAATGTGGGTATGGCCACACGTTACATGCAGTGATTCACAGAAACATTAGCTAAACGGGGTGTGTACATACTGCTCATAAACATGAAGGATCTTGTTACTCCTGCCGATTTCTCTCTCTCTGGTGCAAACTTGCACAACTTAGTCATAAGTCTCTCACGTAGTGTGTAGGCCACATCTTCCATCGACTCATTCTCAACTGACCAAACAAGGATCGGTTAATCGGCATGAGTTTCAGTGTTTTTTTTATGTCACGTCCAGTTAGAGCAAAGCTAAAAACTTCTCATTAAAATATAACAAACTGTCTAGAGAAACATTAGGTGCGTGAAACGTTCTCTGGCAACAGGATTAAAGCTACAAACAGACCTAAATCTCAGTATTGGCCCCATAAAGGCAGCACTTACTCCAACAAAAACATCAGCAAGTAATAATACATTCGAAGGAGTAGGTGCCTTCCTGCAGGAGTAAGGAGGAGAGTGAATCAGAAATTCAATAATGCTTGTGCAATGTCTGTCGCAGTGCACCTTTGAGTATGGTCTGAACGCGTGTGTATACACAACCCTAACGAGAATCTTCCAGAATTTTCTGATGTACAAACATCCAGGATGAGCCAGCGGATACTTCCCGTTGTGTTTTAAACATTCAGCAATTTACAATCCAAAAAGGAAATGCTAGAAAGATTAAATTCTGATATGGCACCAGTCCGAGGTTCAGACACCCTTATCTGAGCTCTCCTTAGGATTTCAGTGGCAACGACAGAGCAGATAAATTCCAACACAATCGGAAAGACGTCAGTCCCCAGAAGGGATTAAAGCTTGAGTGAGCTGCCAAAATCTCTAGTATAATTAAAATGAAGGACTCTGCAGACACAAGGAATACCCTTAATTCTGACAAGTGACATTAATTTGGATCGTAACAGAAATACTGTCGTCAAATTCATTTATCCAGCTCCCAGTGAATAAAGCCTTCATTTGTTGTGTGGCTAATTCGTATTTCTCAATGTACAAACAAGAAGTGGGAGGGGGTAGATTTCTGAAATACACCAGAGGAATTTAATCAAGCTAATGAAGCTACCGAGGCTAACAGAGCTAACACACAAGGAGGCTCCCTTAGGGTGGACTAGGGAAGCACTTCAGCTGTTCTCCTCAGTTTGTGGAGAAGGCAAACACACCCAAGACAAAGAGAAGTCTAAGAATTTGGGCGTGTGACCCTAGGGGCCATCCTACACAGGACAGACATGCGTGACATAAAAAAAACAGCTTGCAGGGTGTTAGTCTACAAACACATGTAGCCATAAACAAAGAACGCAAAACAGCAGACTGAAGTGAAGAGGCAGACAGGCTACAGAAAACTGCTTTACTGTTTAATGTGGAGCATGGAGGTCTGCTACATGTAAATCAGACACTGGCCCAAACAAACAAAGCTGCAGAATGCTGTCTGTGTCCATAGCAGATGCTTCCAAATGAATGCTGCTCCCCGACACTGACTGTCTGAGTGTCTTTCTGCTAAAGACGCCCTTAAAATGAGCTACTGGTTATTACAGCTCATGGAAGTCCACAGAGAGACATTGCTGTACACAATGAAACAAGTTACTGCCAAAAAAAAGCATTGTCTTGGTACTCGTAAGTGACCAAAAACACGGCTTTGGTGTTCTCTGCGCACATAAGAAATCCACCCTCCTTTTAAATACAATAACCAAGCTTTTCAAAAGTGTCTCGTTTTAGAAAGAGTAGAGCTACCATCCACATTTTGAGGAACCCACTCCTAGTCAATTAGCACTTCATGTAAATCATTTTCAGGGGGATTAAAGGTAACATACATGGATCTTCTGTGCTTGAGCTTCTGAGCAGACCGGCATGCAGACGCACCGTCTGGCATTCGTTTACTCACCAGAACTCGGCCAAAGGAAGGCTGTGGTCTCATAACCCTGCTTCTGCCCCTTTCACACCACAAGCCTTGTTTTTTCAGGGCAAATATCTGACACTGAGGAGTTACAGATGAGTCATGGACCCACACAGGCTACCATTTGGCATCAAAAACAGTGCAAGTGGGGCCAGATAGCTCCCAAACACACGGAGGTGCAGATACCAGAAAGGTCATCATCTTCACAGGAAGCGATAATCTGTGAACATGATGGAGAGTAAAGGTGCCATTGTCTTTGCCTTCCAGCAGCCAGCCAGTCACACAGGCTGACCAGAGACCTAACTCCCCCCACCCCTTAATTATATAGTAAACAATCGGAAAACCATTACTCTTAAGTACCCTACATACACCTGCCACAGCCATCCGTCAATGTGCCCAGCTATTGTCGTCCTTAACAAAAATCCCTGCTGGAAGTACATCAGTGCTGGTTGTGGAACATAATTACATTGTCCTATTAACACACACAGAAGACGTTACCAGATGGGACTCTGTTCAATCTGATTCATCCTGAAAAAATTACATTTCCACATAAAATGTGGTTGCAAAGACACAAACATACAGTTTCACTACATAATAGCTGAGACATTGTTGTTGCTTGTAAGGATATTTTTGTTTGTATAAATAAGCTATTCTATTCCTAGAGCTGGTATAGAAGACTGCTCCAAAACTCCCCCCCCCATCATTTTAGCCTGGTCCACCACCCCACATATACTGCAAAAACAGTATATATTCTGGCGGGGGGTGTTCAGCACTCACCTCCCGCATCTCCTGGGCGATGGTTGCCAGGCGCTCGTTCTCTGACTGGGTGTTGGTCAGGACGTTCCTCATCTGCCTCAGCTCAGTCTGCAACTCCAGGACCCTCTGCTCATAGTACGCCTCCTTGGAGGCGGACTCCTGGATCAGGGACTCTTCCCGACTCTCTCCATCAGCAGCCACCTTCTTATGGTTGGAGTGAGCTTGACCAAAGGCCTGGGGGAGACAAGGAGACCCCTGCTGAATTCCTGAGCTGGACCCACTTTAGCAAACCACAAAACCTGCTGTGACTGCAAATGTATGAGCAAACGGTGTTTTGAACTGGTTCACACTGAAATAACCAACAAGATTGTAGTATAAATCAACAATAATTTTAAGTGGTGAAACAGTTTTACCAATGATATCGTTTACTTGAGTTATTGTCAATAAAACACCAGTGGGGGGGGACAGGGACAGGGGACATTTCCCAAAACTGAAAACATAAAACAATTAAATACAATATTAACATTCTGCTGCGTTGAAGACTTCTGAAAAAGCTTTTAAAGATAGCCAAGCATCAGGGGTCAAATCACTAAGGAAACCCACATTCATCCATTAAGGAAACCCACATTCGTCCATTAAGGAAACCCACATTCATCATCCGAGAGATGGGCACCACCACACAGCAAACAAAAGCTGGCACCTGAGCTCTCAACACAGAGCGGCTGGAGAATCGACTAGAAAGGCTGTAAAAGCACCAATCACCACTGTAGACAGAAATCCTGGGAAAATTAAACAGTCAGTCAGACAAAGGGCCATCTGCTTACGGTTTCAGCTTCATCCCAAAGGAGTAATCGCAGATTTAAATACATCACATAAAAATTTAATTTCAGATTAATCTAGAACTTATTTCAACATGCAGCCACTGGTAAATATTAAAACAGTAAAACCTCGAATTGCGAGTAACTTGGTTTGTGAGTATTTGGAAAGACGAGCAAAAATTTTAACTTGATAAACGAGCGAGGACGTGCTATACGAGTATTATGTATTCGCTTTGTCTGCCGAGCGTCACGTACTGGAGGAGACCAAACACGATAAACACTGGCCTCAAGATGTTTTGTGAATTAGGCTAAATTTATATGAATTCCCAACAACGTTATCATGCAAATCTCTGATTAAGGACCCTTCTCCCCCATGCCATGGCCATGTTTAAGGTGTTTGCATGACATCACTCACATCCCCATTTTATTTACTTATAAGCTCTTTCGTGTTCTCCTGTTCATTTCGGAGAAACCCTCAATACGGGCACAATGAGGGGAGAGCAGATTCCAGGCCTGAGACAGCAGTAAGTCATGCAAATCAGCACAAGACACAATGCAATGGTAAGTAATGCAGGCAGCACTCAGACCCCCACAATAGAGCGAACCCAGAGGAAGGGACTTATAAACGCAAACATATTTCTGTTCTTAAACATGCCCTAATTCTTGCGCCATCCTACAGCTCACTTCTTGACAGGATATCGCACAGACCAAGAGACTGGATCACGTGTTTAGTATGTGCTTCTCCAAAACATCACTACAATCTACGACACACATGGCTGTCACTTTGTCACGGAGTAGCTAGTGGGAGGTTAGGGTACTGACTAAAGTGCGGTTCTGGTGTCGTTGCGTGAATCATTAGGGTTTTAAGTGCTGGAGATTACAGAGGTTAAGCCAGAGCTTCTGTTCATAACTCTGATTATGTGACTTTCAGGCTTGGTCATAAACACATTGGGTAACGGACTGTTTTCAGAGGTCTTTTCACAGACGATGCCATACTTGCATTCAACCTGCTATGCTGCCGGAGTGATTGACAGTGCAAGAGAGAGGCCAGCAAAGTCTGGTGCATGAAAGTTAAGGGGCACGAGGAGCAAATTGTTCACATTATTCTTTGAAATAAAATCAACACACAGACAACAAAGGGGAGAGTACAGTGATATTTGAACCTTTTATATCAGGGTTGGCCGATCTGATCCAGAAAAGACCGCTGGGTATGCGGGTTTTCGCCACAACTCTGCACTCAGATAATCAGAGGACTGATTGACTAAGGAGCCCTCAGACCTGGTTTTGAACCCACATACACACTGGCCCTTAGAGACTGCCCACCCCTGGTTTAAACAAACATCCATCTGATTAATTCATCAACCACACTTAAGTCGCTTCTGTCAAGAATCTGTATGAACATGACACTGCAACATTCTTGTCTCACAACAAAAAACCCTGGCCAGTTTCAGGGCCAGCCATTCAGCAGAGCGCAGTATGTCAAAGCCCTCAATGCTAGTCCCTGTTTTCAGTCCAGCACAAACAATGCAGGCTTAAGGCTGGATGTTTGAGGCCATTGTGACTGTGTGAAAAGCATTAAAGGGCTGAGAAGCTGCAAGGAGGGCAGTCAGAACCATAATCCATAAACGTCTGAGAAGACTCAGCACAACACAAGCAACACAAGTCAACTGCAGCCTTGTAAAGTACATCCAGATTCCACCTGACAAGTTAGGTCTATATTTCAAGACTGATTCTTCTTTCAGCTCTTGATGTTATAAGGTAATGGATAATAAAAGCAGTATCAAAACAGAGGTGTGTGTACTTTACCCAAGCCTAAGCACCAAGCTTCACAAAATGTAGTTCAAACTTGGGTTTGACTCAATCGCTGACCTTTCATTAAACACATTCCAATATCCCAGCTCTCTGTCAAGCAGATGAAACAAACGGACTGTGGAGCAAGCCCAGCCAGAGGGAGAACCTGGCACCCCCTCGCTCAGATGAACACCAGAGTGAGCGCAGGAAGTCGGGGGGGGGGGGGGGGTGCGGGCCAGGTACTTTGCAAATAAAAGTGACAAGAAAAACAAAAATCGGTAGAACCCACCAACCCCCCTGGCCAGAACCCCCACTTAATAACGTCGGGACACCCCG
>JAODJX010000109.1:12652183-12663635 GCA_026776945.1 Isichthys henryi
CCCAGCACTGCCCACCCTGAGTGAGCAAGCTGTGGTCGGCAAAGGCTTTTCCTCCTCTGCTGTCCTCTGGGCTGGATGAGGCCAATTGGACTGGTGCATGAATAACTTCACACGACTCCCTTTCATAGCCCTCTGAAAGATCATTCCATACATCGAAGGGTCTTACATTTACAGCAAGATATTTACAAACATATGTACAGAGGAGTACAACTTGTTTATGGATATTGACCACAGAGGAAACTGTCTATTCCAGCACCTCTTTGTTTTTCCCTGCAAGGTACTGGTGCCTCTAAATATCTGATGGTACTGAATAACATACCAGCACCTGGTACGAAGTAATAAGGGGAGAACTGGCACCTGGTACTTGGTAAGAAAGGCAATACTGGCACCTGTTTTACCCCAATTCGATTACTGGTTATAGCTTTCAATATAAATAGGTCTAGGCATCCATATCTGGTGGGGGGGCGGGGGGGGCACCCTATACCAGGCAGCACAGTACTGCTGGTCCATCACAGGCCAAAAGCTTCTATGGATTACTACATCCTGAGAAATGAGGATATTAGTCTGATGGGAGCAGGGGGGAAATGACATTCACACATTTAAACGGAAGTGTTCTAACCAAGCACATCCCGAGGGCAACAACTACAATAACATCAGCTTCCAGGCTTACAAAGACAAGGCAGCTTTTAGACAGAGAGAGAGAAATGGAAAAAGCTCAATATAACCCTGTCCTTCCTTTCCCGTGAAGTTTAACTCCGAATTCTCTGAGCTTCTTCCTCTGAGCTCTGTGGTCTCTGAGCTTTCTTGCCAAAAACATGACAAGCGTACAGATATTCCCCAGCTTCTTCGGTGGTTATGGTTTAGAGTTGAGGAGGCTGGGATGGAATCTTATCTGTAGAAGCATCGATCACACCCCGCACCCCCCATTCAGAGAGATCCCTGTCCTCAGTGTGACTAGCCTCAGTTTCAGCCAACCAACACCCCCTCAAGCTTGGCTTTTTCCTCCCATTCTCCCCCCCCCCCAAGGAACTGACATATCCTTTTCACATATCTGGCCTGTTTTCATGACACTGAAGGTTCTGCAGTTAAAGGAATGACTGGGGTACAGTGACACTGAACAGGACTTCAGCACTGCTGCTCACTCAGCAGGACACAATAAGTTATATCTTTGCATTTAGTTAAATTTCAATCCTTTGTATTACGCTGTACGTCTCGTGGCCAAGTTGTATTTGTTTGCTGCTATAATGCAAAGGTGGCTCTCTAATCTCAGTTTAAAAGAGTAACAGAAAATGGGCCCATCTGACAACCACATACACCGAAAAGAAAATGGCTCATCCTTTAAGATTCAATATCAGATAAGTGGTAATTAAATTCAGATGCAGAACGGTAGCTTGGGTGGAGGGGAGGGAAGAGAAAAGATGAGAAGCAGGGACATAGAGATGAGTGTTCATTCCCACTAGGAGAGTAACAGTACACCTATTTATTTCAGTACTGGTACTGCAAAGGTACCGAACGGATGCAGCAAATGTGGACGAAGCCGCACCACTAAGCATGTGCTAATCCATCCTAATGTGAAGCTGGAGGCGGTTAATGTGAACACAAGTACAGCACAGGTATTTATTTAAATGCTGCACCATAATGGATATTTATTTTGCTATGCTTTGTATTTTCTGTGTTGCACAGTTGTAATATGAAGCTGAAAGCTGCTAATGTGAATATAGATCATTTTCTAAACGTGCAACTTAATGAATATTTATTTTATTTTTGTTTTACATGAGAATATATATTTTAATTTACTTAAGTAAATTTTAGGGTTTTATTAATAGGTTGCAGCAGTGTTGGGAGAGACTTTTTCTTTAAGAAAGACAGTCATACTTTGTTCAGTAAACCAGTGTTTAATAACGGAAAAAGAAGCAATTTATGTTTTGTTTCCTTTACTCCCACCGTACCGAAAATGAACTGAACTGTGATTTTGTGTGCAATTACACCCCAACTACCCATGAGGTCCCTCAAACCATCAGCACTGCACCCCCAGCGAAATCATGAGGGGTTTTCATGTGGGCGCATGTATCAAGTGCAAGCTGCCTAGCGAACCACACTGGGGAAGGAACTGCTGCACAACACAGCCCCCCCAGAGCGGAAACTGAAATAAATCCAGCCAGGCAGTGGTGAGCTCATTCTCTACATTTAGCTGTTGGGGGAGGGGGCGGGAGTTGCGGTCAGGGACTGTCCTGATCTTCAGGAGGCTCTCAAGAGTATTTCCTGATCCAGTAAGATTACATTATAGTAACCTTTTCAGGTCTTCTGTTCAAATTATTCAATAAAAGGCATTTCTAGAGTATCACATAGTTTCTCTATCTTACAGCAGAGACTAGCTCAATGCTGTAACCCTAACACTGCACTACAAAGGCATGTTGTGACTTGAATAATGATGTCATACTCCAGAATCAGAAAAAGTAGCTATTGTTCTGAGCATTCGCAGTTATGACTGCGTATGTTACCGCCAACTTCATTTGATTTAAGCTAATACTCAGTAACTGCTGAAATAAAGACTTTATTACAGACACCATTTACAGACCAAACACAGTCAATGCAGCAGTCATCTGTCGTACTGGCCAGCCGCCAATCCAACCCACTCCGATACCGTCTGGTGTAAAAGCAAAAGCTCACCCATCTGTGCATCCATTTGCTCCTACAGCCGTGCACACAGCATTTTCTCCGATGTGTATCACGGACAGCAGTGTGCAGTGTGTCGACAGTGCACGGCCTCTCATTTAGCTGCTACAGTTTCGCCACGTCTTATTTTATAGTACAGCTTAAAGCCCCCAGGTTATGAACAAGCTCTGTTGCCCAAGTCTTTAAGTCTGAAGAGGTAAATCAGAAAAATAAAAATATAATACTTAATAATAATTATACAGTAAAAGTCCTGCACTACGAGCCAACAAGCCGCTGAATCCACACAATGTTTTTTTTTGTTTTTTTTTTTAAATCTGCATGATAAAAATGCATTTCCTGTGCACTCAGGTGCAGGGGCTGAGGTCTCGAGAAGGAGGCTGCATATTCATACTTATTGTGTTACCCAATCATTTTGCCTGCGGCCCCCCCCCCGTCCACTGGGCTTTTCCCCAAAACATGAGCTGTTTTTACAGGCAGGGATTCATCCTCTTAGTAGACATACGGCAGGGGATTTGAACTTTATTTAGTGCCTTTTGTAAACGATTAGGACGTAATCGCGGACTGAGTGGGCATGATCAGTCACAAGTAAAGGTTCCTCAATGAATTGAGGGGCAAGGGAACATAGGAAGGTGGTGAATGATCTGTGCATCTCTGCTGGGAGAGTCACTTGTCACTACTAAGCGGACTCCTGTAAACTGTAAGGGAGAGGAAGGGGAGGAGGACTCATGCTACAGGCAAGCAGGTGCCCCTTCCAGCACGAACGACATGCTGCTGAGCCAAACATTAAACTGTTTATCCTCCTGCAAATCAGCTCTTGTCCAGAATCAAAGGCACATATCACCTTTACTCATGGAGATTCTCCATGGACATACAAGCTCCCTCTCAATTCTGCCAAAAGGAAAATTCTGCTCAAAATAGTGCAGCTGATTCAGTGGAAGTCTCATTAATATTAATAAAGGAAGCACTACTGATAATCTTTGCATTACAATGCATTTGTAGCACAGAACGCTCACTCTAATTGTTAATCTTTGAGCTATAAGTTTTAGGAAATGCCTCTTCTATAGGACAAAAGCTGTTCTTTTTACTAGCGATGCTAGCAATGATCAAAACTTTGAGGTAGCTAACTAAAAAAGTAACGTTAGCCTTACAGATACACAATATATCGGTTAACATATCAGTTTCGGCCAACGTTTGTTTAAAAATAATGCTACTGGCATCAGTCCGAAGTGTCAATTTTGGCCAATAATGCCAGCCGATATTTAAACTTCATTAGTATTCAAATTTAGCAGCAATTAAGTTACACACAAAATTATTAAAATAAGAGAAATGAATTCATTGGACGGTCAGCCATTTTGTGTAGTGGATGACGATTTGTTCCCAATCACCCTTTAGAAGTGCTCTTAAAGTAGTTTTATATGAACCACAACATGTTTTTAACTAATAATTATATCTGGCACGCAGATTGATCTCATGTTTTCCACAGAATAAAACACAAAGTAACGCTAATCTGCCCTGGTCGCGACCATCCCCCAATCAGACAGCACTTCCTTTATGCATTTGATTTCTTCTGTACAGTTCAGCAGTTGACCTTTTGACAGTTTGCACTGGCTTGTTTTCCCTGTTTAATAATAACAAAAAAGATTAATGTTATAATACTTTACTTTCTTTATACTCCATTAATAGTGTGAAATTAAGTTCCCAATGTAATATTTGTGAAACTTTTTCCTTTAAGCTAAAACAAGTATGAATTTAGATTACCAAAATAATCGAACAAATTGTTGAATTGAACGAAATAGTCACATAAGTTAAACATTTACAATGCATCGATTTGTTCCCTCAATAATCACAATCAAATCGAATCACCTTGCAGCCAACCATTCATACCCCTACTACAGAGTGAAATCCGTGCCCTCTGAAAATCAGCTTTCGCCACTCTGCCTTTAGACATTTAAAGATGCATTCATAATATATACTAATGCATATGAATTGAAAGACACACCCAAACCAGATTCTAATTCTCAGATTCATCATGAATCCATTGTGTTATGCAATGGAAACAAGTGGCCAAAGCGATAATAAGTCTCAGAGACTTGAAGAGACAAGAAGCAAAACTAAGGAAATGCAAACAAACGTACCATGAAATCAGTTTTCCAGCAGACGGAATAAGGTTCACTGTATTTTAGGGTGGACTTTTTCCAGATTAAAAAAAATCCATTTGTCATATGAATATTTTCAGTGAGACAGGGGAGAGTAATACAATTCAATACACCCAAAATGAGGGAATTCAGTCTATGAACAATGTTATGGGGCAATATTATTGGGATAGCTGTAGCTTCCTGCATATCCCTTCATTGCTTTTCATATAATGCAAATTCATACAACATGTTAACATTCTACCAAATTTCCCAAAAACAGTATTCAGCTCAGTTAGATGGTTGACCAGATTTCACTAAAATGTGCGACAGGAGAATTAAAAACCAACCTTCATCTGTTTTGCTTAACAGAAGAAAGCCAACATTGCCCCACCAGATTCACGAATAAGACATTGGCGGTTTCGCTTATTCTCCTGCTGGCTGTGAATAATTATCCGTCAATCCGTCTATCCATCCATCCCTTCATCCATCTTCTGAAATGTCCGTAAAGGGGATGGGGCACCAACCCATCGTAGGACACACTCACGCACCAGTCACTTACACATGCTGTGAATAAAGATTACTCAACTGGTAGGTTTAAATTAAATTTTGGTCCGGATTTGTACTTTCTGAATCTGAACTTTGCACCTCTGCAAAATACCATGCAGCTGCAGCCAACTGTGACTCTGTTGGGCTTCTGTAAAGAGGAATCACTGCTTCTTCCCATACCTTTCACAAATCTTCATCTTTTCCTGACGAAACTTCCCCGAGTGCCTTTTACATTCCTAATTAATTACCAGAAGAACACCAATATGCTGTATTCATGGGGCCACAACAATGTGCTGCGACTAGAATCACACCTAAAAGGACACTCAGTACGTCTACATGCACAGCTAAGCAGAGCTACGGTTAAACAGCATTTGATCGGACTGCTGCCCTTGTCCCAGCATACATGCATGGGAGAGGAATCGATTTATTGACCGAAGTATGTCCAAGTCCGCAACAATTTGTGGCGATATGGCTCCTAAACAGCAATTAAGGATGAAAATGATTATTAATGACTCGGAGAATGCAGCAGAGGTAAAACTTTAAACTGATTTTTAAACATATACTAAACAATCTTGAAAATTAATAATCATTAAAATTGCAAAAACTTGTTTTTTTTCCTATGACAGAGTAAAAATGTTTTAGCGAGACTTAAACTCCCTGTGCTATAATATTAGTACTAATATTAGTGCCGGTACCAGTTATTACACCAGTGGAAAACCAACATCTTGAATTCAAATTCAATATCAAAATAACTTTATTTGTCCCCGAGGGGCAATTAAAGGCACACAGGGCAGTTGAACAAGGACACAATGACATAAAATGCAAGAGTATTGGGAAGATTACAGCTAATTTTTGAAGTACCATACTTATGGTACCTTCTTGAAGTACCAATAGTACAGTACCTGGTGCAGTGGAAAAGCACACTGTAGTTGAGCAGTGAATTGGACAGCAGTGAATTGGACAGCAGTGAATTGGACAGCAGTGAATTGGACTAACACAATTCGATTTTCTTAGAGTGCATGTAAATGTACTGACTATCAGAACCTGACTCGACATACCTGCTAGTATAACCTGGCCTACAGTCCTTCTGTTTCGCTACCTGCGGGGAAGTTCAAGTGTGAAAACACTTAATGAGCATTATATCTAGTGCTAGAGAAAATTCCACAAAATCCCCAGCTGCCTTTGCAATTGTGAAAGTGGGAGAGGCTGAAGGCTTTGACTGTGCACTGTAGCCTACTTCACACTCCACTCCTCACGGTCTGCGCGCATTGTACATGAAGTAAAATTCATCATCAGGAGTGTCTGCGCGGACTGCATGCGTGACATTTTAGAATGGCTTTGTTAATGGACAAATATAGTATGTATGCAAAAGAGGGACACAATGGCACACAGAGAGGTAGAGTATGAACTAGGCTGGACACATGTGAGGATGAGACAGGGAACATGCCTGATTTATCACCCTTAGAGGACTCAGATACAAGTCTGAGTCCTTCGGTGGAGACCTTCGGTGTGAAGACCTTGAGCTGCTTACCTGATGCTTCCAACCAAAGGTTTGAATCTGGACAGTCTACTACAGCAACTGAAGTTAAACACTTATTCCATGCCTACTTCTGAGACAAACTTCTGGTTAAAAAATCTATGACATGAATGAAAGTAAATTCATTTTTAGTTTTCAGAGAAGGGTGGTAGCATCAGTTAGAAGGGTGGTAGCATCCATTGCCTTGCACCCATTCATTTTGAGATTAAACAACCCATGAGAATGCAAAGCTGTGAGATCACATTACAATTTCCAGCGATGCTTAACTGTCACTGATGAGTAATGAATAGTAATTCCTCATAATGTCCCTGAATCAACATTAGAACATACACATGGTTGATGGTGTGGCACCAAATAGGTGGAGTAATTATAATGCGTGTTAAAAGATAAGCTGTAAATGGAAAAAAAGAAGCAGGGAAGAAAGTAAAAGCATGACAGCAAATCAGAAGTAGGATTTTCCAGCCAACAGTAAAAGAACTATGGACCTGAAGATTAATAATATCATAGATTGGCAGAGGAGAGTCAAGATCATCTAAACGGACAACAGCCCCTGAGTGTCACGGCAGCTTGTTTATACACAGAATAATTTTCATCTTTTCCTAAACAACATGAAAATTCAACCTGACCCCAAAAACATTTTGAAAGACCATAATTTGATTTGAACAACAGAACTAAGATATCCAACAGACACTTTAGCATGGAGACCTGAAGACCTTCGGTGTGAGACAAAGACTAGCAATGAGATTTGGTTTTAAATAACACGGTTAAACTCAGTTCATGACAAAAGAAACATCTGACATTTACAACTGTTGCAAATATGTGCAAACACCCACCCATGCATGCAGGCGCTCAAGCAAGCCATTCTTTTCATTGTGACAAAGAATGAGGTCAGGAGACCGTGCTGGAATGTAGCAAGAGTTCAGCCCCTGACCAAACCTCAAGTGAAGGCCATCCTAGTGTCTTATTTTCCACTGGTCATTGTCAGGACAGTACACACGGCGCTCACCAACGCAAACAGGCCTACAACCACATTTTTGACCTGTTCTGCTCAAACAAATCTTCACAACAAGCACTTGATGGTCGACTAGAAAAAAATCAAGAAAGTTACAATCATAAATCACTGAAATGTGCATACAAGACAATTCCACACAAATGTCACATTAAACAGAAGGGGACCCAGCTTGTGAATGTCTTTGTTTCTCCTGAAACACTTGGAAGCTTAATTTTACCTACAGACAGAGCTGAATGGGAAACGATACTGAAAAATACCGCAGTACTGGAGTTCTGAAAACGGTACAATACCAGCATTTTGAAAACAATATTAGTACTCTTTTTATGCCTCTCCACGACAGTAATACACATATTCATACTAAGTCTGCAGCAGTCGTCACCAACTGGAGGACTCCGGTCCACATCCGGACCAAAACACAACTGAATCTAGAACTGCAATCGAATTGACAATTATTTCTCTTACCTTTCCCATAAAAAAATGTGGTAATTTTCAATGCCATGGTTACTATGATCAGGGAAGGTAAACAACTGACTTGTTATCCATTCCCAAGGTCCTTGTTGCAGAACCATGCATACGCCTAGAAAATGAACTACGAGCCAAAGCTGCACCCTCCACTCGATTTCCTGGGAACCCCCCCCCAAGAAACAGCAGGGTGAATCCGAACACAAGCCTGCCTTACAAAATTTTGTAGAGCATACGAACAGATTTTCTTCTCATCACAACTGCCCTAAAATTCTTGTCACACCATTAGGGTCAACGGGATAAAGAAAACTGGGCGAAGAGTCTAGTCTGGGGGAAAAGGTAAAAAATGTGATTATATTTTCAGTGGTAAGAATGACTCATCTGTTCCGCACTATAAACGGTATAAAAAGTGTGTGCAGGCCCGTTTAGACAGAACAAAACTGTACAATAATAGAAGAGGCAGACTGTGCATTACCCCTAGCATACTTTCTTCTTAAAATGAAAGTCACATGTTTAGCAAATGCAGGGCCAGTTAGAAATTATTTTGGCGCTAAATTTAAGTTTAAAAGTGACGTTCTTCCTTTTGCATGACAGTTACTTTTTTTTTGTTCGGGAAACCGCCGGCATTCTTGACATTCTTGCCTGTTGAAACTCGCCCGATTCACCAAGTCACCGTTTACGGGGCGGGGGAGATAAGAAGCAACGAAATAATGACAGCCATTAAAAGAGCGAGTTTCGGACTTTCCCTCAAGCTCCAGCAGACACCCCGATTTCTTACCCATCAGTAAATTATTCTGCGCTGTCAACATACAACGAGACAGAGCTGCAAAACCTTTAAAGGAAATAACCGATCTCTCGTAGAAAAAAACAGTGATTTGGATTACCTGCTTATTAGCGTATTTAAAATTATAATTGTATCTAATTATAATTACATATGTCAATAATAACAACAGTTCATAAAATAATGTTTATTATTATTATACAACTGAATGCGAATTATATTGGTGTATTATAAATTACAATGCAACTGTCATCGACAGCCCGCATGGATTGTAGGCTCAGATGTTATAATATCGGCCTGCCAGCTGATACCGGGGCCTCTGAGCACACACCGAGGGGAGAGAGGCGGATAGGTGGCGGGGGACACAGAAATCATTACGTTTCACTCTTATAGATGTACCTCGATTAGCTGCTGCATGTTGTGAAACGACGTGTTTAATGCGACACTGCATGTGTAAACGCGATCCGCGTCCACGCGTTTCAGCGGTGAATTCCAAAGGATGTAGTTTTTGCCGCATACGCATCCGTCTATAATACTGCGGTATCTCCAAGATGGATTCAGCGCCTTCAAAACGAAGCCCTTACTAAGGATGCATGTACTGTAATTCAAGTAAATCAGCCGAAAAACCACATATTATACCCCAAACCACAAATCTGATATACTTTACATAGAGATTCGAGGTACATCCCCGCATATTAGTGTAATTTCAACATCATGAAAAATTACCCACTATATTTTTACAAGGATAATTTCTATTTTTTTTAATGAACAAAATTCAAACTAGGCCCTGAACAAACAGCGTAAAACGCCACAAGACCGGAAAATCTGTTTATTCTGCAGCAATAGAGCAGTATGCTATACATAGCTTGCAGAATAATAATGCGGCAGCAAGCGAGATGCCTCGTCAAGACGCAAGACTGCAGAAGCTAGAGAATGACAAATTCGCCATCCCCATGTTTGACCTTGCAAAATAACGGCTTTGACAAAGATTTCCGATCCTCGCACAAATCACAGGGAATCTCGGACCTTAAACTATAAAATGCCAAATAAATAACAAAGCATATTAAATGTTATTTAAGAAGATTTCCATAGCAAAAATGATTATGGGTTTATAGCGATAATTTTTATTTTTCGTGAAACAAAAAATAAGTGATCATGCATATCACCTCGGTAATTTCACATACCTCTTTAAGCTGATCGAGCTCTTGCCGAACGGTCTCATACTCGATTTCCAGGTCGTCGTACTGCTGTTTCAGCTGCTGCTTCTCCTCCAGCACCGCAAGCCCATACTCCGCTGCCTGGATCTTCTCATGCGTCGTCTCGCTTAGCTCTCGGGAAAGGCGCTCGATCTCCGCACGCAGCCACACCGTCCCTTCTTCTGCTGCCACCGTCACTCCAGGGTAGCCCGGTTCCTCCACAGACATTTTAGCCGGTAGGGTGTACAGCTCAGCCACCACACAGGGCCGATCGAAACAGACAAGGAAGAATCTCTAATCGATCCAACCTTGAGAGATCGTGAGGAACCCTTTATATGAAATATTATTACATTAATGTCTTCTGTGTTTGTACTGCATGGTTTTTTTCTTGCCTCCCGCGTTACCTATTGCGAACTGTCCATTTTCTGTCACACGACTGGCTACGAACATCAGTTTCTTCGGGCTGAAGACGTTATTCTGTATCTTTTCAAATCCGTTTCATGATTGCAGTTTCCGCCGCCCTTCGCTTCTTCTCCTCTGGAAGCGATTGAGGCAGGCTCTGCTCTCAGCGTTAGGATCATCCATCTGGGATACGTTCCAAGACCTGCAGAGCTTGCCGGGAAATGTAGTGCATTATCGAAAACCATAACTGCAGTGGATACGAGATCTCAGAGAGAGTATCCCATGATGCTTTGAGACTTTGGACATGTTGGCAAATGGGGTTTTGAAACGTAAGACCTGCACCGCCACTGCGTCTATTAGCTACTCCAA
Organism: Isichthys henryi; assembly: GCA_026776945.1. Lineage (NCBI taxonomy): Eukaryota > Metazoa > Chordata > Actinopteri > Osteoglossiformes > Mormyridae > Isichthys > Isichthys henryi. Next base: position 12,663,300 of record JAODJX010000109.1, read on the forward strand.
TAGTGTATGGATGGGCCATTTACCGTCTTATGGAGGTTCTCAACACAGTCCAGATAGAATAAAGATCAGTTGGTAAGCACAGTTGCTGCGCATTTTTGACGTCTCACAAAATATGCGTGGTCAATGAAGAGCAAGTGGTATCTAGAGGTTTCCACCTAGAGGTGTCACAACGGCATTGCCATCGTATTTTTTTCATTCCCACTGAAAGGAGAACGAGGTTTATTTTAAGAATTTTCTATATACGACCTCCTCTTAAATGTATATCCATCCATTTTCCAAACCGCTTATCCTACTGGGTCGCGGGGGGTCCGGAGCCTATCCCGGAAGCAATGGGCA